>CM061475.1:19087500-20287500 GCA_030770085.1 Oryza coarctata | reverse complement strand
ATTCCATATCGACGTCTGCAGCTACCGGCTTCGGATCAATATTGTGGCAGCGATGGCGGGCTCCAAGTCGAGCTCCGGTGTCGAGGAGGCGGAGCGCGGCGACGGGCGCGCGGAGGCGCGGCGTAGCCCAGGCAGGAGTGGCTGGTGCCATGAGCAAGGAGCTGCCGCGCAGACCTCGACGCCGCGCTATGTGCCGCTGGGTCGGAGGGCGCCGCCGAGCTGTCGAGGGACCAGTTCGCAGAGTTCACCATAAAGCTGTTTCAGGGAGGCCGTGCTCGCCAGCGAGGCTCAAGCGGCTCTCATCCACGCCTCGGCAGGTGCCGCCGAGCTCTTTCGCCCCCGAATCCCGCCGGTCCCGTCGCGTGCGGATCGGGCGGCGACGGTGGCGGGCTCTACGAGTAGGCGACGCTCTGGGACGCCAAGCTCGAGTTCCTACCCGCGCGCATGGTTCCGTCGAGCTCGAGCCCGGCCTCGGCATCCGCCTCCTCGCCCCTTTTCCCTATCACGTCCGACCTCGACACCATCTCCGTGGAAGCGTCCCCGCCGCCGGATCCGTCCTCTTCACCGCGCTCCTCTTGTCGAGCTCCACGAGCTTGACGAGGCGGCGGTCGCTCCGCTGCTCAGTCCACCACCCGCTCCACCGCTGCCTCGTCCGCTTGTCCGTGCGCCAAGGGAGGCAGCGGCGGCGGCGGCGGCGCTTGGTGAGCCCTGTGCGAGCTCAAGCATCTCCGGACCGTCCGCGCGAAAAGGAAAGCAGCGGCGGCGGCACCAGGGAGCTCGAACTCGCCTGCTCGACCACGGGGAGAGAGGCAGCGGCAGCGGAGGGCGGCGAGCTCCTCGCGAGCTCAAGCTCGGACGCTCGCCAGTGGAAAGGACATCAGTGTAACGCCGTAGCGTTCTAGGCGTAAAACTATTTTAATAAAAAGGCGAATTACAAAACTTAGTTTTTTTTAGTAAAGTCTCCTCGTGTGTGAGAGGATCTCAATCTCCCTCTATCCCAAATTAATCCCAAGTCAACCTCCAAGCAAATTTCATCTCAAATCCCTCAAAATCAAGCATTGGCCTCACTCCCTTCTTCCTCTGCCCATTATAATTTTCCTTCTCCTTTCTTTTCCCTCCAGCCACCTAGGTCAGCTCCTGCCTCCTTCTCTACGGCCTACTCCACTTATCACAGCCCTTGCTTTCTCTTAGCACACTAGCCAGCTTTTTGTCTTGTGCTTTGAATCTGTGTTGTCCTATTATTACGAGTGATATCTCATTATAATATTTGTAGACTAAAGGTATGGCTGGTATTTGTAAGATATTACTAAGAAAAAGACACATAAATATTTTTATATAGATTCGGACTCTTAATGTGAGTAATAACACTAATCCTATTTAGATGTATTTGACGATTTGAACCATATAGAGTACAAGTGGAAACAATTGACTTTATTTAGTCTATCAACTAGTATGCGACGACCAATGCAGTCGGCGGCTTTCAACGAGACAACTCCTTGGATATTGGCTCAATATGGCTTGTGTATGGCTTATGTACTGGTAGATGTCTTCTTCTTCAACTAGACCTTAGAGAACTCTTTAGACAATACAACCGAATAGGTTGATTTGTCTTTAGACTAGGCTTCACGGTCATACTTTAATCGGGTACAATTTTCTTCCTTAGTTGTTCACGCCAAGGCGCAGCGGACGCGGCGCGAACACGCCGGATCGCTTGAGAGGTCTGCTTAACTCTAGTACAGGCCGATCGGCTTTTTCTGCGTGGCTTGAGGTGCGTGCGCCAGGGGCTATGGGGTTCGATCGGCTCCGACGTGTCCGTACGGATGCGGGCGTGCCAGTCAATTTGACCCTGCAATTGACAAGAAAGTGAGATGAGCGGATCCGATACATGCGCTCGCTATCGGCTGGCTGCCGATAAGATTAGGATGCTTTTCGATCGGCTGGAGAGCCAATGTGGATAGGTGTCAACGAGAAATCGACCGCAGAGCCGATGGAGGAACCAGGGTGTACTCAGGAGATAGTTAGGCGCAAAGGATCCCTTCGAACAGCCGAACAGTGATTCATCGGCTGGAAAAACCGATGAAGACACATGCGGACTAGGCAAGGAATAATATAAGAAGGCACAGGCTGCAAAGCCGATGCCGTTTCGGATATGACAGCACGAGGCCCGTCGCCCACCGTGACAGTGCCATTAACACCGAGCCTCGAAGATTGGATCTAACTGAGACAGTACAAGGCCGGGGCGAGCGGCGATGATACAGAGGACGCCGGATCGGCTATGCCGTAGTAAGGATAGGAACGAGCCCATTGGCTAGCTAAGCCGATGAGGAGACGCTTCTCTAAAGGTGGGTGCGTATCGGCTGGGAGACCGATACGCTCGGCGTTACGCGTCAAGGGACATCTCTGAAGGCTGATGCATATCGGCCAAGGGGTCAATGCGCTGGGCGTGAAGCTCAGAGTATGGATAACTCATCGGCTAGCACTCCGATGATACGCCATGCAGAAGACTATAGGCCTGAAGCTCGATCTACCGCCAGCATCCCCGTAGGTCGGACCTAACCGATACAGCACGAAACTGACGATGGCAGAGGGAGCTTAACGGTCCGATAGGTCCAGCACGGACGTGATGCGATACGTCTGATTGGCCTAAGAGGTCGGACCTAACTGATGCAGCCTCAGACAGAGCAGGACATATCAAGATGGTGGTGGGACTTACCTCTTCGCCGGAGATCGGACTTAACTAATGCAGCCCCGCGTCGAGAGGCAGAACCAACCGTTAAAATCTAGATGAACTAGGGTGGCGATGCGCCGGGATTGTATATTGGTCGAGGGATCTTTTACATGTTTCCAGGGGATTTATATTTATAACCTGGATTTACAGATAGAGTCTAACACGTCTATGACCATCGGACATTATTTCCTAGTAAGAACAAAGGAAAATATTTCTAAAGAAGTTAACTGACCAGCTAAACCTTTCTAATTAAGTAAGGTTACAATTTACAAAAACAAACATCCTGCCGTGGAGTCCACGGCTCTTCCGCAAACCTGGTTTCATCTGAACAATCTTTCAATTTATAGCCGAGTCTTCCTTCGCTGCAACTTGATCGACTTCTCCACTGTAGCTATCGGACCTTCTTTTACTCAAACCAATCATTTTCTTTTCTTGCCTTGGGCTTCTCGGACCTGATCCTGATTGGACAATCCTTTGTCTTCAATCCAATCCAATCCAATCTTCTACTAATTTGATCGGCTTTTCTACAATTTCGATCGGCTTTGTCTCAGTATCTCCATCGACCGATGACTACATTAAACTCTCCATCGGACCTCTCAGTCGATCGGCTTTAGCATCATCGGATCGTCTAGATTTTGGCGTTAACAGTCATATACACTTTCATGTTTAGAGAGACCTGTTTTTATGTATGTAGGTATGTAGTTTTTTTAAAGATATTTTACAAGATTCGACTTCTATACAAATTTACTTCCAATATTTTATCCTGCATATCTTAGGAGTTATGTTATCAAAAGGAATATTATTTTACCATACAAGTACAAGGACGATTTTATCAGAATTTGAATTTAGATGGAGATAAAAAAATCTAAATGTGTTCTACAATCCCATCAAGAAAATCACCACTTTACTTAAAATCCAAACCATCACTGTATATGTATGAAATCTATTAGTGAATCCGTCTAGGTTTTGTTTGCCGTCCTAACCTTTTGTCTTTCCAGGGTTCAAGCCTCACATCCATCAATCCTAATTTTCTCACAACTATGCTTATCGCCATCTCCATGGATCTTCTATGATTGGACATGAATGAGGTGATGAGCCACATCAACTGAAACCATTATCAATCCTGTCAAGGAGTGAATTTGCGCAGGTTAGATGCTTTATACCCGGTTTTACTATTGAAGGATACGAATCAAACTCAACTCATAGAGGTAAAATGGAAAAACAAGCTTAGGTTGGCCCAACTTGTAGCTTTCAGTAATTTGGCCAAATCGGTAATTGAATCATGAGTCTTGTTGGGTTTTGGCCCATTCGCTGATTAAAATGGCGAGCGAAATGACCACCTCTTTTATTTAGGCATTCAATGTACTCTGGGCAATTTTGCTCATAGTTCATTTTGACTGCTGGGGACAACATCAAAATTTATGCACTGCAACGCAGACAACAGAAATGACTCGGTGATGAAAAAATTGCAAGATCTATTGCAACCAACGGTACAAGCGTACAACACTCTACAATATCCAAACTATATGATGCCAACATAAACAGCCTCACCCGGTATGTTCCTTCTTCAGTGAAAAAGGAAAGAGCTCTGTTCAGTGTCATACTATCATCCACTTTCTATCTCGTATTCTCGTTGTATAAACAAGTAAAAGACCTGGCTGTGGGACACAAGGGCTGTAAACCTCGTGATATTTGAGCACGACAACAATCCAGGTCCCGCAGGGCACTCTTACTTCGGTACAATTTTGAAGAACACCTCATTAGCATTACATATTCTAGCCAGCCTTCACATGTGTCAATGTGTCATTGCAGAGTTAATTAATCATCGCAAACACAGAACAAAGTAAACACAGTCACCTCGATCGATTGACAGTTCCACGTAACGAAAGAACGTAAACCAACAGAATAACTTACAGCTATCATCCCCAAAAAATAGAGTAAAACATTGGACATGTAAAAACGCAAAAGTAAGAAAGAACAGGGCGATCTCGGCTTCGATCTCGCGCTGCATCCAGCTACCACTCCAGCGATGACGACCTATATATCTGTATCATGCTTTGTTTAATCTTTCATCAGAGCTAATAATCAACGCCTAAAAATGTGAGCTTGGTTCGATTCGATCCGATGCGATTCATCATCCATTCTTGCCGCCATGCATGGATCATTCATCAGTGCTGCTGCTATGTTTCTAGTATATTGAATTCTACATAAAATGCCGGTAGGCGGATGAGATCAGTTGTCGCCGGCGGCGTCGGGGTTGCGGTCGCCGAAGATGCGGGAGCGGAAGTCCTGAACCATGAGGGGGAGGCCCTTGTGGAGGGGGATCTTGGGCTCCCACCCGAGCAGCTCCTTGGCGCGGCTGATATCCGGCTTCCGCTTGTGCGGGTCGTCGGCGGTGTTCGGCCGGAACTCGATCCTGGCGTTGGGGTCGATCGTGTCCTGCACCACCTTCGCCAGCTCCAGCATCGTGAACTCCCCCGGGTTCCCCAGGTTGAACGGCCCCACATGCTCCCCTTCCATCAGCTTCATCAACCCCTCCACCTGCATCACACCCACATCGATCACTTCATCCAAATTCATCTATAACAAATTCATCTGTAGGTTGGGGTGGTCCAAGAATGCATGCAGCAATCACTAGCTAGGGGAAGAAAGCTAAGTCGTGCCGGTTGCGTGCCGTTGGGAGCACGGACGACGGCAATGTCTGTACACTCCTACTTGCACGACAGGATGTACGTTTTCTTGCAGTTGCAGGCTGCCTCCCAAGCACTAGTAATACTTCTTGCCAACATGTATAGATGGTGTATGGATGGCTAGCTCACTGTCGCGATTAAGCAATCAATTATGTTGAAATGAATTATTCAGCTAACCATATAGGAGTATGCATTATTGCTAGCATGCATGTGCTCCATTGACAGTGTGTGAAATAATGTATTGACCTGTGGTGCGTCTGAAAGGGACTGCTTACCAGATCGGAGATGTACTGGAAGCTCCTCGTCTGCTTGCCGTCTCCGTACACCGTCAAGGGTTCCTTCCTCAGTGCCTGCAACCATTACCAACTCGGTGCCATCAGCACACAGATATGAACTTCACACCCATTGAGTAATTGTTCTGTTATGATAACTAATTCGTGTCAACCCCTAGTCGATCATTAATACATGCGTGTCAAGGTTGCAACTGCACTTTTGCAATCGCGACAAGTGAGTGCGCGAGGGAGTATAGTATCTTCGTGTCAGGCTCTCGAGTTAAAGAAGAGTTGGAACGTGATCTCCACTTGCTAATTTCGCTCTAGTTTCTACGAAAGCACTATATCGTCGTGCAAGTGCAGCCGCTCACATCTGCGTACAAGTCCCTAGGTCTGCTCTTTCCTGACTTGGGATGAATAAACAAGCCACTACTTGGGCCACTCTTTGCTCCTCTCTGTCCATACCAAACCCCAGAACACACTATGTTTCCAGAGTATCAGTCATGGCAAAACTAAGACCCGGGAGGCATTTCACAACGATCAGTTTGTTTTCTTCAGGGATCGCACAAAATTAATTCTCAAATTTTTATAACAGGTCCTAAAGGTTAATAATCTCACAGTTTTGCACCTTGATCATGAGCACAGTGTACTCCATTTCAAGACTTTTAATTTGAGACAAATTAACTTTGTGTCTCGCGTGGATCTAGATCTAGAAACGCTTGAATAGTGGAGCATTATATCAGTAGAAACCTAACAGCAGGTAGAGAGGCAATTTCTTACCTGGGCGACAAAGTTGCTGACGACCCGGCCATCGTCGATGCACATGCGGGGGCCGTAGGTGTTAAAGATCCGAGCAATCCTCACCTGCATGCATTCGAAAGAAAATTTCTTTAATCCCTAGTCAGTATAACTAATTACTTGCTCTAATTGGATTAGTTTAATTAAGTTAACTTGAATGATGCTCATGGCTAGGACTTAGCTAGCCATTATAATACTGCTACTAATTACTACTATAGTACTAATTGCTTTTCACTTTGGTTTCCAGTAAAGTTGAGGTGCATGAGTGAAGAAGAAATGATTGAAGGAGCCGGCACGAACGAGCACCAACCTCGAGGTTGGCGCCACGGTGGTAGTCCATGGTCAGTGTCTCCGCCGTCCTCTTCCCCTCGTCGTAGCAGCTTCGCACTCCTGATATATCCATGGATCATTCAGAGAAAAAGTTCAGTCGAAGAAACAAACCAAATGTATGTACGTATCATCGATATCAATGGCAAGACGCGATGGTTGACGACAATGGCAAGGTCTGTACGTACGTACCGATGGGGTTGACGTTTCCCCAGTAGGTCTCGACCTGCGGGTGCTGGAGCGGGTCGCCGTAGACCTCGCTGGTGCTGGTGAGGAGGAAGCGTGCGCTGACGCGCTTGGCGAGGCCGAGCATGTTGAGGGTGCCGACGACGTTGGTCTTGATGGTCTTGACGGGGTTGTGCTTGTAGTGCACGGGCGACGCCGGGCAGGCCAGATGGTAGATCTGGTCCACCTCCAGCAGGATCGGCTCCACGACGTCGTGCCGGATCATCTCGAAGTTCGGGTTGCCGGCGTGGTGCAGCACGTTCTCCTTCCGCCCCGTGAAGAGGTTGTCCACGACGATCACACTGTCGCCTCGTGCCAGCAGACGGTCCACCAGGTGGCTCCCGACGAACCCGGCGCCCCCCGTCACCACCACGCGGAGACGCTTCCGCTTCAGCCCCAGCGGCACGCGCGCCCCCGCCGGAAGCCGCCGGCCCTGCTCCGCCTCGTACGCCATCCGCGCCACGCCCGTCGCCGCTGACGCCGACGCCGACGCGCCATCCATCACCTCATGGCCGCCGGACCACGATGGCGAAGCCAGGAGGAAAACGAGCGACGCGATGACCATGCCGACGAACGCGAACACCAGCCGCTGCTCTGCCAGCAGGTACCTCACCGGGCCGAGCGGCTTGTGCAGCCGCTGCTCCCCGCCCGACGGCGCCGGCTGCGCGTCGTGGCCGCGGTAGATCAGCTCGGAGGAAGCCGCCATGGATCGACAACGAGAAGAGCCTCCTTCTCGAGTGAGCCTCTCCTCTCCCGTTCGTCGTGGTGGATGCGGAGGGAGAGCGAGCGCATGTGCGTATTTGAGGAGGTCGCGGGTAGGGAGTTGATCAGTTGAGGCTGGGCGACGCGTGGGCCGTGCGATCGGATCGGCGCGCTGCGGAGAGGCCGCCACGTGGCACCGTTTCGCGGGCCAGCTCGCCGCTCGATGTGGGCGAATTTGCCGAACCTGCTATCCACCACCGTTTCTTCCCTTTCGTTTTGACTCTGACCGCCACTGCTCATCAGCCTCGTCTAGGCTGTTCTTTTCTAATTCTCAATTTTGGATTTTTTATTTGCACACTTTCAAGGTCCTAAATGTGTGAATTTTTTCTGCATAAAATCTTCTTATAATACTTTTTATAAAACAAATTCTCAAATAATTTCTTCTTATAATACTTTTATAAAACAAATTCTCAATTTTCTAACACATAGTTCATTCATTTATATTCTTAAGTAGCTAATATAAAAATCTGACAATCCATCGATCTGTTAATTTCAACTATCTGAGTCGGCGTGAAATTGCAGCATGTGACCGAGTTGTGGTGCCAGCATTCGCCAAGCACGCATCGCTAATTTTAGCGACTAAATTAACATTTCCCATGGTTTGCTAGCTCTTTTGTATTCTCTCTGCATGTGAAATTATTGATGTTGTATTGGTCTATTTGAATTGTCAGACAGATATTGTTTAGCCTGTCATCTTTCGTAGAACCTGCTTAATTTTCACCATTTGCAGATGCTACTTAGTTGTTATTAGAAGCGGTTTGCAAATGAAAAAAAAAACAAGTCAATGCGTTCGGAACCGAACAATTGTCAGCTGCCAATTCATCTGCTGTCAGTATCCAAGAAGGAAAAAAAAAGCTCCTTCAGCAACGACTTGGTAGAGTAACCTGCTGATTATTAAACGATCGTTGGAGTCCTGCAGGCTTCGAGAAAGGGAACTAAAGTACTAAAAGTAAATGCACACTACTTTACCAGTTTATAGCTTTAATTTCCAGGGAATTGTAGTCCAGTCGCTACCGGGTAAACGGAGACATTGGAGATGTTGAGATGTGGGGAGGAATAGCTAGGATGGGCCATTCCACTAATTGGCTCTTCAGAAAGAAGCTTGCCTGCATCTAACTGTATTTAATCTTTTTTTAGAGCTAACTGTATTTTATCATACTATCTATGGACAAATCTCAGCACCAGCAATTAATTACTTTCCAGACAAAGTGCGAAGCGGTGATTTTGCTTGCTGGTGCAGCGCAGATAAAAGTCGGTGCAGAGCTGGGAACGATCGCTGAATCATCCAACGTGGACAGATGCTTGCAGTTCCCGTTGCTAGCGGCTATCTGCATAAGGGGAAGGTTGCATAAAGATACAGGAGAGACGCGTCAGATGCATGCACGTATGGACCGCGTGATTAGATACGCATAAGCGCATGCAAAAGTGGGGAAAAAAGGTTAATTACGAAAGATGCAAAGGGCATGCAACTGCATGTTAAATAAGTGCTGGATCAATTGGTGAGGTACAGTTGAAAGGCGAGAGGGACACCTCCACAACAGTGTCAGGTACTGAATTAATCTCGCTCAAAGTTTCATGAATGACAAGTAACTACATCCACACCTCTTTCCTCCTCTTCTTTTTTATTCACAGCCACATCATCTTGATCACACAATCAGCAGCTTTATTGACAACAAGATGCTGTGATCAGGGATCATGTTGCCTTTCCTTTAGGAAATAGAGACGCAGGAAAAGGTTGAACTGACAGCAAGAATTCCTCATGGGCATGGAAGGAATTATCCATCTCTCCAATAAAAGCTTTCATCTTTTGGAAAGTCTAAGAGCTTGTGAAACTCCCACGTATAGATGAAGTCGAGCAATCCAAACATTTGCTATACATGCTGCTTACATGGAGAAAAATGCAGTACGATGCATAAGAGAATCAAAGGCGAGCTTACAAGAAAACCAGTCTTAATTAATTTATTGGGTCCCTTTCGGGCCCTTTTTTCCAAATGTCAATGTCTACTCCTTTTTGTCATGGCAAACCAGAAATTAGGTTGAGACGATGGAGACTCCGTCGATTAGTACATCAAACTTGTGGGGGTGGCAAAGAGCAATTAATCTCTTCCCCAGTCAGAGCCCGACAGAAAACTTGTTAAGAAATCAAACAAAACGAGACCCATCGCCTGAAAACGTGTAAAATAATGTGCTACTTATATATTTATAATAAAAAATAGTAATTCTGGAGAGAATTTTATAATTGAAAGTTTCATAAACATATTTTAATAAATAAAATAGTGTTTATTTTTGTAATAAATTTTGTCATTCCAATTAAAATTTTGTAATTTAAATTCCACATTTAAATTATGTAATTTATTTTTTTACACCGTAATTTAAATTTTGGATATTAATTCTCTACTTTTATATGCTTATGGTGTAAGTTTTTCTTCTTTTTTCTTTTCTCTAACTTTTTGATTTATCTTGTAAGCTTTATATTATCTTACAGTAAAAAACCTGGAGAGATTGTAGTTTTTAAAGAGGAAAGTTCTTTGCATTATTTGTTATTTATTTAAATCATGTGAGAGGATTTGAATCTTATGATAGGCAATATCAACTGAGAGATACTCATTATTTACAAGAGTCCTGAAAATCTAGCTTTTTTATATAGCTATTAATAGCTAAGATTATGATAATTAAATTTTTATAGGTATTTTGTGGCAAAGTAAAACGTTCTATATTCACCCATCAAAACCTAACCATAGCAACGGACCATGCTATAAAAAGATAATATGCAAAATCATCAGTTTTGATGGAGGCTATTTTATTTATTGGAAGACCTAAATGGAAGCATATCTTCACTCTTTAGGGTACAAAGTGTAGAAAAAGATGACAACGTCTTACACTATATCCAATAATGTGGCTATCACTAATATAAATCTTAAGGATGTTAATGCTAACATTAGTGCACAAAATGCATTGATTGCTAAGTTCAAATAGGGTGAGTTTAACAGTGTACAACATCTAACGTTCATCCATGAGATTTGAATAACCTTGCGTAACTTTCATAAATGTACTAATGAGATCAAATTGATTTGACAAAACCAATTCTAGAAGGAGTACTAGAAGTTAAGATGCACATCGAAGAATACATTGATGATTATTTCAAATGTTTTACAAGATTATTTCTAATTTGAGATCGGTTGACAAGATGCTCATAGGCAATGCAAAAGCCCACCATCTCTTGAACTGTTTCGATTGTGGTGTTTAGAAAACGAAAGCTATATCTATTATAGAGATTGCACCTTTGAGTGACCGTACTATGGACAAGCTTTACTCAAAACTAAAAACTTATGAGATAGACTTTCTTCATCATAAAGGCCTCAAGAACTCGATGAATTTAGTAATTGATCCATATTTCTAGCACTTCTACTCTCCACTCAGCTCTTGTGTGTGGTGGTATTTCACTAACCAAACTGCACATGATTTCTGAAGAGCAACTAGAGGAGATCACTGAACATGATCTTACTCTATTTTCTTGAATGTTTTTCAAGGCTTACAAAAATGTGAGAGATAGAAAGAGAGGTAGGACTAGTTATTCTATTACTTGCATTGAGTGTGAAGAGCCAATCCACATCCAGACACATTGCCCCATGCTAAACAAGAAAGGAGAGAAGACATCAAAGGGGCCCGAGGGTCAAGGAAGAACAAACGAGGACATGATGAAGAAGGCGATTTATAAGGTCCTAGCAGCACTTGATGAGATATAGTTAAGCGACATCTACACTGATGAAGATGATCATCTAGTGACAAAGGATAAGAAGATCACCCCGACATGTGTTGTCTTACCAACGATGACTTCACCAACATGTGCCTAATGATACTTGAGGATAAGGATGACTTGATGGAGCATCCTAAGGAACGCCTTGATGATTCCTCTCCTTGGATGAATCTATCTGGAGTTGCAATTCTTACTATGATATTGATTCTTTTATTAAGGATGTGAGTAGAGAAAGATTGGTTCATATCATGATTACCATTAGCAAAAGATATAGATCATCCATCCTTAAAATTGACAAACTAAAATCTAAAAATAAGGACATGGTGCTAGAACTAGCTAAGTTGTGCTCTATGATACCTGAGAAGAATGATTGTCTTGCTTGTCAGTCTCATCTTGCTAAGATTAATTTTCTCAAGGGTAGAATTATTCACGCGCTTTAGCAGCTGAAAACCCCACTAGTGATAGCGATGTTTGCTATGAAATGAAACTAAACCTTAGCTTATTTAAGCTTGAACTAAAAGAATATAAAGAAAAGTTTGATCACACCAATAGACTTTATGAACATGACAGGATAAAATGTTGTAAAAATTGTACTAGACTTATAAGTGAAATTAATGAGATGAAGTAATAACATGGTATGCTTAAAATTAGAAATTACTTGCTTTAAATGTATGTTTCTAAAGTACGTGTTCAATACATCTATTATAAGTGTCTTTCCTTAGAATCTAAACTAAAAGATGCTAAAGTTGTTATGGCTTATACAAAACTATTGATTGATGTACATCATGTATATCTCTTAGCCTAGATCTTGCTAGCATGAAAAGTGAGTGTGTCATGAGTGAGGATTCCTAAGCTACCCTAGTCTAAGAAAACACATATCTTCAGCCGTCTTTAGAGATGTTTACCCAAGAAAAGAAAAGGCTTAATATGATCCTTACCATCAAAATGTGCAAAAACAATCAAGACATAGGCTATGACTTTACTAAGTTCTTTGAGGATAGTTACCTATAAAAATGTTACATATGGTATCATAGAGCTAGCTAAAAACACAGTCTTCAAGTTAGGCGGTTTCAAAGGAGATATTAGCTCTAGTGTACCCAAAACAGTACCTTTGTCTAACAAGTCTAATCCTATAGAGTCTAAGGAGACTCTAAAACTTAAAAGAGTCAAAAAAAAGTTGAGCCAAAGAAAAACTTAACCAAGCCTATTTAAATAACTAAGACTATAAAGAAACCCAAACTTATTGAGATAATCAAGTTTAAGTGCATCTTTTTTAAAAAAGTTGGCCAGTTGATAGGGTTCTGCTTTAGAAAGACTAGAAAGGAGCACCAAGAATGTCTTAGAACTTTGAGAGCCATATATAGTATACCTACGAAAGTTCTTGAGAAGTTTGAGTGTGTTTGTCTTTGTTGTTCAAATGGTGTGTCTCATTTTCTGTTAATGCCATAATTTAGTAAGTATGTGGATAGATTGGAAAGACGATCGGTTTAGTAAAAAAGAGTCTAGTTGCTATAGGGAAGAAGCCAATTAAAAGAAGCAAGAAAGAATTCGGTCTAAGAATAGAAGATTATCCAAATGAGACCAAGTCTGAGGAGGAGCCATGGGACTCACGATAGGGTATTTTATCTATGTAAATCGTATCTTATATATATAGAAATATTTAGTTAGTTTAGTTAACTTCCTTAGAGATATTTTTCTTTTATCTTTGTTAGGAAATAGCGTCCAATGGTTGTTGTAAACACGTCAGACTCTGTAATGCCAGGGTATAAATATAGACCTCCTAGGAACCTGTAACATATCCTTCGATCAATACAACTTTGGCGCATCGCCATCCTAGTTTATCTATGTTTTTATCGGCAGGTTCTGGCTCTCAACGTGGGGTTGTATTAGTTAAGTTTGATCTTCGACGAAGAGATAAGTTCCGCCATTATCCTGGTATGTCTCGCTTTGTCTAAGACTGCATCGGTTAGGTTCGACCTCTTAGGCAGATCGGATGTACCGCATTACATTCGTGCAAGGTTTATCGGTCTATCAAGCTCTCTCTGTCATCGTCAGTCTCATATTGCATCTGTTAGGTTCGACTTACAAGGTTGCCGATGGTAGATTGAGTTGTAGGCCTATAGGTCTCTATACAGCATTTTATCGGAGTGTTAGCCGATGAGTTATCTATTCCCCAAGCACCACGCCCAGCGTATCGCCTCGGCCGATACACACCAGTCTTCAGAGACTTCCCTCGAGCGCCATGCTAAGCGTATGGGCCTTATAGTCGATGCATGTCTGTCTTTAGAAATACATCTTCTCATCGGCTCAGCTAACCGATGGGTTCGCTTCACCCTTACTTCAGCACGATCGATCTGGTGTCCACCGTCCCGTTATCGTTGGCCTCGGTCTCGTACTGTCTTGGTTAGTTCTGATCTTTGAGATTCGGTGCTAGCGGCGTCATCACGGTAGGCGACGGGTTTTGTGCTGACATATCCGGAGCAACATCGGCTTTGCAGCCAGTGTCTTTTATACGATTCCTTGCCAGTTCGCATATACCTTCATTGGCTTTCTAGCCGATGAACGAGCGGTACAGCTTCCATCGACAACCAGGAGAGATTTCGCGTATTTTGCTGTTCTCTGAATACCCTTTGGTGCCTCCATTGGCTCTACGGCCGATGGATCAAGATCTCGCTTTTGCTACACCCGGAGTCATCACATCCTTCGTCGACATCTATCCACGCCTTCATCGGCTCCCCAACAGATGAAAGAGCGTCCCAATATCTATCATCAACCAGCCAATAACAAAAGCCATCTGGACACGGCCGATGACCACCTCGATCCTATCGGTGGCCAGCCGATAGTGAGAGCTCATATCGATCCATCATCTGACTAACCCGTTCGCCTCACCTTCTTGTCAATTGGAGGGTTAAATTGACTGGCATGCCCGTACCTACACCGTCGAGATAGAGAGCGAGCCAAGATACCCGCGCCGGAGCTAAGCGGACCTCTCAGGCCTCGATGCGCAAACCTCGAGCCATAGAAAGAATCCGATAGACTTGCACTGAAGCTAAGCAAACCTCCTAGGCTTCGGTGCGAGATTTGGCGTGAACATCATTTTCCCTGCCAAGATGTGCACCTTCAACATGACTTGGTAGGATTTGGACACCATTCTTTTGGCTATGCTAAACCTATTTCTACACCTTGCTTGAGACAATACTAGGTTCTAAATCTTTGCTCACTAACTCTAGTGCTAGATCGACGAGGGTTGTTGTTTCTCACATGTAAAACTTTGCAAGGAGGCAAGAGGACACTTGGGTTTGATCATATTATTGTATGCTTATGCCAAGTGATCCCTCTACCTTATGATGATACTTAGACCAGACTTGTACGATTCCATGTGCATGTTTGTTACACCTAGGATGAACATTGGTAGCTCTATGTACCTGTTTGCAACATCTAGGCTTGACTTTTGCATGTCTGTATGTCTTTGTGTCAGGTTAGACAATATTTGTTGCTTGTGTACTCTTTTCTTCATTTTGATGCTTTTGTTTCACCTAGATAGCATGGATTGAGGGGAGTGTGTTCTCTTTTATTTGTTTGGTTTTTGCTAGCTTTTTTGAGTTTCTTGTTAGTTTACATTTCTTGTTAGATGAGATTTTGATTTCTTCATGATCTTGCTTGTATCTGCTCTTAGAATGTCTTGGTACTTCATAAGCTATATGTAGTGACATGGGTCGATATTCAAAGATTCATCTCTTGGAGCTTTTACGATAGTTTTCTTAAGAGATACTTTGCACAATATCTCTTGTGAGCTCCATTTTGGTTGCAATTGGTTTGTTCTCAAATTTGGAAAATTAGAGTCTCACTACTTTGATAGATCTTCCTTAAATTTGTTTTTATCCTTGTGTCTACAGAGTCTACGATTTTTCATTCAACACTATGATATGGTTAAGGGAAGCTTCTCTATTTTTGAGTTGCATGTGTATTTTAGTATATCATGTTTCTTTTCTACGACTTTACAATAAAATGAGAGTTTTGCTTGTTATCTCTTGTTTATCATTACGTTAGGTATGTGTTACTTTTGTCTTAGCATGATCTATTATCTAGCATTGATATTTTTTAGTAGTTTGTATGATCTTGCTATGTATATTAAGCACGTTGAAATTTGTTTTAATCAAAATCAACTTGAATTTAATCAATGTGCACATGCTTGATCTAGTAGCTAACTCTTTTTAGAATATCTTTCTCATATACATGCCATGTTTACTTTTTATTTGCAATAACTATGGTACATACATTCAAAATGCTCATGCTTTTACGCTCAAATTTTGTATCAATCGTACTACTTTTACTTATATATTTTATGGATACCTTCATTTACATTTGTTTAGACTATTAAGTGTGTTTATGTATGAGTGTTTCTATAGCTAGCATGGAGACTGTTTATAATTGGAACACCATATGCATGTCTTCATTGAGTTTGAAGATAAAATCAAGAGTAGCATTGCTATGATGCTATATGTGTTAAAAACATGAAAAGGAAATGAAAAGTGAAAATAATCTTAAAATTGATATCATATGTTATGCATTGATACTTTATTGAACTTAATATATATATGAATTATATAGATTGATTGTTTTGATTAAGCAGACAAAGTATATTTATAAGCTTGATTGATTCTTTCTGAGCTATTTTTAGTGATGTCAATTGCACTTACTTATGGTATAAACTTGTTTTATATGTTATGAATCATATTTCTTTTGAGCATATTTTAGCTAGGTTTTAACAGCCGTTATTTACATAAGTAATCTATATTTACATATCGATATCTTCAAATAACTCTTAAAACTCTTATAAACTAAAAAGTTACATCTCATTTAATGTATGCTTCTTTTTGCTCTTAATGTCTCTATTGTCAAATAATGAGATAAATGAAAATCAAAACAAAGTTGTATTCATTGAAAATCAAACCTATTTTAAATCATGGTGAAAGGGTGAGTTTGGCATATAAAGAGAGCATCTTGCTTTTTGTTGCATTTGTATCCACCTTGCATTTGGTTGCACTTGTATCCCTTGTATTTTTTTCTTGCCACTTGGAATTTATTTTCTCTCTTTAAGTTTGAGCAAGTTGACTCTTGTAAATTTCTTTGCTTGTATTTTTTCTTGTCACTTGGTTTTGATTTTCTCTTCTTTAAGTTTAACCAAGTTGACTCTTGCAAAGTTCTCTGCTTTTAATTTTGAAATTTCAAAATTCAATACTTTCATTTGGGTTACCAATGTTTCTATCAAGAGAGAGATTGTAAAACTATGTGTTTGTTTATATATTTGTTATAGAAAATTGACAAGTGTCGAGAGTACTAAAAGTGCGGTCATCGACTAACATGTGTCATGTCGTGAAATATGTTACCTATGGTTTGTTTGGATTATATGTGTGAAACTTTAGTCAATGGTAAATCGAGACCAAACTTACGAAAGAGTTAAGATCCGAAGCGATCAAGAATGCCGGGTAACAATATTAAATACAAGATAGCACACGGTGGATGGAGACCGTGTGGAGAGATTTTCATAATGGGCTTTACAAAGTTAAGTGTGCAAGCTTCAAAAATTCGTGAAGAAAATCAGAGAGAGAAATAAAAGAAAAGTAAAGAGAGAAAGTGATGGCCCACGATGGCAACGGCCCAAACAAGTGATGCTAGCACACCCAAGCAGCATAGGAGACCTAGCAATGCGTAGAGGTGGCCTAAACAACAGCAGCGGCAACATGCCAAGCACAGGCGCAACAAGCGTAGTGTGGCCTAAGCATGGGCATGGAGACAGGTAGCCCAACAGCATATGAAGTCAGCCCAGATGACAAAAGCAGTAGTAGCAACAGGCCGAGTGTGGCCACATGCGTGGCAGGCGTGGCGGTGGCTAACTGGCAAGGCCCGTAGCACATGTGCGCGGGAGAGCCCATGGCCATGCACGCTACATGGGATCCCTTCCCGGGGCAACGTGGCTGCACGTATTCGGCATAGGCGACGCTAGCAACTATGGCGGTGAATTTTCTCCAATTGAGCAGTTGGTTGTGTAACTATTATTGTGTCAGCCTATGTGATACAATATGGGTGTTTCTTTCAGTTCTAAGGATTAGGTGGCTAGAGTCACACCTAATCTAGGGTTTTACCCTAGAGATGTTTTGAACTTTTTCTTACTGATTTTTTAGCTACCCTTAGACTATAAAGGGAGAGGCATAGGCAATGGGAGGGTTTGCATCTTTAAAGAGAATAGGAGAGAGACTGAGAAAGAGTTGAGGAAAGTTCTGCGATGAAGATAGGGGGAAAGTTATAAGAGTTTTGGAATTTTTTTTAGAATTTTTATAATCTTTGTAAACATATATAGATCAATGTATATTTTTAGAATCAATTTTTGTCATTCCAATTTAAATTTGCTCATCTCCTTTTATATGGTTATAGTGTGAGTTTTTTTTCTTCCAACTCTTTTAGGTCTTGATTTGTCTTATGATCAAAAGAAAGTTGTCTTAATGCAAAAATCAAAGTCTAAAATCCCTAGTAAAGTCTTTTATATGATTTGTTATTTATTTAAAACTTGTGAGATGCTTTGTATCTTATAATAGGTATCCATAATTAGTGATAGGGTTAAAAACTCTTAATCAAGATATGCACATTCCATCTAAAAAAATCTAGTTTCTTTTTATATTGATTTTTAATAATTTAAACATATCAAAATTTTGTAAATATTTTAAAGCAAAACAAATCGCTATATTTATTAGCTCTATAACTCGCATCCTGGTCTTTTAAAACGACGGTGACAATGTTGGTAGATTGTTACAGAAAATTACTCAGTTTTTCTTACAAGATGCCTTTTTATGCCGGAACTAAATACTGTGCAAACAACGTCATTTTCAGAACTGAGTTTTTTTTTCCCGGGAACTGAAGAGTATCCTTGACAGATCAAACATAAATTAAGATCAACAGCTGTTCATCCAGAAGTGTGTTAACACTTCCACAAAGATTAAGATTGGTCTTTGGTGTCACCAACATGCACAATTTGGTTTTGAAGTCCAGACAGGGTGTATACTTCTTTGTGATAAACCCAGGGTGTAAAGGGATCGATCGGTAGGGTGTTTCTGTGTAGAATTATCTGAACTCGAGATGTTCAGATACCCATTTTTCAGGAATGAAGTTCAGATAACAATGAAGTATAAATTGCATATGCTCTTGCCTTCTTGTTTTCTCAACTTCTCACGTGTTTTGCCTTCTGATATTATGTCTTTTTCTTTCTTGATGCTCTTGGTTTGGCAATGTTTGGTAGCTGGCTGGCCAGCTTCTTGGACCATATTCAGCATAAGTTGCTTACAGTTCTTAATAGAGTTTAGGAAATAAACATAGGTGGCTAACATCTTAGTTGGTAGTGATGATGAAAGGGATGAAATGACATAATTGGAAATTTGGAATGGAATCTTATCACACACGACACATCACTTGTAGCTTTTCTTTAGCAAATTTGTCAATGAAAATTGACTAGCACCGCTGTTCTTACTGCAGAAGTGCAGATGCTTTATCTGCCCGATGATTTCGGAACCAACAGTCGTATGATTCCACCTGTGTTTACGAATTCACCAATGTATCTTTCATACATGAAAAAGGTACTTTTATTTCTGCTACTAAGCAGAAAGAGTGAAAGGACATGGTCGTTTTCTGCACATGACAATGCACATTATTTCCCGTTTCCTTTACTTTTTCCTCTTCTGATGTTTAGTAGCATATTATGTGGCCTTCTGATTCATGATTCATACATCGTCAAGAAAGGCAAGAGCAAGTTGAGAAAGTGACAAGGGTGTTAGGTCGTTATGAGTTGGTGGTAACAGTGATGACGACGTGATCTAGGCCATGTCCCTCAATTATTTCCTTCCTCACGATTCGTCAGCAAATCACTAGGTCATATTATGATGTCTCATAAGCCACAACAGCATCACGACCTGCCCTGCATTTTCATGTGCTCTGCCTTGACCAAAATGTTGATCAGTGATCACTCTATAATAAACTGATAAAAATAGTCTGAAACTAGTATGAATATTTCTCTGATCCTTTGAATGCTGAGAACACTACTCGAGGAGATTCGATTTCTCCGAGATCTACAAAATCCTTTGATGGAGAGATCAAACGTCCAACATGGTTTCAGTAAAGAAATCTTCTTCTAGTAACCAAGGAAAACAAATGCATATCTCTGTCTGAATTACATTTTTGTCTTCCCTAGGTCTTTGATCATTCAACTATCAGCCAAACCGGCCATGCTCATTTCCAAAGAATTCGTTTGCAACTCAACTTCTGTCTTTGAGCTTGTGGTCGGTTTATTTGACATTATTTTCCGTTCACTTGTGGATTTCTTATTATGACCCGATTTCTGAATGCTCCCTCGGTCAGGTGCAGATTGTCTAGTAGCACATAGCAATCCTCCCAATTCAAGCATTTCAGCAACATAACTTGGAACTGATTGGATAGTTCCTATTTCCTTCTAGCATACTCAAGATCCACGAGGACCAGATACATGAACGACATTGCCAGACCGACAGACCATGCAGCTAAGTTTGGCCAATTAGAGAATGCTAATCAGGACACTCAAATAAAAAAATCACCCAATTGGGAATATTTCCTTTTCCTCGTTTTGTTTTGATCTGCAGGAATGAATCATGAATGGTTAGAAACCGCACTAACCATAACGGACCAACCCATCAGATCCACCAAAGAGGAGTAGATGATCCCATTCACCAGCAGTTGAGCACCTGGTGTTGGAAGCAACACTGATGTTTCACCCTCCATGGCTAGTATATTAGTATTAGCATGTGCTTTGAGTTAATGCCTCCTACGTGCTAGTACTACTTTGCAGTAGTATTATATTGCAAACATGGAAAGGAACCTAATGGCATCTGAGTGAGTTGACTGCATGGGGAGGCGTTCGTGAAAGTCACCTCCTCGCCGGCTCACTCACCGGGCATATCAATTCATGCAATGTTTATTATTGGCTTCAGAAGAAGCTTCTTTGTGTAGTGGAGGGTAGGAAGATGGGATTGCATCTTCTAAAAAAAATTATTTCAAGGATCTTTATGGTGATCTTTACTAATAGCATTTTATAGTAGATGTATGTGAACAGAGTTGTCGCCATTTCTGATGCCAAACTCCATCCTCGATTCCCCATGTTCTGGCAGAATATAGCATCCACGAAACAGAGGTATCAGGAATCGGCGATTAAAAACTACTTATATTCAGATCCCAGAAAAAAGGTAGTTGAGATGAAATAAATGAGAATGGTAGGTTAAAGTGTCTCATCTTGCATTTCTCCACCGATCTTGGTGAATACTAACAGCTCGTTTGGAACGTAAGACAGAAAAACATAAAAACAGAAAAAAATAGTAATATGATAAAATTACACGTGGAAAATAGAGAACTAAAAAATAGAAGAATTTTATAGAATAGGATGTTCGGAACGTAGGATTACCATGGACACGTGAATTTTGGAGTGCGTACTAATCTTTTTTTAATGAGTCTTTAGTCACTAAAAATAGATCCAAGTGCAGCACAGTAACCAAATCGCTCTTGACCATAGCATTTTTCTCTCATTTGAGTCTCTTTCATTAGTTGACGATTCAGATCCACTCTTTTGGATTGGAGGATTGGACATTTGTATTCGGGAGAAATTAGAAAAATCTTATCGTTTTTTGTGTGAGTGCATTCTTTATCTGTTCTTGTTCTTGCTTCAGTTCGTGACTGTTCCTTTTCCTCTCCTTAATGCGTGGCAGTGTCTAATGGTAAGTTGATGACGTAATTAGCCTCTATCCTATGTCAGCCAGTGGTGAAAAAAAGAGGTGGGAGTGGATGTTTGGAATCCCATGGAATTCCTGTGTTTTCATGGGAATCCTATAGTATTCCTCCCAGATTTCTTTGCGTGATTCCTACAATCCGAATGCATGAACAGTACCAAATTCAAAGGAATCATGGATCCTACAGAAAAAAAGTTCCATGAAAATCTTTGATCCGAATGAGCCCTTACTTAGTAGTTGCCACGTGCAATGGCAACAAACAAGCGTTATGACGTCAGCGTGTGACCCAACCTAGCAATCACCTCCTGATGCGATGTGTTCCAACCAGAGTTACCGGTGAAGTCGACGCAGGTTAGGTCAGGTCATTGATGAACCTTCCCGTCGGCTTTCCGCCGGCGAAGATGCTTCTTCCTGGGAGGTAGGCGTTGTTCCTCACGTCGACAGCCAAATCGCCGCACACTAGGATCGCTGAAACCTTCGGCCCCGCCACCGGCGGCGCCGCTTGCCGCGGCGACGGCCGTGGCTACGAGAGGCAACCGGAGACTAACAATACGTGATTCCAACTCAGTAAGAACGGTTGAGATTAAATCTAACGGTTATGCTGTAAAACAGTGGCCGTGGAGGGCACCTTCGTGGGCCTAATTGGGCCGTATAAAAACCTGAAACCCATATCTTGGTGGGCCTATTCGGACCACTACGAATTGTAGCTATCCAGAGTTTTCTGTGCCTATTGGGACCAAATATTTCTCATGCGCCACCGATAGTAGACCCTTTTAATTCAGACGGCCCAGTTTCGATCGCAACCATTGATAGCGGCCAACCAATTCTTGCAAACATCATCACTGGCAGAAAAGGACAACACACTGCAACAAGTGCCATACGGTAACAACACACACCACTACATCAGAACATTTCATTCATCTCTGACGAGAGACAACAAATGCCTTACATTACACAACTCATGCTAGTCCATTACTACCATTCATAATGTAGTATGTCTTAGCGTCTGAAATTCTGAATGTATGTCTTAGAGTCTACAGAAAGCAGGCGGACAAAAGGGAAAACAAACAGTACAAGATTCAGAAGCCACAGATTTTATGCTTGGGAAATCACATCGATACATACATCTTGAACGAGCTAGTAGTTTGTAACTTTTGTGCCCTCGATTAAGTACACATCCTATTCTTTGTGAGGGTTACTCTCAGGTGTGAGGAACTGTTTTGCATACTGATGAACTCTTGAGCCTGATCCAGACTGATGGTCGTAGTACTCCACCAGTGCAGACCCAGCCAACGCAGCCAGTGTGAGGGCCTGAGCATGCAACCTGTCATGGCAAAATTAAAGGAGCAAACAAATTAGGGTACCAAACCAGCAATCGCCAATGGAGAAGCAATGACAAATTGACAAGGTTTCGTGTAAGCGGCGGGATCTCCGGTCCGAAGATTCGGACTCTCTCGACCGTTAGATTTATCATACGTGGTCAGGATAGGGCTTTTGTTTTTTTGCGGGGATCAAGATAAGATCTTCGGTGAACGCTTGCAAGGAAATCCTCAATGTAGACGCTAATATGACGCCACGAGAGGCGAGAGGGAGCCGCGCCCATGGTTAGCGGAGCTACGGCGAGCGGTGGAGGTGGCGCCGCGGCCACCACGCGTGCTCTTGGTAAGAAATTAACATAGAGAACACATGCGAATCTACAGCAGGTGGCTGAATGCTTGGAAGCAGGGACGAACCGTACCTGGCGTGGATGATCTTGACGCTGGTCTTCATGCCGGGCCTCGACCAGTTGTACGCGATCGAGCTCGCGACACCCGTCAGCCACAGCGTCCCTGGAAGCACGCACAATCGAAGAAGGAAGCAGATTTCACATCGGCAAGGACTCATGGATTGATGCGAAGCGAGATAAAGCTCAAGTGGAAGCAGAGATTTCAGTACGCACCGACGGCACGGAGCTTGTGGTCGACGACCCACTCCCTCATCGACTGCAGCGTGCTCTTCTCCTCCGCCATGTCGTCAGGCCAAACCTTCCCTCCCAACAACCTCTCCGTTGGCGATCTGTTTGCGTCTTTGGTGAACGGGGAAAACGCAATCGATGAAGACGAGGAAGGGTGTTTGGGCACTTGTTCTTTATAGCAGGCGGCTGGATGGCCAATTTGCGGTGAGGCGGAAGCGTACGGAAACGAAGAAATGGCCCTGCTCGTGGCTAGCGGTGCCACGGGGCAGGTGGCAGAGGCACTGCGCCGTGGCGCGAGCTAGGAAGACGCATGCCTGCCGTGGCGCGATGGAGATGGGTTTCGCACGCAGCTCGTGGTTTTTCTGCCGGCCAGCCTCGTGGTCGTCGTGGCGAATCGAATCAGACGGACCGCGGCCGTGAGGTAGGTTCAGGGTCCCGTGCGGCGACGCAGCCTGTGGCTTCTCCCGTGGCCGGGATTCCGACGGACGCGCAGGAGCAGGATCCGTAACAACGTGCTAACGTACGTGCGGCGCTTCCGCGACACATATTTGTGGTGCGCAAAGGATCGACAAGTGATAATAGCCATGACATACTGTTTCGCTTGGAGATTTGGGGTTTAACGGGGTAATGGTGATCCAATACGTTGCAGGATGGTGGAATCGGTGGTCAAAACTGCGGCTGCGGAAGCAACAAACCTGCACGGCGGTTTCCGCGAGGAAAAAAACGTGCCGGCCTGAACTGGTCAAGACTCAGAACGTTGTACCGTTGGTGGCGATTTGTACAGCGTCGTAAAAGCAAAACAGAGTGCCTTTTCTCTTGTTTCGGTTGAGCACACAACCACACGAACACAGTTTTCAAACACTCTATTTCTTCTTAATTGAGTATAAGCTCACGAAAGAGAATGTCCTATTCAAAACCCTTAGCTCTTGTTGGGGAGAAACCGACGGCTTCTATCGTAAACTTATTTGCCTAGAACTTTGTGTGAGGAAAAACCAATATAAAAAAAACTCAATTGCTCCATTTGTACAACACAAATAATAGTAACAGTGAGGGTGTTGTTTTACATGATTTTTAGATATGTCACACACATTCTTATCATATAGTGTAATTATTTGTAAGTGGTTGGTTGATGTGACAACTAAAGTCTGTTTCATAAACCACTAAGAAATAGCAGTACCACTAAAGAGTCAGTTACTTTATAGGCTACATCTACTTTTTCTAGCATATTTACTATAGGTATATGTGATCTTATCATCTCTTTATAATCAATAAGGCATCTAGCAGCTTATTTGCAAGATTTTATAAATTTATAATCCTCTAAACTTTCAATTCAACTTTGCTAGTACATGGATCTAAGGACTCCATCCTGGCTGTATTTCAAATGATTTACTAGCATTCTTCTCGATGCCTATCTCTCCTAACGCTGGGAAATGGTCCTCGTTAAAAATAGGGACAAGTCCATTTTTCCTAGCCCAACCAGCTTCCTGCTCTCTCCCTTTCCTTTCACCACAAGGTGTCCAAGCTAGCTAGTAGGCCACCAACCCTCTCAGCCCATCTTCCTAGGTAGCAACCCACTCAGGCACCCACACGTGAAGCCTACCTATCAACATCTTCTTCTCTCTCCCCCATTGTCTTCCTCCTCTCGCCTCGCTCTCTCTTTTCTCTTTCGAATCCTCTCATGTTGGTTCTTTTCTTCATTTTGCTTTGTTGGTAGAGCTCAACCAGGTGTTTGGGGACACGAGAGTTACACGACCAACATCATGTGCATTCATGTCTATAGCAGGCATCCTGTTTTTCCCTAGATATTTCACCTATGACCTTCTTAAGATCATCTTTACTTTTGGGCTTATCTCTTGCTCTTGCCCTTAAACATCATAACTCTATTACCCTTTCATTCCTTCTCATGGTGGGCCCTCTTGTGGCCATGAGAGCCTCCAATAACATTAGCATGTGCTTCAAGCTTAGCCAAAGGTCCAATCGGTTGTGGGGAATGATTCTTTAGGATAACTTTATTGTCTTTCTACAATTAATAGAATTGAGATAAGCTCAAAGTACTTATAGTACTTTAAGTTCCCATATTGTTGTTGCAATACCAGTTAGATAAGGTTTTCTTGATCATCTTAGTGTCAGTGATCTTATGGCCACATAGATGTAATTGAGCAATGATCCTATGTAGGGGTAGAGTTATATGCTACCACAAACTTATAGTCTTTGAAGTATAGGGTGATCCAGTTATGTTGTACCTGTGGGAGCACAATTAACCCTAGCTAGTCAAAGTGATCCTTCAAGAATTGCAACAATACTAGTATATCTCTCTTAGTCATATATTTAGACTTTAGGTCTGGGTGGAGATGATGGAGCAAGAAATGTAATGACTTTGCTTCTTTGCCTTTGAAGATCCATTCGTGACAACTTCAGGCTGCACAATAGTATGATTAAGGCCCATGAAGTCGAGCTTAATCTCAATGTCTATCGCCCACGTAAGGTAGTTGCCACCATCCAAGGCAAGATTGGTGAAATCCTTCTTTGCAATGTCCTACATATCTTGCAATACCATTTTGTATTTACAACAGGTAAATACCATGTGTAGGGTTGACACAAACTGGTCACTGAAAGGATCTTGAGTCACACAAAGTAGGGTGAATGTACATATTTTTAATCATGAAATAAACTACCGGTGGAAAATTAAACTTCTCTCTAGAGTCTCTGGTCCTAATGTCCGAAGTATCTAGACCAGTCTTTTTGTCAAACAAAGAGACCAGTTCGAAATCTCCGATTATATAGTCTAGAGATTCCAGACCTACTTTAAAATGTCTAAGAGACACTCAAATGAGGTGAGCCCTGAGGGTTAGGAAGAAAGACAGGAAACAAAATTATAGATAATAAAATATGTAATAGAATGCTAGCAGATAAGTACTTTTTTACCAAAATTTTGATCAACTGATCCCATGTCTCTGTTGAGAAGCTCTAAAGAGTCAGATCGCATTCGATTTCTTGCCTCACCAAATTCAACCTTAGATATTAGTTTGATTTCTAAGCTCTCACCAAAGCATAGCATATAGTCCAAGACCACCACCAAGGTATCCACTAGGACACCATGCTCTCGTTTTTTATGAAGCTTGCTCTACCAAACCAACATCTAAATAAGAACTCAGAAATTTCCTAACATACCTTTTTCCTCACTGAGGTAGGAAATACTTCCACAAACGTCTGGGATAATTCACACGTTGAATCCTCGCGGACAACACCTAGTCATTTAGGAGGTGATCCAAAAATAATAAGCTTGAGTCTTCACCAGCGTTGATCCACAAGTGCCTATTCAAATCACTAAGATTTACTCTCTTGCAAATCACCAAAAAATACACTTAGAGAGTGAATTAAACTCAAGATCTAAGAGAGTAAAGTGGCAAATATCTAGAAAGCTCTTAGAAATAGTGTAGAAATAAATAAGCATTCCCTTTCTCAATGAGGGTTGGTGAGGTTAAATGTGTACCCCACTTGAAACTAAACATTTCTCACAAAATTTTAAATTTTGGAGTATCCGCTCCAAAAGTTCAGAGAATCTGGACGAGCCTTTTAGCCTAAATAGAGAGCTCAATCTAAAGACTCTAGACAATACTTAGCTTCAAGAGAGGAAAGGTTTAAAGTATTTGGTCTAAACTTTTAGAGACTCCAGACAGACCTCTTTGTCAGATAGAGAGCTCAGTCTAAAAACTCCAGTCAAAAGGCATGGAGACTCCAAACTGATTTCTCTGTTTGATAGAGAAACTTGTCTATAAGTTTTCGTAAAGTCTAGACACAAATATCTAAAACACTGTGAGAGAAAAACCAAAACTCCCAAGATATACGTGGTGCGATTGTTCACTCATCTAAACTTGAAAGATTGATTGAGCACTTGTTTTTTTAACCAGTTAAAATTGAGGCACTCTTATTAGTTTGACTTATCCTAAGTACTTAAGAAATAATAAAATTACATTTTCATCGCTTTAAGTTCTTTATTATTTTCTAACTTTTATGGGGTTTTTTTTAACCAAACCAATCTCTCACTAGATGAATTATTGCAAGATTCTCAATCATAGCATCTATCACTCAAAACCCACTAGGGGATCTAGATACACTATTAGTCATGTGTAATCTTCAGTATTACCACTCAGTTTCCTAAGAAATTTTCCTAGCAAATTAATTTATGTAACCTTCAGGACTACAAATTGTTTAATTAAGGATTCTCAATTATGCTAAAAAAATAATTTCATGCCATTAAAATGCAATGGTAGAGTGAATCATGCAAACTAAACGGTTAGCATGCAAGATAAAATAAAGGAAAAAATATGACATAGCTCCATAGCTATTATACGAGCAATAAAGAGATGTCAGCATAATTGTTGGTAGCATGTGAGTGTATGTGGTTGCTGCCTATGAGACTTTAGGCCCATGGCCAGTCAATACACTTACGACAACATATTCTTCACTGTGAACCCACAAGCCATGGCAGTAGTGCCGACCTTGATAGCATCGTTGGTCACTATGGGTGACGCCATTAACCCTTCGGTGAATGCTTCAGCTTAGGCGAGACGCTTTAGGGTCATGCGAAGGATTCATTTGCCTTTGATGCTTGCTGACAAAGCCAGCCTTTATGTCGCCATGCTAGTGCTTTAGGCACCTACATCATCTATAGCATTTGAGAGGTGACGTGGCAAAGCCACCTTCATGTTACCAAGCATTGCTAAGAGGATGTGGGAGGGTGCTACTTCATGTACTAGCTTTTTCTTGTGTTCACCCTCAACTCTACACATGAGTAGAGTTTTCAAAAGATTTATTTCAAGTCTGTGAAAGAGAATGACCTATCTACCTTCGACCTTTGGCCCTTATTTATAGGGGTGAAAGTTTGATGGCTTCCATCATAAGCTTGCTTGCATGGCAAGTTGGCTTCTATCGCAAGCTTGCTTCTCCTATAAGTTTGCTTACACCGTTCTTTTCGTGATAAGGTATCTTCTCATGTAAGCTTTTTTTCAACAGAAGCTTTCTTATGTAGTAAGCTTGCCACTCTTATCTCAATTCATCCGTATTAAAACATATTTTATAACAATTTTATTTGATGTTTAGTAGTGCATTAACTTTTTTAAGCAACAAATTAAAAAGCAAAAAAAAAATCATATCGTCAAAAGTTAGTATTCGAAAAACTAATTGTTTCACTTAATTAAAACGACTTATTAACGATTAAAAAATAATTTACATGTAAAACTTTTATATACTGTCTTAAGTGATTTAAAAGCAAACACTTGAAAACACTAAAATCAACTCTAAAATTTAAATTTTTACTTATGCTTATAAGCTGAAGGAAAACGAATGGGACAGACAATATCTTGACCAACAATTTTTGTGTTCTCTGTAGCTCTTGACTTCTTGTGCACTCAATCCTCTTTTCCTGAATGGCCAATGCTGGAATGGTGATGGTGTCTCAATTCTCAACCGCAAAACCTCCCGAGTTTTTTTATTCTTTTTCAATAGAATTATCACACAAGTGCCCCATCAGAATGAATGAACCAAGTGAATATAGCACATCAAATGGCATCGTTGATGTAGAAGTCACGCAAACGCCATGTAGAACTAAACCACCTTAACAATCATTTAGGAAGATAAAATAAGAGAGTTTGGATAGACGAGGGAGCGTTGGTACCCGGTTTTACCGGATGAGGGTGCAGTGATAGTTGAGGTACAAAGTAGACTTTTTCCACCAAAAATTGACGGCTTGTTGGACTAGCCCAATGGGCTCTCCATCTCAAGAACTCTACTAGGCTAAGTGAAAAATAAACTGTACTGGGCTCATGTAGCGCCACTGGCCACATTGAGGCCCTACAAGAGAACAAATCGGGGTGCCTGTCACTCGTGCTGGCTTCCGCCCTCTGCCGCGGAAGCAGCAAGCTGCGAAGCCAAAGCGACCGCGCTGAGCACAGCCGATACTTCCTACTTCCAAGCGCAACCGGCGGCGCACCCGGCGTGACGAGAGTATCTCGGCACCACGTGTTATGCCACTTACACATCCTCCTATTCGCATTGAAAAAAGGAGACAAATCACGTGTCCATCTAAGAAAGGCAGAAAGGAAGCATGCAGCATTGCAAAGCACGTGTATCTGCCGGCGCTCTAAATATATACACGGACTTATCATTCCACAACGCCCGGAATTAGAGAGGCTTCCGAATAGAACAGTAACAACCAGCCTTGCATAACACCAGCTCGATCGAACAATGCCACCCAGTTTTAGGCTGTCGATCTGGGTCCAAGTGCCCAAATCCTCCCCTTTATAAGCCCGGGTCTCACCTTGCTGCGCGATGTGTCTCCGCTTCATCGATCATTGACTGGCTCGAGATCGAGAGCCATTCTTGGGAAGAATGCCGGCGAGCAGGGTGGTTTTCGATCTACTCCGGACGGTCTCCCGCGATGCCTTCCAGGTCGTCGTCTCCTTTGCCGCCAGGGCGCGGGTGTCCAACATGGTGAAGCCGGCGATCGCCAGGTCCTTCCATGATCACAACAAGCGAGGGGCGGCCCGGGAGACTGACGAACAGCAACCAAATGAGTTTCGACGCACATGGGGTTGCGAAGTGTCACCATGTTATTAATTTGGGTCGGCAAACAACTCTATCGCGATATCGCATTGTCAAAATCTCCTCCAACGTACATTGGCTAACCATACCCACTCCTATAGTTTCCAATGTAAAACGTAGTAGCAATACATACGAACACGTTGTCCTCTTCTTCCTTTAAAATTCGACGGAGGAGGTACGCATTGTCAGCAAGACAGCAACTGTAGTTTATTGACAAAAATATATGAAAGAACAAGTGTAGGATATTGCAATGGAGCTTTCGAACGCAGGCAAGTGGAGAGTCTCCTCGGCCAATCTAGCGCCAAAGTCGCGACGTCCCAACGGGCGCCTCCGTTGCGTTGTCACGTCGAGAAAGTCCAAACCCGCGGACGGACGTACGCGCGCGCAGCCGGCCTACTTCTCCTCCTCCTCCTATTCGCATGAGTTGACCGCCACTTCCGCCTTCGAAGTCGTCAACACCGAGAAGGTCTCAGCCAGCCGGCCGGCGAGCGATGGTGCCGAGGGGGGCGGAGGATTATTACGGGCCTTACTACGGCCGACGTGGCGTTGGCGATGGCGGTGGACCGCCGCACGGGCTGCTGCTGGTGGGGGTGGTGCTGGCGCTGGCGATCGCGGGGCCGCGGGTGCTCGGTGAGGGCTCCGGGGAGGCGATCACCGCGGCCGTGGCCGAGATGCTCAGCCCCGTGGGGCTCCTGCTGCTTCCGGTTAGCCTCATCTTCGTCATCCGCCTCCTCTCCGACGATCGCAGCGCCGCCGTGCTCGCCAACGTGTTCACCCTAGGCGGCGCGCCCGACGCTTTCCAACGCGTCGGAGGATTGCCGGTGGGGCTCGTGGTCGTGCTATTCCTCGTCCTGATGATGGTTTACTACAAGTCGGCGTCGCTGTTCGGTGGCGGCGGCGACGGCGACGGCGAGTAGCAGCGCCTAGTCCGTAGCAGTGTGAAGTGTTGTATCGGTCAGCCGCCTGATCGGCGACTTGAAGCTTCGACTTAGCCTTCCTGAAATCAGTTTTTTTATAGCAAAAAAAATGTAAATTAATTTCCTTCTGTTCTATGCTGTATTAAAGGAAATGTATACTATGTTCATAGTGCCCCTGCTTCTGCAGACGTGCAGTTGAACGTATTTCTAGACAAAAAAAAAAGAGCTGCAAACTTTCGAGCCTATGCAACTTGAGGGCTATCCTTCATTCCTTCTCTTACAGGAAAAGCTTAGTGTACTTGGCCATGAAAGAGAGAATATTATAACATAAAGATAAATAAGTAAGATTATGAATTTACTTGTCATAGTCCCAGAAGAGAATGCATCAACGGATTTTATAGTTTGTTCAGGGGTATACATCCGTATATAGAATCTGACTAACTCTACATGCACAACATGAGACAACCATATGTGCTGTTTCTCTTGGGCCAACTTGGTTTGAACAATTGGCACTTCTTCCGGCCCAAGCTAGCAAGGTAATGCCTTCTACACGGGCACAGCAAGCTCAGCACACACAACCGGGCTGTTAAATGATTGTTTTGCCTCATTTCAATTCTTCCAAGGAGCATAATTTTCACGCAGATCAACGATGAATCTGAGGCAAGAATAGTTGACCAGCAATGCAGAATAATTTGCGTTTCAGGTAAAGCATTTGCTTCATCAAAGATCTTCAATTTCTCAGAGAGAACTCCAGATGCATGATTTTTGCCGGGCAGAACTCCAAATGCATTCTTCCAACATCCAGAAGATAAGGAATTGAAACACGAATTTCCTCAATTAAGCCATCTTTAACTTGTCATCCAGCCAGATTTATCATTGCTCTGCTGCCCTGCAAGTAACAGTTGACACCTTAATTATTTAATATAAGAAAACAAAGGTAGAGAACTCCAAATGCATGGTTTAGGCTGCATTGTAAAATAGTTGCAACAGTTGTTTCTTTCTTACCGTTACCTTTCTCGAATAAAATGATCAAATCTTTCTGATATATTGTAAGTTAATGTGAACAACAATTTCTTTATTTAGACAAACTTTAAAATTTCCTTAAGTTTTGCACAAGGGTGTACATCTTATGAGGAAATCAATAGTCCTACAAACATGATACATTTATCATTGCTTAGCAGTGCTAACATATGACCAATGAGGCAAGGTGATATAGCCTGACATAGCATCCCTTTTCGTTGCTTATGAAGTATGATTGCTCAACATTGTGATTGACAACACTCAAGAATAAGAACATCATCAGTTTATCAGCAGGGCCACTTTCAATTGAAACAAAGAAGCCCCATGGAATGAACTGAACCGAACACTATTCAAGTATTCATACCTATGCAATACCATCAACCTATCCAAATAAAGTGGAATCATTATTCTAAACCGTGAATAAGAACTTATTTACATAAACAGCAAGCTAACATACCCACGTTGACTGATAATAATGCAAGATTGGACACATTGCAATAGAATGCTTGAATTGGGCACACTTACTACTAAACAATGCACTAAACCTCTACTGAGTTGAAAGATCAAAGTTTATAAACTTTGATTACTGGCAGTGAAGTATTCTCAAAAGGAGGTGCTACCACAATACTGAGCTTTTCCGTCCTCAAATCAGGAGAACTGCAAATCATAGATTCATAGTTTAGGCCAAATGAGTACTATCAATTGATAGTTCTACAGTATATCGAGACAGGCCAGAGCAAGCTAGACTATTAAAGAGTTAATAAAAAGGCATCTATAGCAAATAAACAAAGTCACTCATGTTTTACAATTTAAAACATGTATACCATTTGATTTACATCTGGAGCAACCATGTCACAGCTCCAATGCGACGCAGTGCGTGATTGTTGACCCCTTTGGCATGTCCATGAATACAATAGTGTCCTTGGACACCACCTTCCCCCTTAGCCGGCTCTCATCGGCCTTCGTCACCTCAATGGTCGCCCAATCAATTACCACCATGCTCCTTGCTTCGCCCTTTCCTTTCGCTTTCCCTTTCCACTTCCCTTCCCAAACCAAGTAGAGCAATCCACCAACATTGGCAAGAGTGGCACCGCACAAGAATTTGGGCAGCTCCTGCTCCAACCCTTCCACCTTGCTCCAGGAATCAGTGTCCGGATCATAGCCCTTTACCTGCCCCAAGTAATCGTAGGAGTACAGGATTCCATCAACCACGGCTGCACGGCCCTTCCAACCCATGTCAAGGATCGGTGAAACCGGCGCCCACGCCTCACTAGGCAGCGCAGCAGGGTCGTAGGCCAAGCCGCCGCGATCGGCCACCGCAAGGACCTTCCCGGCGAGCGAGGCGGAGCCGTGCATCCACTTCTCCCGGAAGTGGGGCGGGCTGGGGATCATGGCCCACTTGGCATACGAATAGGATAGGTCTAGAGACTCAGCCCAGAAGGGGGAGGAGGGAACACAACCTCCGGCAACGAATAGTACGCCGGAGAGGGCAACGACGGCGGCGAACTCACGCGGAGTGGAGAGACGAGGGCCGATTGACCAGGATCTGGTGCGGGGGTCCAAGATCTGCATCGACGGAGAGGGCACTCCAGAGACGGATCCCCCTACGAGGAACATCCGATTACTCTCGACGGCGACCGACGAGGAGGACGAGACGGGGACGGGAGGGGGCGGGAGAGGCAGAGGGGGCCATCCGGGATGCGGGAGGAGGAGGAAGAAGAGAGGGGAGGCGGAGGCGGGTGGCCGAAGGGAGAGCATGATGTGGGGCTCGGAGAGGCGGAGGCAGCGGCGCGCGGCCAGGAGGCGCTCCGGGTGGAGACACAGCAAGGCGTGGAAAGCGCGGGAGACGAGCGCGAGGGAAGGGTGAGCGGCGCGCGGCAGGAGGGCGATGCAGTGGATGGCCAAGTCGTCGGGCAGAGCCGGGATGAGGCTCCAGCGGGTAACCTCCGGCGGGTCGGGCGATGAGGTGGGCGTGGCGGTGGACATGGCTCGCGGTCGTCGGCGGGAGGAACTGAACCGAGGAGGCAGGCCGGCGAAGGTTGGGGCCTTGGGGACGATACGTGTGGAACGTCTAACTACTGACGGGTGGGGACGCCGCGTCCGAACGGAGAGGTAGGTGGAAGAAGAGTGGGCTGGACCTCTCTCTGTTCTTTTGATCCATTTAAGCCCGTTGTGTTAACTAACAGTACTGTAGCTTAAATGTGCCCTTCGAGTTTACTAATGTTCAGTTGCCGGAAATTTCTAGTCTTTAGAGCCGTAGACTTGTACTCCCTCCGTTTTACAAAGATTGTTGTTATATCTTTTAAACTTTTTTATCAAAATGTTTGTCACTCTCACATTCCAATGTATTTTAAGAGGTGGTATAACCTAACTGCCCTTCATTAATACGACCTCAACGCGTTGCATGCAGCCCTTTGGAATTGGCATTGCGTGCTAATGAAGTGTGAACACAATTAATGACACCTTTGGGACTCGTTTGAAATGAAGTAAATGAGAGTAACCATGCTAGTTTCCACAGCCTCTTATTTTTGTTTTATATTTGCTAGAACAAATCTTTGTGCAATGGAGGAGCAGTAGCTACCTGAAAAATATTTATTTCGGTGTTAAAGATTCGTACTAATATGCATAAATTTGCAGAACACTTTGAATATTTTCTGTTTAATATTCTGTAAAGGCTCATCAATTTAGGTCCATTTCTTTTCAACAGGTGGCTGAGGCTATTTTTCTATTTTCTGTGAGCACATTTTTAAAACTACTAAACAATATATTTTTTTAAAAAAAATTATATATATATATTTAAAAAATTAAATTTATTTATTTTTTTTAAATTTATAATAGCTAATACTATTATATGTTAATGTCCCACTTCCTTTTCCGTGCTGTGAAAAATTCCACCTAATCTTCACCAACGACACCTTAATTCAGAACAATCTCTTTTTTTTAAATAAGATCTAGGTTAGAACAATCAACATATTATCCCAGAATAAGGTTTGTTTCCCATGCCTAATATACTTTTTTTCAAAACGTAGTAAAAACATACGCGCTCACGTACACACCCCACTCAAATCTGAGTCGGCAGTTCCACTGCACAGAACCTAACCAACTTGGCTCCCCCAACGTACATGCATTGACAGGCACAAGGGTGAGGAATGGAATCGGCTTGGAGTTTTTATACACAGCATACTCTTTATTGACCGCCTACAATATAATTATCGTATGATTTAGCAGTTCAACAAGTTTGACGATGAATATTCAGTCCCTCTCAAAATTTACGTTGTTCAAGCTTGGGCATTTGCTTCTGTCGTTAACTGCAGCGTGCACTGTGCACAAAGCATACATCAAATGGAAATCACCATTAGATACTTGAGTACTACTAGACTGAAGTAACTGAGAGGGGACCTCAGAGATCAGGCGAGCTCTCAACCAAAATCTAAACCTCAAACCGCAACCACCACAGGCCTCCTCTCAAGATAAGCCTTATCCCGCAATGGCGCGACCACAGCTACCCACGTCGGACGCCGCCGCCGACGTGGCGCGCCGGGCGCGGCCCTCCTCCACAACCCATCCTACTTTAACCTTCTCGTTGCCAGCCAATCATCCCCCACACACTGCACCCCGGTCTCCCTCCTCGCGCCAAGAAAGCACCAGAGGTGGTACGTGAGTTCTTGATTTCGTCCTCCATGGCCAGCACCGCGTCGCTGTCCGCCGTCGCGGCGCGGCCACTGTCCGTCGCCGGGCTCAAGAAGCCCATGGGCGTATCGTTCCAGGCCCTGCCGATGAGGGCGAGGCCGGCGGCGAGGATGGCCGTCCGGGCGTCGGCGTCGTCCATGAAGGAGAGGGCGACGGCCGGGCTGACGGTCGCGGCCATGACGGCGGCGATGGTGCTCCCCGACGTCGCGGAGGCCGCGCAGGGCGGGCTGACGCCGTCGCTCAAGAACTTCCTCCTCAGCATCGTGTCCGGCGGGGTCGTGCTCGTGGCAATCGTCGGCGCCGTCGTCGCCGTCTCCAACTTCGACCCCGTCAAGAGGACCTGATCTTCTTCTTCACAGACACAGTCTCGCTGCCTTATATCGAGATCGTCCCTTTGCAGTGTTGTCTTGGAGATTGTGTAAGCTGATTTATGATATGGAGATGGAGTTCATGGTTAATTGCATCTATAATTCGATCTATTGCTGTATATTGTGCTTGACACGCACAGCCTACTCTGCATGTTATTCAAGTATAACTAGTTTCCAAATATTGTTTGCTCCCGAAGCTACTGATCAGTGCTCAAACAAATTGCATCACAACTATTTAACTATTGTATGTACATATAAACTAGATACAAAAGCAACTGAAAATCCTGATCAATCAGTACAGCAGCTTGGAACAATTCTAAGTTAACGTAATCCAACATTTTGTCACATTCCGACAATTTCATCTGCCATTGCTGCGTTTTTCTGTGGTTCCAGTTGAACTTTCAGCAACCAGCAGTAGCAATATCTACAGTTTCCACCGCTAGAGAAAATTATCCGAGCATGTAGTAAAAAATTCTCAGAAATCCTTACCCAGTTCATGTACAAACCGATATGGGCCCAATACATCTTTTATGACTCTGGAATCCCGGGCCTACCACAGGCCACATGAATACAATGCGGCCCAGCCAACTCAGGCTACATGAATACACGACGCGACGATAGGCACCGCCAAACCCATCCTCGGCCTCGTCCACTGGCGAGTTCACCCGCCGCCTGCGCCGATCTCCACCCCGCGACCGCGAGCAGTGGCGCCGGCGTCCTGCTGCTTCCGCCGCATCCTCGCCGGTGAGCACCCGTGCGCACACCCTCTTTCTCATCCCTCTCTACCCGCATCTGTTCTCTTTGCCTCAACCTTTAGCCTCTCTTCTAGATCTGGAAGCTTATCTCTTCAACCCTAACCTTAGAACTAATAGCAGTTTTTTTTCAAAAATAAAATAAAATAACATTGGGGTTCAGCTGAACCCCTGTGACCGCCTGCCTTTTCTGCACTTCAGACTGAAACAGTGAAGTTTTCATGGGGCGAATTTTAGCATGGAGTTCCAATTTGGTGTATATGTTTTGGTTGAATGTGTCAGTCCTGTAAAAATGTGAATTTTCCTTCTAGTATTATTTTTTTCTCTCTTGGATGATGTGGATTGCAGCAAGGAAGGAAGGATGAGTAGGCGCTGGAGCAGGACAATTTATGTCGGGAACCTCCCGGGCGACATCAGGGAGAGGGAGGTGGAGGATCTGTTCTACAAGGTTTGTAGTTCTGTTAACGCCTTCAATTAAGCTCCTTATGAAGGAAACAATTTTGTCTTAATACTGTGAATTAACTAGTTTGTACCTTTGTGACACCATAACAAGGTTTTATAGACCTCTAACATCTTAGATGTTGGCATTTGCGGTTGTAACATTAACACTGAATAAATGGATTGTTGTATCTCACTTGTCACAGTAGTATTGAATTTCACACTAATCTTGTGTGAGGGTCTAACACTGCATTTTTTTTTTACCTGCAGTATGGGCGAATTGTTGATATTGACTTGAAGATTCCCCCGAGGCCACCTGGTTTTGCTTTTGTTGAGGTAAGTTGTGCACCTGGTTAGGTTCTTGAAGTTTCAATGTATTTATTTTCACTATTGGATTTCTTGATGATTATAGCAAGTAATATGTCTTCTTCATGTGAATTGATAATTGTATGCTTTTAGCAGCTACTTATTTACTTTTGGGTTTTGGTGAATATCCTGACCGTCTATATTTGTTTCCTTCCCATGAAGTTTGAAGATCCCCGTGATGCTGAAGATGCAATCCATGGACGGGATGGCTACAACTTTGATGGGAACAGGTTGAGGGTAGGTGCTACGAGCTTTTGATAATTTGATCTTCTGTGTGCACATATCTGATGCTTGTTATGCACAGGTGGAACTTGCACATGGTGGGAGAGGTAACTCTTCCTCCTTTAATGGTTCTGGTGGAGGAGGACGTCGTGGCGGTGTATCTAGGCACACAGAGCATCGTGGTATGATACTGAATTTTAAATCCGTTTCTAAATGCTTGATTTTCTGTTTGTATCTACTATTCTGAAATCATTTGTGTACTTCTCAACAGTTCTGGTTACTGGACTACCTTCTTCAGCATCATGGCAAGATCTAAAGGTCTGTTGCAAGATCACTTATTCTATCCACTTTTCTGCTTTCTTTTGTCTTTTATGATTTCCCCTGTTCTCTTTGAAGCTACAATCTGTTTATGATTATTATGCCAGGATCATATGCGAAATGCTGGTGACGTTTGTTACTCTGAAGTGTACCGTGAGGGTGGTGGTAAGTCTGTTTGGTGTTCACCATATACAGTTCTTTGCTTACTGTATCAATGGTGTTCACCATCGCTCTTCAGAAGTTCCCTATGGAATATGAACAATCGGATAAACCACAGGCATACTGTCAATAACTCAATATCTTTTCAAACCAGCTATTTTTTTTCATAAATATAAATGAACATTTTGATTATGTCAGATTTTAGATCTTGAAATGAATTCATGTCATGTGATAAATTGATGAATGCCTAAGTATGACATATGGTCCTCTAGCTTGTGAGTTTAATTTTGCAACGTTCTATGCTATGTTTATATCCCAGCAAGTACATTCAGAGTCTTAATCAAAGAGAATACTGATATTTTAGTCATTTTTTCCAGCTACGATAATTTATCATCTAGCGCTTGCCTATGCTTTCAGCTTGAGACCGTTATCATTTTTCAGTGATTTGGTTAAACGGAGAAGTATTGCATGTTAATATGCTATAATTGCTGTGACCTACTATTGATATACACCATTGTTTGCCACAGGTACTATAGGAATTGTAGACTACACAAACTATGATGACATGAAGTATGCTGTAAGTCTGATATTCTCTTTCTCCACCACTACCCCCCTCCTCCCTTTTGGGTGTTTTCTAGAGCCCTGGTAGCTTCATTTCATAATTCACTATACTGGTATAATCTTGTTGGAGATGTGATTTTGGAGCACTGTCTTGCTGTTATGTCTAGTACTGTAGTCTGCATCATATTTCCTTCCTTTTTTAATGTTTTTTAATGCTTATCTCTTGCAGATCAGGAAACTTGATGATTCTGAATTTAATAATGCTTTCTCAAAGGCCTATATAAGGGTACACTCAGATGTTTATTTCTAGTTTACTTTTTGGGATAAACTTGTCCCAAAGTTAACCAATAATACAACTTATTAATTTTTAGGTGAAGGAGTATGATGGAAAACGCAGTCATTCATACTCGCGAAGCCGAAGCCGAAGCAGAGGTCACAGTGACAGCAGAAGCAGGAGTCCAAGGTCTGGTTGTGATTACATTCTACTGTCCCTCAACAATACCATTGGCCACTGAACAAAGTTTGATATGCTCTGCAGCAAGTCTCCCAAGGGTAAGTCATCACGCCGTTCAGCATCTAGATCTAGATTGAGATCAGCTTCTTCCTGTTCAAGATCAGAGTCAAAGGGGCGCTCTCCATCAAGGTAACATCGATGAATCGCTCTTGGACATCTAATTTCTTGGTTTTCATGTTGTGAAGTAAATATAGCAAATAATGCCTTCTGCCAGAAAGATAAACATGTATATTGATACAACTGTGGTATTTTTTACCAGCAAATGTTGATTGATAAGTTGGCATTGATATAGAACTGTAGTCCACCTGGAACAGTCTGAATAATTTCTTAGTTTTGTAATCTCTCAGGGAAAGATGCATCATCCCATCTGCTAGCTAATTTCCTTATTTCCTTATTGGCTTGTTGGTTGAACCAAGTTTATTCAACCTTACCGATTGTCCTAGTCTAACGTTATATGGGAAACTGTTGGTATATTTGTTACAAAGTTTATCTGGTGTGACATTTTATATCTAACTCATCTAGATAGTATCCAATATTTGAAAGCATCAATGGTTTCTTCATTAGATGAGGATTTGTGCGGAGATCTAGGGATTGCATAATGGGAAATCAAGGTTGGGATTTCTTCTGTTTGCAACAATTCTATTGGTTGTGTGAGGTATGGTAATAAACTGGGAGCTGCTCTGGTAGCTAAAAATCATCCATTTTTGTTGACCTGATGTACTGTAACTTATTACATCAGACTATCAGAGCCTGGGCATAGAGAATTGCTTTGGGACACCGGAGGTAGAGCATTATGGATTGATGCTATGGATTACAGAGGCGCAATGGCTGTGTTTGCTCAGATCAAGTAAATGAGGAATGAGTTCCTTGCTTGCTCTTGTTGGGCTCGCTTTGCAGGAATGTTCTAGCGAATATGTTCACGTAACATTTGATACTGAACACTTTGAATGTTTTGATCTTGAGGAATTTGATCTCTTCTAATTTCTATGAGCTCTTTTTGCTTGCAATTGGCCATTCCAATGGTTGGGAGGCGTGAAGGCTTTTTGGAAGCAAGCTGTTAAAGCTGCATTCTGGAATCTGGCTATTGAATCGTGTTATTTCTGGAACTTTTTGCAGATCACCAGCAAGATCCAAGTCCCCAAATACCTTTGTAAGTTTTTGCTAACGTACTTTCTGGAATTTTGTTCTTGTGACTTACTTTAGCTGTTTCTGGTTAGCCTGCCAATGGTGAAGCATCAAGCCCCAAGAAACGTAGCCCAAGCAGGAGCCCCTCACGTTCCCGATCTCCTGATGTATAGCTCTTATACCGTTTTATACTCTTTGATTTCATGGAAATCTAATATCCGTTCGCATTTTCAGGCCAAATCCGAATAATTCTGATGTGCTTGTGAGGGCGGAGTCAATGGTCCTGAAATGCTTTGATATTTGTCTGTCTCACCGACTTCTGAATCGCTGCCGAAGTAGTATTCATATGTGAAGTGCTCTTTCAGGTTATTGGATGATACTGTACGCCCATTTAGATTTGAACTTGGGATTTGTCTTTTGTTCATTTTGACACTGTACTTGACTTAGGTATTATTGTGGTACTGGTAAGGAAGTTGAGCAGAGTCATTTGTTTGCTTAATGCACTTTGTGGCTCAAGTTGCAGGTTATAAATATATCGACCAGATCAGGCCGCTCACGTGATAGTTCGTCAGTTCCGGAAGATCCGAGGCTTTTATTTGATATTTTTCTTTACTTTTTGCTCGATCAGGCTACACATGGTTTACGTGTTTTTTTAAGCTTATGTTAGTACCTCTTGCATCGTGTTTGTACCATAACATCGATATATAAACTGGCACGACATGATAGAATTCGTGTCTAAGTTAGATCATAGGCTGTGTCAGTTTGACCAACCTATTTGACCGCTAGTTGCAGCTCTGGGTGGCAGGGACGACACACTACTCTACTGGCGCGCGCGAGCGCGACACACACGCGGTCGTGACGAGACGGCGTCGCCAGGTGCTCGGCTCGCGGTCGCGGCCCTGGTTTTGCTCGCGCGGTTTGTCGGTTTCGCTCGCCTTTCCTTCTCAGATGGTACGCGGGCGCGCGTGCCGTGGATATGGCCGAGTTGTGGGCACTACTGGGTTGCACGCACCCACCTGTCTCATCTGCAGGTTGGACTAGTGGACTTATCTGGACCTGTGAATCGCTTGCTTGTCACGAGAGTTGTGTTTCGACCGGTACCAAGAGAGGGGCACGAGCAGTTGCAGATACCGCTGGTTTTATGGTTCCAAACCCAGGAATTACTAGGAATAAAGACATGACAGTTTAGCTTCCTGATAAATATCTGGGAAAAAAAATTCATGTCCTACTCGCTGAGATTTGGAGGTTGCACATCAAAAGGAGCTTGCATTGCTGTCCTTTCTATCTCTGTATAAAGTCATCGGTCGGTCCAAGTGTTGGGCAAGCCCGTTGTCAAAAGATCGTTTTGCTAATATGCTTGTTTGAATCTAGTTACTTTAAAAAAGCATCCATCACTCATTGTTTTTAGGGAAAAAAGGAAGGGACTTTGGTCTGGCAGCCCATGCCTCTTCCAAGAAGAGGCGTTTTTCATCTCCGTCCATTAATGGCTTGTTGGCGTGGATCGTGCATGAGAAAACCAGAAAAGGGGTAAAGAAGAAGATGACTGGAACCCGCCTATACGAGTATAGGTCCATGGCTTCATGAGAAAGGCCTGTTTTGCTCGTGGCCCACGCCTTCGAGACATAAGAGTATCATTGGCTTGTAGTCCCATTAATTTGCTCGCTCCACTCGAGATTCTTTCCTCGCTCTAACCCTTCGCACCTCCGTCCCATGGCCTCTACAAACTAAAATATCTTGCAATACGGAATGGAAGAAGTACCGCGATGAATTGGCCCAAATTTGTTTATCCAGAACACTTGCCGGAGTCTGTTTTCCAAATAAGATAATTGTGAGGCGCAAAATATTGTGCTTAACATGTTTGATATGTTTTCCCATTTTATATTCGGTGTTGTAGAATTTCAGGCTCGGCCCTTGTTCAAGGACAGGAGGAAGTTCCTCCAGATGGCAGACCCAACGTTTGATGGTCAGTATTCATCGAGAGAATTGTAATGGGCCTTGGTTGCTGCTGATGTATGTCCAAGAGCAATCGGTTATTAGACCTCTTACCGGGGTTGTTGTCATAGCTCTCACTAACCTCCCAGAATTACAATCCAGAGGCACGTGACAGGCATCATGCGTCGTGTTTGATGTCTCCTGGCACACCAGCTAGAAAATAGAAGGGATGCTGAGAGAAGACCCCATAATGCGGATCGGATAGTAAGGGTGTGCTTGGTTTAGCAATAATATATGGATTTGTCCATCACCCAGGAAATATTTGCTCTGGATGCCGGATTGCTCGATCTGGTGAAATTGGACGGATGAGGCGGCCAGGAGGTGGATGAGGCCAACCATGTATGCCCACCTCCTCACCACGAAAAGGCTAACATGTGCGCGAATCGATCGAAGTCCTAATCCGAATAGTGGGCTTCCGAATCGGACTAATCCGTATGGGCCTTATGGACGTTCTGCTTTTTTGAATTTTTTCGTTTATATATTTATTTATTTAGGAGGTTTGTTTTTTTTTAAAAAAAGTACTATCAGATAGCGTGAAATTTGACGTGACAAACGCCCGTTGACTCTATTAACAACGGACTGAGGGTGCTAGGAAATTTACAGTCAACTCCCTTTATGCTATAGCCGAGGTTCTTTTTTTCTTATGGCAGGGGGTCACTTGCAATATGTCACGGTAGGCCACGAGAGACAGGAGGGAGGCTTGTTGTTTTTACAGGTTTGGACGTTTTTTCGTTCCTATGGTACCGTACATAAAATTATCAGGTCCGTATGAGGAGAGATGGCTTTGGTAATTTTACGTGCAGCTTCATTGCCGTCTCTTGTTAGAATGTTTTTGTCCTTATCATATGTCTAAAAAAATATTTTAAATAAATCTATTTTTATTTAGAGGTTTACTATAACGAAAAAATGGGATTACATAAAAAAGATAATTAAGATGAATGAACTAGGTGAGAACTCAAAGTTAATACTAGAAAATTATTACATATTGAATGATTAATAGGTTCATACATAGATATTATTTAAATAATAGTGAAAAAATATTACACGTTTATGGAGAGTTTTATGTATTATGGATAAAACATAGATATAATATAAATAATATTAAAGGTTTTTCTTATATACTGTGACCTTGATTAGCCTACATAATAGAAGAAGGCTAGCCTCACATAACCTATAAAAAAAGACAATGTATGTATTATTGGTCAGGAATCATTTGTTAAACAACATAATATATCTTACATGTCACGAAAATATGGGTCCACAACCAGTAAGTGTTCATGACTATGGCTACCATTAAGCCCAAAGTAAATAACATTACAATTCATATAGTTTATACAGAAAATATTTACGATGAAATTAAATTACACATTCATTTCTTACAATAATGCATACACTTATACTTATACAACTAAGTGAAAACATTTAGGCTAGGTTGGCCTTGACGTGATGCCTTCCCTCCCTAGGGCATATTCCATCGGCCCTTGTTTCTGTGAAAAGAGCTTCACTAAGAATCTCTACATCTTTCAGACATTTTTTATAAATATGCCACTTCTGGTCGTACTTGTGTTAACGCTAAAATCTGGACGATCCGATGGTGCTAAAGCCGATCGGCTGAGAGGTCCGATGGAGGGTTTAATGTAGTCATTGGCCGATGAAGATACTGAGACAAAGCCGATGGAGAACTGTAGAAAAGCCGATTAGATTAGTAGAAGATTGGATCGGCTTGAAGACATGAGATTGTCCAATCGGGATCAGGTCCGGAAAGCCTGCGGGAAGGAAAGGGAAGTATCGGCTTGACTAAAAGAAGGTCCGATAGCTACAGTGGAGAAGCTGATTGAAAATCCGATCGGCAGAAGACAAGGAATTATAGAGGATAAAAAGATGGTCTTTGATTCTTCATCGGCTAAGGCATTCATTGGATGAAACCTGGAAGGCATTTCAAAGGATGATTCATCCTCGTACGCAAACTAGATGGTGACCTCTTTGGTAAAGCCATAGTAGAAACACTTAAACCATCGGCTGAGTCCGAGGGGGGTCATTTTGCTTCCAGGAAGAGCCGATGAAGTTTCACCCAGCGAAATGCATTGACGTCGGCTGGCCTCGTTTTCTTCTGGGTAGTCAGTCGGGAATGTCATGGAAGAGAAGGGGGGCCTGGCAATGACTTTGAAGATATAGACGTTCAGCCAAAGTTGTATAAACCACCAGGGTCCACTGATATGTCCAACTGGCTGGCCTATTAACAGCTTGGTCGCAACTTGATGGAGCAGATGATAAGTTGCTCTGAGAAGATAATGCCCTAGGGGAATTTGGCGGTGATCGGCTAGGAGCTCTACCAAACATTGCATGTTCGTTGTTGGACCGAGAGTCGAACCACCAAAGAAGAATTGGTCTAGCCAAAGATTCAAGAACGCTATATGTTCACGTCCATCGACTGGGCCGGAGGATTTGTTATGCAAGGAAATATACTTAGTCTAACCTCTGACATTCTTGGTGTTTAGTCGATGCTTAGGTTTGAATCTGAGGCAGAGATCTGAGCCGATTAATGCGGGTTTTAACGGGTCATCCTAGTTTGCGGAGGTTTCTAACGGCTCGAAATTTCGTAGTCTGTTCGCAAACTCCGAAATTGGGGGGAATGTTTTAACGCCAAAATCTGGACGATCCGATGGCGCTAAAGCCGATCGGCTGAGGGATCCGATGAGGCTAAAGCCGATCGGTTGAGAGGTCCGATGGAGGGTTTAATGTAGTCATCGGCCGATGGAGATACTGAGACAAAGCCGATGGAGAACTGTAGAAAAGCCGATCAGATTAGTAGAAGATTGGATCGACTTGAAAACAGGGGATTGTCCAATTGGGATCAGGTCCGGAAAGCCAGAGGGAAGAAAGGAGAAGGATCGGCTTAACTAAAAGAAGGTCCGATAGCTACAGTGGAGAAGTCGATCAGTTTGTAGCAAAGGAAGACTCAGTTACAAATTGGAAGATTATTCAGATGAAACCGGGTTTGCGGAAGAGCCATTAGTCCACGGCAGTGTGCTTATTTTTGTAAATTATAACCTTACTCAATTAGGGAGGTTTAGTTAGTTAGTTAACTTCTTCAAGAATATTTTCCTTTGTTGTTACTAGAAAATAATGTCCGATGGTCATAGACGCGTCGGACTCTGTCTGTAAATCCAGTGTATAAATATAGACCCCCTGGAAACATGTAAGATATCTCTCGATCATATATAAATTCAGTGCATCGCCACCCTAGTTCATGTAGGTTTTACCGATAGGTTCTGGCTCTTGACACGGGGCTGCATTGGTTAAGTCCGATCTCCAGCGAAGGGGTAAGTCCCGCCACCATCCCGATATGTCCTGTTCTGTCTGAGGCTGTATCGGTTAGGTCCGACCTCTTAGGCCGATCAGATGTATCGCATCACATCCATGCTGGACCTATCGGCCCGTTAAGTTCCCTCTACCGTCGTCAGTTTCGTGCTACATCGGTTAGGTCCAACCTACGGGACTGCCGACGGTAGATCGAGCTTTAGGCATATAGTCTCCTGCACGGCGTATCATCGGAGTGCTAGCCGATGAGTTATCCATGCTCTGTGCTTCACGCCCAGCGCATCAGCCTCTCGGCCGATACGCATTAGCCTTTAGAGGCGTTCCACGACGCGTAACGCCAAATGTATCGGTCCCCCAGCCGATACGCACCCGCCTTCAGAGAGGCGTCCCCTCATCGGCTCAGCTAGCCAATGGGTTCACTACTATCCTTGCTACGGCATAGCTGATCCGACGTCCTCCGTATCATCACCGCTGGCCCCGGCCTCGTACTGTCTCGGTTAGGTCCGATCTTCAAGGTTCGGTCGTTGATGGCGCTGCTACGGCGGGCGACGGGTCTCGTGCCATCATATCTGGAGCGGCATTGGCTTTGCAGCCCGTGCCTTCTTGTGCTAATCCTTGCCTAGGCCATATGTACCTTCATCGGTTTTTCTAACCGATGAATCACTGTTCGGCTGTCCGGAGGAATTCCGTGCGTCTCGATATCCTTTGAGCACACCCTGGTTCCTCCATCAGCTCTGCGGTCGATCCCTCATCGACACTTGTCCACATCGGTTCCCTAGCCAATCGAAGAGCATCCCGATCCTATCGGTAGCCAGCCGATAGCGAGCGCCTGTATCGGATTCGCTCGTCTCACTTCCTTGTCAATTGTAGGGTCAAATTGACTGTCACGCCCGCGAACCTCGATGCTTAAGGACCTGCACTAGAGATAAGCAGACCTCCTAGGCCTTTGCGTGACCGAGCCGCCGTCCCTCCCCGGTCGCGGGATTTTTTGGCGGCGAGCAACTTGCTATAACGTTTGAACCTTCTGCTAACTTCAAACTCATTATGCTATTGTGAATTCATCTAGTCTTGCATTAATCTGCCTTGTACCTCATTTTCGTTAGGTCTGGAATATAAAAAACCTAATATTGTTGAGCTGTGATAGACCCCACAATACTGAAGCCAACTACCTTACCACTCTAGGTATGCAAAATAAGTTCCATCCTAAAATAAGGAGATGCAAAATAATGGTCCAGTATTCCACACTCCGAGCTCATGGTAATAACATTAAGACATGGCTTATGGTACAATCTTGAATTTTAGCACGAGCACGAGTATGCTCGATCGTCATTCAGGACATACTCCTGTATAACTCTCGAACAGTAGATTCGACACTTGGCCTTATCAACACACAAGATTTTAAATTCTTGCTAGTGTAACTTTAGGTATAACTCGATGTTCTTAAACCTTTTTACATTTTTCCCAAGTATTTTGTCATCACTATGCAAAAGAAAATACCATTGTCTACTATAGAGGGCTCGGCTATTTTGAATCGATCTTTAAAATACTTGCATGTACCATACATGATAACTCAGCAATGACAATAAATGGTAGCCCTCTTATAGTATGGATTACCCAGTTCTAAAGGTTAGCCAAATTGGTGGTCATTATAACAAATTTAGCGTCACCATCGTCATACAACAAAGCTCATTTTTTCTTTGGCTCATTCTTAATCAAGTACGAAAATGTTTTAACCTAGAATGTCAACCTCTTTTCTCACAGTATAATTATTATTAGAGAGTGGTCTTATAGCTTTGGGAGCCTCCTCACTTATAGGTTTTGGTCTTCTTGAATGCTCATCTATTTATTTCATTTTTAGCTCAATCAATCTCCTTCAAAGCTCATTAAATTTTTTCTATTGATTCTAGAGACAGAGCCTCTTAAAAAGATCCATAAGGTATTTATTTTTAACTGCTTATATAAATTAGTACCCATGTAATGCATGCATCATCTGGTACAAACATCTGGCCACTCTTATGCATACCGCTTCTCCACATTACCATCCATCAAATACTCAATAGCTCGCAGAAAGATGGCGTGATATATGGTCATGTATAAGGCATGCACCTAGCCTTATACCCACAACTGCATCCTTCACCTACTTTAGAAAATGATACATGCTTTTATTATTTTCGCTCTTAATGAAAGTGAAAGACACGGGTAATACCTGATTGTTCTCATCAACTTCAACTGCTGTCATGTAGGATCAAGGAGGCCAACTAGAGGGGTGGTGAATAAGCGGTTAAAAAACTTTTAACTAAAACCAGGTTTTATATGTAGAAGAGAATCAAAATGATTTTTACACAATTCAAGGCCTAAATCAACCAGTGTCAACTATGTGCACAAGAAGCTTAGTCTATGTTGAGGTTTGCAAGCCAATGGTGATATTAACACAAATGATTTCTAGTATGTAAACTTGCTCAAAGTAAATACAACAAAGTAAATGAGATAAGTAACAAATAATTTTTTACCCAACATTCGAAAACTTGCCGTTTTCCTAATCCCCGTTGAGGTGAGCCCAACTTCACTGCTCAAGCCACCAAGCCTTCGAATCTCCTCATGAAGAGATGGGCAAGATGGGAGCCGATTCCGAAGTGGTCTACACAAGCCTTGATCACTAGGGGTTGTTCTTCCCCCACTTTGGAGATGGCGAACACCAAGCCGCTCATAATTAAACATCGAGCCTCCTCCAAAAACTCCTTTGGAAAGGTCACCGATTAAACTCTTCTAAGCCGTCTAGAAGGTGATAACCTCCAAGAGTAATAAGTCTAGGATACTTGCTGAGGATGATCAAGTGCCACTCTAGCTCTAATAATGAAGCAATACACTTGGTTTGACTCAACTTACTCTTAACACCTCACTAGATGATCTACATGATCAAGGGTGTGAGAGTTCTTGTAAGGGCTCAAAATAATACAATGAAGTCTGAAGCCTTACCGTTGCTGCTGAAAGGGTGTATTCATACACCCACAAATCCAAACTAGCCGTTGGAGGTGAGATCCTCCAACTTTTGGACATTGCCAATCCGACCACCATGAAAGAGTTGGTCTAATCGCCTAGCCCGTGCAACGATAAAAAATAGAGCCATTGTAGCACATTTAATGTACATCCTAGTTCGACCGATGTTAAGGTCCTAGTTTGACCAGCACCTTTAAAACCTTTCTGTAAACTCCCGGTCTGACCGGCCTTTAGTTCCGGTCCGATCGGTACCTTTAAAAACCTTTTTGTAAACTCTCGATCTGATCAGTCTTTATTCCCGGTCCAATTGGCACCCCCTTGGTGAGGTCAAAATGTCTTTGGAAGACCTCGGTTGGACCAAAGGGCGGTCTGACCATAGTTCACCAAGTAGTCTGACCGTAGGCCTTTTTTTAGCACAACCGACCAACACAAAAATGTCAATATCTCATAACTTGGGTGTCAGAATTCGACATTCTTGGACTCTATGGAAAGATTATTCAAAGAGTTATACAACCCATGAACAATTCATCCAAGAATCATATCTTTTCTCAAAGAGAAATGACTCAAACTCTAAAAGACACTCGACTGAATATAAGCATAAGAGATTACTCATTCCTATTAGATATGTCCACCTCTCTCTTTGCATGGGACTTGAGAGAAGGCTCATCACACTTGGTTAGACACTCTCACTATGTACAAGTGAACTAACATGGCACAAGATTATCCACCTGCATACTTCATAGACCCCTCTTGATAGTACGACACCTATCTAGCAATCTGGTCTTTTAACCAAACACCAAGATCGGTAAAAGACTAATAAAAATATTCTTAGTTATATTATACCTTTGTCTTGCGCCATCTACATTAGGGTCGATGCTTGAGATAAGATCAACACTTGTGATAATCCAGTCGAACCATCTTTATACCGGGTCTTGATCAACCTTTGTCCAGAGTTACTTCTTGTCACAAGCTTGACTTCATCCTTATCAACATGACGACCATTGAAATAGTGTTTTCTTTCTCATATATTGACACAAGAATGCTAGATGGCCAACCTTATCAATATGATGAGTTCTTGGCTTAATAATCATCAAACCATAGTGTCATCCATTAGTCTCATCATGGTAGGATCTATTCCTTTATACAACTCAAAGAAAAACATTAGTCCTAAAAAATCGGTTGTCATCCTCCACTTAATGATCAACCGGTTACATATGAAGGATATGAATTAATTTGTTGACTATCCATTAATACCAAATATCATGTAATCATATATATGCTCAATTTCAAAAATCCGATATTAAAGAGAGGTGAACAATATGGATCTAGAACATGCATAATAAATATATAAGATTTTCTTCCCCTAAACACCTGCATACAAAATATATATATGAGAAGTAAGTAAATACATAACTAAATATGAACCAATGGAATTGTATCCTATACATATATAGAAAGCATGTGGCATTGATATAGATAAACATACACACGTAACTTTGTGATCTCTATGTTTTTAAAGTAATTAAGACTAAAAGGATGTGGCTCAAATAAAATATTAGTCTCACAACAATATATCAATAACATGAAAATCGTCTATATGTTAATATGTAGATGGAAAGAAAGAATGATACATATAGTTTGATTTTCTTGTGTTTCATCATTGTGATTAATATTCATCATCAAAAAATAAATCACCATCTTCACTCATATGAAGTTTAGGAGAAACTTATCCACTAACTTATGGAGAGAGATTAGTCCCACAAAACCGATTTATCACAAACTACCAAAACAATAATTACTCATATTTGTTTGATCATAAATATCTCAACCTTTTTTCTTTTTTATGCATAACAAACCTATATAAATTATATAAATATGAGTAAATGATATATCAATACTAATAAACCACAAAAATATAGAATGAACTCCTTAAAATGGTGTTGCTTAGCGCAAGCACCGACACATCATTGAGACTACTCGCACTCTATTAATTGCATCATTTGTTCCTTCTCATTTTTGGGCTGAGGTTGTTTTCACTATCGTTTATCTCATTAATATTTAGCCATCATCTTGCCTTTAAGAAAATTTCCTAGGAGAGGTTCTATTTGGCTCTTCCCCAAGTTACGATCATCTTCGTGTTTTTGGTTGTACTTGCTATGTTCTTTTGGCACCTCGAGAGCTCACCAATTTGTTGACTCAATTAGTTGAGTGTGTTTTTCTTGGCTATAGTCTTGAGCACAAAGGGTACTGTTGTTATTACCCCTCTTCTCATTGTATTCACATATCTCTAGATGTCACTTTAGTTGAGGATTGTCTATATTTCTACTCTACAATCTCTTCCTCGTTATCTCCTTATGAGTCCATCTCTTTTCTCCATCTTCTACCTATTCCATCTTAAGACCTAATCACCATTAGTGAGACACCTTTGCCATCTTCCATTTCTTCTACCTCTTCAAATATACCATCATCCACCCTAATGCCAAGGTCGGAGATGCCATCTTTTCCTTTGAACTATAGTCACTGACCTCGAGCTCTACATGAGTCTCAACCTTTCGCTTCTCTTTCTTTAGATGTTTCAACTAGTATTATTGATGCTCAATATGATGATCCACCAGTTGCTCCACACGTTGATGATCCACTTGCATCACCATAGCCTTCTACATCATGATATGGTGTTTGAGATCACAGCAAGATAGTGCCTCATCCTCGCTATAGTTGTGTAGTAATTGATGGAGTTCAGGAGCCAAGTATATATCAAGAGGCCGCTGCCATTCCGGAGTGGCAATTAGAGCCAATTACATAGGAGCTTGCCACCTTAGAGCAAACAAGGACATGGGATGTTATTCCTCTTCCTTGTCATGTCGTTCCAATTACTTGCAAGTGGATGTTTTAGGTGAAGAATCGCTCTGATGGATCTATTAAGTGCTACAAAGCTCGCTTGGTTGCTTACGGTTTTCAACAAGAACATGGCCGTGATTATGATGAGACTTTCACTCCAATTGCTCACATGACCATGGTCTACACTCTTATAGCCATAGCAGCTGCTCATTCCTAGACTCTCTCTCAAATGGATGTAAAGAATGTGTTTCTTCATGATGACCTATAGGAGGAGGTCTACATGAGACCACCACCTGGTGTTGATGCCCTTGCCAATTATGTTTTCCGTATCAATTGTGCTCTTTATGGTCTGAAGCAAGCACCCTAGGCTTGGTTTGAGTGTTTTAGCTTCATTGTTTGTGTTGCTGGGTTCTCTCCAAGTGATCATGATCCGACTTTATTCATCCATGTTTCTGAGCATGGACAAACTCCGTTGTTATTTTATGTGGATGATATGCTAATAACATAAATGACTTTGAGTACATTACTTTTGTGAAGCAATGTCTAAGTGAACAATTCATGGTGTCTGATTTGGGCCCTCTTAGCTACTTTTTAGGGTTTAAGGTTACCGTACAAAGGATGGGTACTACCTTTCTCAGCGTTGCTACATTGATGATCTTGTAAGTTGCTCTGGTCTTACTGATACCAAGATTGCCACTACTCCAATGTAGCTACATATTCAACTTTGTTCAACTGATGGAGTTTTGCTCGAGGATCCCTCTCAACATCGTCATATTGTTGGAAGTCTTGTTTATCTCACTATAAATAGACCAGATGTTGCACACATTGTTCATCCGTTTAGTTAGTTTGTTAGTGCACCTACCTCAGTTCATTATAGTCATTTGCTTCATGTGCTTTGTTACCTGAGAGGGACTACATCTCAACAGCTATTATATGCACGCTCGAGTATGCTTTACCTTCATATCTACTTTGACTTAACCTAGGTGAGTGATCCAATGGATCGTCGATCAATTACTGGATATTGCATTTTCCTTGGTGATGAGGACATTGCTCCATCAGATACAATCCCTATCACTAATTTGACACTGAATTCTTTAGAAAGACCAATGACAAGGGCTCGTACATGTCATTTGAATTATGAGATGCGTTCATTCCTTATGTTATATACTAATATTGATGAAAATAGGATGCTATTAAAGTCTTATGATGTTTTATTGCTTAGGCTTAGGAACATGGGATCAGCATAGTTTCCATTCAACGAACTATGGTTTATGTAAAGCACAAGAGCTACCTCAAGTCTTGATACACCATTTACGTCGAGCCAACCGCCGCTTATGCCAACTTCAAGCTCTACGCCAAGTTTACGCTCAAGCAACAAATGTTTACATGCACAAGACTAAGCTCACATGACAAGTACTCCAACTTCACATAAAAATCCGTACCAACCTGTGCAGTTTTGTGGTGCATGGTATACATGTTTGGAAAGCCTATCAAGTCTACTTTCTATCTGTTCATGCCGGATCCCGGTGCGAGCACGCCGACCCCTGGGAGGTCTGCTTAGCTCCAGTGCAGGCTGGTCGGCTTCTCTCCGTGGCTCGAGGTGGGTGCGCCGGGGCCTGTGAGTTCACGTCGACTCCGGTGCGATGGTGCGAATACGAGCATGCCAATCAATTTGACCCTGCAATTGATAAGAAGGTGAGACGAACGGGTCAGTCAGACAACAGGCCGATATGAGCCCTCGCTATCGGCTGGCTGCCGATAGGATCGAGTTAGTCATCGGCTGCGTTCTGATGACTCTAGCTATCAGCTGGTTGCTGATAGGAATCAGGGCACCCTTCCATCGGCTGGAGAGCCGATGTAGGCGTAGGCGGATATCGACGAAGGATACGATGCCTCCGGGTGTAGCGGACGCGAGGCCCTGATCCATCAGCTGCAGAGCCGATGGAGACATAGGATGGAGATGGCAACATGAGACTCATCACCCACCGTGATGACGTCGCTGGCACCGAATCTCGAAGATCGGATCTAACCGAGACAGTACGAGAATAAGGCCAACGACAATAGGACAGTGGATGCTGGATCGGACGTGCTGAAGTAAGGGCGAAGCGAACCCATTGGCTAGCTGAGACGATGAATAGACGTCTATCTGGAAACAGGTGCGCATCGGCTAAAAGGCCGACGTGCTTGGCGTGACGCTCGAAGGAAAGTCTCTGAAGACCTAGTGCGTATTGGCCAAGAAGCCGATACGCTGGGTGTGACGCTCAACGTATAGATAACTCATCGGCTAACACTCCGATTAAACGTTGTATTGAGACCTATAGGCCTAAAGTTCATTCCACCATTGGTGGTCTCGTAAGTCGAACCTAACCGATACAGCACGAGACCGACAATAATAGAGAGATCTTGATAGATCGACAGATCCTGCACGGACGTGATGCAATATATCCTATCGGCCTAAGAGGTTGAACATAACTGATATAGCCTTAGATGGAACGAGACATATCGAGATAGTGATGGGACTTACCCCTTCGCCGAAGATCGGACCTAACCGATGTAGCTCCACGTCGAGAACCAGACCCCGCTGGTAGAAACTTAGATAAACTAGGGTGGCGATGCGCCGATGTTGTATTGATCGAAGGATTGATGATTATATATTTTCAGGGGGGTCTATATTTATACCTTGGGTTTATAGAGTCAGACGCGTTTACAATAACCATCGGACGTTATTTTCTAACAAAAATAAAGAAAAACATCTCTAAGAAAGTTAACTAACTAAATCTTACTATCCATATAAGATAGGATAGGATACCCTATCGTAAACCATGGCTCCTCCTTAAACTCGGTCTTATCTAGATAATCTTCTATTCTAAGATCGAGTCTTTTCTTGCCTCAATTCGATCGGCTTCTTCCTTATAGCAATCGGATACTTCTGCTTTTCAGCCGATCGTCTTTCCAATCTATCGCTGGGCTTTCCAAATTTTGCATTAACACTAACCCAACAAATGGAGCATCTTTTGGACTTTCCAATAAAGATTTATGGTTGATTTGCTAAAGCCTACACAGAAGCTCAAAAGATACGCGCAAGAACTTCAAGAGACTTCATGCAAGCTGAACCAGTTGATCTTCCAATTCCACAAGTGGTGGCCTGTGCCCATAGCCTTCTTAAAGAGTTGTTTTCTACTATAATTGTTACTTATGTACTACTACAAGTGGTTTTGCTTAGATTGCATCTGCACATTTTGTTTGTGAGATTTTGCCTTTGTACCGGATCGACTAGGCTGCTACTTTGGTTTGTAATACTCCAAAATTATAATTTCAGATTGCCTTTACCAGTTCTTGCTTGTGTTCTCGAATCGTTTGCAAGGATTAGCCTTCTTGGCAAAGTCATCCATGTTACGTGCTCAGTTAATAACCATCGGAGCAATAGTGTTGTGATTGCAAGGGAGTCGATCTGCTCGGTCGGAGTCCTTAGATCATCTACATCGTGATCTATACAATTCGACTTATCAACTATCTACCGGAAGATCGGGCCTTAGTACCCATTACTTAATACTTCTCTCATTGCTTGAAAGTCCAAGAAGCAAACTGTTGTGTTAAGATCCAGCACTAAATCTGAGCTTCGCGCACATGCTACTACCACTTTTGAGATTGTTTGGCCCCATTGGTTATTATCTGATCTTGGTATAGAATGTAAGGATCCAACACCTCTTCTTTGTGATAACACAAGATCTATACAAATTACCAATGATCCTATCAAGGATGAGTTAACTAAGCATATTGGAGTGGACGCAATCATTCACACACTCTTATTGTCAGAAGTCAACAATTTCTCCTCTATATGTGCCATCTGAACTTTAAGTCGCTGATTTCTTTACCAAGACTCAGACTAAAGAGCAGCACCATCTTCACATTTCCAAACTCAATGTGATAAATCCTTTCGATCATCCTTCAAATCCACCTTGAGTTTAAAGGGTGTGTTAGATATGTATTAGCAATATAGGCTTATTTAGTGTTGGTCCATGTGGCCCATATATACTTGTATATACTATTATTCTCTTCTCATGGAATACGCAGTATCGATTTCAGCATTACTTAAAATTCTCACCCTTCATATTCTTTCACGACTCTGTCTCATGACCACCGCAGACTGGCGTGATCCATTTTCTCGACAATGGTTTTTTTAAATGGAACGATCGGACCAAGCTAGCCGCCTAGCTCAACCGCATATATTTATAAATATATATAGTTACTATATAACAGCGTTTTACATTGCGATCACATCAAGTTCTCCACCCAATTAGAAACATTTGTAATCATTTAAGCTACGTCTGATAAGCTGTAAAAAAAATGAATGAAGCATGCATAAATAATTTATAGATAAAATTTTTATATTTATGTTATTAAAAGCTAATGATAGAAAATAAACTAAAAAACTCTAAAATCAAAAATTAGGTTTTAAAATTTAAATTTTGGCTGTAGAGAGCAGACGTCTTCTCAACGATGTTGTTCATTGCAATTCAATTCACCACCAAAGTTCTAGGCGTTCACTTATTTCTGTTAAATGGAAGCTTTCGTTGTCATCACCCTGCGTTTTCTTATACATTTATCCTTCCCTTTGCTCAGATCCAGGATGCAGCCGCCGGAGGAGCAGCTGGAAACCTCGCCGTGCTGAGCAACATTCTAATTAACTCTATGAGCTACTCTCTTGCCGGCGTAAATCCAAATATCCATCCGATGCCATTGACTTCTCTCTTGCCGGAGTGCATATCCAGGTGCGTTGGGTGCCTCTCGTACCTCACGGGGGCACCACGCTCTGGATAGGATTGTATTAGATCGGAGTTGGACGTCAGGTAAGAAGTAGGCCACAGCCACCACTGCAAAGGGAGGAGAATCTGATTCTTCTGTCCAAGAACTAGTATCCATCTTCATGCTAATCTTGTCCATCAATTCATTCCTGATTACATCTGATCTAGCACGACGAATAGGTAAACGTCTATCTGAACATAGTGCTAAGCAATAAGTTGTACTATATATGGAGTAGTTTTTTGGACCGTTCAAAATCTCAAAATCTGACTCGAACAAAATATCATCGCCCAGAAGATGTCAAGCCAACAAACAGAGGCACCGTTAACCAAACAAAGTCTTGTCCTGTCCCTTTTTATCACCCGTTGACCTCAAATCTGCGTGGATTGTGCGGCAGAGGATCTCAGTGTATCAGGAGTCCAAAACAAGAATCCATTTTGAGGGATGGCTAGAAGCGCACACAGAAAAAGGTCAACCCATTGAATGCATGACCGGGCCAAAATATATTGTAGTACAGGTTCAGAAACTGCACGTCTCCAGAAAGTTTCTCTTTATGTTCTTCTATTAGAAAACTAGATTATATCACGAAATATTAGATTGCTGTTACCTAACATGCAGAGCATTTGATATTTTCATCTCTGAATCTTTTAAAAATGACCCAGTAGATACAATACAGATGCAGTAGTCAGAATTCAGAAACAGGAATTCATATGTGTGTATATATATATATATATCTTAGAATCTTACTCTCACTATACACCATATTTCTATATAGTATCAGAGCAGATCTAAACATTCTCGACGTGCTAGCATCCTCTCGCTGGTGAGGCGACGCTTCTTTCCTATTGCAGACCTTCTTCCTCGGTATTCCTCCTTTGTCTTCTTGTCTCGGCTCTCTCCTCCCCGTCTCCTCCGCGGACGGCTCTCTTCTCCTCCACCGCCCTCTCCCCTTCCTTTTTCACCATGTGACAAGCCGACAGCTTCCATCCGCCTCCTCGTCTCTTTTCAGACCCGCCTTAGCTCTTCTCTTGCTTCGGTGCATCTTTTCCTCCTCCGACGCTGGTGCAACTCTGCGCTCGTCGTCTCCATCGGCTAGACCCGCTCGCCCTCCATCGGCTGGAACTCTCTCAAATCTCGCTTTTCTGACATGCTCACCTGCTCCCGGACACGAAACTTCTTCACTCGTGTCCGAGGCACTCCGACGTATCCACGTGTCCACAGACACGAATTTCTACCTCCTGGACGCGAACCTCCTTTCCTCGCGTCCGCTCTACTCTGTTGCGTCCACGAGTCCACTGACGTGAAACTTCTCTTCACGGACGCAAACCTTCTCACGCTCGTGACCCACCTACTCTCTCCCACCCGTGGCCTACCTACTCTGCTACCCACTCCTCTCTCAACTACTCTGCTGCCTACTCCCATCAGCCAACCACTCTCCTTATCGGCCACCTACTCCTATCGGCCAACCACTCTTCTCATTGGCCTACTCCCATCGGCCACCTATTCCTCATTGGCCTTTATTCTCATTGGCTTATCGCACCCGTTACCCTCTTATCATGACCACCGAGTCGATTCTTAGCTCCGGCATTCTTCCAGTCACCGAATCTCTTCCGGCCATCGGCGCTCCTGACCATACCTCGGGCACCACTTCACTGATCTTCTCACCACCTTATGCTGCCGTCAACGTGAAATCTCATGTTCCAATCTCCCTTGACCTCAATGCCAACTATTCCAAGTGGATATTTTTCTTTAAATCTGTATGTGGAAAGTTCGGCCTCCATTCCCACATCGATGGCTCCGCTACACCACGACCTGATGATCCCCAGTGGGACATCGCCGAGTGCCGTGTGCGCAGCTGGCTGCTTAGATCGGTCGATGACTCCGTTCTTGACCTTGCAATGGATGACACTGACCCCATCGTTCGGGATCTCTGGGTGGCCATTGAGCGGATCTTCCTCGCCAATAAATAGCCGCGCGCCATCTTCCTCCTAAATGAATTACACTCCATGGTACAAGGAGACTCATCTGTCTCCTCGTACTACCAATGTCTAAAGGTCAAGGCTACCGCCCTCCGTGATGTCAGTCACCCTGTGACCGACTCACAACTTGTCTTCGCTCTCCTATGAGGACTTAACCCCTACTTCTCTAACACCGCTGACGACATCGCCAACTTTACACCTCTTTTCACGTTCGTCCGGACCCATGACATACTAGTTCTCAAAGAACTATGCCTGGCCAATGACGAGAAGACTATGGCCTATACCGCTCTCCTCGCCGCAGCCGATCATGGCTGCTCCAACCCCATCGGCTGTCGACCACCGTGCGCTGCTGCCACCTCTCACGGCTCTGGTAGCCATGGCTTTAACCATAGCAACAAAGTCCACGCCGGTGGCAACGAAAAAGACAAAGGTAAGAACTAGAGCGGTCCGATGCAACCATGCCTTGCTCCAGTCCCTACTTCGCCTGTCAGTCCCATAGGTCTGTGGCTTTGCTACAACCCCTAGGCACCCTAGCCCTAACTACGCAGCCCCATCGGCTGGCAACTAAGGGTTCTCGGTGCCCATCCTCAGGCCCACCTGGCATCGGCTCCCACCCTACCGCCTTAGCCGATCCTACCGCCACCACCCACCCAGTCAGTTCCCTTGTGGAACCAGACTGGCCTCGTCGCCATCCTCAATCAGATGACGCTCCAACCCCAGCACCCTTGAGTGTTGGACTCTAGTGCGTCATCCCATATGGCGTCATCGGCCGGTATACTACTCTCTCGCCATCCCTCCTGCTTCCCTTTCGTCACCATCGGCAATGACCACTCTCTTTCTATCCAATGCTGTGGTGACTCCCTTCTGTCTACACCCACAACTAATTTTCCACTTTGAAATGTCCTTATCGTCCCCTCCCTTATCCACAATCTAGTATCTGTCCGCCAATTCATAAGAGATAACAATTGCTCAATTTAATTTAACGCTTCTGGTTTCTCTGTGAAGGATATCCCGACTAGGCGCCAGATACTTCGATGCAATAGTAGCGGTGATCTTTACACCATCTCCACTGCGCCGTCCACTCCACACGCCAGCATCGCCCTCTCCACTAACCTATGGCCTCTTCGCCTTGGTCATCCTAGCCCCAACACTGTCGCCAATCTACATCGCAGCGCCTCTATCACGTGTAACCACAACAGCTCCACTGTTTACAACTCTTGTCAACTTGGCAAACACGTGCGGCTGTCTTTCTCAAACTCTATGTCTTGTAGCTCACGACCTTTTGAGTTAATACACTGTGATGTGTGGACTTCTCCAGTTAAAAGTGTTTCTGGTAATTAGTACTATCTCGCAACTTACTGGACTAAAGCACTAACCACCGTGACTTACCTTCTCAATCGGCACCCTTGCTCTTCCATTCACCACAATGTCCTCTACACCCTTTTGTACCACAAGACGTCCGATCTCTCTCACCTACCGTCTTTGGGTGTCTCTGCTATCCTAATCTCATCGCTACTGCTCCTCACAAACTTGCACCCCGCTACACCGCCTATATTTTTATCGAATATCCCTCATCCCACAAGGGATATCAATGTCTCGATCTCTCAACCCACCAGGTCATCGTCTCCCGCTATATCGTCTTTGATGAGTCCTGCTTTCCCTTCGGTTTACTTCATCCTAGACCCTTGTCTAGCTATCTCGACTTCCTCCTCACCAACACCGTACCCTCTCGGTCCCCTCCATCAATCTCACCTCCGGCCTCCTTATCGGCCACTCCTGAGGACTTCTTGCACAGCTATCCCACTCATATCCGCTCCGATGCTACTCACATCGGACCTCCATCGGCTCCACCACCTCGCGCTGCTCAAGCGTATTCTTCACTATATGAAGGGCACACTCTCCACCGGCTTACATCTCAGCTTCAACCCCATCGACTCTCTCACCGTGTACTCCGACGCGGACTGGACGGGCTATCCCGACTCTCGACGCTCTACCTCCGGCTACTGCGTCTTTCTCGGCGACACTCTAGTCTCCTAGTTCTCAAAGCACCAAACTACAGTGTCTCAGTCCAGCGCCGAAGCCGAGTATCGCACCGTTACTCACGCCGTCGCCGAGTGTTGCTGGCTTCACCAGCTTCTCCAGGAGCTCTGTGCACCTATCCCCTCTATGACCATCGTCTACTGTGACAACGTCAGCGCCGTCTACATGATCGTCAACCCGGTTCATCATTGACGCATAAAGCATATAGAGATAGATATTTACTTTGTACGTGACAAGATCGCGATAGGATAGGTTCAAATGCTTCCTGTATCGTCGGCGCACCAGTTCACCAATATTATGATCAAAGGACTTCTCGCGCCTTTGTTTATCGGTTTTCGCTTCAGTCTCTACGTCCGTTCTCCTCCTACTACGACTGCGAGGGGTATTAGACTACTAGACTGTATATATATATACTCGATTCTTTATGGAGTTAGTGTTTTAGTCTCACTAACCTCTAATAATTTTGTTGCATGGCCTGCTTGAATTCACAGACAAAAGCAAGTGGCAGGCAAATGGTGGTGGAGAATATGACACCTGCTAGCATCCGCTGCTTTACATCAAGCCACAGCAGCCGCCAGTTTTGTCGGCGAAGTGACAACAATTTTATTTTCAGGGTTGCATCAAGAAACTAATTAACCACTGTTTGCTTACATTGCAAGGGCGTTGTGTGACGAAAAACATACTACTACTTGTTTAGACTGATAGATAATGCCACTAGCTTATTAAGGTATTGTTGTTAGAAATTGGATGGTGTCATGATGTGTCCATGTGATCGACCACGAGAAAATCGATGCTGGGTAAAAGTATGTTGCCGATAAGGACACGGTATGTTAAGTCGATCCAGTTTCAAGCTGCATGTTCATCCACATTTGACCGTGTAGTTTATGTCAAAATGTCAAATCCACAGCTACTTATGCAATTAGCACAAGGATTCGTATAGCATGTTCGACAACGAAGTGATTGCAACTATGCAACCGAATGCAGGTTGTTTGAATAACAATATTTATATGGTAGGTACAGTAGTATTATCGTCAATTTACGTTCTATAATTACAGCCTGACATCTTTTTCTCCTGGAAAAGTTTATGGCGGTCTTTGTCCTCTGGGGATTGAGGAGACGATCCAAATCGAGGATAAAAAAAAAGGCGCCACTTAACTTTGCCCTTCGTGATTGTATGATTTTGTATCCGGTTTATAGAAAAATCGATGAGACTGGTATCTGGAACAATTTCAGTGACTCAGTATGTGTCGCAGCTACTCTAGGCATGCTAACTTTCACTAATTCATCTTTTACCACGAAGGTTCTTGCCAAGTCTTTGCTGTTTGGAAAGTGGTGAGCATTGTCAAAAGTGAGCAATGATGATCACGAAGAAAAGAAGATTTCGGGTTAGGTACGATTAAACTTTACAAACTACAATGTAATTTATCCTGAAGAGCACTGCAATAGTATTAAGATTTTGCTGTGCTTTACGTATATGAATACTTTCAAACTAAAATTTAAATTTGTACTATTTCCGTTTTTAAATGATCCATCTTATTTAAAAAATCTAGATAAGTATCATTTATTTTAATGTGGCTTGTTTTATCATTAAAAATATATGTTTGTTTATATTTACATTAATTTTTTTAAATAAAATAAATGGTCAAACTTATATAAAAAAATTAATAACGTTATATATTTAAAAAATGAAGAGAGTGGCAAATTTTTTTTGCATCTATGCATATCGTCTCATGTGCGTGCATATCCACTTGACCAAATTAACTCTACCCAATCGTAGTCGTAGACCGTTGGCATGTCTATCTGTAGCTTTAGACGCTAGCTTATCTGGTCCATTTCCACGCACCGATCTTGCCATCTGAATATCTGACGGAAGCAGAGGCTGAAAGCTTAACCTAAAGAGCAACCCTTTCCTGGACAGCTATCCGGATTACGCACCATTCTATCAGGCACAGTCAGCCACAGAATTCAGCTAAAATTTAGCTAGCTGCACGCCACTTTTCCGCTTTCGCGGTCGCCCTGTCCAAATTCGCCCAGATTGATATGGATGCATAAGCAAACAATAACTATCGTCCCGCCTTCCCCTATGCCATCCAAGTCTTTACCCTACGCCCATACCAATGAAATCACCGATCATATATAATCTTCTCATGAAAAAGTTTTATCAATAAACCACTAATTGAAGAGCATAGAAAACAAGTGTAAAGAAAACATCAATAAGCCCCTGTTCTTCTTAGTTTATTTATCAGATTGGTGTTAAAGATATTTTTATGCTTTTGGAAATATGTTTTTTTAAAAAAAACATCTTCAACTGCTTGGACTACCTGTGCTAATATTCAATTCTTCCCTATAATTAACTTTTATCCACAAAATAATCTAATACCATCACAAAATCCACGTCCATATGACGTATGAAGAGACAGTTTTTCCAAAGGATAAAATAGCTATGATAGCAAAGTGATGAATATATGATTTAAATCTTAGTGACTTAGCTGGGCTTTTTACATAATTTTAGAAGTTATTTAGTTAGTGACTAAACTTGCCACAAATATATGGCATGTCATACAAAATAAGGCTAGCAATTTGTTAGCTACAAGTATGGCAAGGTTAGACAAGAAAATAATTGTATGACACGTAGACCAAAGGCTAAGAAAGTATAGCATGTTATAGCTATAGAAATCAATCAAACACTATGCTAATAGGATTAGAGATCCGTCGTTGATTTCCGTTTCTCTAAACCTATGTTAATGAAAAATAATTATACAAACTAGAGGCACGTTCAAAGGTTGCATGGGGAATGTAGCTGAATTGAGCCGATCAAATTTTGTTTCGGCAGGTTGCTTGTTCGGACGGCAGCCGCGCATACGCAGTTACGCACGCACCACCACAAAACCGGGGAAACGAGAGAAAAATGGCACGAAACGCTTCGCCCCGCCCCGCCGCGCCGCGACCGCAGGGTCGCACGGCGGCACGGAACATCTCGCCTCCTCGCACGGTCGGACCGCACCGATCCGCGTGTATTGACGTGGGCCCCGCCGTTGCCACGGCGCAAGCGCGCGCCACATGGACATCCATGGCGCTGCGGCTGCGTTAACTCACCCTTTTCCCCTCTCCTCCTCCTCCTCGCTTGTATATATTCGGCGCGATGCCGTCGCAGCCGGCCTTCGTTTCTCCTTGCCCTGAAATCCTAATCGCCTTTCGAGCAAAGCTTAATCCTTTCTTTCTTCTTCTGTCCCACGTGAGACGCCTGGCTCAACCGATTTCTGGCCAGCCCCCTCTTGATCTCCGTGAGCTCGCTGCCTCTTTTAATTTTCTTGGTGGTTTCATCGGTTTCCCCCTTTCTTTAGCTATTGTTTTGATTTCTGTCTCTTGTTGCATGTGCATTCATCTCGTGGTTAATCCAGCGGAGCAGCAATCCCATCTTTGAACCGTGCCCCAATTCGTCCACGAGCTATCCAAATTTGGGTTCATTTTTGGTTGTTTCCAACTCATCCCGTAAATCTCTTCAAGAAATCCACATTAAAAAGTCATTGAGGCCTACCCACATCGCATAAACACACTCCCTAGATTTTCTTTTTCCCCTCTCGTTTGCATTTGCCGAATCCATCATTTTTTTCAGGACGCCGTAGGCGTACAAGTTAAGCCGAAAAACTTCCATCCTTTTGTCCATTTCTTTGAGCGGTGTGATTATTATCGCGGCGGATTTTAGCCATGAAGTTTGCCAAGAAATACGAGAAGTACATGAAGGGGATGGATGAGGAGCTCCCGGGCGTGGGGCTGAAGCGGCTCAAGAAATTACTCAAGAAATGCCGCTCCGACCTCCAATTGCACGAGGACGACGGCTCCTCCGCCGGCCGCTGCCCCGGCCATTGCTCTGGTGAATAAAGCTACAACCTTTCAGTTTCTCCTCTATGGTCTCCTTGTTACTTCTTGATTCTCTCACACCGAAAATAATGCAGTTTTCCAAAAACAAGACAGAAGCATTTTGGTTCTTGTCTTCAATGAAAACGAGGATCAGGGGCTCGTGCCTTTTGGTTCTAAAAAAAGGCGAAATCCTCGGCAAAATGGCATACTTAGAAAAAAGGATTAGAATTTAGGACTTGTTGCCAGTGGCAATAGTTTTTTTTTCCATTTTTTTAGTTTCGTCGTACTGAGATCACTTGATAATTCCGCGGGAACAGAGGAACCTGTAGGCTGTAGACAGCAGTACAGTACACAGCGGTTTTGGTATTCGGTAACTCGAATGCTTCCCGGGAATGCCAACCTATGTTGCCTTATTTATTGTTTTAGATATTTAGCCTACCTTGTTCTTGCTATAGTTCTTTTATCTACAGCTTCTCATGGAAGAGAAGCTTTGCTGCAGAGAAAGCAACGATTTGACTTCTTAGCACAATGCTTTCGAAGCATTTGCTCTGTCCCTTGTACGGTTAAAGTTAGATTTTAACACGGCAAATAATGTTTGCTTTCAAACATCACTACCAACAAATTAAGTTGATCTGTCAGGTATTTGGAAAATCTGCATATACTATTGTGTGGATGGTAGATTTCTAGCATCACTTCAAATTGAACACTACTAGAGATAACCCATTGACTACCCCATTATACATAGTGCAAGTCATTATCAAGGTGGTAATTATTTATAAATCAGAACTGCCTTAGTTATTTCAAGTGCCAAGATACTATAGGCCCTGTCAACCATAGAAAAGGGGGTGTCAACCATCACAATGTCCACTCTTTTGTATCCATTGCTTGAAGCAGGGGCTTATTCATCCATTCTTTTGAATAACATTCTATTATTTTAATTAATGTGGACTTGTCTACTACAATTTGGGATGGTTTTGATATAAATAGTTGAGAGTCCTAAAATAGTTGATTATTCCTAATTTGATATTGTAAGTATTACTGTTTGCCTAGAAAAGTATTAGAGTTGCTATGATGGTTTTTTTTTGTCTACATTGCCTTTCATGGTTGCTTTGCTAACAAATTCATATCAACATGCAGTATGTGATGGGAGTTTTTTTCCATCTCTTCTCAATGAGATGTCAGCTGTCGTTGGCTGCTTTAATGAAAAGGCCAAGAAACTTCTCGAGTTGCACCTGGCATCAGGTTTCAAGAAATATACAATGTGGTTCACGAGCAATGGACACAAGAGCCATGGGACACTGATACAGCAAGGCAAAGACTTAGTTACTTATGCAATTATAAATGCTGTGGCCATGAGGAAAATTTTAAAGAAGTATGACAAGGCATGGCCTTAAACTTAATCTTTATGCCTCTCATTTTCTCTTAAGAGCATTAGAACATTTAAATTCTCGGCACAATATAAATGTTCCAGTATTAGAGAGAGGAACACACAAATTTTTCACTCATTTTTAGTTATAAGCAGGTGGGTTCGGTGAAGCCCAAAATGCTAGTGTATATAGGTGTCTAGGGTCATATGGTATCTTCGGAAACATATATATTAAGGACTATGAGCTGTACTTACATATTTCTAGTGACAATTTTTATTACAATTGACTTAAGATATCATTTTTCTTTTCTATGGATCTAAGATGATCATAAATGGACATGTTAATAAATATATGTAAGACTATAAACTAAAAGCCTCTCCTTTCCAGATACATTACTCAAAGCAAGGACAGGAATTCAAAGCTCAAGCCCAGAGTCTGCATATTGAAATACTTCAATCCCCATGGCTCTCCGAGCTGATGGCTTTTTACATGAACTTGAGAAGAAGTAAGAAGAACAAGGATGCTATGGAGCTCTTTGGGGATTGTTCCCTCATTTTCGATGATGACAAGCCAACAATTTCATGCAACCTCTTTGATTCTATGTGTGTTGACATTAGCTTGACATGTTCAATTTGCTTGGTAAGTTTGCACCTGATAACCGTGCTAAGATCTATTTTGTTTAACAAGGACGCCATTTATACACTAGTTGATTTGTTAATGAACTCGCACTGAGATTACATTATCCTTGTCACATCGTGTCTGTTCAATTTTTCTACTTTGTTCCTTGTTAGCACCGAATTCAGCACCTGCTTATTGCATTGCGAATATCTGAAATTCACTCTTTTCAAAAAAAATTCTTAAATTCACTTGTTTTTGCAGGATACGGTGTTTGACCCAGTCGCTCTTTCCTGTGGTCACATATACTGCTACTTATGCAGCTGTTTGGCTGCATCTGTTACGATTGTTGATGGGCTGAAGTCTGCCGAGCACAAATCAAAGTGCCCCCTGTGCCGACAGGTATGGATATTTCCTTCAATTCGATAGTAGCAGCTTGTGTATGTCCAGTTGACTCACCTGATCTCTCATTTCAGGCCGACGTCTTTCCTAATGCTGTGCACTTGGATGAGTTGAACATGCTACTAAGCTATAGGTAAGTGTGAAGTGTTCAGATAACTGTTATATTCTTTTTATGTCCTGAATATAGATTACTACCGTGTGTTGTTTCTTGCAAAGAGAAAAGTATTGTCACCATGCTGAATGGCTGATCTCTCAACAGTTGTCCAGATTACTGGAAGAAGAGAATACAGATGGAGCGGGTTGAACGTGTTCGTCTGGCTAAGGAACACTGGGAGTCACAGTGCAGATCATTCTTGGGCATGTGATTCTAAAATTGGGCTTCAGGTGATTTTTTTTTTCTATTTTTAGAGGAGCTTCATGTGATGGGAACCGTAGTTTCTTGGCAAAATGGAATATGTCATTGCTGTCGCTTATATCCTGACCTGCTGCTCCTCTTTGTGTAGTGAAGTTGGATTTGCAATCATAAATGGAAAATCTGCAGGGGGATTCACTGTTGTGAACTTAGATGTAAAAAGTGTAGATCTGGTGACATTGTTCAAGTGCATAACTATAAATTCATTTGTATTTGACCATTTCAATCTGGCGGTATAACTTTCAGGATGTTTGGTTTGAGGAATCAAACTATCTAGGATCGATGATCCATCGTGGGATCATCTCAGATCTCACGAAATCTAAGCAACGACTCTAGTCTTCGTTCAATAGATTAGCACGTGCTTTTGTGGAATAGGGTGGTGATGGACAAATCCATTCTGTTTCTCAAACCGAACAACTCATTATGGATCAAGGGTCCCAATAAAGCAAGTAGAGTTCCAAAGCTAATTCATCCTTTTGTTGCAAGACAGTCTGCAACATTACACTAGGCATCTGAGGGGGTGCAGGATGGGCGACGGCACAGGTCCTCCACAAAATTAGGGGCCTCTAGAATTTTCTTTTCCATCCAAGCCTGTGCGTTCTGATATGTTTTACAACCTCACTCTGTTTCTTTCAAGTTTCCTCCGATGTGGTTCGAACTGTTAAGAATGTGTTAAATATAATAATTCTATTAGATTATAATTTAAACTAATTCTATTAGATTATAATTGGATATATTAGATGATAAGAGTTAGACTCAGAGCAACTTAAGCACTACATGATGACGATAATATAGCACATGTGTTTAAAAAAAATGATAATGACGAGACCGGAGACCATAGTTCTTTAGATGTGCTATGTCGTTTAGGAAAAAACGTCCATAAATTAGAGCTATAGGGGTAATTACAGCCATAGAGGTTAGGTTTCGAATAAAACTTATTAACAAATATCATATTATATTGTCATTTGACGTGTGTTAAGTTGATCAATTGGTGAGATTAGAAATGTTAGTCAGCGTTATGCTATATTGACTAACTTTTATATTAGAACTATTTATTTTTATCAGCTTAAGCGTGTAATAATAGGCCGTTTTGAGCTATATAAAATTTTCACATAAAATAACTATTGCCTATGATGATGTATAAGCCTATTACCGACCTTAAAATTTTAAATTTTGTACTTACTAGGATTGGAGGTTCGGAGAACAATACTCCCACCTCTCCTGCCCTCACATTGCTGCACGTTATCAATTGAATGTCTCATGTGAATCCAATCGTGAGGGAATTATTTGACCCAGACCATGGTGCTCCTCATCGTAGCCTAGCTACTGACATGACCTTCCAATCCGTCTGTAGCGTATCCAATGTATACCTATCATTTACTCTCTAGTTTAGCGGTAAAGAATTTTAAACTTAATTTTAAGGATTTCTTATTATATTTTATTTTTTAGCATTTGTTTTTAAATTGATATATATGCTTGGTGCTCCTCGTCTTAGCCTAGCTACTGACATGACCTTCCACTCAGCGTATCCGATGTATATCCATCATTTACTCTCTAGTTTATAAGCCATAATTAATTCTAAGGATTTTTTTATTATATTTTATTTTTTTAGCATTTGTTTTTAAATCGATATATATGTTTATTGTAATGAAAAACGACAGTGTCGGACTACTGGATGCCTCCAGCGAACCGTTGTGCTGTGCTTGGTGTCCATCGGGTCGCCGGTGTTCCTCCTTGGAGCCCGGGTGTCACTGCTGAGATGATGCTCATCGTTGAAGCCCAGATTTCTTCTTGTTTTTACCGAGGACGTTTTGGCCTCGATTCGAACACCGAAAATTTTTGCAGTGTGATTAGAGGAGGATCATCTTTGGAGTAATTTGGGTTTGTGTTCGCCCCGTATCTTGCGTTTTACCCCATCATGATGCAATTGTCCTCAGTTCAGGTTGACAGATAATAAAAATGCAAACAGAAAATTAGATCTATTTTTTTATTATTGAAATATTTTTATTTTTTATTTTAAAATAGAAATTATTTTTAAATTTATATTAGTATGGCCAAACAACGACAAGGTTTGGTCACAGGATGGCATGGTTAAATGATGTGAATGTGAAAAATAAGTTTATGATGGTCTAATTTTAAAATTAAAAAAGTTTAAATCTATAGTATGAAAAGTATCAGTTGTCTCTTTTCTAAATCTATAGATTTGTTTTTACTGTTGGATCTCTTCGTCTAACGTTCTGCATGGGGAGCTGGATTAGTCTGCTGCAATCAGAAGATCGGATCCAATCGCTCCCGATCGCTTCTCCCCCGACCTCCCAGTCCGCTATCGATCCCAACCGCTTCTCCCCAACTCCCAGTCCGCCGTCACCAGTTCGTCGCCACCACTGTGTGCCCTAGGCAGCCGCCCTGGAGGAAGGCGGGAGGTCGCTGGGCTGACGCCAGGAACCCCCTGCTCTGACAGCCCACAGGTCGCGGGAGTTCATGGATACGCTCTTTATCATCTTCCTACAATATTGGGGTATGTTTAGTGCTTGTATGGGGAAAAGTTTAGAATTGTGCTTTGACTGAATCCTTGCTTCACATAATCTGTTACTAGAGTGGTCTAAGTCCTTTCTTCATAGCTTTGATAATTTATTATTTATTCACTGATGGAGACGACTTCATATTTGAGTCATCCAGCAACGGCAGTTGGCACTCAATTTGGACTCTATAATTCAATAATGGATTGCAATTTGTAGAAATTAAATGGAAAATACAGGTTAGCTTTTATTTAGCTGGCACTAAAACATGGTTAATTAATGTTATTGTAATTAAAGTTGATAACTTATTGTATAGATACATGTGCATATATACCAGGTAGGTGCTCATAAGCATAAGCATAAGCAGAATTTTAAATTTTAAAAATTAACTGTAAAGTTGATTTAAAGGTTTTTATTATAATTTATTTTTAAAAATTTATTTTTAAATCTATAAGAATACATATATAATATTTTTAAACTCTAAATTATTTTTTAATTATTAATAAGCCGTTACGACTTATAATAAATATAAGTATAAGTGAAAGGTAAGCCTGAAAAGCAATTTAGAATGGATCACTTTATCTTGTGTACTACCTCCAAAGCCCAAGATTACATTGGCCAGGCCCATCTGTCTCTCGTGGGCTAACACTCTGGAAGCCTAAAACAACTATAAATTCGCCGACCAGACCTCGTTTCCGCCCTTTCCTCCTCCACCCAAAACGAGCTCCTGCTAGGGTTTCGCCGCCATGGTTAGTCCCCTTCGCCGCCTCCGACCTGACCTCCCCCGTGTTCCCAGCTCCTCCCGGGCCTCACCTCCGATCCTTCTCGGGATCTACGAGTCTTACCGTTAACCTCATCGTTCTCGCGATTTTTTTTTCTTTTTTGGGAATTTTCTGATGGTTTTTCCCCCTGGACGAGTTGGTTGCAGCCGCAGGGAGATCATATAGAGCTTCACCAGAAGCGCCATGGACGGCGCCTTGACTACGAGGAGCGCAAGCGCAAGCGGGAGGCGCGCGAGGTGCACAAGCGCTCCAGGGATGCCCGGAAGGTGCTGTTTAAATGCCTCCCACGTTTCCTTTTTTTTGGGTGCGTTTCTGTTCAAGGTTCTGATGCGCGCGCGTTTGGTCTGTGGCAGTTGCTTGGTGCGAAGGGTAAGAGGTTTGCCAAGAAACGGTATGCCGAGAAGGCGCAGATGAAGAAGACGTAAGTACTTGTTTGGTATTTGTCAGTTGCTTGTTTAGTGCTCCAATTGATATGTTGATATGTTGTTGTATTGATAAGAAATGTGAGCTCAGGAATCCTTACTGCCATTGTCTATAGTTTTATATTACAATATTACATTGATGCCTTTTGAATAGACAATGTGATTTGATGTTTGTTTAATGTTTTGTTTGGTGTAGTGATATTTTGATTACGAGATGTGAGCACTGTAATCTGTACTGAAGTGTTTAATTTTCTTTTCTAGTAGCATTTCTTTTAAGTTTATTCACGGCTTTTCATTTGCAGACTGAAAATGCATGATGAGTCAACTTCTCGGCAGAAGGTTGATGATGTTCAAGAGGGTGCTCTTCCACCGTATCTTCTGGACCGTGATCAGACACAACGTGCCAAGGTCACTGCTCATATTTTTTGGTAGCCAAATGCTATCTTTCTATACTTTTGTTGTGATACACAAGTCAACTTTCACTGTTTTGATCGTTGATATGTTGTGAGCGTAGGTTCTCAGCAACACAATCAAGCAAAAGAGGATGGAAAAGGCTGGCAAATGGGATGTTCCTTTGCCAAAGGTTATTTTCAACACTCACTGGTAGTACCTGGCAATTGATGTTTTCCTACCTTGACTAAGCACTGTCGCAATTTTCTTCCTTCCAGGTCAGACCTGTGGCTGAAGAAGAAATGTTCAAAGTTCTACGAACTGGCAAGAGAAAAAGTAAGTGAAGCTGGCTAGGTGCTGATAGTGTAAATCTGTAATATTAGTTGATATTTGGTCTTTTTGTTCCTTGCATCCATTTATTTGTACTTCCTCTTAGCAAGGTGCTGAAGCAGTACATGTCATCATCTGGTAGTGTTTTGAGAAACCACAATGTGTTACTAGGCATCTGGTTTCTGCTAGTGTATGAAGCATTCTTTTCGATTGAACTGAACACTTTTTTTCTGGCTTGTGCAGCCAAACAGTGGAAGAGAATGGTAACTAAGGCCACTTTTGTGGGACCTGGGTTTACAAGGAAACCACCAAAATATGAACGGTTCATTAGGCCAACTGGCCTTCGTTTCACAAAAGCACATGTGACTCACCCTGAGCTAAAGTGTACTTTCAACCTTGACATAATTTCTGTGAAGAAAAACCCAAATGGTCAAATGTACACTTCTCTTGGCGTTTTGACAAGGGGAACGATCATTGAGGTATGCCAAGAATTTTGTCTGTACATGAAAATGAAAGTAGGCTCATATAAGTTGGTGTAGTATTACAGCCCATTCTGATAATGAAAACTTTAGTTTTTTATGAGATAAATTCCTTGTATGCCATTGGTTGTCTTACTGACATGTGGTATATAGGGGATAAACTTTTTAGTGACAGCAGATGCTAGAACCACCTTAACGTTGTTGGATGTTTGTCATTGTTCATTTAGACAACCTCCTTTTATTTATTGTTGCTTACAAACCATTTCTTTTCAGGTGAACGTTAGCGAACTTGGTCTTGTAACCCCTGCTGGAAAAGTTGTTTGGGGTAAGACATCTGCTGAATGTTCTGCTTATTTTGCTTTAACTTCTCCCTGGAAACTCCTTTTACATAAAGCATTGTTCTTGTGCAGGTAAATATGCACAAGTTACAAACAACCCAGAGATGGATGGCTGCATCAATGCTGTCTTACTCGTGTAAGGACGCAATGCTATACTGCATTCTTCTCGTGACTTCTCACCCCAGATGTACCCGTTCAGTGGGTCTTTTTTGACCGATCTTTCACAGTAGCGAGTTGTAAACTGAGCGCACAAGGCTCATCTGTCACATGATATTAGTTCATGCTTAGCTTGTTTGGAATACATTTTACATTATCTATCGTGGTGCAGCAAAGATCTTCAGTAGTTTCAATTTACAACCTGCTGTGAGAACTTAAGTCTATTCTCATTTTCTTCTAGATTTCTGCAAGTTTTCACAAACAGAGTAACAATGTTATGCTATAATTTATTCTCTGTTCTGATGCTGCAACGTTCAGCATAGTTGATAATACGATGTATACGGCTAGGAGTGAAAACGGTCACAAAAATTTCCGATCGATCGTGTTTTGTTTTCGTAAAAGTGTAGTCATCTCTAACCGTTTCTGTTCAAGCCATTTATATAATTTGATTTTTCTAAATTCTTTTAACATCGTATTTGATTTTTCTAAATTCTTTCGGTGTTATATTGTATTTGTCACTAAATAGTAAATCGGTAAATATGGTTGATTCTCGATCAATGATAATTATACACCTATTACACCTATTTGTTGTAGTTTATGGGGTGACATGTTTCTTTATCAATATGCTTTTTAAATTGTTAAATGATGTTTTTTTACAAAATTTTCTAGAAAAGTTTTATAAAAATATTTAAATTTATTTATTTTTTGATTTATTCCGTTTCGCGTGTTAGATCGGCACAATCTTCATGAACGAGACCGTTAGCTCAGCTCAATCGTACTAGTTTTGCACTTTTGCAATAGGAAAAAGTCTATTTAACTCCCTCAACTATCGCTTAAATTTGAATTGCCTCTTTTAACCTTTATTTTTCGTCTTAAGTGGTTACATCCAATGTTGGTGCTTATTTGGCATCTAGTCGATTATGGGCCCACATGTAAGTCCCTGTGGTCTACCTTATTCATCTTCTTTTTCCTCTCTTTTTTTAAGGCATTTCTACTAACACCTTAACAGCAGCACGGACGAACATCACCATCAAGACCGGCACGACGGGAGCCGCAGTCGCCTCCTTGCCCTCTGCTGCTGATTCGGCCGCTCTTAACGAGCTCCTACAAACAGGGCCCAAGTGTCAAATATAAACGAGCTGCTCTTAACTAGCAAAGAACAAGCCACATCAAACATCTTCAATAAAATAAACATCCTCTAAAAAATAAAATAAACATCTGAACATTATAAAGGATGCAAATGCCGTCAAGAAGCAAATTTGCTAAGCAAATCACTGGTTCCCTGGCTATATGTGTTGAAGAATGATACATGATGTCTACTTCCCACAAGGATAAAATCACACCGTGGGAAGATAGATACAATGGTTAATTTTCAGCAAATGAAAACTCTATCAGAAGGAGCGGCGTTGGCAACATTCAGATAATTGACGTCAACTGCGACCTCTCCGAAATCATCTGCAGAGGTGTTCACAAAACCAATTAGGTTATCTATCTTCATAGTAAAACCACGCAGGTAGATTGATAAATGATCAAATCAAACCTTCATATACTGTCCGTACAACTTGAACATAATCACGTATCATATCCTGATAAATAATCCCATCAGGATTTGCATCCAAGACAACTAAAACACCTGTTTAATGTAAAAGTTACCAGTAGAATCAGTTCGTATGTAGACAGTTTTTTTTTTCTTTTGTTTGAGAGAAATAGAAATAGGGTTTGAAGTGAGATTAACTACGTATGTCGTTATGTGCCCCTAATTCAGACCTATACAGTCTTGGAGACAAGAGAGAAACGTGAACAGTGTCGAGTACTTAGAGCCAGCATACCTGGTGCTAACCAAGCTTTTGTTTTGTTAGATGGCAATGGTGCTAACCAAAGGATGTTGCGCAAATTTATAGACTCACCATATGCAACATTAGATTCTGCCAAAGAGAAAGAAAACGATTTAATAAAATCCACGTTGATAAAGAAAAGTCAGATTAAGACTTCACATGCATCTGACTAAAATCATACCTGCCTGACAATATCCCAAATTGTAAGGGAACAATTCCTTATCAAATGCGGGATATTCTTTAGCATGGAATCTGTCTCAAGAATAGTTTGCACATTAATCATTTACATTTACATATTTGAAGGTATTATACAAGTTTCTGGCACATATATTAAAGATTATATGTCGACAAAAAAACGTTTTCACAATTCTGTGATCAAATGCTTGTTCCTTCCCACTTATGATAGTTTAGATTCAATTCCCCAATTTTTCAAAATAAAAATCCAGTATTCAACTTGAATTTGTAGATTGTATGTTCAGATTGGAGTACCTAGTCAAATATGACAGATCGTGATGTTACCGTAATCATATGTTTTCATATAACTTCTCAGCGATACTTAATCAATAGAAATCGGAGCAGTCCGTGTTAGAAAGCATTGGGCACAAATTGCACAGAGTAATTCATGGCACTTACAGAATTCCAAGCCTTCCTGTTCCAGAAGCAAGGAAGAGGTGCCCATGGAAGAGATCGTACCGACTAAGTGATACATTTAATCCCACTGATGGTCCTCGTGCCACAATCAATTCAAACAAAAATGCTAAGTATGAATTGATGTCCTGTTGATAACACAAACATGTGATCTGAACAATGCCAAATCTAAAAGTAAAAATGATTTCAGGTAGGTACAGCTAGAGCAAAATCTGGACCTTGTTAGCAAAGCGCCTCCCATATGGCGTTCTTGTGAGTTGGCATTTGTTCTTCTTCGCCTCCTGAACATCAGGCACCTAACGAAATTTCCACGGTAGAAATTTTGTCATATTTCTCCGAGATACAGCTAAGAAGATCGAGATATAAATGAGAGCTCACCGGCAGCATGGTGGGGTCGAGCGCGCGGTGGATGGCACCGGGGTCGCCGCCGGAGTCGACGGCGATGCGCGCCAGCTCCATGACCGGCGCCGGCGGCCACATCACCATCCCATCCACCTCAGCCGCATAGCGGCCCTCCACAAGAACCTTCCTTGCGCCCCTCCCCTCGGCGGCGGGGAGGGCCGGGGAGAGGAATCGGAGGCAGGAGCGCAGCCGCCCCGACTCCGCGGCCGGCACGCGCGCCGCGGCGCCCGGGCCGGCGAGCACGGAGAGAAGGTCGGCGGCTACAGCCCGCGGCGAGGGAGGCGGAGTCGGGGAGGCGGCCGAGCGGGTGGAGGAGGAGAAGGAGACGCAGGAGACGGAGAAGGAGACGGCGAGGGAGACGGCGACGGCCAGCTTCAGCGAGAGGAGGGGAGAAGCAGAAGCTGACTGGAACAAGTGAACCATCCTCTCTGAGTCTGGACTGGAGCTTATTTCTGTTTCAGATAAGGCAACTTTTCCCAGTTCGACATTGCTCGCTCTCTACTCTCTTATTCAGGGGTGAGGGTGAGAACGGTTATGGAAATTTCCGGCTGACCCAAGTTTGTTTTTAATTTTTACCCATTTGGTAATAGTAACTGATAAAAATAAAAATGGTAAAAAAACATGGAAATGAAAACAAAATTGATTTTATTGTTTTACCGGCTATTTACGTATTCTGATAGAAATTATTATTTTTATAATACGGTAATTATCATATTTCTATATATGTCTCTATTTTGTCTATAGTATAGAAGATCATTTAACTTCTCAAATCTCTGTATTTTTTGTATGTGACTAAAACAGATATATTTCATAATTTATATGGTGTAAGTATAAATTTAAGTGTTCATATTAAACAATCATGTAAATTAAATATATGATTTTATGTTTAATGTTTCTCATATTAATTTAATATCAGCTTTCGATCCATACCGGTATATTTTCATTAGTATAATTCCATTTTTGATTTTCCCATATTTTCGATATCATTTTCGTTTATATTTTAACATTTTCAGTTCTGTTTCCTGGAAATAAAAATATGGTTAAGCAAAATAGTTGAAGATGTTTTCTGATAGTCTCCGATTATTTTCATGTATTTTGGTATTTTAAACAGGAAATATATAGATTTCAACATCTTCAGGAAAAATTGTGATGGGATGAATATGACATGACATGTTGGTTCTCTCCCATTACATGAATATGACATGACATGTTGGTTCTCTCCCATTAGTAGTTGATCAGGATACAATTTTGAATTCTGCGTGGACTTGCAAGCCATATGATCCACGTCTCCACGAGGTTCACCATTGTTTGGCGTGCTTGTGCAGCACACGAGTCATTTGTTTATCCGTCTGCGACGAAATAGCTGATCTGCTACGAGATCTTCCCAACTGCTGAAGAGTATACAGTAGAGTACATGCTGTTCTACGTTACTCAAGATCAGCTTCGTCTGGTTTCGGGAAAAAAAAAGAGAGATCAGCTTCGTGTTCTGCACACAACGAACCAAAGCAGAGTATGAAACTGGATCTCCGAACATATTATTTTGAATTGGATCTGAACCAAATCACACTAGAACAGTAGAACTTCTCCGAGCAATTTTTATAGGAGTGTTGGATCATATCTCTAATTTTATCCATATAAACACTTATTAAATAAGAAATAAGATATATAACATACTATATTAGTTTAATACACAACTATTGTTTGTCCAATCTCCAATCTCTTTTTCCTTTTTTCTTGGAGCTTGTAGATGCTACACTTAACTTTGCATAAGGGTGACTCCTTCTTTCTATCCTTCATCTCATCTTTTATGACTAGATGGTATTTTAGAGCTAACACTTATGAGTTTATAGTACTTGCTCTACTACCACTACCACTTTTGCCATTGAACAAATCGAGGTGACTCGATCACAAGCCAAACAAACCGACGTAGTAGGCCAACAAAACGTCACATGACGATTGTCATTGATCAAGCACCAAGAGTGAGGGCTCGTGCTAGCTTCCTTTGGAAGTTTGGCCTATGGGGTGATTTATTCTACGATGAATGTAGAATAACAGATTCTAAAAGTTTCAGACAAGTCCGTGTCGTTTGGAGGCTTAATACATTTCTTTCTCTTAATGTATTACAAAGATCAGTTCTCTCTCCTTTTTCTCTCCCCTCCCCTCACTCTCTCTCTTATATATTCTCAGGGGTTCTACACAGACTAAAGAAGAAAGAAGCAGTATAAACGTAAGGACCCATGAGCATAATGAATAGATAATAGGTATGGTTAGTCACATCGAGTTCTAGTGTCCATCACTCATGACATATCATGCCCCTACCATTGCCAACTGAAGATAACCCATTTATTAGCCTCTCTAAGCGGATAGCTAAAAAGCTAGGTCTTAAAGAGTAGGTTAGTTGCAGCCATGATCACTTAGTAATCATAAGGAGCGGTAAATGTCCTATCCCATGTTGCCCATCGATAGAGTAGATCATCTTTTTATTGGTTGAACACATGGACGTCGCACCGGGTGAAGCCCTCCAACCTACTGCACTAAATATGGTAGTTGGGGTAACTACGTTGTACCTAAGCCGCCTTCCTAGGGCAGATGGCCATCTTGAGGTTTGTAAGACTAGGCTAGCCAGCCTAGAGCCGTTAGCCCATATGCGGCCAACTCGATCCACCATGTTGGACAAGCAAGCCTAGTTCATCTAGCACGAGCCACGTGCCTTGCTGTGGGTAGCCTAAAGCATTAGCCTAGGGATGCCAACTCGGGGTAGCTAGTGCATTATTGCCACTTAGGTAGGATCTCTAGTTTCTATTTCACTGATAATGATGAAACACATGGATAGGCAAGCAGCAACGCTCTCCATTGTAAAATTCATAATCAAGGAACCTTTTGAACACTATAAACTAACGGACACACGTGCAAGAAAAAATCTATTTTGACTCTCTTGACTATTGGCTTAGTCCGATTATTATCTCCAATCACAAAACTGAATACATCGTTTCCTTCAAGTATTAAAACCAATGCAAAATGACTCTCTCGATTGTTTTGAGAGTGGTTTTAGCTAATGTGGTAGCCTAATCATAAAAGAAATTAAAAAATAGACATGAGCCATATGTAAGTAGTGCCTCACATATTCTTCTTCCTCTCTCCTCTCTCTTCCAGTCGACAAGGAGGATCGATGCCACCATTGCTTTCTGTTGACTAGTGCACAGGGAGTTCGTGGAGGTGAGCCCATGCATAGGTCGTCTTCTCGCCTCACTAGCTAACGCTGCTAGCGGCCACTGTTGTCGATGACCCCCTCTGCGTGCATGTTGAGGAAGACAATGAGACCACTCCTAACAGAGCGCTAGACAAAGAAGGCCAAGGCTCACCAGAGGGAATAGAGCGCAAGGGTGATGTGGTAGTCCCCCTCTCCTAGGCTCTAGCTGGGCAAGAGTCCACAGTAAGAGCGAGCTCACAAGCCTCTAGATCTAGGTCTTCCCACCTTCTCCACTGAGACACCACCAATCACCAACCTTGGTAAGAGGCCCTACCATGTCGCATCGCACCAGCTATCTCCGACAAGCAACGTGCTAACGAGATGAAGGCAACGGGATGGCTAGCTTCCTAGTTGCGAGCGTAAATCGAGGCAGCAGAGTGTGGAGGCGACAGAAGGACCTATAAAAGGTGTGGCACCGATGTGGATAGTAGGCGGTGGCAATAGTGGTAGGAACTTAGAGAAGGTGTGGATCGATTAGGTCCCTCGGCTATGACCTCCTACTGCTATGCCAATCCCTTGGCCTTTGCACACCTGTCATTCTTCACAATACAAATCCAGCCGCTATAGCATGTTGAAGGTAGGTGGCTGACGAGCTTCCACCTCTGCCGCCGTCTCTCCCACCATCCCTAGAGATCGGAGAAAGATAGAGGAAGAAGATGAGAGGTAGTTAATTATATGTGTGTCTCTATATCTATTTTTTAATTTCTTTAAGGAATATGTGAATGTGACACAGTTATTTTACACTGCTTTTAAGTTAGGGATACTTGGCCAATAGTTGAGGCAGTTAAAATGGACTTTTTCTGAGATGCGGTCATGCAGTTGTTCGGCCTCATTAAATACTTGGGCTTAATGGGTACAATTGAGCCATGATGAGACCCAGTAGGAAGTTAGTAACTAGTAAAGATTCTGTTTGGCGGCTTTTATCCTCCTATACTAACTTATCTCCCTTATTTAGACTGAGTTTGGTTTGGATAGGAGGATATATATGTAGCTTTTTGGTTACGTGTATTGGACGAATCTTAGGTATAGTTATACATGGTTTGATTGATTGTATTAGAGATATGGCATGTAAAAGATGTTGTTTGATTAGTTGTATTCAAAAAATATATTGTGTTGGGTGGTGAGCTTAACCCTCTTAGTATTGAACGGAATTTTGGCTAAGTCAAAATTATATATACCACTGACCGCCGGATCATACAAGAATGCATGCACAAAATTCACCGAGGAAAACGATGGATCTTGATCATGCTTCTGATGGCAGATAGACAGAGACGTGCCACATAGCCATCGTTCGACGCAGCCCGAAAGGAGAAAGCAAAAGCGGAGACTAGTTTCCCGGACGCGTTCATTCGATTCGTGCGTCGTGCGCCATCTACACTCGGCTGTCATCACTCTCTCTCAAAGGTTCCATGGACCTGAATGATTTCTAGCCTGGAAAAGCCATTACATACCACAATTAAAGTTGACAGTACAACGGGACTCCGGATCTTCCAGTCGGTAAGAGCTCAAAATACTACTTCTACTCTGTAGAATGAATCTACTCCTAGTATTATCTCCGTGTTCCATTAACATAGTAAACGGTAACATGGTACGAGTAACAACGGAGGAAGAAATTTGAGCAAGGAAGTCAGACACGTGCCTCTCTCTCACTCGGCAGCCTCCCCCAGTCCCCCTACGTGGGCAGGGCGCATGCAAGAAGCCGCGTTCCATCTCCATGCCGCCTCCCGTACAACTGTTGCACGCCCCGCCCGACCACCGTGCCAACCACCGCCGTCTCTGCAACGACCCGTGCACGGCGGCTGCTCTCGCTCCCCTGGAACGGCAGCAAACTATTTTAGCTTTGCTTAGCTCGTCCGGCGAACGGTCGCCATGGCGCAGGCGGAGCGCGAGCGCCTTCGCGTGGTCATGTTCCCATGGCTCGCGCACGGCCATATCAACCCATACCTCGAGCTGGCCAGGTGTCTCATCTCCGCCGCCGCCGCCGCGCGGGACGAGATCGACGTCGTTGTCCACCTCGTCTCCACGCCCGTCAACCTCGCCGCCGTCTCGCACCGCCAGACCGACCGGATCAGGTTCGTGGAGCTCCACCTCCCGGAGCTCCCGGAACTTCCCCACAAGCTGCACACCACCAAGCACCTCCCGCCGTGGCTCATGCCCGTCCTCAAGCGCGCCTGTGACCTCGCCGAGCCGGCCTTCGGCGCCCTCCTCGACGAGCTCCGTCCGGACGTCCTGCTCTACGACTTTATCCAGCCGTGGGCGCTGGTCGAGGCCGCTGCGCGCACCGTCCCCGCCGTCCACTTCAGCACCTGCAGCGCCGTCGCCACGGCGTTCTTCCTACAGTTAAACCGCGAGCCGAGCGTCTTCCCCTTCGAGGCCATCAGCCTCGGCAGCGCCGAGGAGGGCGCCAGGTACACCATGCTCACCTGCCAAGACGACGGAACGGCCCTGCTCCCCGAGGGCGAGCGCCTGCCGCGCTCGTCGGAGTTCGTGGCCATCAAGACATGCGTGAAAATCGAGCGCAATTACATGGACTACCTATCCAAGCTCATCGGAAAGGAGATCATCCCATTCGGCCCGTTGCTCGTCGACTCAGGCGACGTCGGCGCGGGCTCGGAGGCCGACAGCGTTATGCGGTGGCTCGACGGGAAGGAGCCGGGTTCCGTGGTGCTCGTCTCCTTCTGCAGCGAGGACTTCATGTCGGAGAAGTAGATGTCCCAGATGGCGCGCGGGCTGGAGCTGAGCGGCGCCGCCTTCGTGTGGGTGGTGCGGTTCCCGCAGAAGAACCCCGGCGAGGACGACCACGGAGCAGCGCGCGCGATTCCGGCCGAGTTCTCGCCGGCGCCGGCGCACGGGCTGGTGGTGGAAAGGTGGGCGCCGCAGCGGCGCGTTCCTGACGCACTGCGGGTGGAGCTCGGTGATGGAATCGCTGTCGGCGGGGGTGCCGATGGTGGCGCTGTTGCTGCACATCGACCAGCCGATGGGCACCAGCCTCGCGGCGGAGCTGGGCGTCGCGGCGCGCGTGAGGCAGGAGCATCGGGGCTGTGATGCGTGCAAGGAGGAGGTGGCGCGAGCGGTCCGCGCCGTGATGAGTGGCAAGGAGGGCCAGGCGCTGCAGCCCAACTAGGCCATATATGGTGGGCCGCATTCGCTAAGAAATTACGCGACATTTGTAGCGTTTCGGCGTGATGGGCCTCCATGTGGGCTGGATCACGGTGATGGTTGGTTTGCGTGGGCCGTAGAACACTTGAAATGGCCTCTGTGTGAACCTCAGCTCAGCACATTGCATCGGGGCTCGACGATCCTTTCTGCAATATGCGTGACCCTGTCTGACGGAGACCAAGGTTCTAACCAGCTGATGAAAAGCCAGATTTCCATAATCTAAAAAAAAGCTGGGTTTTTTTAGCTTGTTGTTCCTAATTTTTTTAATTATATAACTATAAATTATTAGAATTCGAACGATAATTTGAACGGTTTAGAGAGATAAGATTATAGAAGAAATTACAGCTACCACAAGCTACTCCGAACAGACCTAAACTTGCTGCATGATGTTGTTTCAAGTCACTCTCTACTAGTCAAATAAATTATAACTGTTCATGTTTACATAGCGGTAGTTTTATTGGCTACAGGTTAACATAGGCCTAGTTTATGAGTGCAGATTAGAAGCTGCTGATGAGGATGAAAAGTTGTGTTTTTTAGTTTTTGACTTTTAGTTTATTTTTTTAGATTCTGCAGCTACTAAATCTAGACTGTTTGAAAAATTTAGAAGAAGTAATCGCTACTAAAAAAGAGTAGTGGTAGAAGCAATCCAAATATCTAATGCATTGCCTGGCAGGATTGAATTCATCGATCGGTCAGATTAACTCGAGCGATGGATAAATATAAGAGCAGTCAGTGCACATGTCATCATTTCCTGAACAGACTAGCTCGAGCCACCTTGTGATCTGCACGAGGCCTACACGAATTTGCCACCTTAGGAATTATCTGTGAAAACAACTAAACGGCCAACCCAATTTTGACAAGCCCATGACGTAGGGATAAATGATAGAATAGACTAAAAACCAAATCTTTTATAAAATAAACAAACCTCTCACCTAAATAAAATAAATTAGGTTATATACCATCTGTCTGATTATCTATCAATCAATCACTAGTCCAATCATTATACTATCAATACTCCGATCGTTTTGATGCCATTGATCTATCCATCGATCTAACTGTTCACCAATAAACAACATAATTTAATAAAATTATTAAAAGTATATTAACTTTATTATATCAATATATAACTACAAATTACATACAAAACATTTCTTTTTCTCTTAAACTAAACTCTAACTTTTCTTTTTTATAAAAGTTATACTCATTTATATCTAAAATCTTCATATATCTAAGTAGAAATAGAACTGCTACTCCTAGAGTCAAATCTTTAAATTTCAAAACCAACAGACATATAACTTCTATTCTCTCATATTTTAAATATTTTACAATATTCTAATTTAATTTTTCTGTTTCTTCTCAGTCCTACTTCAAATTTATTCTTGATTTCTTCGCTGCTTGTTCACACAATTTGTAAGCCCCGTTACGAAATCCTCTCTATACACCATATGTTAACTTATACTCAACTTCGTTATATGGTATTTTTAACCGTTCTCAACCTAAACATCCTTGAATCTAGTCTCGGTCCCGCTATTGACAGATTTTGGCCTTAAATCCTTCTAACTCTAGTTTAATTTTATCATATGACATCCTAACCGTGCTAAATCTCCGCTACTTTCTGAGTGTAGTCCCAATCATCATCAATGAATAAGTTTGACCTTAAATTACCTGCACATAAATAGACAAAACAATCATTTCTAAGTACACATATCTCAACTTGACCCACATTAGTCACACACTCACACAATAACATAAATATTTTCAAAACCTATTTTTTATAATAAAATATTAATCATATCAATGATTCAATTAATCACTCCTTGATGAACACATTGGCAACAACTCTAAAATATAAATTTGTGTTTGTGAAAAAAATAAAAACCAAAGAAATGTCAAAAAGCACAAATGGCTTAAAAATCATAAAAGTGAAAAAAAGTCTCTCCTTTTTTAAAAGAAAGAATTCTTCTAAATTTTTCAAAGTTTGAATAAGATCACAAAATCGATTATTTTTAAGAATCGATCAAAATTATCAAAACTTTTATCAATTAATCATAAAAACAAAAAAAAATCAAATTACTCCAAATTTCTCACTATGTCAAATTTCTCCCCATTTGTTTAAACATGCATTTTGTATATATTTCTTCCCATTGATAATGATTTCATCAAGAAGGTAAAAGAGAGAATAAAGAATCAATTTAAATTCTAAATGTTATGATTTCATAATTATCATCTATATTAAACAACTTTTTTTTATTTTTGACGAGCTTTGAAGTATACCAAAAGTAATTCAATGGCATATTTTGTAAGGTAAGAGAGATATATTGATTAACTAGCAAATAAGTATGGGCTAAAGTCCAAACATAAATTGATCATATTAAAATTAAGATCAAATCAACATTAAAAATTCATGATTTCAATAATTTATAACGCAAGAATCTACTAGTACAAAGGTTGAACAAAATAATTCCACATATAAACAAGTTGAATTAAACAATCTTTCTTAAATTTATTTTCTCTTTCACAAAATTGAGAGATTTCAATAAACGATGAGCTCTACTCACTTTAAACATTGACATTATGACATTATGCATATAAAAGAAAACTCTTAATTACTTCATTTATGTTTTAGTCATGATTACTGTTTTCAAGGATTTGGTGCCTATTATTTTTCTCATCATAGATATGTCCTTATTGTGAATACTGTTTCTAAGTATTCGGTATCTATTTTTACTACTCATAAAGTAAATGCAAGCAAATTGAATTTATTTACACTTGAGGCATTTGTAGAGCATTTGTGAAATAAAAAACTCAAGCAAACATATATACAATCATAAATTATTTAAACTAGAACTAGTTTTAACAATACATATTTTTTTAATTAAGTAAAAAAATATGTATCATACATCATATCTCAAAGTCTCTAAAACACATACAAGCTATATTAGGGATTAATAAACCTTAATTATATTCTTAATAGGCACAAGAATATACAAGAGCTAAAAATCAAAGTTATCATTTTTTTATTTTTAGATTAAGAGTAATGCATAAAAATAAATATAAATGCAATAATGAAAAGCATAAACCCCCTAAAATCAACCTCCAATTCTCCCCAAAAATAGCAAAACAAGAACAACCAAAATTTTTGAAAAAGACTACCAATTACTTAATGATATCACCAAGGTCCTCAAGAATAAATATAAATCCACTTATAGTGAATATCAAAACTACTATTTCCATAATTAGCACAAAAGAATTACTACTTTCATAATTAGCACAAAAGAACTAGTACTTCCATAATTAGCACAAATGGCTAACAAAAAGGATATTAGAAAATAATACGCCAATTCAAGAGTAAATTGATGTTACCTTCAAAACAATCATAATCGTTGTCTCTAGATTTATGAATATAGGGAGTATGACATCGAAAGAACAACAAATAAAAAGATGTCGAGCCCTCCGTATTGGGGTTAGAAAGAAGAAATTTGAGAATCAACGCTAAGTCACACAACCAGTAGAACCAGTAGATTTATATGTACAAACAAAATCAGAATTAGACTTAACTGAAATCTTGTCTCGATGTTTTATAAAAGTTCAATCTGATTGTTACATCACAATTGCTCAAGACTGATCTGACCATGACTTCATTGCTAGTCTAATCGGACCTTGCTGTTGGTCGGATTGTTAGGATGCCTACGGTCTAACCACCCTTGGCTTGCAGTCTAACTGCTCTCTGGTTTCTAATTTTATTGGGCCACTAGAAAAGAAGCGTGGTCTTTGCCATCTCAACCTTGTAAGCTAATGTCTATGTCCTTTTTCTGTTTTCTTCTAAGTCAAAAGCAAAATTGAACATAAATGCCCATCCTTACCACAATTATAATTTACACATGTTGTTTATTTTGAAGATAAAAAAGATGTATTTGTATAAGTTGTAAAAACATTTTTCAAAATAACAGCAGATTTATTCTTTGGTTCTAGATTTGTCAAAATCTCACCCTTTTTAGATATATTTAAAACAAATAGGCTGTTAAAATAGTCATGTGCATCAAAACCTATGGCTCGATTGTGTGTGCTCACTTTGGATTGATCCAAAATAATGTTAAGTTTTTTCTACAAATTGAAAATATTTGTAAAAGAATTTTTAAGTAAGAAACTTATTTTTGTCAAATTGGCACAATTTTCACAATCAATCAAAACTCATTTTTTGTTTGCGACAATTTAAACAAGAAAACATCTTATAATTTTTAAAATATCTTCCATATACTCAACACTACCTAAGGCATTTTTCAACTTTATTTTGTTAGAAAAACATGTTGAGTAATTTTTAGAAACTAAAGCACCTTTTTGTTCCTTTAACCTTTTACCACCAAAAAATTAAACATCAAACTTGCACAAAAGACAACTTAATATTTTTTTAAAAAAATCTTTTTGTTAAAAACAACTCATCAGTAATACGAGTGTGCAAAGTAAATCCAAAAGCAAAAGAAGACTCATGCATTTTGTTTTTATCAATCTCATATTCTAATCTGAAACAATTATGAGTATTAACATCTTTCAAAACAAAAATTTTAGAAAATTTTAGAAAATAAAACTTCATGAGATTTGTAAGAATCATTATCAGGAATCAAAGATTTTAATCTAATAACTTCAGCATTTAAAATCTCAACAGTGTAATTATGTATTTTATATCTTTTGGAACATACATTAAGTTCTTAGCAGGTTAAAAAGTAGCATGTTCTAATTCATTATAACTAAGATTAACTTTTTCAATATTACTGTTGGATTCATCTATATTAGAGCTAAATCTACCATAAGTTATGACAACTAAACCCGTTAAATGCTTACATTTGCCAATGCTCACTCTTTTTTCAATTTTGAACTCTTCATCACTTTCAAAAGCTTATCGCAACTGACGTATAAGGTTTTGCTTGCAGTTCTTCCTTTTTTTTTCTTGATTCTTATCCTTCTTGTCCTATTCCTCTTCTTTGATTGACTTATTAAAGTTAAGACAATTGAAATAAATACGATTCAACTCACCACAACCAAAGCACCAAACAGGGCTACCTTGTTTTCTTTTTCTCACATTGTTCAAAACTTGAGAAATTCTGTTAGAAAGCAAAACTAAGTCCTACTTAGAGATTTTCTCGAGTTGGTTATCGAACATGGCATTAAAAGCAATTAAAGAAACAATGAAGAAGTAACCAGAAGAAGACACTAAAGCAAAAGATTTAAAATTAATTTTTTGTGAATGAATATTCATCAAATATGTCTTAAGTTTGGTGTACAAAGATACCAAAGTTAAAGTAATAATATTAATATATTCTTGTATAGATGTAACTTTTATCTCCTAAACAAACATATCAAGAACATTTAAAAGATGTTGAACAACTTCAAATTAAGTATAATTAGTATTACAAGAATCATTAATAAAATAAATATCACTCAAAACTTTATTAAAGCGAGCATAATAATCATCAAGAGGTGCTCTAGATTTTATCTCAAATTTCATATACTTCTTTTTAAAAACATCTTTGCACAGTTGCTTAATATTAAAAGATCATTGATAAAAATCACATAAAGTCTTCCACATCTCATATGCAGTTTTAAAATGAGAAATTCGATCGAAATCAGAATGAGAAACTCCATTAAGAATAAAATTACGAGCTTTACAATTATTTTTAAATTTGGTTTAATTGGTACCAACAATCTCATTATGTATATCAAAAGGTTTATAAACTTTTTGCCAAATATCAAAACTCTAAGGTAAGATTACATCTTTTTACACCAATAAGAAAAATCAACTCCATAAAAACATGCGGCTTAATAAAAAATCGGTTAGTCATAGCAAAATCTCGATATCAGTAAAGATCAAATAAATAAAACAAGACATTGATAGCACTTGTAGGATAAAAACACAGGAATAAAGCCTAACAGAGGGGATCAATTGTAGAATTACCAAGAAACAATTTTTTTGAATAAAAAGAAACATGTAAACTAGATAAAGTTATGATACATTATTGTATACTGTCAGTCTGATTGCCTACCTATCGCTAGTCCGATCGTTGTGCCGTCAGTACTCCAACTATCTTGATGCCACCGATCCGTATGTCGCCTTACCATCGATCTAATTGCTCACGAATAAAGAACACAACTTAATAAAACTATTAAAAGTATATCAACTTTATTATATTAAGATATATCTATAAAATACATATAAAACACTTTTGTTTCTTAAACTAAACCTTAACTTTTTTTTTATAAAAGTTATACTCATGAAGCATCAACCCCTCATCTATTTATTGTTAAAATCTCTATTTTCAAGTAGGAGTAGAACTCCTACTCCTACTTAGAATTGAACCCTAAAATTTTATGATCAACTAGATGTAGAACTTCTATTTCTAGTAGAACTCAACATCTCATATTCCAAACCTTTTATAATTTTATAATTTATTTTTTCTTTCTTCTCAGTCATACTTTAAATTTATTTATGATTTGTCCGATACTTATACACAACTTATAAAACCAATTACGGAATCCTTCTACACGGTATCAATCAATCATGTGTTACCTTACGCTTAATTTTATCATCTGATATTCTTAACTGTTTTGGACCTTGGCTCTTCCTAAACTAGTATTGTTCCTATCACTAACACATATTGGCCCTAAGGCCTCCCTCTTAACTCTAATTTAATTTTGTTACAATGCGTTATGACTATACTAAACATCCACTCCTCTTTGAGCATAGTCTCGATCATCACCATTAAATAAAATTATCTTAAATCACACACATATAAATAAATAAAATAATTATTTTTAAACATAGATATCGCAAACTTACATATACTCGCACAATATCATAAATATTTTTAAATTAATTTTTATTTATTAAATTATTTTTAAAATCAATTATTTATTATAAAATATTAATTAACACCTCCTTGATTTCTGCTCTCAATAGCCAGGTGCTGAACTGCCAAACAACAGTATCAAATGCGTTGAATCTCCTCTGCAACATTCACCTTGGTTAAGAACAACAAACTCGACAAAGAAGAGGTCATGCGTGTTGTTTCGCCGCAAATGTTAATTTCATTAAAAATTTAGACTTGATGCATATGGAAATTGGTTATCAGTAGCTAACAATAAACATGTAGAGTTTTTCTTATGCTTATCTGAAACTTCGGAGGAAAGCTCACATCAAGTGATAACCTCGGCTGAAAACTCACAGGATTACCATGTACGGCTATAAATTAGAACATCCATCAGCAGCCATATGCATCAATGCATGCATTGATCAGCTGAATGGAAACACTATTCAGTTCTAATTTGGAAGTTTATGTGCACTTTTTTCTTTGTTGACGATGGGCACGAATGCTGCATCCTGCCTGCTACAGTTGACTAGGCATCTCGTTACTTAATTCCTTTAGTACTGTAGTTGCTGTTACTGTCATCATCTGATGCAGTTCCAGAGCCAAAAAGAACACTATCTATGAATATGTCCCTGCTGCTTTAGTCATCTGAAGAGGCGTTAATTGGAATGTGGTTATACATTTATGCACGCTTTTCGGGCTCGACGGCCTACCTGTCACCGTCCATGCTTTCAGTTCAGGTTAACTGACTAAAGAATCAGAGGTGTGAGATGAGCACAGCCATCTTTAATTGGGAATCACAACTTGAGCTCAATTAGTATTAGTATTCTAAAATGGTTGGCCTGTTGGTTTCAGTGTTTGCTACATGCTATCCATTTGGACAGATGGATTGAACTTTACCCAACTCATGGAACTCTACGTGGATTGCTACAGTTTAGACGAGCGATCAGGGACTCCGTTTTGTCTGAACGGAATTGCGGCAAGAACTGTTGTGCAGTTTTTTTTATGCCGCCGCGAACTCTCATTTGTACTTGGTGCTCTAGCTAGCTAATGGCGAGCTTGAGGCCGGCGTGCAGGTAGAGAGCAAGTTGATTAATTAAGCTGTTCATTTCTTGCACATAATTATTGTGCATTGTTAACTACTACTGACGCTGTATATAGTACTCTAGCTAATAAAAGATATGATCAAGACAAAACACATGACATTTTGTTCACAAAAATTATATATTGTGCATCGATCAGTTCTCTTTCTTGCCCAACTGAATCGACGTTTACACAGCTTGTGACACGCACGAGAGGAATTTGTGAGTTTTTACATTTTCCTACTCACTTTACATTGAGGCTTTCAAGAACAAGAATGTAAGCTAGAGCTAACTTAGTTAACTTACTGTGCTTTGAATTATCTTTTGTTGATCTCATCTCAGCCTGGAGCATACAAACCTGAAATGGAAATGACTTTGGCTATGAAATTGCCTACTCCAGGCTCCAGCTTGTGATTAGGATGCATAAATATGTTTCAAGAATTTTACAGCTGATTATTTCTACCCATAAAAGAACATCATCGTGGCTTGTCCTCCAAAAAAAGTACAAATAAAACAGTATGTCAGCATCAACGTACGTCACGCTTGCACTTTCTTCTCTTTTCCCCCTGTGTATCACTAGCACAAAACCAAGCCCTAGATGCTAGATCACCAAACTAACCATTGTCCTCTCTTCCTCATCAATTCAAAACAAAATTCGGGCAGAGAGATAAGGTTAATGGCCAGGGTCCATTCCTCCTCGCCGCCGGCATCGCCGCCGCTGTCGAAGTCGACAAGCGGGCACAGGAAGGTGTTCACGCTGTGGATGAAGTCGCTGGTGCTCAACGGCCGCGACGGCACCGTCTACGACTCCACCGGCAGCATCGTCTACCGCGTTGACAACTACGGCTCCAGGTGCAGCGACAATGTCTACCTCATGGACCTCGGCGGCAAGATCGTCCTAAACATACTCAAGAAGGTAACATATGCACATCAGCACATGGTCATCAAGGATAGCATACAGTTTTTGCTTTGAATTTGTTTCAATCTATGCATAGGATTTCTATGCTAGGGGTTAGGGAATCACCATTGGTACGGTAACTCCACCTAACAGGATTTAAATCCTAGGGTATATAAATATGCCCGTGTGTATTCTTAGTTGGCACATACGCTAGAAATTATGCTTCCTTTGAAAAAAAAAAGAATTTACATGCTCCCAATTTGATTAAAAGCTATTGATTCTTAAGATATTGTAAAAATTAATCTGATGATATATACATATTTTCTTATGATCACTAAGATCAAGGAAGTAGTTTTGTTAACTGAATATTGTGCTTGCATGCAGAAGCTTGCATTCGGCTAGTGGGAAGGGTACAAGTGGAGTGGCGGCAAGAGGCAACAGGAAGCTGCAGGAGCAGCTGGTGCATGGTTCGCGGTGACGCGGCCGTGCAGCAGCATCCTGTCCCGGCGGAGCCGCCGGCCGTCGTCGACATGCGAGTTCCGGAGCGACGGCGGCCGCGTCATGCGGTACAAGATGGACGACGGCTGCTGCTGCACCACCTGGAAGCAGCTGGCGTGCAGGATCGTCGACGAAGCCACCGCCGCCGTGGTCGCGGAGGTGAAGAGGAAGCTGACGGCGGGCGGGGTGGCGCTGGGGGACGACGTGCTCGCGCTAACGGTGGAGCCCAACGTCGACCATGCGCTCATCATGGGGATGGTGCTCGTGTACGGCCTCATGAACCACACCATGTGATGATCTATGTGATCGATCGAGCTTGCGGTGAAGATCGAAGCACATTGAAGCATAGAGAGACAAGTGTGGTATGATTTCTTCCTCTGAATTTGCTACGTGTCTGCGTGCGTGAGAGGTAGAAGTTGTTTTGTTGTGGTGTACATGTGTACTTCGGTTGAGGAAATGTTGGGGAACAATAATACAGTGTAGTACGCAAGAGGGTTCTGGGATTTTTGAGTTGGTATTTTCTTTAGGAGAGCGCTTGAGGCGTCGCTTTTAATTTGGTAGCTGGGGAACAGAAGGCCAACCCAAGTGACATAGAACAACGGCAGATAAATCGTAAAAATCTCGATTCTTTCATATAATTTTACGGCTTTGCGATTCTAAAGTAAAATGATTTTACGATTTTAGTAGATAGAAATCTATAGTTTTACAGTTCTACGATTTTAGTAGGTATATCTTTGATAAAGATTTTATGATTTTTATATATACGGTTATATGACTGTGATCGTACTTAATGACCTCTAATTTTAATTTAGTATATTTTAACAACCAGGTTTGTTACAAGTGAAGACTGATATCCAAGTAATTTCAAATTCAGAATGCACTCTAGCGGTCTAACCAAATCACCTATTTCTTTCTTTCGTTCACTGAAATTCACTTATTCTTTTTTCCGTCTACATTGAAATAAATATTAATAAATCTAGACAAATATACAAACCATATTTATAGATTTATATATAAATCTATTAAAAACTAAAAACCCTAATATGAAACAGAGGGGAGGGAGTTCAAGCTAACAACACGCCACCAATCCGCATCCACCTGTTTTTAGATGGAGATCAATCCGTGTGGCTTAACTAAAGCGTTCGGCCAATTTGGAGCAATGGCTTCTACCCTTCCCAATTCCCATCTCCCCAGGGTTATAGCTGGACCAATTGGCTAGTTACAGCCGCTGTTTTCAGTACTCCGTACCTTTGCTAGCTAGGAGCCAATTGCACTTGCTTCACACAATGATCCTCTCCTACCCGTTAGAGTAAAGGGAACTCCTAAATCCTAATCGACTGCTCCCTCGTTTAGAATGTTTATAATGTAAGGTGTTTTAGTTTTATTCTAAGTTAAACATCTCTAACTTTAACTATGTTTATAGAAAAATAATTAATATCTACAATACCAAATAAACACACATGTTATATTATTGATTTTAATCATACTAATTTAATATTATATATTGTATATGTTAGTATATATTTTTATAAACTTAACTAAAACTAGAGAATTTTAAGTTAAAATAAAACTAAAACACATTTCATTCTTAGACGGAGAGAAACGGAGGGAGTGGTGGAACTACAGAGATATGCCCCGCAAAAAGTGAGAGCTGCAGAGGTATCAGGCATTAATTGATCAAATGAATTGCACAGGCTGTCAACATAAATTAACCGACCTGATGATCAGGCTACATCCAGGCTTGATAGTTCAAGTTCTGGATAGGAGGGGGATGGACCAAACCGGTTTCTACACTACACTAGCATTCGGTCTAACGAACTTTTAGTTGACACGGATAAAGATTAACGACTAATGGAATGGGTATAGCCTATACACGGAACAACAACAAAAGAGCTATTTCTTGTCTATCTCCCGCGCCCGGATCGCTTTACGCTAATGCTTATGCTGTATGTACACAAGCTAAGCGATGTGCTACATGAAGTAGCTTAGAGATGTCTTCTTCCTGGACCCGCCTTCTCCATAGAGATCGTTCCACTGAATAAGCTGAGTCATGTTTCTCGAATCTGATGTTATACTTGCACATACCTATACAGAAGAAAGTTATGTTAGCATCATATTGCTATAGAAGTAAATTAGACTGTACAATACTTCTGATGACCACGTAGACATTAACATATTTGAGTTCTTTCTTTTCTCTTGACACACAACTAGGGTTGTAAGCAGCAATTGTTTTGTTCGAAGATGGAAAAAGAAAAGCATTGATGCATTTCTTAGAAATCGCATCAGATCTTGTGTCTGTTTGTTTTTCCTTTTTCTCTCCTTTTTTATTTCTGAAGTGGCAGTAACATTACCTGCTCATGTGCATGTTTGAAATCAGTCATTCTTAAGGAACGAACATCACTGCTAGAATGAGGGGGAGGTAATGGTTTATTTTCTGCTTCCGCTGAGGCTCTTTCCTGCAGGTAGACAGAAAATGGTGAACAGGATTCCTGGTATAACGGTAACAATAACGTATTAAATTATCAATGATGTTCTGTAGACAGGTCATAATGGATAATGATTCCGCAATGGCACACAACAGTTCTTCAATGCATAAAAGAGTGGTTGCATAGCATTTGACTATTTTTGATCCACTGGATGAAAATAAATCAGACCAGAAACATTCGCTTAGTAGATATTGAGAAGGCACAATTTCAACAAATGAAACTGACCTTCTTCTCTTTTTCAAGGATCTCCCTTATGGGGCAATGTGCAGCAGTAATACACAGATTCTGAAAAACAATTGCCATCATAAACAAAAGGAAATTAAAATCATTGTTTTTATGTTTAACTAAATGAAATAAAATAAGAAATATGTTAGTCTTGTCATAAAGCCAAAATACCTTCATATCACTGCCTGAATAGCCATCGGTCAAATTAGCCAAAGCTTCCATATCTACATCATCAGCCAAATCTTCTTTGGCTAGTATTACACTAAGAATTTTTTTTCTATTGGATGCATCTGGCAAATTCACCATCAACCTAAATTGATGGGTAATCAAGTATGCCACCATTAGCATTTCATTTTTTAAAAAATCAAACCATCACAATGTTAAAAAAATACCTCCTGGGGAGCCTCCTAACAACAGCCTCATCAAGATCAAATGGTCTATTAGTGGCAGCAAGTACTAATACACGTTCTTTATCTTTTGTTCTCAGACCATCCCAATTCACCATAAACTCATTTTTCATCTTACGCATGGCTTCATGTTCCCCTGGATTCTCCCGTCTACCCAGCATGCCATCAACCTACAAAAAGAATGATAGAAATTAAGAAACTCTTCATGATAAAGCAAAATATTGTTATACGCCTATTAAATCATAGGCAATATCAAAAATGACCATAAAAATTTTGTTCACTGACCTCATCCACAAAAATGACACTAGGAGCAATTTTGCTTGCAAGTGAAAACACAGCTTTGACATATTTCTCACCCTCACCAAACCACTGTCAGAAATTAGATATCAGCAAAAGGACTATTCAAAATGTGAACAGTCCGGAATTCTGTATAGGTCTAGTAAGCGAGTACCTTTGAAGCAATACTTGACATTGATATGTTGATAAAGTTAGCACCAGCCTCTGTTGCAACAGCTTTAGCAAGCATGGTTTTCCCCGTACCAGGTGGGCCAAAAAGCAATATTCCCTTGCATGGCTGGTGCAAAATTGGTAATCAGAATTTTTGCAACAAGTATGGAAAAAGAAACATAAGACCAAATCAAAAACAAAACAATCATCATAATTAGCATGCTACATTTAGTTTGCAGGGATTTTTTTCCTAAAGGGAACACTTGACACAAAATAATTGATGCAAGGTGGGGGAACCTACTAGGCTACATAGCTACATGCTTTAAAAAAAAATCTCCAAACAGGACAGCACGACAAAATGTTAGTGCTAATGGAAAATTAGTTTAATTTCAAAAGCATGGAACAGTAGAGTTAATGGGCAAACCATAGAAGCGCAAAGGAATAGATTTAATGGTCAAAGCATAGCAGGACAGCAGGACAGTACTCTACATTGAATACCCACTCAGCAAGTCCACATGGATGTATATTAATAGTGTGAAGCAGCCAAGCAAGAGATATCTTACTTGAAAGGGACAGACAGAAATTTTAGAACAGCGCATTGCAACAAGTGAAACAGAGGATTTGCAGAATGATCACACAGAGTAGAGTGGAGAGTACTAAATAAAATTGACAGAGCATGAGCTACCTTCATAAGTTGTCCTTTAGAGAACAACTCAGGCCTTTGCAATGGAAGCATCACTAGTTCCTTCAAAGTTTCCTTGACATTTTCTAGTGCTCCAATATCCTCGAAGGTAACACCTATCTCATCTGGAGGGATCACGTCACCAAGAAGCCGTTTTTCGAATTCATTCTCCATGGCTACATCCTAAAATTGACAATGGATGTATGTAAGCTGTAAATACTAAGCACAATTAATGTGAATAGACCCAAAGCAAAAAAAAAAATCCATTACAGCTTGTTTGCTCCAGAATTTTGATTGGGCTTAATGCAAACCCCAAGGTTAGTCAGGCTACAAACAAAAAAATTGGGCCAGGCTGCCAGTGGCTAGTCTAGTCATAACATGATTTGGAGATTTCAACAGTTAAAAGAGAAGTAACCTTGAGTGATTTCTTTGTGCTCTTCTTTTTAGGGTCACTTTGCATGCTATCCAACAACTCAACTCCATGCTTAAGGCTGCCAAATACAGCAATTTTCAGTAAAGCTGTCATCAGATAAACCTGAAAACAATCTTTCCCACTCAACTATGTAAAGTATACGAGGTTAGAGAGCAAACCTTTCACCAGTAAGGGAAAGTAATCCATCCTTCTCAGGAGTTGGAATTGTACGATGTTTAAATTGATGACTTAAAGCATAACCAACTATTTTATCGACACCTGAAAACAAAAAATAGCAGACGAATTACACCACAGAACAAAATTATGCAGTATAGGAACAAAGGTAGGACTGTACTCACATTCGTTTGTAAGGATTCGATCCTTAACACATGCAGCTGTTTCTATGTCAACACATTCCAGACCATTGCGGGTTAAGAACTACATCCAAATACAGAAACATATACGACGAAATCAGAAGATATTCAATAAGAAACAGCAAAAAGAGTTGACTACAGTGTAAATTTATTTTCAGTCGTCAAACCAATCTCCTGCCATAGATATGCAATATGCATGGTTTAAGACTTAAGCAAGCAGGTATGTAACCAAACAATTATATGGAAATTGAAGCATATATAGTAGCACTGTTGAAAATGTTTTGTGAACGAATAATTAGTATATAAACACACCTGAACTGCTAGGACCATAAACATTACAGAATAATAGTAACTAAACAAATAACTAATTAAATATACGTATGTGTACAAAGCTGACTTCACCACTGATACTTACTAACTGGATCTTTGAAATGTTAGCTTTTGCCTTCAGAATTTCAACATCACGGTCCAATAGCTGTTTCCACTGTGAGAGTTCCAATTCATCCTGTAGCATATTTTCAGAGTTAAAACTTGAAAGGGACAGTGCCTTGAAGTAAATGTTGTTCTATAATAACACAAATGACACACCTGTGGTGTTTGTATTGTCACTTTATTTGGGAAGAGTTTAGTCAGATGCTTCGCTGTCTTCAAAGCCTCTTTGTTTTTATCATTCACCCGACCAAAGCTATCCTGCATTGGCATACATCAGATTGTAACAAGTGGAGTTCAATAACAGTTCAGATAAGAAATAACCTGTACTTCAACAAAAGAAAAACAAGCTGATAATGCAGTGTAGTAGTAACTAGTGAGAAATTGTACACAAGCATTGTGATAAGTAAGGAACATCAAACATCTTCTGCATACAGTTTTAACTATAATATCCTAATTTAACCATGAGTTAACCAAAGAAGTTCAGAAGAATATGACTACAAAGGATTACAGTAGTAGAACCATCAAAGAACAGGATTGGGCACAAACTTCAATTTGCAAGGTACTTCAGTAAAACTGAAAAAGCGCACCTGGAAGGTGAGGTCAAGTATTGCTTGGCTGTATGGGAATTTTGAAAGAAAAGGAGACCCGCTGTTTGACTGTAAGCAAAATATTAGTTTGTTAGCTACATGGATACAAGTAAAATTTTACATTTCAGGTTATGATGATCCTTATAAGCAGTACCTTGTCTTTCCTACTGTCCGTCTGGGTCTGGGACCCAACAATAAAGACACCAGCTGGGAAAATTTCAAGCTTATTCTTTAAGCCATGATAGGAGTAACTGTTTCCACACATTTTCTCAACATCCTTCAGAAATAGGATCAGATGACCATGCTGACTTTCTTCAGAAGCAAACTGTAGAAAGAACCTAGTAAGTAAAAATAGAAGAATTGGAACACTGACAAAATACATAGCACAAAAGGAATGTACACACCTCGTATATTACATCAAATGGATGTTTAGCTCTGTCTTCCCATCCTGGGCCATCTAGGCAAAGAGAATCAACTGGAGATACAAAGAAACATAAACAAGTGCATTAAAATTTTACAGTATGTTGAATATAGCAATAAATGCCAAATTACAGAATATATGTATTATATAGGTATAAATTATTTAAGGAACACAGAGCAAAGAGGCTCACCTGGACAGAAGAAACCGTGGTCAACCTCGCAATTACCTCCAAGATCAATGCCACCAGAAATCTTTTTATCAAATCTGACTCCAACTTTCGAGGATTCGTTTTCCTCAAAAGGAAGCCTGACTTCACCTTGTAAGCCATAATCTGGAGCTCTGCAGATTGTATCATTTGGCATAAACCACTCAGCAGATGCAGATGATGACACCAAAAGGTAGTTTACAAAAAGAAAAAGACCCTGAGGTGATTGCAAGTAAAATATGCCAATGGTAACATCAAGAGGTCGTTTGTAAACAAAGCAAGAAAATAGGTAATTCACAACATACAAATAGTTCAGCAACCCTCCCACATCATCACATGTCAGACTGGTAATCAGTAAGCTTATGTCTATGCAAGACATAACTTACTGCAAACCATTTATTGTAACTTTAGCACCACAATAGTAATTTGTCTGTCTAAACTCCTCACTCTTGGTACTGTTATATGCAACCACAAAATGTACTTTTAAGTGAATATGGAAATTAAAACAACTTCACAATGAGATACATGAATTTAAAAACTCAACAAAGAACATTAGAAAACCAATCTTAACGCATGCACTCACCTTTGTCCCTCAAGGATAATCCCTGTTGATTGTAACGAACCGATGTATCTCACCCTATCTCCTGGAAAAAATCATCAGAAGCATTGCCATTTCATTATCATCATAAATAAATATTCTGAAAAAGGAACTACAACCTCCTGCACACTTGACACTTTACAACAGCATGGACAAATTTCAGGTCACCATACTCAGTTCTAAGGTTTTCCACCCTAACTAGGAATAAATAATTACCAAAAGTATTCACTGCTCAGTGAATCAGTGCGCATAACTATACATTCAGGGTCTTACCTTTTTTGTACGATTCAGATCCCTTTGACTTTGAAGACTGACCCTGCAAAGAAAAATGAAATATACCCAAGAAGCAAATTAATTCAAACAACAATCTACAATTTGTCCCTCCACACTTACAGACATTTTGTATAGCAGCATTTAAGCAAGCACAAAATTACACTAGAAAAATTATATACACCGAATCCAATTTACAAATCAACATTTAAAAAGCAGTCCATTAGGAAATTCAATTACTGTGATATTTGCTAAAGCTGGAACTTCTGGACGCATTTGCATACAGTAGCAACGTAGATAATTTTACTACAATTTGCTGACAGATTATTTGAAGAATCAAATATTTGAATAAAAATAACAATTAAGTAGTGTTGCACAAAATAATAAAAGGAAACATATCGGTGATACTTTGGGTTTGTTTTCTTGTCAGAAAACAGTGATGGCTTATTTGAATATAATAACGTCAGTGCAATCTACACACAGAGAAAGAGAGCATGGATATGGTTAAGAGGCTTACACTCGTCAGCAACAAAGAATCTACAATTAGCAGCTTAGCACCAAAGTATTTGGTAAGAGCCTTCACCAACAATTCTTGGTATATCTCTGATCCTTTAAGAATGCCAATTATTTTAGTCAACAGCCCATGCATATAGCATTTTTTAAATGAGAGATGCCAACAACAATTTTTTTAGGGTAAAAATGGACTATACTGTTTACTCTATTAAAATCATTAATTGAGATTATGTTAATTACATTCACTCATTCAGCAATAAGTATACCTGCTGGACCAGATAATAATACCCGTTGGCAAAGAGAAGATATATGTTTTGTCCATTTGATGGAATCCTTGCAACATAAGTTCACATATGCTGAAGACAGAAGAGCATTTTTGGTATTCTCACTGCAAAAGTTTAGGTCCCATTAAAAGATAGTAGTTCTTAGCCACAAGGGACTAATCATTCAGCAGTCCTATTAAGTATTAACTAAAAGACAGGATGGTCTCATTAGAACTATTTAATGATCTTGCATTACGACCAGTTGACCATTCTTATCATCAACTGTGTACGTACTGGCTCAAAAAATGAATCTAGAGAAGAGAATGCAATTGTTGTCCAAAGCAAAATAATGCACAGATAATTGCCAATGACAAGACAAACTGTCATCATTGTGGAGTAAATAGACAACAGAAATACACATGGATTATCCCTGATTAGTACTCATCAAGTTGATATCATCGAGAGCTATAGTGAAGACATGACCAGATAAGAACAATAGAATGAAGTCACCAAACCTGGTGTTATGCAATGCAAACCAACACCTTATGATGTTACAAACTAGGCAAACTAGGACAAATCATCCCCATAGAGATCGCTCAGAATTTTCAGTGATAAAAATGGCATACAAGAGAAAACAATAAGGCTCATAAAATAAAGGACAATATAATGCACCATACCAACAATAGTGAACGTAGAGGATCATCCTATACCTTACTGAGACTTTGCATAATAAAAGCAAAATATCAGCAGATCAGGAATTAGGGACTAAATGCACCTTTGTGTCAGCAAAAGAGCAAAATCCATTTCTCTTATATTAGCTTCTCTAAATTAAGTTCCGAATCAGTATACATTCGCAAACCAAAAACTTTGCAGGCAATATAATGTAAAAGCAGCTAATGCATACCTCAGATAATATGGAAAATTATCAAATGAATTTGATATATTGTTTGCATTAACAACCACTTTCTTCAGACCCTCTTTCAACAGTTGATGTTGAGCAAACTGTATGCTTTCTTCAGAAGTAAGCTGGCTCTGTTCCTCCATTGTTTTACATAAACTGCTGACTATCTCTGTATCTATTGAAGTTCAAAATAAAATAATATAAGGCATGTCGTTTTTGTCCAAACTCATTTCAAAATATGAGGTGCATGCAATTTTAATAATCATTTCTATTTTGCACTTGTTCATCTTCCTCTATATGCATTTATTACTAAAATCATGCCACGAACTATTCTATCTTATATGCAATGCATCAAAATAGGAATGTCATCGACATCACATCTGCATATTGATTTTATAATCCCTACATCCATGCGCCTGGTCCAAATATAACTTACCAAGAAATGGACGGACTAGATGCTAGGAGCTTAATACCTCAAAATTTTACAGGGGTTAAGAGGGGGAACAAAGCTGTTATAAAATAGGCTCACCATGAGGAACCAATGGAGGGCGGCCATTTCGAAAGTTAAAGGGCACTACTGATAACTTGGCTCCTTTAGATGATAAATGATCCAATGTACCTTTGGTAACTGGACACTGCCCTTGCTGAAAAGCACATGTTGAAGACAACATTGATGTGCTTGATCTTTCCTCTGGAAGTTGCTGAAATATCTGCCAACATGTTAAGGAGCTTCACATACAACTAATACTTGTCTGAACAATCAACTACACTACTGAAGTAGATGCCAGTAGGAGCAACACATAACCACAAGGGTAGTTGGTGATGAAAGGATACATAAGAATGCTTCCCAAGTGAACTAAACATAACTTCATCGCCTCCAACCAATGTGACCTTACAAGCCTTATCCAAGGCCTTCCCATTTACATGGACAACTTTAGATATGTAGATCTCAAGAGCAGCACCCCTCTGGTACAAGAGGTCAACATTTAGAGTAAAAAAAAAGGCCACATGGAAAACACACAAGTGAAATTAAAATAAGAATGCAACTATACCTTAACATGCTTCAGTTTGCAAACAAGTGATCCAGGAAATGAGTCTGTCAGCCTCAAATCATAATTTCCACCATGGCCAACAGTAAAATGAGTAGCATAAATAGGTACTGAAGGATACTGGAGAGGATAAAGATGAACACAATCATGAGCAAAGATAATAATGATGAATTAACCTAAAAGGACTCCAAGGTGCAAATTAATGCTATGAAATAAACAAGGCCGGTGTTCTCTAATAGGCTGGTAGGGACTCTTTACAAATTAACCCTTCATCAGGGTTTCCCTACTGCCAGGGTGGGGTTACCGCACCCCGGTGGTAACCATAGTAACCATGGCAAACCGTGAGAAACCACACAAGTTATCAAAAATTCAAATTATTTTTTAAATTTGTTTGAATTTAGTGGTTACCTCTGCATTACCATTACAGTACCTCAGCGGTAACTGCGGTTACCACGATAACTGTGCAGTGACCGGCGGTTGGGAAACCCTGCCCTTCATCACCATCAGCAGCCGTTCAAACCTTTGAAATGCTGAACATACACAACCTAATCCCAAGAGCTATTTGTATCTTTTCACCGCAACCTATCTCACTTGTTAACTTTGTTTCATTTGACTTCAGCTCAGATAAATACACACATATTACACTAAGAATTAAGGGGTTTTTAGTTCTTTTTTCAGCACAAGTGAGATTTAGTCCTTATTCCTTAAAAGATGTCTAACTGTGAAAGGTTACTGTTGTGCATGTATACATCAGACACCAACACAAATCCAAGTTCTATAAAAAAATCATTGCAACAAACAATTTACTCTGTTTGCTGAAATTTGCTAGTATTCCTATTATATGCCAGGATACAAAAGTTCAATTTTCCATGTGATTAATTAGTTATTCGAGGATAGATCGAAAAATAGAACTGTACCACTGCGTTGTCTATCAATGTATCTTAATGAATTCAATAGCAAATTTCAGAGCATATTATTTCCACTCATTGGAAGTTCAATACCGAACCTCGGAAGATTGAGAAATCAGCCTTCCCCAAGCCTCAGCACGTGCATTTGCCGCTGCCTGCCTGACCTTCCAGACCGAGAGTTCTTCTGCTGACGGAACATTTATATACTTTGTCCTTTTCTTCTTCACTGGAGCAGCGAAACAGACCCAATCAGAAATCCCCTAGAACAAAATCAATCCTAACAAACACACCTTTTCCCCAGATATCCAAATCGTGAGCTGCTTCCCACACAAAAGTGAGAAGTCCAAAGCCCAACCTCCTCCAGAGTTCGACACCGTTGACGACGCCGGTACGGCCCCCGTGGGCCTCGCCACACCCTGCAGGTTCTCCACGGAGCTGTCGAGCACATCGATCGCCGCCGCCACCGCCGCGTCTGCTTCCCCTGCCTTCGCTCCGGGCGTCTCCGTCGCTGCCCCCGTCCTCTCGGCCTACCATACCATCACCACCGCACGCCAACAAAATCAGATAAAAAAAACCCATCAAAATCGACACCGCACAGACACATGAAACGAGGCAACACGACAACCTTCGACCGCTTCCCCGACCGCGTCCGAGGCGTCGAAGCCGCCGCCGCAGCAGCAGCAGCAGAATCCACCCCCGCCGCCGCCTCCGACGACGACGCCCGCCGTTTCGCCGCGGCGCTCCGCCGCGTCTCGACCATCGCCCCCGCCCGCCCGCACGCACGCACGCACGCACGCCGGGTCCCCGGATCGGCGACGCGCGCACGCAAGGGAGGAGAGCCGCGGCCGCCGCGAGGAAGAGGGACCGAAGCGTAATTTCGCTCGACACGAGAGCAGAGAGAGACCACGGCGAAGAGAAGAAGAGGAGGATCGGGTTCCCCTCTTTTCCGTTTACGGAACGCGAGGTAGGTGGTGGGGGAGATGAGGCGCGCTTATATATGGTAGCCCCGACCGGTAAGCGGCCGGTTCGTTTAAAAAAAGCCGGAATAATCGGGCTCGAGGCTGGGTTTAGTTTAGTTTAAAGCCCAAGTCATTTGCCGACTCGGTGCGTGCGGCGTTGAGTCGACGAGACGTGGACCCTGTTTGCGGCGTTGGGTGATGCGTGCGGCTACCGGCTTGATCGATCGGTTGGGCCGATCGGCCACTCGGGTGGTGGGGTTAATTAGGATTAGGGTAAAAACACGCGTATGGATTTTGGGTTTGATGTTGCTTTCAGAGCGTTCAATTTGTAGTATCGTTTTTTTCTCTCTCTTTCGTTGATAGACTGTGTTTGTCTTGTTTTGCAACAGATGCCAAGGGATTAGATGAAGATGGCTAAAATGCATATCCCTAGACATGGAATTGTCTCACGGTTTTATAGGTCCCAATTGACTTAATTACCATGGTGGATTCTACCAGGATAGTTACTAATATTGCCATCTATATCAAGCTATTGTAAAAAAAAGACTTACCTTAGATTTAGGAAAAAGATAGGATATGTTTTTTAAAATTATATATAAGATATAATAAAGTACAATTATGAAATTGCTTTCTAGAGTTAAGCTCTGTTTGACCAACGTAATGTTATGGCTAGACTTCTACCAATTTGTGTTTTGGCTAGCGATTTTGCTACATACACGTTTTAGTGACATATAGCCACCGGACTTATTCACTTGTATTCAACACCTTTTGCGTCATTGTATCTCTTAGCTCATCCGCAATAAGTAATGTGTGTCATGCATATATTGCCACGAGACAATATTTTTTAGATGTTGAGATATTGGTCCTGCCTTTTCGATGGAAAGCAATAAACGTCTACTGCATTTGCTCCAGTACAGCTATATCTTGACGGTGTATCACGTTGATAGACCCGCAATATTTTGGAAGTATTTCATGGCATGTATATCATCTTTGCACCCTACTTTAATGTTTTATTGGTGAAACTTTTAAACAAAGGCACTTTTAGATATCGTAGGTGTTGATATGCCTTCTTTTTCGTTGAAAAGGAAGAAACGTATACAGGTTTTGCTACAACCTGTAGCTACACATCGTGTGGATACATCACGTTGATGAATCTACAGTACTTTGGAATTATATCTTATGACATGTATATCGTCTATTTCAAATTGTGATGAAATGTTAAAAATAAGACATTCCTTAAATATTAGTGTTGATCTGCCTTCTATTTTGTTGGAAAGAAATGGAGATTTCCTACAACATGTAGCTATAGCTTGACCATGTGTCACATTGGCAGATATGCAATACTTAGAATTATTTTGTGGCATGTATATTCGCATAGTTTAACATTTCATTTTATGATGAAAAGATAGAATAGATGTCGTGATATTGGTTTGCTTTTTTTCCTTTTAAAGCAAGAATGAGTACACCAAAGACGCTTTCATGAAAGCCAATCTCCGAGAGGTAAAGAATCGCTCTGCACTCATCCTTTCCACCAATCCACTATATTTTCATGTTCATATGGTGACCCAATTTTCATGAGACCTCCAAGCTTAACTCTATTCATCTATGCATTCTTAATGTATAAAGATATTTTTAGTCGACTATCAACCAAATAAGCCAAAGCAAAACCTCACTAGAAGACACTTACTGCTGGAGTTCAACAAAGTATTTCATTATTTGTACATTGTCTTATCATGAGGAAGAAACACATGTCAGTTGGATTATGACTTATAAAAATTAACTATGCGTCATTCATATGCCTTTCAATGCATTTGGCTGGCTCACATGTAAGTTTGGAAATGCTTCATTCTAGCATATACATTGCCACATGGTGTATCATATCCCATTTTTTAAAAGTTTTCTCTTCGTGAAAAGCCTAAAATCGCACCAAAGAAATTACAATATCTTAAAACCATTGAAGTTCATCCATCATGTTAATGCATCATGCTGGCTCCCAATTTGGGGACTGTTTTGTGTAGTACACGTGCTCCCACGTAACGTTTTTATTCTCATACACCACGCAAACTTAGAATTGTTTTAAGCGACATCCTGTGCTATGGTCAGGTGAGCCAAGCATTGTATCTATAAAACAGAGGAAAAAAATAAAAGTGAAAAGCTAAATTGGAGCATTAAGAGAGGCTCTTCGTCTTCTTGTTGGCGTATTAGCATGGCTAAAATTTGAATTTTGAAGTTTAATTTTAAGATTTTTTATTATAGTTTACTAGTTTCCGAAAATACATCTAGACCCTAGTAGGCTTTGAGTATGGATGACAATAAATTAGAGAGCTAATGTATTGTGATTAAGAATCTCACAGTTTTATTTAAAAGAAGACACCCATGAAGAACAGAAAAAAAAGAAAACAGAAAATAAGACTTGAAGCGATGAAGATGTAAGATTAAGAGTGGCTCACATTTAATCGGTTGAGAAACAAGTGCTCAATAAATTAAGTCTATATAAGTGAATACTCACACTACGTATAACTTAGGATTTTCGTTTTTCTCTCTCAGTGTTTCAGATGTTTGTATCTAGGCTTTATAGAAACATGAATAGGTTTCTCTATCAAATAGATAAATCTATCAAGAGTCTTCGTATCGGTTAGCCGAAGTCTCCAAACTGAGCTCTCTGACTTGTAGAGATGTATGTCCAAAGTCTTCGGAAGTTTAAACCGAACACTTTGAACTTTCTTCCCTTCTTGAAGCTAAGTGTTGTGCAGAATCTTTGGATCATTGGCCGAAGTCTCTAGACTGATGTCTCTGTCTAGACTAAAAGACTTATCTGGAGTCTCTGGATTGTTTGGCAGAGTCACTGGAGTGGAGTCTCTGTTTAGGTCAAAAGATTTATTCGGAGTCTTCGAACATTCTATCTGGAAAATTCAAAGTTTAAATTTTATGAGCAACGGTTAGTTTCAAGAGAGATGGGTATTTTATTCCACCAACCCCTTGGCTGTTCATTCATTGCTACCTCACTCCTAAAAGCTTTCTAGAGATTTTCTACTCTACACTCTTCGATTTTGAGCTTAATCCACACTTTGAGTGTGCCTTTTTGGGTGATTTAGGAGATGGATTTAAGAGAAGTTAGATCTTGTGATTTGTGTGAGCACTTGTGAATCAACACAAATGAAGACTTAAGCTTGTAACTCTTGGAGAATCATCTCCTAGATAACTAGACGTTGCCCATAAGGATTCAACGTGTGAATCACCTAGGACATTTGTGAAAGTACCTCTCACCTCCGCAAGGAAAGAGGTATTCTAGTGAGTCCACGAGTTCTAGCTTAGAGGTTGATTTGGTAAAGCAAACTTTATAGTAAGTAGGAGCACGTGTTCTAATGGAGACTTTGGTGGTTGCCTTGGAATAATTGTTATGCTTTGGTAAGAGCTTAAACGCCAATTGATTTTAAGGTTAAACTCGGTGAGACAAGGGATCGAAAGAAATCCGGCTCTTTAGAGTTCCTCAATGAAGACATTGAATCGTTTGATCTTAACTTCGGTAAAAAATTACATTGTTTCTTAGCTTCCTTTTATATTTTATATTCACTATGATTTTGTTACCTTACTTCCTCTCTAATCCATAGGGATTACCTACTTTAAGTGTCCCTTGGACATTTTGAAGGAGCTCTAGAATCTTCGGTCCATACTACCGAAGACTTCAAATTAACTTCTTAGTCTAACAGAAAAATAGGTCCGAATACTCCGTACTTTAGGACTTGTTCGCGCCAAAACTCACGAACACGCCGAGGCCTGAGAGATCTACTTTGCTCTAGTGCAATTCCTTCGGCTTTATTCTCCCTTCATCGGGGCAATGGAGATGCGAGCGTGCCAGTTAATTTAATCCTATAATTGACAAGTATATAAAGAGAATGGGTCAGTCAAACGATGGGCCAATATGAACTCTTACTATTGGCTAGCTGTCGATAGAATTTAGTCATTGATTACGTTCGACGCTCTCCTGCTATTGGCTAATTGTCGATAGAGACTGACATACTCTTCTATCGGCTAGGAAGATGATGAAGGCATAAGCGAATGGTAATGAAGTGAATGAAAGATACATCGGTGGTAGAGCCGATGTCACTCTGGATCTAATAAAGGTGTAACACCGGTCTATCGGCTGTAAAGCCGATGAAGGCATAAAAGAATATTAAAAAAAATATGATAACGATTCCATCGGCTGCAAAGCCGATGGTACTCTAGAACGGATATTCAAAGAATAGCACACGAAATCCTTCTATTGGCTAGTTGCCAATAGAGGCTCATCGGCTTTCTAGCTGATGAAGGCATATGTAGATTGACAAGAAATAATATAAAAGATTCGTCGTCTTCAAAGCCAAAGAAGCTTCGAATATAATGTGTGATGAATAAGAAGGAGCAAGACCTTATTCTCTGAAAGCACGAGACTTAGTGACCACCGTGACGGAACCATTAGATTTAGTCTCGATAGATCGGACCGAACCGAGACAATATGAGACTGAGGCTAACGACAACGAGATGCCAGATGCTAGATCAAACGTATGTGAGGACACATCGGCTAGCTGAGTCAATGAAACAAGATCTTTGAAGATATGTGTGTATCGAATGAGAGACCGATACATTAGGTGTGAGATTCAGGAGAAGTCACTCAAGACATATGTGTATTAACTGAGGAGTCGATACATTAGGTGTGATGCTCGATGTGTGGATAACAAATTGGCTAGCTACTCCGATGAAACGTCGAGTAAAGATCCATTGGCTTATGGCTCAATCTACTATCAGCACTCTAGTAGGTCAAACCTAACCGATGCAGCACAAGACTGATAATAGTAAAAAGAGTTTGATAAGTTGATAAATTCCACGCGAACGTGATGTGGTATATTCGATTGGACTAAGAGATTGAAACTAACTAATGCAGCCTTAGACAAAGCGAATGCACCAAGATAATGGTGAAACCTACCCTTTCGTCAAAGTTCGGACCTAATCGATGCAGCCCCGCGTCGAGAGCCAGAACCCGCCGGTAAAAAGCCTAGATAACTAGGATGGCGATGCTCTGAAGATGTACTTGATCGAGAGATGAATTACAAGCTTTTATAGGGTCTATATTTATAACCTAGGATTATAAAAGTCCGATGCGATTACAACAAACATCGGACGTTATTTCCTAATATCATAAAAACAAAATAATTTTAAGAAAGTTAACAAAACTAACTAAACATACCTATCTTTATAAGATATTTTTTATATAGATAAAGTACCATGCCATAGCTTCCACGGCTTCTCTTTAGATTTGATCCTATCTGGATAATCTTCTATTTTTAACTGAACCGAATTCTGCCTCGATTCGTCCAATTGGCTTTTCCCTTGTATCGATTGAACTATTTCTAATAGGTCGATCGACTCTCCAATCTATCGACGGGCTTACTGAATTTTGGTGCAAACAGGACTAGAGACTCCAGAAAGAAGACAAATTTTCATTGCCAGTGCATTTTAGATTTAAAAGTTTACACATTCAACCCTCTCTATATGACTCAAGATTCTTTCAATTGGTATCAGAGCCTCATTTTCAGATAAGGCTTAAACGCTCGAATAAATGTCACACTTGAGAGAGGAGTCAATTGATATAAGCAAGCACAATAAGAATGACTCCATAGGAAAAAAATCCTCTAAGAAGTGAGTGTCTATTCCTCTTAACTATGATAAGCTTAATTCTAATTCTTTCACCCATACTGTCTCTATGCCTTTTAGGCGTACTCCTCATTTCTATGAGACACACTATGCCACCTAAAAATATAAGATAAAATTGCATCTAATGTCTTTGCACCCTAGTGTGTGGAAGATTGTGCTTATAGGTCTCAACATTTAGAATGAGAACATTGAGCTCACACCCGCTCAAGAGACACTTGTCTATTGCAACGCACAAGCCACAAGCGTGATTATCAGGTCTCTAAGTCCCGAAGAGTTCAACAAGGTGGACAAGCTTGAAGAGATCAACAAAATTTGGGAGACTCTTCAATTGGTGCACAAAGGATCATCTGGGGTGCGAGAGTCACAAATCGAGTTGTTAAAGGAACATTTCACCCGATTCGTGGATGGAGGACAATAAGATGCCACAAGAAATATATGATCATATGATGGTCATTGTCAATAAAATTCGTAGTCTCGAAGGCAAGGACTTAACCGACCATATCGTGGTCAAGAAGATTTTTTCAAGGCTTCGCGCTAAGGAACTCAACCTTGGTGACATTCATCCAGGAGAATAAGAATTTCAAGAGATTCACTTCAAGCGGCATTCTCTTAAGAATTATCTCCCATGAGCTCTTGGAAGAAGATACCAAGCAAGTTAAAGCACTCACCAAGAACACCGCTATTGTCAAGAATAAGGAGGTTACCTTAAAGGCAAAAGCAAGAAGCAAGGAGGACTCAAGTGATGACAAGAACGATGATGAAGACTTTGCTTTTGTCATCAAAAAGATCAAGAAGTTCTTGTGAAGTAGCGGATACAACAAAAAGGGTAGAGACAAGTCCAAGACTCATCACTCTAAAAAAGCTTGCTACAAATGTGGCGAGTATAAGCACTTCATCGCCGATTGTCCCAAGAAAAAGAAAGATCAAGGTGATAAGGCCAAGTATCACAAGAAGAAGAACTCGGGGCACGCTCATATTGGAGAGAAGTGGAAATCCTAAAGTGAGTCTCTCCAAATATGAGAAGAGGGTGGCGACACTCACCACCAAGTCATCGTCGCCAAATGAATCATACTTCAACAACTTAAATGACAACAACAACTATTACGTTCCCACATGTCTTATGCTATCGAGATGTAAAGTACTATCTCTTTCTAAGCCCTTGGATAGTGATGATAATGTCGATAAACTTAATTATGAGGGTGTCAATATAAGCACACTATCTTAAATGGCTAAGATTGTGAAGGCGTTACAAAGCAAGTAAGAGACTCTCGAAAAGTAAGAGGACTTGCTCATCCTTGAGAAGAAGAGAAACCTTGCCTTAAAAAGTCATTGACTAAGGAGAGGAAGAAGATTGATAAATTAACCAACACTCTAGGTGCAATCAATGAATCAATGGCTACTCTAAAGAGCTCCAACAAGACACTTGTAGAGATATTTGAGAGTTTTTTTTAAAAAAAAACTCACAAGTCTCTTGAAGTGAAGTTTGAGACTCTTTCGGGAAGCACCACCTCCTCAACTTAAGCCACCAAGCTCTATAATTTCTCCACAAGCAATGGATATGCTAGATGCTTTAATATTGATGTGAATTCCTATTCAACTAATATGTAAGCTCTAGATGAGCTTAAGAAGAATGTTATGCTTGGCACTTTGGTTAAATACGATGTATGAAGACGTATCAATCTAAGAACGCGCTCTATAAGACCCTCTCCACTACAACAAAAAGTATCGCTTTAGACTCAACTTTCACTCAAATGAGAACAAGTCATCAAAGCAAAATAATGTGAAGTATAATAAGCTCATCAAATTTGTGAGGAGTGGAAAGAGAGCACAAGTCTAAGAGAAGAAGCATATGTTTCAACTCCTATTTTATGCTTCTTACATACTTAAGTAAGACCAACATGGCAAAGTAGTAGTTCGCTTTGTTGGTTCTCACAATGAAAAATATGAGAAATATTTGTAGATATCCAATTCGTTTGTTTCTAATGTGCTAGGACCATCAAAGTTTGGGTACCTAAATCTTAAGCATTAATTTGTCTTGTAGGCATACTCCTCCGATAGATTGAGTTGGATCGTGCATAGTGGATACACAAATCATATGACAGGAGAAAGAACTATGTTTACATCCATTGAAGATAATGGAGGACAACATAACAACACTGTGCTTGGTGATAACGATAAATGCAAAGTGATGGGACTTAGTAACTCGCTATTTTATATGACCTTTCAATGATAAATATGCTTTATGTTAAATCTGTAAGTTACTACTTTTCATTTTTCAATTATGCAAAATTAGATACAGTTGTCTCTTTACCAACGAAGGTATGATCATTTTTAGGCATGATGATGAGTCCGTAGCTTTCGTTAGTAAGTTGAAGAGAGATCTTTATCTCATTGACAATTTCATGGGATAGACTATATTTAGAAGCTTACTTGATTGCTAAATCTAATAAGGGTTGGCTTTATCATCGTCGGCTAGCCCATGTTGGAATGCGGAACTTGTCAAAACTTCTAAAAGTGGATCACATCCGTAGTCTATCTAATGTGATCTTCAAGAAGGATCATGTGTATAGGTCTTGCCAAGCGAAAAAACAAGTCAGAGCTCACAATCTAGCTAAAACCATCATAACAACATCTCATCCCTTGGAGCTTCTTTACATGGACCTCTTCAGACACATTGATTATCTAAGTATAGAAGGTAATAAGTATGATTTTGTCACTGTTGATAATTATTCACGTTACTCTTAGGTAGTATTTTTCCATGATAAAAGCAAAGCAGAAGCTATTTTCAAAAAGTTTACACACTAAGCACAAAACGAGTTCGATTTGAAGATCAAAAGAGTGAGAAGTGACAATCGCGGTGAGTTCAAGAACACTCAAGTGAAGAAATTTCTCAATGGAGAAGGGATCAAGCATGAATTCTCCGCTCCTTATGATCCTTCCCAAAATGGGATCATGGAGAGAAGGAATTAGACACTCATCGAGGTGGCGAGAACTATGCTTGATAAATACAAGACCTCCAATATCTTTTAGACAAAGGCCGTTAATACAACATGTCACGCCATCAACCACCTCTATCTCTACAAGCTTTTGAACAAGACCAACTATAAACTTCTCACCAATAAAAAGCCAAATATCTCATACTTTTGAGCCTTTGGGAGCAAATGCTATATCTTGAGCAAGAGACCTCGTTTGTTAAAATTCTCCTCAAAAGTTCATGAAGTTTTCTTGCTCGACTATAAGTCAAATGCTCACATCTATTAAGTCTTCAACAACACTTTTGGTATTATTGAGGTCACGAGAAATGTGACATTTGACGAATATAATGGTTCCCAAGAGGAGCAAATTGGTGATTGTGTTGTAGGAGAAGAAATTCTAAGTCAAGCAATTGTGAACAAGCTAATTAATGATGTGAGACCTCATGATATGCCAAGTGAACAAAATAGTGTACTTGATCAACCCTCTTTACAAGTACACGTGTTCCGAAGACATCCCATAGTGATGTTGTGCAAGAAGATCATGCATATATAGATGGGATTGATGCCAAGGGCACTATGGAGCAAATTGATACCAAACAAACTCAAGTACCCCCGGTGTACCATCCATGGGTTCATCAAAACATGCAATAGGATCATCATGTTGACAACATTCTTTGTGGCATAAAGGAGTAATCACTCGTTCTCGTATTGTTAATTTTTGTGGATGTTACTCACTTATCTCTTTTTTGGAATCTTTGAAGGTTGAGGTGGCACTTACAGGTGCTAATCCTAGGGACTTCATTGGCATTCCTGACGACTATCCTGATCTACATCCCCTTCATAGCTTAGGATGAATCATTCATGTGATTCGCCTCTTCGTTCAAGAGTCTCCTCTCGATCTTCCTTCCAGTGGACTAGGATGTCCTATGCATGATGCAAGGCGAACCGATGCCGATGCACTTGCATCGTGAGTTGTGCTAGCCTATTATGTGAGGAGGCAGACACACTGACCACAGTGCTTATTGTGACCTTTGACATCATTTTGCATGGGGCGATGTGGTTGGTATGGATTTTATTCTCATCGTAATGTATGGTTAAAAAAACGTGCATTGCAGAGTATTATTATTAAATGTTTTCATAGTAGTATTAGTCATATATTACAAGTGGTTCTAGGGGTGACTTTTAACTTCTTATATCAGTCTCTAGCGCTTTCTATTTTGGTCCTTCTGTTTTTTTTGTTTTTCTAATTTATATAACAATATAAAATTTATACCAAACAACCTAATATATATATATATATAATCCCTCTCCCTTTTATACCTTCCTCTCTCTCCCTTACTCTACTCTTCACGCTAATGACCCATCTCCTCTCCCTCCTATCATTGCTAGCAAAAGGGTCATCAACCCACCACTCTCAAGCCCGTCACTAGCACACCACCCCTCCTTCTTCGAACGACGTGGCACAAGGAGATGTCACAAATTGACCTCCCCGATGGTAGATCGAATGAGCCTAACAACGAATCGAGCTCATAGCGGTGAGCGGCAAGTGGATGAGCTACAAGACATGTGCTCGCCGAATAGGATTATGTCGGGTAGTCTAATGGGCTCCTGATGGCGATGTAGATAGGACAGCGAGAAGCTTCCTGTGGTGGTAGGCATCTCTTCTCCGTCTCTTTTTTCTCTCACCACCACCTCTCCTCTCTCTTCAACCATCTCGCTGAAAAAACACGCAAAGGGGAGGGATCGCTCAGAGGCACTCGCTCCCACACACATGACTCCTCGCTGCCGAGCGGTTTCACGCCTACTAGAGCACGGCCAGGTGATGACGAATCTCCCAATTGACGGGTAAAGACCACTCGACAGCCTTTTTTTTAAAAGTAATTATTGATGTTAGATTATCACAAATATATTTTTAAAACTTTCATAAAAAATTATATAAAAAATTTCATCTGATTTTTCTAAAGTAAGAATTTTACATTAGAGTAGTTAATTCAGTTATTTTTTAAGTAGCTATAAAAAAAATCAGAAAATTCAAAATTTTCCTAGCGAGTATTTACTCGCTGCGCGGGCGTCGAAAGGCTTTAGCCTGGACGTTTCGTCAGCGGGGACCGACCGACGCGAGAGTGCGGTGAGGTTCAGCCTTGTCGCTTTGTGAACCGGGTGAAAGCTTACGACGCTTGGTGAAGCAAAATCTGTCTCGTATAATTTGGTTCTTCTGTAGCCACGTTGGCTCGACCGATCGTGCAGAGCTACTCCAGCTAGCAGCCTACCACTCCTAGTCCTAAGTGGCCTACTGCTCTGTGCGGTACCGTCCGGCGGGCACACAGGGCCCTGACAAGCCTATGCATACAGTGCTGTTTGCTCAACGGAAGCGCCCATTCATGTCATCTTTTCGGCCGGCAATGGCCGCGGGGCGAGGAGCGCCGCAAGTCTCAAACTGGCGGAGCAAAAGATGGCCTGGACACAGCGGAGGAATCGGCCTGTATTTTTTTTTCAAGGGTACATATCAGCACGCGCATAAACGCACATTACACTCATATTACCTTACACGTACACACACGCGTGCACGTCCCTAACACACGCTAAAGTTGATATTGGAGGCCCTAGGCCTCACTACACAGAAAATATACGCAAAACTTGGATTTTGGGCCGGGAATTTGGTCGATCGAGTGTGTGAAACTAGCTCGTGTAGTCGTGTGCAGGTTACTGGGCCTACGAAAACCAGTGGCTCGCTCTGAACTCGTGAAGGAGGCTATTGATTTCTCTCCTAAACCCAAATGCAGCAATCTCAGATTGGGGTGTGCCGTGTGCATCCATGCGAGTGTGGCTGGCACGAGATACGGCCGTCCCTGGTCTCTCTTGATCCGGTACCCAGACGACACGCGGACAATCGCCGTGTTAGCAAGATTTTTCATCAAGCCAGAAGATGGTACATCTCAATGACGCAGCCTCTCAAAAACGATCGCCGAGCCTTTCACGCTCTAAGCAGACAGCAGACACATATGGGTAGTAACACAGCGTTTTCACGACACAAGTCGCGAATAATCTTGTCAGAACTGATACGACAACTTGGACGCAGGAGCAAAACGGCACCAGAATAGAGTGCTCTAGTACTCTCTACAGCTTAAGAGACCAGCAGTCTAGGCAGATACAATGGGCAGGAATCGCCGGAGGATTCTAAAGCTAGCCAATAGAACCAGCTTACCTGCATCGACAGCAACCGAGATAACAACAGAAAGTTCAATCCTAATTGCATTGGATTTGCTAAAGATTGCGACATCAGCCACATCTTTTATACAAAACCAGGAGGAAGAAACGTACGCCACACGAAGTAGAGCTAGTAGAACATCATCATCATCATCCATGAAAATGTCGTCACATGCATATCTAAAACACCATCTTTGTCCTGAGTGCCCACTCTTATTCAGTTCACGACTTCAGGAGAAGGCTACCTCTCTCACCTTCAGGCGGGTCAACTGACCTCACTACTAGGTCTCCGCCGCCTCACACTTCAACGGCTGGGTCTCCGGTGACGACGACGACGACGCAAGCGGTGCGCCGCCCTCGCCGAAAACCTTGGCGATGCGCTCGGTGGGGATGGCGGGGAGGTACTGCGCTCCGGTGTAACCCTTCTGGGCTGCGGCGGCGATCACCTTGTTGTACTTCTCAGCCCAGTACGCGGCGGTAGGCACGGCGATCTGTGCCACCTGGGGGAACAGCGGCAGGTTGTTCAGCGAGCGCCAGGTGGAGACGGCGAGGTGCTCCGCCGCCGGCTCGTAGCGCACGTAGAGGTCCTTGGCCACCGGCTGGATCTTCCCGTACACGTCCTTGGCCACAGGCTCGACCTTCCCGTACACGAGGCGTGCGGCGCCAGTCAGGCCGGACTGCTGCACCTCCGCGGTGATCTCCCTCGCCACGTCCGGCACGCCGCGGGCCACCGCGCATGCCTTGGCGGAGGCGGTCTTCAGCGTCGGCGGAAGGTGTCGGTCCAGCTCTTGCACCGCATCATCCGCCTGCGATTTTCGTTTCACCTCGGTCAGCAAGAACACTCGATTTCTACCATGCTTCCAAATTCCTACAAGAATTAGCACCGAATTCTACCACAAGCAATCCTCGAGATCAAATTATGTATTACCGAGTAAAGAACACTGAAATCAATTTGGAATCAATCTAAATGGAGTTCCTCGGCAAGCTGTGCCACAATTCCTAAAACAATTAGTAGCACCGAATACCACCACAAGAAGCAATCCTAACTCAAATTATATACCGCCAAGTAGAACATCAAGATCAAATTGGAATCAAATAAAAAAGGAGTTCGTCAGCAAGCTGTACTACTGTTCGGCACCTCGGAGACTCCGCCAAGTGCTAGAATGCGCCGGAATCTAAGGAACCTACCATGGGGCGGATTCGATGCACCACCACCGGAATCCCGTACGGGGACAAATTCTCCACCGCAGCTTGCCCACCCTCGTAGGCTCCAGCTACACCACGCGCACCAAGAAAATGGCCACCCTATGGCGCAGGCTAGCCATCCCGGGGCCCGCGCCAGGAGCAATCAATCATGCAGCGGACCAAAAAAATCTAGGGGCGCAAGATAAGGCACGGCGCCCATCCCGTGCTATGCTAACGTGCGCCGCTGCGCGGCAGGGGGGCGGCCTCCTCGGCGGCGAGCGCACCGCACCACCGTTCGTTTCGCGGGACAACGGCAAGCGTGACCACCAAACGAGGGGATTGGGAATTGGGTTTGTGTGCGGTGCGGGTACCTTGCGGTCGACGAAGGCGAGGACGTCGAGGGGGAAGCCGTGGAAGCGGCCGTAGACGGGGCCGACGACGCCCCTGACGGCGGACTCGACGGCGTCGACGCCGGGGCGGAGCGGGCCGATGTGGTCCTTGGCCAGGCCGTACAGCCCCGCGAGGCAGATCGTCGCCTGCGCCGCCGCCACCTGCACGAACTCCAAGTACCTCAGCTTCGGCCTCCTCACCTCATCATGCTCCACCTCCACCTCCACCTCCCTCTCCTCCTGCAAAACCACACCAACCAAACCCCCCAAATCGGAACCAAATCAGCACTAGTCTCACCCCCCCCCCCCCCCCCCAAACCGGAACCAATTCGAGACCACAATCCAACCAATCGCGCTTACCACTTGCGGGTTGGGCTCCGCCATCTTCCCGGAAACCGGAATCGAAGCGCGAGGGTTTCCGCTTCTAGAACCTGGCCGGGAATCGGGACTCGGGGGAGACGAAACAAGACGAGACGATTTCTTTCTCTTTCCCTTCAAGCGGGGGGAAACGGAATGGGGTTTGGGTATATAGGCGACGAGGAACTCCGCTTGGCCATCCGATGGGAAGGGGCGCGTTCGATCGGGGCCGTTGGGACGGTGCGAGAATGCTCTGGAGCGGGCCCGCCACGTCGTGGCTCGCGTGAGGGACACGTGGAGTAGGCCCTGTCCACGTCGCTACTGAGATCTTTTACTGCTCGTCGATCTGTGTGCGTGAGTGATCGCGTGGGGTAGGGACGGGAGGTCGAGGACGGACGGCCGAGGTGGGGTGGGTCATGCCGGTGATGTACCGATGTCGATTCTATAGCTTCTAGAAATTTCTATGCGCTGTTGCGCTCTAGCAATTGTGCGTGACGACGGCTTTGGAAAAACATAAAAATTGGATATTTTTAATTCTATAAAAAATTCCTATAAAAACCTTAAAAACAAAGAATTAAATTCTACTATTTTCTTTAAAATTCCTATAGAAATAAACATGACGTACTATTTCATGATTCCTTTATAACTCTACATTCCTACTTTGCTCTATATCAATCAAACAACCGTTTTAAAACTTTATCATGTTTTTAATTCCTGTAGAAATTTAAGTAAACATGACATTCAAATTCAGTTTTTTTTTTCTATTTTCACGTTTTCACAACCCTAAATTTATAACTGGCTCTAAGCTAGTGAAGATGCATTGATGATGATGTCTTCAGCAAAATTATTCAGAGTTGTTCAACAAACGAGTAACGGCCGCGGTGCCAGCACAAGGTTCGATGAACCAGGAGGTGAAAACGCAGGCTCACTATTCCGGCGCCACCAAGCTGGTCAGGAGGCATCACGCCGGTTTGGAAGGAGTCAATGACTGATTTTGCGTCGGATCCTCAGCTGTTTTCTCATGGCCATTCAAGTGGGGATCCTAAACTCAGGGAGGAAATGATTCATATCGCAAGTTAAAAACAGGAGCTCCAGGCCAGTAGGTGAGGCAAAAACCACGCTGGCAACCAATCATCTGCAGGCAATGTCAGACATTGCCGGGACAACCTGCCTCGCGTTGGCAGGAAAAAATATCCTTCCATGCATCTAAATCCGGTTCAACAGAAGCTACGAGCGAATCATAATACTTCATTTCATGGCTAATCAAAGAACCATTAAGCTCAGATTTTGAGCGTGAGGTCCATCCAAGCGAATGCGGCACATACCAAACAGCACCGGCATTCAGTTAACCCAACACGACAAACCAGTTTTAAATAAAACAATAATACAATAAGAACATACACAACCATCGTTCTAGTACAGAAACAATTATTATATTTGACCCCTTTTAAATAACTTCTCGTACACAACGAATGCTATGTTAGCCACTGACAGCTAACGCCTAGCAACATCAGGTAGGAGCATCCTGTTGTACAGGCCTGGAGTTGTTTGCCTGAAGCAAGAGTGCAACTCCGGTCTACGAGCTATCTAGTGAAGGCCGCAGAATCTTGGTCTGGTTCAATCGTTATACTAGGGCTAAGACCATCTTGCATCTGCTGCCCATATCCCTGTTATTGCAGTACGAATGTTAGATCTATCAAGGAAATAGATAAAATCCAGGCCCATGCATTAGCATTAAAATTGCTAATAAGTACAGTTTGGAAGTTTAAATAACCAAAAAAACCATAGCTGAATATTTCTTCTGAGGCACAGACGGGGGATCTCTTTGGGAACTTTCTTTGGATTACGAATTTAATTCAGTTATATAATAAAGCGTAATGTTACATAAACCTTCAAACAAGCATTCCATGTATGTCACCCTAAAAACTGTGTACCTGCTATTCTTGCCAATGTTCAATAGCTGAGGCCAAACTAATCTTGTCCATAGTGTATTCGTAATCAAAATACTTGTACCAACTTATTATTGCATATTTGCATACACATGGTTCAATTAGATCTCACAAGTAACTTAGGTAAGAATACCAAAGCTGATAATATTAACCGTACTCTTTGAACCAATACCATCCCCCATTATGATATTTTGTCTACATATATGAATACTTATATGTTTATATATGTAGACATACTATGCTATATGAAACAGAATGTAGGCTTATAAAAAAACGTCATATTCAACAGCTGAGTGTTACAGAAATACGTGCTACGTTGAATTTGTGGTTATACAAGAATGAATCGAGCCCGGAACGAGAATATACGTGATCGACTAGAGGTAACACCAATTGAAGAAAAGCTTGTTCAATATCGGTTGAAGTGATTTGACCATATCCAAAGAAGATTTTCAGAAGCGTCAGTATATTGTGAAATCAAAGTCAAAATAATAATATGAAAAGAGATAGAAAAAGACCAAAATTAATATAAAGAGAAATAATAAGAAAGAATTTAAAAGAGTGAGATATATCTAAAGATCTACAATTAAATAGGAATGCTTAAAAAACAGCTATTGACATACCTAAACCATGATATGAAGGTTCTTGTTGTTGGGTCTCAAATTTAGTTTACCCTAACTTAGTTAGGACTGAAAAGCTGTGTTGAGTTAAAGTTGAGTTGAGTATATGAACACTTATGTGTGTTATTTGCAATATATTTTGTATGTGCTTTTTGCATATGTGCGTATTTGAGTTTTTGTACAGCATGTATTCTTTACATGTGAGTAGAATGATATGCCCCACCCCCATTCTTTATGTGGTCAACTGGTCAAGTATATAATTTCTAAAATTGAGAATAGTTACTTTTTTCATATTAACTCTTGAACTTGTAGTATATTTATCTGCATTTGTTGCAATGCGTAGGCACATTGCTAGTGAGACTAAAAGGCCCAGAGTAAGCAATTATCTAATTATCCAAGCAAGGGTATCCATAAGCCAAACAGACTACTACATAGGTACTTCAAGTATAGGATTATGTACCTTGCAGGAAATTAGACATAATATGGTGATTTTTCCAGTGTTTCCAGTGTTATGTTAGAAGCAGATGTATGCATAGGTATTGCATGAAAATAAATACTAAACAAACATCCTCGTTGCTCTTCAAGTACTTAACAGAAAACAACATACCTGTGCCTGCAAAGATGGTAACTGTTGCTGCTGTTGGTCTTGTTGCATCACATAAGGTTGTGGTTGAGACAGCCTGTAGTATGGCTCCTTGAGTTCAAGTTTGGCTGTGGACGTCTGCAGGATGCCACCTTGTTCAGCACCCTCACCCCACATTTTAGCTTCCAGAAATAACCAAAAGAGCAAGAACCATCAACCTCAAGTACAATAGATTAAAAAAACTGATAACAAATGAAAAAGAATATATCTAACCTGACATCGTCAAGTATATCGTGTAGCTTTGTGCACTGTGTGCTACCAAATGAAGTCGACCGGTTATTTCTTGTCCAGCCATGACATACAATGGCTGTGAAAGTATGCATCGTAGTTGGTACCAGTGAGTCGTAGGGGAGCCTGGAGCAGTGGTAAGCCACCTTTGGACAGTGCTGCATTAAAACACCCAGAGTCCCAGATTATAGCAGGTACAAGCAGATGAAAGACAATATAGACTGAAATAAACCAACATAGCACTGACCTCCCATTGAACAATACATCAAACCAACAAGCTAGCCCATGCACCCTAGTGCCAACAGAGGCCACAAAATTTAGAGGAATGTCAATCTCGTAAAGCTCCTCTTCCTGGCAAAGAAAGGAAAAAATGATGCATTTTGCAAGGACAAACAGTACAAAAAATTTACTTGTACTTTCAGTCTCATCACCAATAGAGCACATTTACCTTCATGCTAGTGAAATCAAGCGTATGATACGTAGGTGGGGATACCAATAATCTTGGATCGAATGCATCCACCACAGGCTGCATGAGAATTGCAGGGGCATTTTAGATTTGCCAAGTTGTCACTCTGATTAACAATGCAGTCTTGGGTCATAGTATAGAATTACTAAAGTAATGGCCATTCTCAGGGTTCCAAATCTTGGGACTAAGCACTGGAACTGGGAATCCAGGTGGGTAATTGAAGGATTTTAGGCCCCAGTAAGGCAGTAAGAATATATGGAACTATTTTTTGTTGTTAAACTAAGATCAAATAGTAGTACCTGTGAAAAATACCCCTGGAATGCTGAACCATGCAAAGGTGTAAGATCAACACCAAAAAAGTTATGCTGCTGCCAGAAGAGAGCCTGCAGAGATACAGAACCAATATATAACGATGCATCAAATTAAAAGAGACAACTAGGATTGAAATGACATACTTTCAGCAAAGATAATATACTTGTCCGACAAAATGAGAATAAATAGGAAGTGTCCACAAGGTGGTTTTAACCCCCACCAGCATCATCATATAAAAATATGGATTTCGCACAAAGCAAATGATGTGCTAAAAACACATACTACAAGCTAGGAATAAGTGCACATTCTCTTTTTTCAGAAATCATGCAGGAGAGCTGCATATATTTGTATTAAGACGGAAAAGAGTTTGTAATACAACATGGTCCATTTGACATAGCAGCATACCTTCCGACCAGGAAACAAAAAGGTAATGGACATATTCTCACTTTGGTACTGCACTATGACAGTTACAGAAAGCACAGACAATTCATAATCCATTTCTCAATATCTCCTAATGGAACTATTTCTCCTAACGGACATATTCTCACTTTGGTACTATTTAAAGAACCAGGGATGTTTTGGAATAGTAATATATATAGGATAGCAGATGTTATGGACGTTGATCCATGGATAGGTTAACAGTCTGAAGATGGGTACAAATTGACAGCTATTTCTTTATTTTGCGTTGAATAAATTGCCAGTTACTCCCTCTATTTTTATTTGATGCTGGATGAGCTAAACTTAACTCTCCCAGCGTCAAATAAAGATGACCGGAGTATATAGTGTGTACATGAACTCATCTTATGTAGTCTCTAGGTCAAGCGCATGAACATAAACATAAGATGTTACAGTTTGATGTTCCCTACCTTTCCGCTCCGATAGTTCAAATGTCATATCCATTTCCAGCATTACGCTTTTTTATTCCCGTTTCAAGAAAAAGTATTGTTTTGGAAAACAGTTTGAGCATTTTTCATTCGATTCCAACAGTTTTCACCCTCATTTGCACATGGTAATTTACAACAAGATTAGTAAAGCCTCCCTAGGAGCACTGGATAATAAGATTGTAAGGTAAAACTAGGAAATATTCATCGGTGTATTACCTTGTTTGCCATTTCAATGTAAAGGTATTCATCGGAAAATGGAGCCATATGAATCCTAGCAAATATTTAACATATCAAGCAGCAGTGAGTAATTCTGAATACCAAAGAGTAGCTAAAAGTCATCTGAGCTCATTTTTGGGAATAATTTCAGCCAAATGACCTATCTGATGTTTTAATAAGCACATATGATTTATTTAGTGAACAAATCCTAATCAAACTCCCAAAGATTTTGCGACGCAGAACTTCCAATAAATATCCAGTGATTCAGATTACCTTCCAGTTGTTGGAAACATTTTACCACCTGGCACAAGGAATCTGTCTCTAGCTATAACATAGGACTCCAACATCCTTTCATTCACCAACAGGGTTCCTAAAAAAATATAGACAAAACAAGCCACTACATATAAACAGATAAAGAAACAAGTTCACTGTCCTAGACCAAATTTCAAATTTCAATAACAACAGAACATTTCAAATATCAGCTAGCAAACATTGGGTATTCAATTATTCAATAAACACAGCGGATAGTACATGATGCAAGCAGAGTTACTTATCCTATCACCATTTGGCCAGTGCTTAACCCATACAATCCGTTAAAAGGAGCAATGATGTTAACAATGGATAGTTTGTCTACAAATATAAATACAGTCATTTTTATAACAGGATTAACAGATGACAATGCAACCTAGTAATACTTATCCAACACCTAGCTGCAATAAATATGAAAGTTATCCATGTATAATACATAATAAGCTGATTACTAGATTGTGCATCAGATATAACATGCAAAGCAGGAGAAAGAAAAGCGTTGGCTATGGGGATAGAGATGCCCCAGAAAGTAAATTATCATTGAGGAATACCCATAGGTTCCGAAATGAGTATGTCAGCTTTCTCTGGAAGTTCAACTTCCTCAACTTTGCCTTTGATGACCTAGTTAAGATGAAGACACTGATTAATTTTAGGGTAAAAAAGAAGCCTGAAAGTTACAGGCCCAACTGGAACAGAAATGAACCGTTATTCTTTGTTCAAGAGATGGGTTTCCAGAAATAAGACGTTGAGCATGTTCAGCCATTTCAGATGCCTCAACAGCATATACATGTCTGGCACCAGCCTGACATTAACATACAAAACATCATTTGTCATGTTATATAAAAAACACGAAATTAGAGAAGTCATGAAGAATGCTGGAGTGTACCTGTGCAGCAAATAATGAAAGAATGCCACTACCAGCTCCAACATCAACCACAACTTGACCCTCAAAATTGGATCGATTTTCCATTACAGCAGCATAGTATGTTCCTGGAGTAAAAGATTGTATAGAAAGGTGAGGTTCATGCCATTCTTTCAGTAAAAGAATTGAGTGAAGTGAGAGAGGTAAAGATTGGTGTCAGTCGTCAAAATTGTTGCAAATAAAATCAATATATAACTTTAACTCTTTGACAATAGGTAGAGATACTGACCTGTCCTGACAAAATCTTGCAACATATTTTGCTGATGTAATAACTGGCCATAGTAGTGGAAATACATCTTTGCTGATGACGCCTCAATTTTTGTATCAAATTTGCTTTTAGAACAAACTATTACTCCATTTTCCAAAGGTTCGCCTGGCATGAAGCAGAAATATGTTGAAAATAAGAATCTAGGGCATTTTCCATGAAAAAAGGCTAATGACTCTGGCATCATTGTTGGCATAAGTTTTGAAACTAGCATGCCATTGTTATCTCTTAGTTGCCACTTTGCTTGGTCACAAATAACACTTTTGAGAAAAGGAAACAAATAAACATGGAAGCACAAGAAGGTGTAATACAATCAGCATCTCATAACCAAGTTCTAACAAGAAAAATGATGCAGACTCTTAGTGCATATTCTCCAAAATAACATGCATTAAATATAATCATGCATGATGTAATTTGTTTTCATTAAATTACAGTTATCCTTCAGCATAGCTGGATGTGCAGATATAAAGTAAAGGTGCTGCTTCTACGAATGCCCAATAGCATTAGATTTTTATCAGGTTAGGCACGATTAAACATGCAAATTAAATGATATTAAGCATTTTATTAGATGGTATAGTTAGGAGAATCAAACCAGAGTGAAAATTATTATCTAGTCTAGAAAACACTTGGTATTGAAGGGAAACTATTGGCACTTTCAAATGGTACAAATATGGAGAGATGTAATTGACTACATGCATGGTAATCTGAAATTAGCATTAAGGCCATGGGGCCATGACTCAGAAATAATGCAGCAAAATATGCAACTGGAATTATCTGAAACAAGAAATGAAAGGACAAACCACTTTTTCCACTAATCACTCGGTGTTTCCATTGTTGAAAAGCTAAATAGAAGGCTTTGCTCTCAGCTTCTGTCTTAAGAACAACCTTAATTGCTCTTGAATATGACTTCTGCCTCAAAGAATTGACAGTTAACATGAATCCATTTAATATGTGCTACAAGAAAGTTCCAATAGAAAAGGCAAAAAAATGATCAACAAATTGCCATATTACATTTACATCTAGGCAACATTACCAGAAAATATATGCAGAAGTTATTTAGCAGATGACAACAAAGAAGTGTAACACTGCAGTCAGCAGGAAATTCAACTTTATACCATAACAACAGGCAGTAGACTATCTAGAGTTCTACAAGCCTGACTTTAAGATAGGCAGGAAAATCGTCAGTTAGTTATGCTTTACCTCTCACAATCATAGAGTGTATCCTTCACAGTTTTGAAAAGTAGCTTTTAGTACATTTAGGACGACATCCATAGAGATCACATCACATACCAAAGGGAAGGTGTATTCCCAGCCTTTTATTTAGTTGTTTCAACTAGTATTTTTCTAAGACTCTAAGTTTGCTTCAGATGAAAATATGACCAAAAAAAGTGTCGCAGAAACAAAATTGAATGCAAACTAGTCATGTATGTAATTAATAATCCCAACATATTCACCCCAGATAAAATTTCACCAAATCTCTATTCGATCCATCTTAAAAACAAAATTATTGTTTGTATGTCTCTACCGGTCTATGCTGCAACAATCAATCCTTAAGATCATGTGCAAATTGGATGAGCTGACTAGTCGAGATGCTTGAGCAGGATACAGCCATACAGCTCCAGGTGTGGTATATCAGGGAATTGGACTGGCATTACTGAAAGCTCAGTTTACATCAGAAATATGAATTCCGACAGAAGAATGTACATCATCAACAAACAGAAGAACAGCAGCAAAATTACTGAAGAATACCTCCTCCTCCTCCGCACCGCCCATAGCCTCCGACTCGCCGCTCACACACAGCCACTCCGTCGGCCCCAGCTTAAACATCTGCAAAATCCAAAATCTCACTCTCCAATCGCATGGCAACAGCAGGCACCTCTCCAGAACCCCATGAAATCAAATCCACCATCACCCTACAGTGCACACCACTCCCACTACCCCAACCCTAAGCCATCGAGATCACGGAGGAATACCTGCGCGTCAGAGAGATCGATCTCGAGCGTGTGCTTCGCCTGGGTCTCCCCGGACCAGACGAGGCTGAGGCGCGGCGCCCCAGATGCCGCGTCCCCGCCGAACACGGCCGTGGCGCCGGCGGTGGTGGCCTCCGGCGAGGCGGCGGCTGCGGCGGCGGAGACATGGGAGAAGGAGACGTTTGGGAACAGGTCCGGCGACGCCATTGGACCGGAGGCTTCGGATCCAAGAGGGGGCTAGGGTTTTGGGCGGAGGCGCGCCGCGCGGGCGAGATGGCTTGGCACGCGGGGTGGAGCTGCTGTTTGTATTGGTATTGGACGCGTGGGTGGACTGCCCTGTGCAAGCGCAGACCTCTCCGCATCATGGCATTTTCTGTGATTTTAGTCCTCCCACGAGAGAGAAGACGCGCCGCCAAAGCCACGCTGACGCGGTGGGTTTCGAATGAGTGTTTATTGGCTTTCACCGACATGTTGGACCCACCGTCCCTACTAAGGGTGCGGGCCCACGTACCAGTGGTGGATGGGCATGATCCTTATCGTACGCGTAATGACGGACCAGAGTTAAAAGCCGTCGCTTTATCAACTTTTTCCACTGACATGTGGGGTCTAAAGTGATTTGGTCCACACGTCATTGGAGTATATTTTGAGTGCGTTTTAACATGGTGGTATTATTGAGCTCTTGGGTCTCTTGGTTTTAAGCCCAAATTTCTCTGGTCCGTGAGCTATAGCCCGCACTTGTACCGGCTGGTCTAGGCGAGGAAATTTCGCGTTGGCCCTAATGTACACCATGCTATGGGCATATTTGTCGGCCTATGCGACTTTCGAAAGAAAGTAATCTCGTACGCCTTTCGTGCAGCGTAGCACGGTGAATATTGATGGCCAACATTAGTTTACTGTTGCACATCACATGGGTGCTAATTTCTCTTTTGTTGTGGCTGCTCTAAAGTGATTTTAACAAACCCGGTGATGATGAAGTGCTTGCTGATTAAGAATGTTTTACGACATGGTAGTGTGATGTGATCTTACTAAAGAACTGGGCTATCATGATTGTTGCTGCAACTCTGCCTCCGTGTTCTTATACCTTCCAGTCTTGCAGGGTGACGCTGACAGCGCTTTGGACAGGCTCTGGCAGAAAAAGAAGGATGACATCAAGCAGTAGATGAATTTGCGTCGAAGGTTTTGCTAGACTAGATCGTTATGAAATCAAAAGAATCCGTTATGACTTTTATATTGGTTTTATGGTCTACGCTGAGTGTGAAAATGGCAGCAGACTTCGATGTAATACTTCTGGGGGAGTACGTGCTTGAATTCTGAATTCTTTTCCGCATTAGCATTGCCTGTTTACTCGAGGCTTGATGTTGAGTCGCTATCCTTGTGTTTTTTGTTTATATTTTTGTTCAAACTGAATCACAACTATCTGCTCTGCCAAATGTCATAGAAATGGCAAATACCGGGATCCAAAATCCTACAAATTTCAAACTCGATTACACTTAGGCAGGGGTAGAATTTATCTGAAAGGATGAAAATTGAGATAAATACTCTTTTTCTTATAAATATTCATATGGGCCTTCCGGGATGGGCCGGACCGAAACGAACTCCTCCGTCTTCTTTCCTCCTCATTCTTTCTCCCTTCAGTCTCGACGCCTCATTCCTCCCACGGCGGCCGCCGCAGACCGGTGGCGATCTGGCTCCTCTCCTTCATTGACCGCTTCTTGCGCCAATCGCCAGGCTCGAAATCATTCCGTTCCGTAGAATGAGAGCCTTCCTTCCACCGTCCTGCGCTTGCATATCCATCCCTCCGGCCGTCTTCGCTGCGATCCAGGAGGACGCCGGAGTAAGCCGGAAGCCTCGCCGTTGTGAGCAACATTCTTACACTTTTGGATCTGAAGCAATCTTGAAGTAACATTACTTAGGTTAATCGCTTCCAGTTAGTTGTGGCTGCTCCTCAATAGTTTAAAATTGAGGATAATTAATTTTCTATCAGCTGATTGCAACCGTAAATCTTCTGGCTAGGCGATGCAGTAAGTTAACAATGCCGCCATGGGAGGAGCAGCAGAAGCATCCTCATCACAGAAACTAGGAGAAAACAGGCACAAAGAGGCGCCTAGTAGTCGTAGATGAGGTACCCAAACCAATGATCCGATTTGATAAACCAAGTGCAAGTACAGGAGGCTCCATGGGTGCGCGTGGCTTAGAATTCTTTGCTGAAAACCAACGCGTGCCTGGAGCGATCGATCCTTGGTTGGGTGCAATGTGCTGACGTGCTGTGCTAGCCGTAGCCGTAGGTCGTAGGAGTGTAAGTGGTAGAGGCTGGTCCTGTGCTCTCTTATCTAGCAGTGGCTGGTGAGGGTTAGTTCATTGTTTGATGTTCCCCACCATCCTAATACAAAGAGAAGCTAGGCTAGGTCAGGGAGGGGACACACACCGATGAGATACGTCCCTCCTGGCTGTCCCTATTCTTGATGTAAAGAAAGGGGCATAAAAGTGGATGATTTCATTTCCCTGAAGCACCAATCTCACTAACTTGTTTCTGCCTCAGGCCCTCAGCACAGTTCATTTCCCAAAGTATGCTCGCGCCTCCATCATGAAAGTGTCCTCCTCCCTCAGCCAACTCTTATCCTCTTTCTTCTTTGGTCTTTCCCAGATTTATATATGCTTTGCTACAATTAATTTCAAGTTATTGATTTTTTTTGCTTTACATTTGGTTTAGCTCTGATATGTTTCTTGAAAAAATTTAGGAGACATGGAAACTGGAGATGCCTGCTTGAGAATTTTTTTATATATTACATAAGCACTAGCTTTACCATGATGGTGACTTGAGTGAACTATACTGGAGAACAAAAATGTGGAAAGATACGTTCTTACCTTGAAAGCAGCAGATTGCTCTGCTTCCCTGATGCTGTGCCCACTAAGTGTTCGGCAAAATGTCGAAACTCCAGAACAGAAGCATGTATATGTAATAGCTGTTGCGTGTTTCATTCTTGCACATGGGGTTATTCAGATCATGGTGGGTGCAGACCACTTTGAAGATGATTTTTTTTGTTAGTTTCTGTTGTGGAGTGAGAAGGTTAGATCTCACAAGGACAAGGGGAAGGAAAACTGTGGAGATATGACAATGATGATATTACATGGGATCGAATAATTTATCTTTTCTGATTAATCTTTTCAACTTTAGCAAAGAATATGTGCTCTGTTTTCCCTTTTCTGAAGGTAGTTAATGGATGAGGATCACGAGGCATGGGCGCATGGCAACTTGCTACCATCCTGTGTTGCACTACCACTGGGTTGCACCATATGCGTCGAGCATCCACATACTGTAAATGCATGCCTTTACCCTGAAATGACTAGATAATATCATAAAGAAAGTACGATGCCTGGGATTGTCACCTACGCGTTTATCCTGTCGATGTCACCTTTTGAAATTGGCTAGGGTACGATAGATTTTCACTTTTTGGGGGAATGTGATATTCAATTGAAAGAAATTGGTATGTGAAATAAATTAAATTTGCAGCTGCCACCTCCATAAGCAGGTTTAAGTAAATAGAGCTTATGTACTGAATACTGATGTCTTGAGCATATGCATAAGCAGGCTCTTTACCTTCCTATGTAACCTTTTCTTTTTATCATTGAAATATCCTTGGATGCTTCAGGTTGGGGATGAACTTAGTACAGAATTTGGTGTTTGTTTATGGCCGTATGTGTTGTTGATTTAGTGATACTGAATTTGGTGTTTGTTTATGGCCGTATGTTTTGTTGATTCAGTGACCTGGGGACCTTAGGTATTGCGAACTAAGGCTTGCATTGTTCCCCTCCAATGCCTTTTGTTACATGAAACCTTCAGACACTGTTACAACTTTCCTGGAATAACTTTTTTAGTGTACAAAATGTGTTCTTGTCTGCACTATTGTCTACTTTACTTGTTTACTTAATTGTGTGCGACCTTGTACCACGACAGTCTGTGATTGTATTCCTTAGTTGCATTATTGACAACTTTTGCATGATCTGACAAATATTGTTGTTGCGTGTGCACCTTTTGCCTCATAATCTTGGTGGATATTTTTTCACTGGGATATTGTTTACCTATGGTCTATGTGTTTTGATTTGTCATTGTCAGCATCTCCATGCCCAGTTCCATATGAAATGCAGTCATAAGAGTTCACTTTTTTTTTGCATGAATTAAATTTTGATCTGTTTTTGCCAGCAGTTTCATGCCCAGACCCATGGAATTGCGTGGCAATGGAAACATGGGAATTGTTTTTTTTTTCTGTTTGCCCCTTTTGACCATAATACGAGGGAACCAGGATGTTTTGGACAACTCATTTATATATCTGGTAATTTAATACTAACATTATGATTTGTGAGCATTGTAGATGGTCTCTGCTTCTGGAGACTTTGTTTAGCATCAGTCACTTGACTCACCGCAAATAATAGAAGTTCCTGTATGAAGAACGAATAACTGTCGGCCACAATTCTTTGTTTGTATTCTTGTTTCCTTTGGTCTTAGTCTCCCATTAGATTATCCTTCTCCTTGATCAAGGTTAATCATGTCCTTCTGATCTACCTGATTTAGATGTTACAACTCTTCATCTAGGTGGCACATTTGTGATTAATTTGTTAACCACAAGCATGAAATGGTTACATAAAACATTTCATGCAAAAGATGGAAGGGGGTCAGGTTTACACTTTTATGACCACTCTTAGGATCTTTAACTTAGTTCTAGCTTTTCTGACCTATACTATATGTCACTAACAACAATACAGTCCTTTACTTACTGGTTACCCAAGTGCCCAGTCTTTTGCCTATCCCTACATGCCTCATGTTTTCTTCATGACTAGCAGTTTGTAGAGATATTTCAAGACTAGTGCAAATATTTCATTTTTTTTTCTTCACAACAAAGGGGACATTGTTAAAGGTACATCATTAGAAACAGGTGGAGTTCTACGTCACACAGCAAAACAAGGAAATGGATAATGGAGGGCATGCGTCTTGATATAATTTTTAAGTTTTCAACATATGATCACATCACATTACACTTTTCAATAGAGCATTACAAGCGGAAGTTCCAGAAATTGAGACACTGTCGTGTCCAGAAAGATAGCAAGTGGATCATCTTACATGAGCTGTACCATCATTTTGGTTCATAAACTTTCGGATAAAGTGGAAATATTAAGAAGATATGCTTCTCAGATCATGCATCATCACACTATATAAGGGGCAAACAATCTTCAGGTATTGTTACTTTGAGCCCCTGACTCCCCTTTTGAAATAAGGTCGATTGTAATTCTGCTTTTGTCTGTAATATGGATGATAATACGTTAGACTACAAGGGAAATGATGCTCTTCAAGAGCTTGAGACTCTAACAGTGAATGCCAAAGAAGCCCAAGAGTTCATACTGACTAAAATCCTTGAGAGGAATCAGGCTACTGAGTACTTGAGCAAATTCATGAATGGGTCAACAAATATTTCTGCCTTCAAGAGACATGTTCCAGTAGTGACATATGACAAGGTACAGCCATACATTCTCAGGATTGCAAATGGTGTGGATTCTTCAATTTTATGTGGAGAAAAAATCGTGGAGCTGCTTAGAAGGTGTGCCTCTCATTCCAATGCTTTCATCAGTTCACATCTTTGCTTGTGTATGGTAAAGATAGTAACATAGTAACAACCAACATATATTTATTGGCAATCTGGCAAGGCCCTACCTGTACTTGTCTATGATAGAAATTGGTTTTAGTGCGGTAAGTGACTAATGGGAGAAAAATAAGTATTCTTGTTACTTGCTAGGCTGCTTTAATGGTTGTCATGTATCCAGAGGCAAAAATTGAATTTCGATTAGTATATTTTTAGCATGTTCTAGGCTAGAATTGCCTGACTATACTAAGCTACTAACCTTGTAAGTTAGTAGGTGAAAATTATGCCTTTCGTGCTGCTGTCAAATGTAACTTAAGGGGTTCTATGGAATGATTTGCTTGTAAAAAGAGGATGTCATGCAGTGATATTCCTCTCTCAGTCCTGTCAACCCTGCAAAGGCTCATGGCACTGTTCTGCTAAATAGCTAAGATGGTGATGAATTCAAATCATATTGTATTCTATTTGTTCTTGACAACCAGCTAATATAAAATTTTCTGTATGTCTATATAACAATGTGTATAAGCTATTTTGACTCAGGATTTTCTAAGTTATCCTCTCTATATGGAAGTACTGAAGAAACTATCAAAGTACATAAAAAATTCAAATGATATATTACCAAAGCATTTAAACATTTTCTCTTGTTACAACCTTTGTGGACATAATTTTTCAAGAACATGCAGAAGAGACGTGCATATTTTGCGTCAGGCAGAAGAAAGGAATAATAATAAATAATTTCCACACATCCAGACCCAAAATATAGCCATCATAAGCAACCGCAATCTAAAATAAACAATTAGGGACCACCTGCAAAAGAATAGACAACAACTTGCCAACAAACTAAGGAGATACGTCCGTATAATGATTAGCATGTCTATGTCATCTGCTTCAAAAACCCTAACATTTGATCCATTCTCCTCAATCTATCTCTCTTTACTGTATTTAAAGAACTTACTGTTAAGGTGATACACCAGTTTACTAATTAGCATGTATATAGGAGCCTTCCCACTTAGTAAGCCGCCTTCGGCCTTTCCTCCTTCTTACTCTATTTGGTCATCTGCTTCTTGAAGAAAGGCCCTAATGTTTGATCCATGCTCCTTAATCTATCCCTCTTTACTGTCTTTAAAGAACTTACTGTTAATAGTAGGCGTTACTGTATTTAAAGAACTTAATAGGATGCCTTTCTATATACTTAGTGGTAGTAGTTGTTGCTATTTACTTAATGACCACGCTTTTGATGCTAACCACATCATTAATCTGTAGTTCGGGGACTTCTCGAGGTGAGCCAAGATTGATGCCATCCATCTTAAAGGATCTTGACCGTCGAACCTACCTCTATAGTCTGATCATGCCTATCATGAACAAGTAAGCTTATATTTTGTTATGAAATTTCTGTGGTTCTAACAACTTCATTGTTGTGTAATATGTGGGCTCAGTTGTACACCGAATCTGCTTTCTGCAGTTTACCTTGCCTTCTTATTCTCTCAAAAGTAATGAAATTAAGAAGCTGATTATTGCGTTTACCAACTTGTTGCGAACTGATAATTGAATTATAAAGAACACCCATCTATCTTTATTTGTTAATATCATTTGTGAAGTTCTGTTGACACTGACCCTAAAAATGGGTTGTACTGATAGATCCTGAGAGGTGTTTGTAGAGAGGAAGAGGAAAAGGGAAAGGAAACACCACACACACCCAATGAGGAGGGTGACCTTGTATATATATAGCCCAATATGTCTAATACTTCTATACATATGCATGTCTAATGCCCGCTCGCAGTCACAGCGGGAGGATCACGGACGCAAATACTAGACCGAAAATCATTGAACAACGGTGCAGCCAGTCCTTTGATCATGATGTTCGTGAACTGATGTGTCGAAGGGACATGGAGCACTCGAACTTGTCTCAGAGCAACCTTGTCACGGACGAAGTGAATGTCAATCTCGATGTGCTTTGTGCGACGATGATGGATAGGGTTAGCGGTCATATAGACGGCACTAACATTGTCACAGTAGACGACGGTTGCAGAAGCAATGAGTGCGTGAAGCTCCTGGAGAAGTTGACAGATCCAGCAGCACTCGGCCACGGCATGAGCAACCGCGCGGTACTCAGCTTCCACACTGGAACGAGACACCGTTGTTTGGCGCTTGGAGGACCAAGAGACCAGATTGTCACTAAGGAAGACGCAGTAGCCGGACGTAGAACGCCTGGAATCGGGGCAGTCTGCCCAGTCCGCGTCGGAGTACGCGGTGAGGGAGTCGACCGGCCCAAAGCTAAGGTGGAGGCCAGTGGACAAGGTGCCCTTCACATAGCGGAGAATGTGCTTGATCAACGCAAGGTGATGTTCGCAGGAAGCATGCATGAAGAGGCCCACTTGCTGGACCGTGTAGGCGATGTCAGGTCGTGTGAGCGTCAAGTACTGCAGAGCGCCGGCAAGACTCCGGTACTGAGATGGGTCAACAACTAGAGAGCCGTCGGTGGTGGAGAGTTTGGCACGGGTGTCCACCGGCGTGGCTGTAGAGTGACGCTCGGCCATGCCCGTACGCTGTAGAAGATTCACAGCATACTGGCGCTAAGAAAGGAATAGACCATCGGGGGAGCGTGTGACGAAGATGCCGAGGCAGTGAAGCAGATCACCAAGGTTCGTCATGGCGAACTCTGAGTAGAGTCGCGCCATGATGCGCTGTAGGATGGCGGTCGAGGATGTCATAAGGTTGATGTCGTCGACATATAGGAGCAGATAGGCGGTGGCATCCCCCTCGTGGAGTACAAAAAGGGATGTGTCAGAGACAAAGGCTAAGGAACCAAGCTGTCAAAGTTAGGCAGCGAACCACTAGTACCAAGCTCAAGGCGCTTGTTTTAGGCCATATAGAGAACGCTGCAAGAGACAAACATCGTCAGAACGAGCAAGGTCGACGAAACCGGGAGGCTGCTGGCAATACACTGTCTTTGCCAGATGGCCATGAAGAAACACATTCTTCACATCAAGCTGGTGGATCGGCCAGGATCGCGATACAGCAAGGCTGAGGATGACTCAAATCGTGGCCAGCTTGACGATAGGGTTGAACGTCTCGTCGTAGTCGACACTAGGACGCTGAGAGAAACCGCGAACCACCCAACGTGCCTTGTGACGGGCAAGGGAACCGTCGGAGTGGAATTTGTGCTTGAGATCCACTTGTCTGTCACAACGTTGGCGCCGGGAGGGCGAGTGACGAGGCGCCATGTCCCGTTATCAATCAGCGTCTTGTACTCATTAGCTATGGCTGCGTGCCACTGAGGATCAGCCAAGGCGCACCGGTATTTTGCCGGTATTAGCAAGACGATAGAGTAGGTGGCAGAGAAGCCGTAGCACTGAGTTTGACGAAGAGACTCAGTTTGAGACCGAGTGACCATGCAAGAGACGGTCGGAGCAGGTGCTGGTGGTGGTGCTGACACAAGGGCCGGCTATACTGGCGGTGGAGGCGCTAGTGCCGTTGCGGGATCCGGCGATACCAGCGGTCGAAGGGCAAACTGCACAGGCGTTGAGGCAGCAGCAGACACCCGTGGCCGCCGGCTATACGTCAGGTGGAAGTCTCAGACTGGGGTGGCCGCCGACGTAGCGGCATGGAGAGGTGGTGCAGCGGCTAGTGGAGAAGTGACCGGCACTGTAGTCATCTAGGGGCTCCTCTAGTGTCACCTAAGTAGGCCGTAGGTGCTTAGCGCCGTCGCGTGATGGAGTAGCCGTGGGGAGGCATGTTGGTACAATACTTGTAAGTAAGAAATCCAAGTCACTAGGCGAGGACCTAGAGTTGGTTAGCCTGAATGGAAAGCAGGTTTTGTCAAAAACGACATGACGTGAGATGATGATACGTCGAGTCGATAGATCGAGACAGCGGTATCCCTTATGTGAGAAGGGATAACCGAGGAAGACAAACAGTGGAACGAGGGGTGAGTTTGTGGCGAGCCGTGGCGGTCAAGTTAGGATAGCAAAGGCACCCAAAAACATGAAGGTGTGAGTAATTAGGAGCCTTGTTATAAAAAAGAGTATGGGGAATGACATTGTGGATGGAGGAGCAAGGGCGTCATTTCAGCAAGTATGTTGTTGTGACGAGCGCTTCAGCCCAATAAAATGCTGGTAGATGTGCATGAAGAAGCATGGTGCGGCTAATGTTGTTTAGCATGTGGAGAATGCATTCGGCCTTGTCATTTTGGGGAGAACTGTAAGGACACAAGAGCTGGAGGTGAATACAACGAGAATGAAGTAAGGCTTGGATGGTATTGTTGACGAGCTCTGTCCTATTATCGGCCTGGATGGCCTTGATTACTAGGATGAACTAACTGGAAACATAGTTGCAAAAATTTGTTATGTAGACTGCGACCTCGGATTTGCGAGAAACAGGAAAAGTCCAACGGTAATGTGTAAAATCATCGAGCAAAACGAGGTAATATTAATAACCCAAAATACTAGCAGCTGGGGATGTCCACACATCACAATAAAGAAGCTCAAACGGCATGGAGGTGAAGGAGCTAGAGTTTGAAAAAGGAAGCCGCACATGTTTGCTAAGCTGACACGAATGACAAATAGTGTGTATTGTTTTATTACATTTAATGGACGCACTATGGCAAAGAGTGTCGATGGCGGCAGGACTGGGATGACCAAGACATTGATGCCAAAGGTTAGTGGAGATGGCGAGGCTGGCGTGTGGAGTGGATAGCGCAGTGAAAATGGTGTAAAGGTTACCAGCACTATTGCAGCTAAGCATCATGCGTCGGGTCAGGATATTCTTGATAGAAAAACCAAGAGCGTTAAATTTGATAGAACAATTGTTGTCTCTAGTGAATTGACGAACAAAAAGTAAAATGTGTACTAGAGAGGGGACAATTAGGACATTGTTAAGAGAAAAAATTGACGCTAGTGTTGGAAGGAGGGAGTTGCCACGACATGTAATGGGGAGGGTTTGACCATTGCCGATGGTAATGAAAGAAGAAGAGGGAGGATGATGGGAAAGAAGTATACCATCCGAGGAGCTCATATGTGATGAAGCTCTGGAGTCCAGTACCTAGGGATGCTAATCCTGTAGGGTTATCTGGTTGAGGACGGCGATAAGGCTAACTTCGATCCACATGGGAGCCGATTGGGAAACTTGCAGCGGTGCGAGGGTCGTCGGGGGCTGCACCGGTGCAAACGCCATGTGAGCCTAGGGAGAAGCACCGAGGACCCCTGGCCACCAGCTACTGTAACCGCGCGGCTGCTGCTACATCCTTGAGGCGCCCATGGATTGTAGCAGAGCCAAGGGCCCATGGGTCCGACCTGCTATGGAGGAGCAGCAACGGCATGGCTAGGCAGGGCTGCTCTAGCCCTTGCCCTTGCCATTGCCCTTTCCCTTCCCCTTCCCCTTTTCGCCACCACCAGCTTGGTTCCTGCTGTTGTTGCCGACGCCATAGCCGTCGGAGTAACTGCTGTGGCCACCAGAGGAGACAACAGCTATAGTGGAGCGGCAGCCGACCAGGCTAGTGCAGCCAGGGCCGACTGTGACGAGAAGGGCAATGTGGGCGACGGTTTTCTCGTCGTTGGCCAGGCGGAGTTCTTTGAGAACCAGCATGTCGTGGACTCTGACGAACGTGGGAAGAATGGCGGAGTTGGCGATGTCGTCAACGGTGTTGGAGAAGCGAGGATTGAGACCACGTAGAAGAGCGAGGACGAGCTACGAGTCTTCCACAGGATGACCAATAGCGCGAAGAGCGACGGCCTTGGTCTTTAGGCGCTAGCAGTACGCCGAGACAGAGAAGTCCTCTTACACCATGGAGTGAAACTCGTTAAGTAGGAAGATGGCACGTGGTTCCTTGTTGGCATGGAAGATCCTCTCGATGGACACCCACAGATCGCGGGTGGTTAGGTTAGTATCGTCCATGGCGAGGTCGAGGACAAAGTCATCGACGAAGCAGGAGAGCCAGCTGCGAACGCAACATTCGGCGACATCCCACTGAAGATCATCTGGTCGAGGAGAGGCGGAGCCATCGATGTGGGAGCGGAGGCCGAACTTGCCACGTAGGGATTTGAAGAAGAAGACCCACTTTGAGTAGTTGGCATTGAGATCCAGCGTAATCGAAACATGGGACTTCACGTTGACGGTGGCGTAGGGAGGAAAAAACACCGGAGCATCCTAGGTGGCGCCCAGGGCACCCATAGAGAAAGCAATGATGGCATGCAGAGGGCCAGATCCAGCGGTTGACAGGGTATCGGAGCCGAGAACAAGCTCGGTGGCCATCACTGGAGGGTTGAGGAGGAAAAGGGGCGAGTCACCGGAGAGAGGTGGACACGGCGTGAGGGAATCACGCACAGGTGTGCTAGCGACGTAGGGGTCGTAGGGGTCACCGAGGTAGCCGGAAAGAGGTGGGTGCCAATGGCAAGGAGAAATCTACTGTCCCTTCCGCCTCGCTCGTTTCCACCAGAGGCAGCCACACATGGAGTATCGGCGATGCATCAGTGGCCCTAAGCCGTGGCCGGGAATCCATGCCAACAACCGTCGCTTCGGAGGGGGAGAGCACCGAAGCGGCGGTGTCGCCTGTGCGGCGGAGATTCCGGAGACGAGAAAGGAAGAGGAAGGAGTGCGGTGTAATCGCCGCGTGGATTACGCTAGAATGAAGCGCCGTCTCGCATCCGCAGAAGAGGCGAGAGAGAGTACGGCGCCCGATTTCGCTGGAATGAAGCGTGAGCTCGCGTCCGCGGAAGAAACAAGGAGTGGATTTCGATGGAATGGAGTGCGATTTCGCGTCTGCGGAGATACGAGGAGTGCAGCGTCCACGGAGAGAGAGAGGAGCGTCCGTGAAGAGAAAAAAAGGGAGGAATCTGGATGCTCTGATACCATGTAAAGAGAAAGAGGAAAAAGGAAAGGAAACACCACACACATCCAATGGGGGGTGACCTTATATATATATATATGGCCCAATATGTCTAATACTTCTATATATATGTATGTCTAATAGTGTTGTTTTGAATGCTTCCTGTTTTTGACATTTTTATGTTTTTAGGATTATTCACATTGGCTACACAACCTATGTCCAGTACTCCAGTTGCAAGACACAAAGCATTAGACAATAGTTACCACATATGACACTGACTTGCAGCTCAAAAACTTTAAAATAAGTTGAAATATTTGGTTGTTGCTTTAGCAAAGTATCAGGTAATGCTAGATATACATTTCCTACATCATACAACAAACCTACTGTTATGCACAGGCTGTTTTGGTGTTTCAAAAATCCCCACTAGTAATGCTTTCAAAGGTAATTATGTTTAGTACGGTACCTGAATTTTGGACTAAACTGAATGGTATCCCCATATGTAAGTTAAATTATTTTGTTCCTGACTGTATTAATCTTCAGTACATATATTTGTTAGATAACACCATAGTAGTATTGCACGCACATATCTTCGATAGGTTTATCAAGAATTTCCAGTCAGATTGTCTTGAGCAGCAATTTATGTCATAATACAATCTGCAGGTATATATCAGGCCTTGGTGAGGGGAAGGCTATGTATCTTCTCTTTGTGAAAGCTGAAACACTGACAAATTCCGGCACTCCGGTTCGATCAGTCCTCACTAGCTACTATAAGAGCCCTCATTTCCTTCACCGCAAACAAGATTTGTACAACAACTATACCAGTCCTGATGAGGTCATTCTTTGCCCTGACAGCCAGCAGAGCATGTACTGCCAGCTGCTTTGTGGCCTGGTAGAACGCCAGTATGTTCTCCGTATTGGGGCAGTCTTTGCCTCAGCATTCCTTCGATCTATCAGCTTCCTTGAGCAGCATTGGTGTGACCTTGTCAATGACATACGAATTGGTCAGCTCAATTCCAGTATCACCAGCCCAGCATGCCGTTTGGCCATGCTGAACTTTCTCGCATCGCCCAACCCGGAGCTAGCTGATCAGGTTGAGGCAATATGCAGCTGCGGGTCATGGAAGGGGATTATGGGCAGGTTGTGGCCTAATGTTAAATATATCGAAGCTGTTCTTACAGGCACAATGGCACAGTATATCCCTATGCTGGAATTCTATGGTGGTGGTGGGATTCCTCTGGTCTGCACGATGTATGCTTCCTCAGAAAGCTATTTTGGTGTCAACCTGAGGCCACTGTGTAGCCCAGCAGATGTTTCTTACACCATCCTCCCAAACATGGCTTATTTTGAGTTCATACCATTAGAGGATGGCCTCAGGTTAACTGATTCCGAGGAATTGATAGAGAATGACAGGCTTGTCAGCCTGGTGGATGTCAAGGCTGGATGCTACTATGAGCTTGTAGTTACCACATATTCAGGTAAGCACACCTGCAGTAATATTTATGGTAATAAAAATTTTCTTGGATTAAGCATATGTAATTATACTTAGAGCTACATCAGCTTTTACTCCAGATGATTAAAAGTTCCTTTTCTTGACATTAATTATCTACAATATTAATATGGACTACAATTTAGTCAAAACTTTAATGTTCACAATACAATATACTATGTGTTAACAGTCAGTTATCTTTGCTTCAATTTATTGTTAATGATCACTGAATAGTGCTTGTCAGCATAATAAATATATAGATGTAGTGATAATTTCATATAAATGAAAACAAAATAAAACTACAAACCCCTGCACTGCAAATATTAGGAAATGCTCTAAGCCACTAACTCACAAATACATGTTGCCAACTGACATTTATTTTTTGCCCAGGTCTTTACAGGTATAGGGTTGGCGATGTGCTTCAGGTGACAGGTTTCTACAACCGGGCTCTGCAGTTCAAATTTATTTGCCGGAGAAATGTTATCCTTAGCATCGATTCTGACAAGACCAACGAGGAGGATCTCCACAACAGTGTCACCATTGCTAAGAAAATCCTGGAGAACCGAAATTACCTCCTCCTGGAGTACACTAGCTACACCGACACTGCCACTGTCCCTGGTCACTACGTTCTGTTCTGGGAGGTGTCCACCCACGATGAAAGTCCATCCCCTCTTGACACTCAGCTCCTTGAGAGCTGCTGTGCTGCTGTTGAGGATTCACTGGATTATGTCTACCGGCGTTGCAGAGCCCACGACAAGTCCGTAGGGCCTCTGGAAATACGGCTTGTAGAAGCCGGTACATTTGATGCTCTGATGGATCTACTGGTTAGCCATGGCAGCTCCATTAACCAGTACAAGACACCGAGATGCATTGAATCTGGCCTTGCACTGAAGCTGCTGAACTCCAAGGTCATTGCCTGCTTCTTCAGTCCCCGGGATCCTGAATGCAGCATGTAAGCTTTGAGGTAAATGGCAACGTATGCTTCTGTGCTTGCTTGATATGCAGTCTTACTACAATACAAGAAATTCAAAGCCTGTGATGCAATGCAAAAACGGTACGTGTTTGAAAAAAAAATGGATGTGCTACCAGCTTAAATGATGATGTTCTTGTTTGGGATGTGTTCAAGGTTTAGGAGCTTCATTTCCAACTGATCAGATCAGCTTACTGCCTGGATAACTGGATATAAATGTCGCCGCTGTCTACATTTTCATTTGGGGTTTTAATTATTGAATATTTAGGGGCCAAAATACCCAAATGAGAATCGTATGTGCTGTTGCTGCTATAGAAGTTGGCTGCCCTCCGTAGTCTGATGGGTGATCTGAAGTCTGAACTCTTAACTGAATGATGATATATTATTTGTTCCTATATATACTGCTACTGCACGTATTCCACTCTTGTCTCTCTTAGCTACTGGAATACTTATCTGGTATTTACCAGTGCAGTATAGTACTATACTGTACAATTGTACCTTCCATTTGCTAATTCTTGGAGGCCTTTCTGCTTGCCACACTGCCTATCAGTTACTGTAGGCCTAGGCCCATACAGCTATGGACGTATGTACAACATGACAGACAGATGGTCATGCGTGCAGAGCTGTTTGATTCTACTGCTGGAAACATGATTTTGTGCTTGCTGGTGCATGCTGGTTAAGTATACTCAACAGCTTAGCAGAGGCTTAGGAAGAAGACGATATCAGTACGTGTCATGGAGTCCGTGCAGGCCATGGTCTTTGTGTCTTGCATCCAGACAGCTTACCTGGCTGGAAGCTCTCTGCCGGTTTGATCCCCTGCTATTTGCACCGGTCTGATGTTAACGTCTTGGTTGAGTCGTGCACGCATATTTTACGTATCGATGTCTTCAGTGGATGATTAGGTTGTGCACGGGCACAACCACTATACTTTTACCTAACATATGAATTATTTTAACCACACACGGACACGAAAGTACATTTAGAATATAGAGAGGATTATCTTCTTGGATTATAGTGATAAATTAAATATTTTTTTAAAAAATAAACTTACCAAATAGTTTAAAAGGTCTAAGCAATATAGAGAATAAAGTTTTTTGAAAGGACGTATATTTTAAAAGCATAAAACAAATAATTTGTTTTAATTATATGGTGAATAAGCTAAAAAGAACACGATCAAGTCTTGTGTTTTTGGTAGGAGCCGTTCATTTCATTGAAAATAGTCCGATTCCAGATGAATTGATGACAAGCTTGTATTCCATACACGCCCTAAACTTGTCTGTTTCAGCTACTGTTGTACACTTCTCAAAGAATAGGGTGTGTTTAGTTAACCTGGGTCGCTCAAGGGATGGTAAGCAGGCTCGTAGCATAAAGCATGCAGTGTTTGGTATTGTGAAAGAAATGAACCTTCAATCATGACAATGATGGCCTTCATGCTAAGGTTAATTCCTTAGCTAAGACTCGAGGAACGGTGGATGGGAAGATACATCACAAATCACAAGAGTGATCAGTGATGCCAATACATATAGTATTACTATGTATCTGAATGGAATGCAAGGGCTCTTTTTCAGATGGATCTATGCCTGCTTGCCGTCTCTGGTTACCTAAAAAGAGTTTTGCTATCACAGCCTACACAGCATCATGTCCGCTTTGCGACCTCTTTTCCTCAGTGTAAAGTCATCACCATCGCCAGTGCATGCCTCTTCTGGAATTTGCTCTCGAGTTGAGTGCTCAAATTTGTCAGGTGGGTACATGCTCTGATCGTTGCACTGCATATGCATGTGCAAATATTCACGTCGAAAAACGAAAATCTGCAAATGATTATAACAGTATTAAAATGAGAAACACTGGCGTATAAAAAGGCCTGGAAATATTTTTGTAACTATAATTTAAATACTTCAAAAATATGACATTTGGATGTGTTATAAACTACTTCAGTAGTCAAATGTGAAATAACACCAAAAGACATCCAAATATGATATTTATTAATAATGTTTAACCAAAGTCTATATATACTGATTACTAACGCTTTTTCTAATTCAAACATACTAAGGTGTATCAAGTTATCCATAACCATTAGGCATAGATCAATCATATTCACATCTATGCTATGCTATAGTTAATATGTGGTTACAACATGTTACGCCTCTCTAATTAAGAGAGATAAAGTTTAGCTCTAATTTTATTTTACACATATTATATTTTTAAGTCATAATTTATAATCAAAATTTATGTATATATTTGATATAAAATCTTACGTGATGTTTTACATTGAAAGCTCATTGGTGCATGCATAATTGCATAGTATATTGCATCCTGACAAAGAAATCACGGGATATACTCATATGCATGTTGGGGGAGACGAATGTATTCGTGTCCAGAAAGTAGTACAGGTTTGGAATAATATGTCATTTTCTCCCTGCTCGCTGTTGCACATGCTGAAACAGTAACCATTTTAATTGTGAAAACAAAACGAAAAGAAACAGTATCTTTTGTCGTGACACAAACATACAATTATTTTGTGGTGGATTAACTATGATCTAACCCCTTTTTTTACTCCTACAAACGACAATATAGCGAGAATTCTGGCAACATCCAGAGTTTTTCAGAAAGGTAAGCATAACCATTTCTCTGTAGCTGAGCATTTGCGTTTGGTACATTATATAATTCTGATGATGTGATCGAATTGCTTTATCTAGATAATCAAAAGGTTGCCGCATTAGTTAGGCTACTCCATTGCACTTTGGATTAGCGTTGTACCGCTTTACATCAAGCAATTCAATCACATGTAACTCAGATAGATTCGATCTGCTTCATCATTCGTACTGAGACCATAATAACAAAGCGATCAAACATGCTTATCAGTCAAACCGTGCTTATGGCAATAGGTTGCGTCGATCAGCTGCAATGTGATGAACAGGAAACTAGAGTCATTCAGCTCCTACTTGCTTTGTAAGTTATTGCATCCAAAAGTAATTACCATTTGCTACATGTTAAATCACCGCTTTTCATTATTACTCATATTACAGTTATTTACAACATTTTTAATACAAAACAAATATAATATAAGAGATAAATAATTTAATGAAACTGGTATAAATGGAACAGAGGCAGTATATTGTTAGCATCTGACTGAATCTCCTCTGGTCATCTGTAACAATGGTTAGCACCATCTTCAAAGCCTACGCACAATGACAGATTATGACTTGCATAAATTGTGATGAAACAAGCAGGTCAAAGAACGGGATAGCATGTACTACAAATTAAGTTAGGAAAACTAGAAATGGACAAACAAGGAAAAAAACAGTAGTAATAGTATAGTAGTATATGCATATGTTGAATGAGGCTTCTTGATCGTCAGCTTACGTGCAAGAAATCCTGACATCCCAGTCTTGCACATGTATGTATATACACTCCTAGTACGTCCTACCGGAGTTAGACGCCAGCTAGGAGCAGAGACTTTCAATTTGTTGTTGGTGTTCAGCTCAGCTCAGATTGAATGAGCATAGTGTTAGCGTACCACTGCTACTCCTACCCATGTACCCGCCCTAGCCATTAGCATTGTTAATTGCAAGAAATGCAAAATGGCATTTATACATTCTCCACTTCCTCCCTGCCACGACATTGAATTAGCCAAGTAGTGGCATTGCATCAGCTCGGGCAGGGTTGTCGCAAGCTAGAGAGATGCAGCAGCACACAGCAGCAGCCAGCCATCAATAGTACCTCTAGTAGTGACACACACTTGATCGCTTGTAGATTTTTATTCATTCATAGTACCGCCAATACTACTTAGATCTAGCTTCAATTCATACATCTGCTGTTGGGTGTAGCCTGAGCTTGGAGAGCTGGAGCAGGAGCAGGAGCAGCAGCCTGCCAGCCCTGCATTCACCTGCGTTTTTTCTCATGACGCCATACACTAGAGAACAAAAGCTACACACACCCATGAGGCCATTCGTGATGCAGACTCTGCCTCTCCTCTCTGCACTGCCTGAAGTCCTCGTCGATTTTTCTCTGTGAAACCTGTTACCGTACGTATGCCGCGGACGGGCGGACGGCCGCGCGCCAAGCCAAACCACCGCTTCCACTTGCGAGACCTCGAAATTTATCATGGTTTCAACGAGAAATGGGTGCGCCCTGCGTGACGCGACGCCGAGGGGATGGATGCCGCGACGGGTGGGGTGGAGGCGGCGGTGTGCGTGCGTGCGCACCTAGTAAACGTAATCCTGGTATAGTGTACGGTATGGTATGACAATGATCACATAAGATGCTAGTACGTTATACGAGACATGTCTATCCGGCTTTCCACTTAACTTTTATATACCTAACATTCCTAATAATAATACACAACGCTTATAGCTTATATGGTATCAGAGCTAAACTCCTGCAAACAGTTTCACAAACTCCACTATCGCTGAACTTCTTTTCGCCAGCCATCCTTCCTCGCACCGTCGCTGCCTTTCCTTGCACCATCGCCACCCTCTATCTCTCATGCTATGGCTGGGCCTTCCTAGCATTCCTGCTCGTCAGGCCGTCCATCTCATGCCATCACTGAGTGCCGTCCTCCCTCGTGCCATCGTTATGCCTTCCTCGCTGGCCGCCCAGTCTCTGCTCGCCGGCCATCCACCTCGTGCCGTCGCTGAGCTCTGCTTGACGGCCGCCCTTTCTCACGCCATCTCTAAAGCCCTCCTCATCGGCCACCAAATCTCCCAATCTCGTTGTCGTCACCACTCCCATTGCCACCGATGCTGAGATCCACGTCGCCGAGGAGACCTGCAAGAAAACCGCGGCTAATCGTGTCGCTGCCCTCGACATCTACGAGGTTGCTCACGCCGCCATCCACGCTCAAGTGATCTCCGTCCTCAACATCCGGGTCCTTGTGCCCGTGGTGCTGGATCAAGCGGCCAACAAATATGGCTGCTGGCACAACCTATTTCTCATCATCTTCGGCAAATACTCTCTCACCGACCATGTCCTCACCGATGTCGCCAATGTCGATCATCTTGTATGGGTTCAGATGGATTGTACCGTCCTAGCCTAGATCTACGGCGCCATCTTCAATGATCTGCAGTAGTCCGCGATGCTCCACAACCCCCGTGCTCGTGCCACCTGGTGCTTCCTGGAGAACGAGTTCCTCAGGCAAAGCAAGTCATGTGCCCTTCTCCTCTCCGCTAAGTTCCGCACCGCCAAGCGAGAAGGGTAAACCATCACCGATTTCTGTCATCGCCTCAAGACAATAGCAGCTTACTTGACTAAGTTTGGCGATCGTACGTTTGTGCGCACCCTTCTCGGTGGCCTCAACAGCAAAATTTGCCACATGGCGTCAAATTTGAAGATGCAGCGCCCCTTTCCTACCTTTGGGGCCGCCCGCACCATGCACTTCCTCGAGGAAATCAACATTGAAGACGGGGCGAGCAATGCTGATGATGTGTTGTGGTCGTGGTGGGAAGACGAACAACCACTCCGGCAACGGTGGCTCCTTCTCCCACGTAGGCTTCTCGGTCGACGCCCTGCCTGCTGTGCCCTTTAGGAATCCTTGGGCAGGGACCGTCCAACTATGGCTTCATGCCTATGGGCCTCTTCCTAGAAAGCTCCTCTGACCGCCGCACCCAGTGCTTGAACCCCCGTCCGCTTTTGCCGTGCTTTCACATTCCATGCCGCTCTACAGCGTCCCCGGCTTCGGCGCTCCATCTGACTTTAGCGCACCGCCCGGCTTCCAGTACGGGGGAGTTTTTGGCACCCCGGCGTCCTTCTTCCCAGTAGTAGCTTTGGCGTCTTCTTTCTCAACAGGAGCTTCGCCTGCACAGCAGCTCACGTGGACATCGAAAGTGACTGCCTCAGTTCCATCTGCTCTGCCCCAGCAACCGCCCATGTGGACACCAATGATGGGGGGTTCTTAGGATCAAGCCTTACTTGCTAGCAACTTCAACACAATGAGTCTAACCCCTCCACTATAGACTACCAAGTGGTATGCTGACTCTAGTGCTGACTTTCATATAGCTCACAGTGCTGGTATTCTATCTTCCTCAACTCTTCCTTGTTTGGTCCTTCATCAATTGTTGTTGATAATGAGGCTTTGCTTCTTGTTACTTCTACCAGGTCAAATTCTTTTCTTACACCTAATTATTCTCTATTTTTTAATAATGTCTTAGTTGTGCCTAACCTTATCAAGAATTTGATTTATGTTCATCGATTTACCACCGATAATAATTGCTCTATTAAATTTAACGATTTTGGTCTTTTTGTGAAGGATCTCCAAACTCGGAGCATGATCGCCAGATACAATAGCACGGACGATCTTTACCCGTTCTTCCCACCCACCAGCACACCTACCCTCGCCACTACGTCTGTGTCCACTACCTTGTGGCATCACCATCTTGGTCATTTTGGTCATAAAACTTTGTCCAAACTTATCAGTTATAGTGCCCTTCATTGTAATAAATCTAGTGCTAATCATATTTTTCATGCTTGTCAGTTAGATCGTTATATGTGTCTTCCTTTTCATAAGTCACACTCTAGAGCTACTAATAAGTTCGATTTAATCCACTGTGACCTTTGGACATCTCCAATTCTTAGTGTGTCTAGCTACAAATATTATTTAGTCATTCTTAATGATTGCACTCACTATACTTAGACTTTTCCGTTTCGCCTCAAATATGACACCTTTGGCGTCCTGTCCAATTTCTTCTCCTATGTGCGCACACAATTTGACTCCCAGATTAAGGTCGTACAATGCGACAATGACCGGGAATTTGACAAATCCTCGTCCCACATGTTCTTCCTCTCCAATAGTGCAGTCCTTCGCCTGTCGTGCCCATACACATCCCAGCAAAACCGAAAAGCCGAACACACTCTTCACACTATCGATAGCATTGTACGTTCCCTTTTGTTCCAGACCAGCCTTTCCCCCATCTATTAGGATGACTCACTTCACACTGTCACCTACCTTCTTAATCGTCACCCCACTAAGACTCTAGGTGGCTAAACATCATTCCTTGCTCTCCATGATACTCACCCTTTCTACGCTCACCTTTGTGTGTTTGCTTGCGTGTGTTACCCCAATCTTTCTTCTACCGCACCACATAAACTCTTGCCTCGTTCATCCCTGTATGTCTTCCTAGGTGACTTCGTTGATCATATGGGTTATCGGTGTCTCAATCTCTACTCCAATAGTGTTCGCGTCAGATCCCGACGCCAATACGCCAATGCCTGGAAGGTCTGCTTAGCTCCAGTGTAGGCTAGTCGGCTTCTCTCCGTGGCTCGAGTTACCTGCGCCGGGGACCGTGGGTTCACGTCGGCTCCGACGCGACGGTGCGAGGAGAACGACACGCTTAACATGGCGCTCAAGGGAAAGTCTCTGAAGACCTGGCACATATCGGCCGAGGAGCCGATACGCTAGGTGTGACGCTCCACGCATAGATAACTCATCGGCTAGCACTCCGATGAAACGCCGTACAGAGACCTATAGGCCTAAAGCTCATTCTTCCGTCGGCTGCCTCGTAGGTTGAACCTAACCGATGCAGCACGAGACCGATGACGACGGAGAAAGCTTGATAGACCAATAGATACTGCACGAACGTAATGCGATACATCCTATCGGCCTAAGAGGTCGAACCTAACCAATGCAGTCTTAGATAGAACAAGACATATCGAGATAGTGGCGGGACTTACCCCTTCGCCGAAGATCGGACCTAACCGATGCAACCCCGCGTCGAGAGCTAGACCCCGCCGGTAGAAACCTAGATAAACTAGGGTGGCGATGCGCCGAGATTGTATTGATCGAAGGATTGATCCTTTTACATGTCTTCAGGGGTCTATATTTATACCCCGGGTTTACAGAGTCCCACGAGTTTTCAACAACCATCGGACGTTATTTTCTAATAAAAATAAAGAAAAATATCTCTAAAAAAGTTAACTAACTAACTAAATCTTCCTATCCATATAACATAAGATTTACAAAAGATAAAATACCCTGCCGTGGGTTCCACGGCTCCTTCGCAATCTTGGTCTTATCTGGATAGTGTTCTATTTCGGGACCGAATCTTTCATTGCTTTAATCCAATCGGCTTCTTCCCTGTAGTGATCGGACACCTCTTCAGCCGATCGGCTTTTTCTAATCCATCATCGGGCTGTCCAAATTTTGGCATCAACAAATAGGATCATCATTTCTCGACATGTTATCTTCAATGAGTCATTTTCTTTCCTTTTCCAATATGTCCACCTCCTCTTTGGATCCATACACTTTGGATTTTTTTAAGCGACTATAATTCCTCTACTTTGTCCATTAGGCATAGTAATGTGGTTGCAAGTACTCTATCTTCCACGGCTACTGGCGACGTACATGCTCCTATTCACATCGAGCAGATCAGCTTTTCTATGAGTGCAGGCACGCAGCCCCTTGCTCTTGCTGATGTTAGCACCTAGCCGGTCGTGCATGCTCAGTGGATGCTGGCACCTGTGAGCCCTCCTCCGACCACCGGCCCACATGCTGGCGCACCGCCAGCACACGCCTCCACTGCACCCGGTTCTACTGCCCATGTTGACATCTTGTCTCAAATTGCTGCTAGTAGAACTGGACGCACTTCTACCACTGTCTCGCAAGCAATTGTGCCGATCAACAATGCACATAGCATATGGATACATGGCAAGGCTGGTTTTGTCCAACCTGTTGATCGTCTCAACCTAAACACAGCGGTCCTCTCTCCACTTCTGAAGACTTTCCACACAGCCCTGTCCGATCCCAACTGGCGGGCTGCTATGCAGGCTAAGTTTGATGCGCTTCTAGCTAATGACACCTAGACTCTTGTGGCTTATTCAGCTGGTGTTTACATTGTCATTAGCAAGTGGATCTATCGTCACAAGTACTTGTCCGATAGCACTCTTAATCGCTACAAAACTCGTTGGGTTATTTGTGGTTTCACTCAATGACCTAGGATTGATTATGAGGAGACTTTTAGTCCAGTGGTCAAGCCTGCCACTATCCGGGTGGTTCTTACCTTGGCGTTGTCTCGCTCTTAGCCTATTCAACAGTTGGATGTCAAGAATGACTTCCTTCATGTTACTTTGACTGAGACAGTGTATGTGTATAACTCTCTGTCTTTGTTTACTTCTCCAGACCCAACCATATTTGCCGGTTGAACAAATCACTCTATGGATTGAAGCAAGCACCTCATGCTTGGTACAGTCGTTTCGCTTCTCACGTCATCTCCCTTGGTTTTGTTGAAACGAAGGCAAACACCTCTCTATTTATTTATTGCTGCGGTGCTGACATGGCTTTTCTGCTTCTATATGTTAATGATATTATTCTCGCGGCTTTGTCATAGAATTTTCTCAACATCATTATTGCAGCTCTTCAATGGGAATTTTCTATGACCGATATGAGTCCTCTTTATTATTTTCTAAGGATTTCAGTCGAGCGTCAAGATGATAGTTTGTTTCTCTCACAGCCGCATTATACACTAGATATTCTGGAATGTGTTGGCATGAGTGACTGCAAGCCATGCAGTATGCCTATCGACACTCACTCCAAATAGTCTACTAATGGTGTTCTGGTTTTTGACCCCACACATTATCGCAGTATTGCTGGTGCCTTGCAGTATCACACATTTACTCGTCCAGACATTACCTACGCCATTCAATAGGTATGCCTGTTCCTACATGACCCAAGAGAACTTCATCTTGCTGCCATGAAGCGCATTCTGCGCTATCTTCAGGGTACTTTGGCGCTTGGCCTTCATCTGTATCATACTGCACTAGCTGATCTTGTTGTCTACTCTAATGTTGATTGGGCCTATTGTCTAGATACTCGTCGGTCTATCTCGGGCTACAGTGTATTTCTCGGTGATAATCTTGTTTCCTAGTCTTCCAAGCGTCAACAGATAGTTTCTTACTGCAGTGCTGAAGACGAGTACCAGACTGTTGCTAATAGTGTCGTTGAGGCTTGCTGGTTGCGGCAATTACTAGAGGAGCTCCATTGCCCCCTACGCCGTGCCACCATTGTTTACTGCGACAATATCATTGTCGTTTATCTCTACACCAACCCGTACAACACCAGCAAACCAAACATGTTGAGGTTAGATCGCGTCGCCCTTGGTGAAGTTTTTGTCCTCTATGTTCCTACTACTTCTTAGTACACCGATATCTTCATCAAAGGTTTGTTGATGTTAGTCTTCATGGAGTTCAGATCCTACTTGAACATTCATTGTACTCACGCTTTGAATTCGGGGGAGTGATAGATTTAGTAAACGTACGGTATAGTATGATCGTGATCCTACTCATATGATATGGTTTGATCATGAAAATTCTTATATGATATGACTTGATTTACTTATATGATATGCGGATCTACCTATCCAGCTCTCCACCTACCAAACATTCCTGAGGACAGTACATAATGCTTACAGTTTATAGTCATACGGATCCTCGGCTCAACCACTATCGTCACATGCTGCCCCTAGCCATCCTCCTCCATGCGCGGTGGTCAAACCATGGTCACCTCTACACTGCACGCTTGCCACGAGCGCTGGCTGCCGCACCTACATCCTGCTAGCTCGCCACCCTTGCATCTGATGAGGACGTCCGCCTGGCTTGGAGATGAAAACGGTGGTGACCGATATCCGTTCAGTTCTCAAGATTTAATGTGTTTGTTTTCTATTTTCTCATACCATAATACATTATCTTCCTTTTTTAACATTGATTACTTTAAAAATAAAATCTTAAAGATGTATATTTTTAATCGTCTTGTTCTATACTTATATAAAATTTAATTTTCTCTAATTTATTTTAACAAAATCATAAAATTATTAATATAGAAGCTTAAAATTACTATTAAAATAATATTGTTTTCGACCATTTTGCATCAGACCGCTCGCCTGCTCGCTACATACTCCGATCCCCTCGTCCGCCAATACACGCATCGCACTGCACGCACGCACACTGGCAGTGCCGCTTTGCCATAGGTGGCGGTTCATCCGTCCGTGTACGACAGTACGAAGGGTATACTTCCTCCATTAAAAAGAACCAATTCTAAGCAGGAATTAGTTCTTTTCGAAAAACGGAGGGTGTATTTTCTAACTACAGTTTACCTACACCAAGAAATGAAACGCGGGATACAACACGTCCGGCTAAAAATGCACTATATTGGAGAAAAATCAAAACCGGCTAATTAACTTGAATCTGTTGCTGTTTGGGGGCTCGACACGGCATGTGGACGTGCGTACCCGGGAACTGACACGAGCAGTCCTCACACCACGCCAGACCAGTCCTCGTTGCAACGTATGGTCATGTTCATTTTTTTCTTTCTGCTGGAAACACCGGGGTTTACGACCACATTGCATGTCGGTGCCGTGATTCGTAATGTTCTCCCTCCGTCCCATGGATGCATGGATGTTGCCATCCACTCGCACTGTTCCGTGGGTACAAAACCTCTCATATATACTGCCAGCCTAGTACGATTATCTGGTTATACTACAGTCTACAGAGAAACAGCCTGCCTCTCCGTGCTCTCCCTTGGTCACAACGCAACTTTGACCACCACTTAGTTTTTAATGATTACCTTTCCTTAACATTTTTTTCCAAAGACATAGAAACACCATGTACACCCCCCCATATATATATATCAAATACATGTTTGAAAATACAGAGATCAGAAACAAATCTTATTTGCACACACTCAATATTTATATGGGCATCGGGATTTAAACCCTATATGCGCCGATGAGTAAAATTGATTAAACATATAAGCTAAACTATATCCTAAACCCAAATGTATCATTTACAATTGGCAACACTCTATCAATATCAATTATTCTTATATATATCATATTATAAGATATTTTAAATTTGTCTTAAGCTAAACTTATCTAATTTATAAAAAAATGTAATAATATTTTTAATCCAAAATAAATTTATTATAAGAATATTTAATGGTGGATTTAATGTACCTGATTTTGTGTTGTAGATTATGCTAGTTTTTTTGTCAAAGTTGAAAAAGTTCAATTTAGGATAAAACCAAAAAATTGGAACGGGCGAGTAACAAGTGGGCTCATTGATTTAACAAAAACACTATCAAGAGTACCAGTGCTAAATGCTAAATTAAACAACTCCATTCATATAATCAACTCCATGTCCATTCTCATGCCCCTGCTGATTTGTCCACTACCCTTCCATTGTGCTTTTGCCCGCATTAATCAAATCAAGGGGCGTATCACAAAGCAACGCAAGAATCATTGCATTACTTGTGGACAATTCTTAACTCCTTGTTTAATTTGCAGAGCAATCATCTCATATACAAAGCCTGTAAACCAACAGGGGCCAGCTAAACTTGCCTGGCCAAATGCTCTTCTTGGCGCCAAATGTGTCTCCACTAGGCATCACATTCTTACCAACATCGCATTACCGCTCAAATTGTTGAAAATGCAGTTTTATCTGCTTGTGTTATGAGAGAGAGGCCATCGACTCCATTTAAAAATTTTACAAGATTTTCTCTTAGGCGAGAAATTATGTTTTTTAAGAAGAGCCATCATTCAAAAACAATATAGTAAAAAATACTAACGGCACTAAAATACTCATCTCATTACATGATGCATTAAGAGCATTATAAAATGGAAAATAAAGCCTGGTCAAGAAGAGCTTTGACCACCTAATTAACAGTACTTGACTCTACCTAAGCAACCACGAGAGGAGGCTTCTATTACAAAGCCTCCCCGTTAACTACAGCTCGCCTACCACCGGCGGCGGCGTTACATGACTCTACACGAGCTGGAGTTCTCCTCGTTGAACATGTTGCTGTACGACTCCTGCGGCGGCGACGACAGCATGCCCGGCGGGCCGTACAGGTACTCCTGCGGCGGTGGCGGCATCATCATGGGCGGGTACGGTGAGTAGCCGTACGACATGTGCGGCGGCGGCGGCGGCATAGCCGTTGGCTGCATGGACATTACCGGCGTGGGCGCGTAGTACGACGACACGCTCGCGCTCGGGTGCGAGACGTTGTAGCTCATCACCGGCTGCGGCGCGTAGTACGGGAACCCGCCGTGAGGGCGCTCCGGCGACGACAGCACTGGCGCCGGAGCGGGCTGTGGCGCCTTGGCTGGCTTCTCCAGAGCCGCGGCGTTCTCGTTGCCGGCGTCCTTTAGCTTGTTCTTCTTCTTCTTGCTCTTCTTTCCGCCGGACTCCTCCCCGCCCTCCTCGTCGGCGGCGGCTTCCTTGGGAGGCCCAGGATAGCCCTTCTCCTTCTCGGACACCTCGCTCTCCTTATTGGCCTCGTCCTTGGGCTTCTTCGCCTCGGTTTTCTCCTCCGAGCCCTTGTCCTTCTCCGGCTTCTTCTCCGAGCTCTCGGGCTCAGCTTCCTTTTTAGCCGCCTCCTTATGCTTCTTGTCCGCCTTCTCGGCACCCTTGCCGCGCTCCCCCGCCGGCGGAGCAGCAGCCGTTGGCGGCGCTGCGGCCACCCCGTCGGGCTTCTTGGCCGCAGCCACCGCCGGCGATGGCCACAGCATGGCGTGCTTCCCAGACTTGTGCAGCCGCCTGATGAGCGCGTCGGCGCCGACGCTGCTGGTGACCGTCACCTTGTGCTGCGCCGCGTCGATCGTCACCTTGTACACGCCTTCTCACCGGAAACCAATCAAACACCAAGAATTGAACCTCGACGCCATTAATCACTACAGAACAATCGATCAATCAGCGAAAACTATATACCTTCGATGTTCTGGAGCACCTTCTTGACCTTCTTCTTGCACCCCTCGCAGTGGATGGACACCCGCAGCACGGTGGTCTGCACTTATCAAACACCAGCAAGAACAACAAAATGTCAGCAAACAATGGCATCGTCGTCGTCACGGATATCGACCTAACCTTTCAATGGATCAAAGGCTCAAAGCTTCTCGTGCTCACCGTGTACTGCAGTGGCTCTGCTTCTCCTGACGCCATGGAGGAAGCTAGCTCGAGACAGAATAGCTTCGAGCTGGTCGCCTCGGGCGTGTGCAGCAGAGAGCTCGTGCTGAGCCCAGTGGCGGCGGCGGCGGCGTCTGCTTGCGCGTGCGAGTAAGAACGGAGGAGGAAGTTGCTTAGGGAAGCTGACCTTTATAATGGAGAACAAGTGTATCCCCGTAGGAGTTGAGGGTGCTAGTTGCAAAGTGTCATACGTGTCACTGACCTGTGGGCCCAGGCATACTGGTACCATGTATACGTCAACCTGTGAAAGACCCCAATGGTGCTCGTTTGGCAGGGATGGTGACATCAGAACCACAAAATATTTTGTGTACACAATCATTGGAAGATCATCATGATTCATGATGGCAAATTGAAGTGCTCCCCTGATGATCAGTTATGTTTTCTCCTGATTATCCAGACGTAAGGGAGTTGGAGGAATTTTAATACGTAGGAATAGAAAAAAATAAAGAAATATATATACATATCAATTATAAGGATTTTTTAAAAGACTTAAGTGAATGTAAAATTTTATATTTTCTTTTGTAGAAAAGAACAAATTTCTTTAGTTTTCCTATACTACAAACTGAATGTCACTCATAACAATTATTTCTTACTAATACAAATCCTTTTTTTCCTCTAAACCAAATAAGCACTACATGTTTTTGGTGAAGATTTATCTGATCTTTGATAAGGATCTGCATTTGTGCTGCATGATTATACTGGTCCCTTGTGCAAGCGTTTCTGGCGATCTCTTCTTTTCAGTGGTGCAATCAAGACCTCGTAACCTGGCTGCTGCAGGGTTTGGTGAATGGGTTGGACAGGCCATTACATTCAGCAACAACTTAACAGCAGCAGCATTCAAAACAAAAGGTGTCTCTCATAATGGAGCACCACATGCACGTACTAGCACTCCTACGTTGTTATCAGAGCAAGTAACTACAGCTAGGGTCACGCGCTTTTCACTTCTGATGCAGCTAATTGGCCGCTAATTAAGTTGCTTACTGTTGCAGCCTAGTCTGATGAAATGTCCATTCTGTGGCTGACTTCACCGCGTAGAAATTACTACGCTGGTCCACAATACGAGTATTTCTGCCTATGGATCGATCGTCGGTGGTTGCAGTTTCGGACATTCAGAATTTCAAATCACTTTAAAATACTGTACCCCAATACCAGTGGTGTATCCAAAATTTTAAATATGAGTGATCCAACTTACATAATTTTTTAAATACCACAAATATAACATATCAATACACAATACAAGTATATATACAGTATAGAATGATCAAAATGCATTATGTTATATTAATCAGAGAGTTTTTTTTCTCTTCATAGGATTTTTTTTAATTTTTTCTACATGGGCTTCGGGTTAGGATTTTTTTCCACGGACCACCCATTAGATACACGTCAGTGCCCAGTACGTACGCGTACTAGTGCAACTATATACGATTGGACTACAGTCACGACCACGTAAGGTACGCATACTTTAATATTGCGCCGTAGGGTTGACCAGAAGAGATACGTATCGGAATATCAGTCGTCGTATATTAGTATTGTGGTTATAGCTAGATCAGGACGCACACGTACTGTATGTGTACATATGTGCGAGCGTGTATTTAGCTAGACAGGTGAAATGTACTGCACTGCTGCTGTCAGGGCACGTCTCCCGTTGGAGATGCAGGCCATTCATGGCGTGTCAACGGAGCATCCGTGGCCTGTTCGTGCATATCAGCAAAATATATGCCGACAACGCTGGCATGCAGTTCATCATGCGATGTCGCCGAACGCGAAATGGAAACGACACTGTACTGCACTACTACTGCTTGATACAGAATACAGCTATACGAGATCTTTTACTACTCTCTTCCTATTTATAATTTTATTCGATCAAAAACTTTGATCGCCAATAGTTTAAAAACATATTTTTCTTTATAAATAATATTATAATTGTGTTAGATATTATGGTATGTTATAATAGAAAACTTGTAGTTAAAGTTACACATATCTATTTGCACGGCGAAAATTGGTAATATCAGTGTAGTAACTGCAGCACGTGCTCTAGGTTCATCGACATCACAGTTTGGCACCAATGTACTGCTGCGTCATCACTTAACTAGTGAGTGTATTAGAGGTGGAGTGCTCTAGTAACTGCAGTACGTGCTCCGGGACCTTTGCTACCTGTCCAAAATGTTAGTATTTGTAAAGCTGAGCTCATGGATTAAAGAAACATGTGAAATTAAATAAAGAAATATTGTGATCAGAGAAGTAGATGAAGAAATATTCAGAGATGACTATGAAAACACCTCTAGACCCTCCAATTGAAGGAGAGATTGAGAGGGATAAAGAATCCTAGTTCTTGCTATTTAGAATGGATACAATCTATTGATTCTGATTCATAGTGATTATTTCTCTTTAGCAAAAATCAATCTTGATTATCAAAGAATTAAAATAGCTATATTTTAGAACATATTTAAATATATATTTGAAACGGAGAGTAGCAATTTTGGTACGCCAATTGGCATTTCTCTGGTCACGGTTTGGCACCAATGTACCTGGGAGTTTCAGTTTAGTGCGTGAATAGTAGTAGTAGCTGTAAATCTTAGAGGTTGGGTTTAAGTTGAGATGCTACTAGGGTTTAAGTTGAGATGCTACTAGTAGCAAAGTGCAGCAATAAATCTGGAGACCTACCAACCACCTGCAGGGTTAGTAAATTGTGCTCGGCCAAGGCCGTCAATCTAACAGCAGGGTAGGGTACAATTCTCCAATCTCCATCAAAGCTGATGGCCCCACCAGATATGTTTATGACAGGAAAGAAGAGAGGCAGAGGCATATATATGTGGAGAAGACTGTGAAGCTGAATAAGGGAAGAGAGGAAAAAACCTGTAGCTGCTCTACTGTTGGAGTGAAACTTTTTTTTATCTAAATTCAACTTCAGATTTAATATAGATGTATATATATATATATATATATTTACAGCTAATTATTATTTTATTGGTAAATAATATATTCATCGATAATAATATATCTATAACAACTTTATTAATTTTAAAATACGTTAATATAATTTTAAAAGGTGCTTATAAAAATAAAAAATAGACGTAGAAGGTGTGTGTTTATAGGGAAAAGGTGCGTCCACGAGCGTATGCCTATTTCGAAAAAAAAAGTAGCTGCTCCTAAATAAACATCTCTGTCAGGGTCGTAATTATTCCTTGTCCAAAGAAAAGCTGCTGGCCACGTCCTTGCGGCCGTATTATTATATTATTTATCTCCCCAGTGGGGCCGACGTCGTACACCCCTACATGTACCGCCACGTGGGCCGCGCATCGGACGGCGGCCACCGGCGGCGAGGCCGAGATGCGCCGGAATTTACACTATAGCTAGCGCATCGATCGATCTCGCAGTGCAGTGCAGGTCGAGGTGCAGTTTTGCAGTTTTTGAGCAGCTCGAGGTACGGACTGCTCGAGCTGGGCACATGGCTCGCGATTTATGCGTGATCCCGGAGAGAGTTCACAAGCTTAATCAAGCCCATTTCCCCCCTCGTTAATTGCTCGGTTTTTTTATTTTTTGTTTACCTTACCCGATGCTGCTACGAGCATTTGCCTCTATTCTACTTTGACCGGCGGCTAATACATGAGGTTCTAGCTGTAAACAGTTGTGTGTCTCCCCTCACCATTCTTGGGGGAAAAAAAATCTTAGCAGCAAGATGAGAAAACAAGCCATAGGAATTATCAAATCAGATTTATAGTGGATTCGATAAGAGAGAGGAGAGACGGGCGGGTTACAGATGTGTAACGATGTTCAAGGAGCACTCACCTCAATCTCTTCTTGTCTAGCTTGACCGGCTGAAACCTGAAGTTCTATCTATAAGCATTTGGTTGTCTCGCCTCACAATTGTTCACTAAGCTGTCATGCCTTAAAACCTTAATTGCCATGATGCAGATACTGATGTTTTTACGTGGAATCATTATCATAATTATTATTTTATAATAAATAATTAACTTTATAAATAATTTATTTAATCAAATTGATCTTCATGATATTTATAAAATTACTAGTTTTGATACATGCTATAGATTTATGTCAATTCTGTGATATCATTAGTAATTAGTGGTGTTTTTAAAAATATTTGGTTCATTACTTTTTTTCCCGAGAATTGGAGGTTAATTTATGAGGGAGTTTATACTTTTTATTGCATTCATATTTATATTTATATATTACTCTTAATCTAAAAATAAATAAAAAGAAGAAAAAGAAGAGCTTACACTTGAATTTTTTATTTCTTAAATGCTCTATAAATGTCTTAAGTGTAAATAAAGTCAATTTGATTATATTTAAAGATAAAAATAGATATCAAAATCTTGTAAACATTATTTATGAAAATAACATATCCTTTGTGAAAAAAATAATGGATACCAAATTATTGGAAACAATAATCACAATAAGGACGAGTTTTCTTGTATGTGTGAAATATTAAAGTTTAAAGTGAGCAAGTTTGTTAAAATTTCTCAATTTTTATAAAAAGAGAAAGTAAATTTGAGAAATATTGTTTATAAGGTTTTTTTTCAATGTTGCATTATAAATTATTAAAATCATAAATATTTAATGTTGATTTGATATTGATTTTAATATTATTTATTTATATTTGAACTTTAGCCCAGCTTATTTGTTAGTTAACCAATCTATCTCTCTTATCTTGGAAAATATGTAATTAGATCGCTCTCGCTACACATCAAAGTTTCTTAAAAATAAAAAGTTGATTAATATTAATTTTAAAATTATCATATTTATACTTCTTTATTCTCTTTTGCATCCTTGATAAAATTACTGTCAAAAGAGGATTTTTTTCTTTTTTTAATTTTGAGCCTGGAGTGTTTTTGTCAGCTTATTTTGGTTTTTATTTTTAAACACCAACTCATATTTTGAAAATATTTGCCAATATGTTCATTAAGAGGGAGATTATAAAATCATTGTCATAATTAATATCTTATGATGAATAATTAGTTTTGTAAGTAATTTATTTAATAAAAATTAGTTTGGAAATGATTATGACGTTGGTGTGAATGTGTGTGACTAATGTGTTTCAGATCTGTGTTCAGAATGTTTATTTTGTCTATTTGTATGTAGGTGACTTGAGTTTAATTTTAATTAATGGTAAGTATCAGGATTATGCTTAAGAAGTAGCGGAGTTCTAACATGGTTAGAATATCATATGATAAGTATGTACTAGAATCATAATTATTATAGTCAACATTGATCAACGGTATTGAGACTAGGCTTAGAAAGAGACAAAATCGACTATGCCGAGTAACGAAATTAGACATAAGGTAAATGGACACACTACGAGAATGTATTTATAATGTGTTTCATGAGTGTGCATAAGCACGACAAAAAATATGAAGAAATTTAGATGGAAATTTGAAAACTTATAATAGATTTAGAATATAAGGAGTTGAGTTCTTGTAGTGGTAGGAGTTCTATTACTGATTAAGATTTTATAAATATAAATAGATAAGTAATTGAGGCTTTATGAGTATAAATTCTAAACATGTATGGTTTAATTTTAAGAGAGATGAGCGGTTTATATGTAATTTTTATACACATCTTAATACAATAAAATTGGTATAATTTTAATAGTTTTGTTAGCTTTGTTTATAAATGATTAAATTGGCAATAAGACAGTGGTTATACTGGTAACATCAAATGAAGCAGCGATAGTACAGTGACCGAAACGGCGATAGGAAGATAATTAGACCGACAATACATATACGTCAGTTCATCCTAAATTCATTCTTAGCCAGAGAATTTCTTTTTATTAAAAAAATAATTTTTTGATACTTTTTTATTTAACACTTTATTGTGATCCCTTCAAATTAAAAATAAAAAATCCTTTATTGTGGTATATGCTCGCTGAGCAAGCAGCAACCACGTCATATCCTTGTGATCTCTATCCTGAATCCTGATGTCAATCCTGATGAAGCTGTTTCACTGGGATGTGGTTGTGTGTAGTAGGGCTTTTTCATTGTTACACTCTTTGAGTAGATCAATTTCGAGAACACGTAATGAAAAAAAAAAAAGAGCAACAGTACGTATAGTATTAGTATATGCTGAAGAAAAACCAAAAGGCGTTGGGGATTCACTCATTCAGGGGACTGTTCCCAACCGTAATGGGATCAAATCGATGACCTGATCTTCCAAGGACGAATATGCAATGCAAGAAAAAGCAGAAGTTGCATTGCACTGCACCCCCACCCTTGATGATCGATGGCACGATCAGATACTCCATATCCTTTCTCCTCTCTTTTTTCACCTCCATATCCTTGTGTGTTGTGTGTGTAGTAAGTAGGAGTAGAAAAGCATTGATCAGGCAGGGTAGCTATCTGGAGTAGGTGCTAGTTGCTGCCACGGCAAGTGTGCTGAGCTTTCTCCATCAAAAGCAGGGCCTGTGGTTTGTCTCCGATTATAAATTCCGCCCGCAGAAAAGCAGCGACACCCATGCACGGCTCCTCCTCCGTCCTGCTTGCTTGGCTCCCTCCAAGTTTCTTAACCACACGCAGGTGTTTTCATTGACGACAAATCTTGATACATAATACTTAAAAAATTATATAATTTATCAGTGAATACTATATTCAGTTATAAATATTGGATGCATTTAATTTTTATCATTCACTTTATTTTAAAAAATACATCAAAATTATTTATTTTATTATATTTTGTTCTATTACTAAAGATACCGTAAGCTTAAATTTTTATATATTTACACTAAACTTTTAAATAAATCAAATCAAACGATCAGCTTCATTGTTAAAGTCTGTCTCGTCGACGCGGCGGGCGCGCGGCCGGGGGTGGTATGGTATCCGTACACGGCTACGTTCGTTCGTGGCAGGCGGCCGCGCGGGGCGCGTGTCCGTGGGATAGATACGATACGTACGCCCACCCATGCGATGGGCCACGCGCGCGAAGTTTCGTGTCTCGCCTCTTTCCGGCTCTCCCCTTTTCGTCGCGCCCGCTCGTGGACTCAACTGAACCACGCCCATGTGCTTCCTTTGCTGTCTGCAAGGCTCCTATTTCGCTTTTTAAAAGAAAAGGAGGTATACTTTATTAGAAAATAAAGGCTATATATATATGTATCGATTTAAAAGTAAAGGTTATAAAATAATTAGATAAAATTAAGTTTAAAAATTTAAATTTTGACTTATACATAAAAGCAAAAACGATAGGAGTAAAAGTGTCGGATGTCCATGCACATGCTCCCCCGGCCCACTCCTGCCACGTATACATATACCCTAGAGGACCATATGTGATAATGTGAAGGACATAACAATACCCCGTTGCGTTGACTTTGATCATCAACTGATTAGTAGTACAACTTAGTACACAGTATTAACAACTGCACTAAATAAACCCTGAATACAATACCGATTTCAGTCGCATCGCATGTACAGACATGTCCAGTTCCGATGCAGCAAATGAAACAAAACCAGATTCATTTTAACTCCATTTTTTGTTTTCTTCGAGCCAACGCAGCATTCTACACGGCCCAGCAGCAAAGATTGGCAGTGGACCAAAGAATCATTTACTGGGCTGAATAAATCGGCCCATTTAAGATCCAGCAACAAAGCCTCTCCAAGCGAGACGCTCCGCCAATTGGAAACAATTGCGATGGAAGTCAATGGGCCGTAATTTCAGCCCACAAAATAATTGGGCTGATATTTGAATCCCATAAAGGTATCTGCGACATTGGACATCAAGCAGGTCAAGCCCATTTGGACTCACTCGTCTCTTCTCCCCTCCTACACTTCCGCTCGCTGCCGCCGAAGGCGTCCGACTCCGACTAGCCGGCGGCGGCGGCGCTCCCGGCCACGCCGCTGGCGGGGTTCGTCTCCCTCCTCGACGCGCGCCGCTTCGCGTTCTCCAAGTCGCTGCTCGCCGTCCCCTTCGCCGACCTGGCCGCGGCTTCCTTCCCTAGAGCCGCGCCGCGGCACGCCGTCACCGCCTTCTACGACATGCTCTTCCGGGCCTACGCTGACTCGGGGGCCTCCACACGCGCGGCCGAGGCCTTCGAGCTCACCGTATCCCGCCTCGGGGAGCTTGACCCCCGGTCCCGCACCTCCTCCCTCCTCTCCCTCCGGCGAGCAGGCCATCTCGACACCGCCGCCGACCTCCTCAAACAAGCCTTCACTTCATGTCCGGACTCCGTCACTCCTCTCTCCGCGTTTGTCTTCGTGGATGGATTCTGCAAGTCTGGCCGCGTCACCCACGCCCGCCAGCTGTTCGACGAAATGCCTCGTCACGACGTCAAGTTCAATGCGTTGTGCTATAACTCGCTGCTTGATGCATACACGCGCGAGAAAGATGAAGATCAGGTAGCAGAGGTGGTAAAGGAGCTGGGCATAAAACAATAACAGGAATCCTGAGTCCCAAACTCAAAAGGGCTTATTATTGGATAATTCAATGCTTGGTTACTTAACCACCTAGATCTACATGATTTGATTCAGAGCATGAGTGGGAGTACAAATTGGCCGTGGAGAGATAATTTCAAAACAGAGAGAGTACATGGAAATGTTACAACCCAAGCAATTCTTACAGATGCTATATTTCACTATGGATTTTTCTTCCACAACAGAACTTCTGTTTGCTCGTACTGATATAAGCATTAGCAAACTTGCAAGTGTGCACTTGAGTTTGGCTGCTTCTTGTACTGTAATGCATGTATTTACCAAAACTCGTGTCCATATAGTTACTGGACATTTTTGGTGTAATACATTGAATGGAACTGCACACCTAGCAGTACAACCCTGTTTGTATAGAGCACCAATTTATGCTTCCGTTGCAGCTTGTTCTTCCAAATGAGCATCTGTATCAATCTCCTGTACTTGTTCTTTGGGCTGTTGGGATTGGTCTGTGTCTCCGTCGCTCTACAACAGAAGCAAGTCATTACAGATTCAGGACCCGCAGCAATAGCTCAATATAGCATGTTTTCACATGTATTTCTTCTATGAAACAAAGGTAAAGTGGCAATAACCTTCTCTATATCTGCAAAATGAGTCTGTAAACTGCCCTTTTCCTCCTGGATTGCAGACCTAATTTCCTTCATTTCCTAGAATCAAATGCCAGAAGCATGAGTTGTAAGTTCCAAAAATCAGAAAAAAAATTCAACATTAACATCAAAGCTTTTTAGTAGAAAATTAGGATAGGCTAGAAATAAAAGGCAAGAGCAGGACAAATAAAGAGGAGACCGATTTCAGCCGCTCCACTTCTGAATTGAGCCCCTTCTTCAGCTCCGATAGCTCCTGCTAGAGTTGCCATCACCGGCAAGACATCACATACAGTTTGCTCCAGGGAAGCAGGATATCATCTACTGTTCTGTACAGAGAGAGGATGAACAGTACTCACATTCTGGCTTGTCTTGACCTGTGTCTCGAGATTGGAGCGCCAGTTCTGCACCTCCTGCAAAAAATCACTTCTGCAGATCATTCTCCATCATCTTGTCATCAAGACAAAGAAATTCTCCAATCCAATTCTACTCCCGATCAAAGGAGCAACAGAGGCTAATCATTTGGCTGCACAATTCATACCAGTTTGAGCTTCTGGATCCTGTCAAGCAACTCCCCCTGCGACGAGGTCAGCTCCTGCAAACGAAACGAATCGCAGGCTAAAATCACCTGAAAATTTCAAAGCCAACAACCGAGAAACGAGCCCAGCAATCCACCCCACCTTGATGCGTTGCTCGAACCCCGCCAATCTCTGTAGACCAACAAGAACAAGCAGGCGCGTTGCACATCATCTCAAAATCGAACTCTGAACGCAAGAACACCCTTGGATTCTAAATTCAGTTCTCAGGTGCTGAACACAATTGAGAGAGAGGATGTACGTACGCATGTATGCATGTACTTACCGGAGGAGGCGCCCGTGCCGGCGCCGGAGGAGGAGAAGGAGACGGCGGCTCCGCCATCGATCACCGGGAGACAGGTTGAATTGTGGCCAGATCGAGCGTGACTTGAATATATGGCTTTAATTTGTACAATTGTACTGTACCTCACCTAGAAAGAGGACATTTTTCAGATGCAAGCAACCTGCCGATCAGGTGGGTGGCTTCAGCGTAAGTCTGGGTGATTAAATCTCTCGCGATCTCACCTGCAAAAATTGCAAATGCGACGTGGTGCAGAGCCAATGAAAATGCCCTGTCAGCTGGGTGGTTGCAGAACACCAGGGCCGTCTCAAGAAATTCAGAGCCCTAGGACGAAATACAAATTTGGTGCTCTAAATAAAAAAAATCATATATCTAATATAGTATTATTCTTATTTAGAAATATGTCGAATATTAATGCTAAAAGAGTTAATAAGGTCACGTCTCCAATTCATATGTGTAACTGTTAGACCACTAGACCACTATGCTGTCTATATATATATATAGACCCGACCCTTAGAGTTGGAGTCTAAGTTGGCCTCAGACTACACCTCGGACACCACCTCACCGATTCTTCTCACCCCCTACGTTACTGTAAACGTGAAATCTCACGTTTATATCTCTCTTGACCTTAACGTCAACTACTTCAGGTGGGTTTTCTTTTTTAAATCCCTCTATAAAAAGTTCGGCCTATGGTCACACATCGATGGCTCCGCTTAACCTCGACCCGATGACCCCCAGTGGGACATCGTTGAGTGCTGTGTGCGCAGCTGACTGCTCGGCTCGGTCGACGACTCTGTCCTCGATTTCGTCATGAAAGATACCGACCTTACCGCCCGGGATCTCTGGGTGGCTATCAAGCGGATCTTTCTCGCAAACAAGCAGCCATGCGCCATCTTCCTTCTCAACGAGTTTCATTCTATGGTACAAGATTACTTCTCTGTCTCCTTATATTGCCAGCGCCTTAAAGTAAAGGTTGCTGCTCTTCGGGATGTCGGCCACCCTGTGGCTGACTCTCAACTCGTTCTCGCCCTTCTACGAGGCCTCAACCCCCGCTTCTCAAACACCACCGACGACATCGTCAACGCCACACCCCTTTCGTCGTTTGCCCGAGCCCATGACATGCTTGTTCTTAAAGAACTCCATTTGGCCAACAACGAGAAGACCGTGGCCCACACCGCCCTCCTCGCCGCAGCCGATAATGTTTGCCGAGCATTTTACGCTGCCACTCCCTCCCGCGACTTTGGCGGCCATGGCTCTAACCATGGCAACGCAGCCCGCATTGGCAAAGGCAAGGGCAAGACCTGGCACGGTCCGATGCAATCGCGACCTGCTTTAGTCCCTGCTCAGCCTGCCGGTCCTACGGGTTTGTGGCTTTGCTACAACCCCTGGACACCCCAGCCCCAGCCACGCAGCCCCATCGGATAGCAACCAGGGATCCTCGGCGCCCATTCTCAGGCCCATCTGGCATCGACACCCATCCTGCTGCCTCAGCTGATGCTATCGACACCACCCACCCAGTCGGTTTCCTCCTAGAATCAGGCTAGCCTCATCACTGCTCTCAACCAGATGATGCTCCAACCACAACACCCTTGGGTGCTGGACTCTAGGCGTCCTTCCACATGGCGTTATCGGCTGGTATACTCCGTTCTTGTCATCCCTCTTCCTTCTCCTTTGTCACCATCGGCAATGGCCACTCTCTTCCTGTTCAATGGCATGGTGACTCCCCTCTATCTACACCCACCACTAACCTTCTCCTTCGCAATGTCCTTATTGTATTCTCTCTTATTCACAATCTCGTATCTGCTCGCCAATTCACACGAGATAACAATTGCTCAATCGAATTTGACGCTTCTGGTTTCTCTATGAAGAAAATTCCAACCCGGCGACAGATCCTTTGCTACAATAGTGGCGGTGACCTCTACACCATTTCCACTGCACCGTCCACTCCACATGCCAGCGTCGCCCTCTCCACCAACCTTTGGCATCTTCGCCTCGGCCACCCCGGCCACGATGCTATTGCCAACCTCCGTCACAGCGCCTTCATCCAATGTACCCACAGCAGCTCCACAGCTTGCCACTCGTGTCAACTTGGTAAACATGTGCATCTGCCATTTTCTAGTTCTCTCTTGTACCTCGCAACCGTTTGAGCTTATACATTGTGCTGTATGAACTTCTCCAGTTAAAAGTGTCTTCGGTAATCAGTATTAACTTGTCATACTTGACGATTACACACACTATTGTTGGACTTTTTCGCTCATCAGCAAATCCGAGGTCGCTTCCCACCTAACTAACTTCACCACCTACGTTTCTACCCAGTTCAACCTCCCCATCAAGGCTTTACAAGCTGATAACGGTACAGAGTTCGTTAACCGTACTGTTAAAACCTCCCTCACCTCACAGGGCATCCATCTATGCCTCTTCTGCCCCAACACCTCTCCCCAGAACGGCAAGGCCGAACACCTATTTCGTACCCTCAACAACATAAGTCGCATTATGTTGCTTCATGCCCACTTACCTACAACTTACTGGATAGAAGCACTGACCACTGCGACTTATCTCCTCAATCGGCGTCCGTGCTCTTCTGTTCGCCACAACGTTCCATACACTCTTCTTTACCGCATGACGCACGACTACTCCCACCTTCGCGTCTTCGGGTGCCTCTGCTACCCAAACCTCACCGCCACTGCTCCCCAGAAACTCGCTCCCCGCTCCATCGCCTGCATTCTCCTCGGCTATCCCTCATCTCACAAGGGATACCGATGTCTCGACTTTTTCACTCAACGGGTCATTGTCTCTCGTCATATTATCTTTGACGAGACATGCTTTCCCTTCAGCCTGCTTAATTCGAGATCCTCATTTAACGATCTCAACTTCCTCCTCACCAACACCATGCAGTCTAGGTCTCTTCCACCGTTCTCCCCATCGGCCCCCTCATCGGCCGCTACTGAGGACTTACCCTTCAGCTATCCCACTACTGTTCGATCCGATGTCCCTCCCATTAGACCCTCATCGGCCCCACCACTCTCATCGGCTTCGGCCGATCCTATCCCCTTTCCATGGGACACCCTACCCCCATCGACTCCTCAGTCCTCATCGGCTCCTCAACCTCCATCGGTGCCCCCTCCCTATCGGCTGCTCCATCTCCATCGGACTGACCGAACCAATCGGCCTATCCAACTCTATCGGCTCAGGCCGATCTAGTTCCCCCCTTTCCTCTCACGTACAGCCGTCGATTCCAAGCCGATGACGCCCCTCCCCAACCAGTTCTCCCCACATCTACCACACTCCCATCGGCTCCCGTCCCCTCTACCTCTCACATGGTTACCTGTTTATAGACCGGGTCTCTCCGTCCCACCAAGCACTACGGGCTCTCCGCCGTTCACTGCTCTATCTCGCCCATCCCGGCGACTTCTTGTTCCGCCTTGGCCGACCCTCAGTGGCGTGCGGCCATGGCTGACGAGTACAAGGCCCTCATGGATAACGAGACCTGGCGCTTTGTCCCCCGTTCTTCCGGCGCCAACATTGTGACCGGCAAGTGGATCTTTAAGTACAAGTTTCACGCCGATGGCTCCCTTGCCCGCCACAAGGCATGCTGGGTAGTTCAGGATTTCTCCCAACGCCCTGGTGTCGATTACGACGAGACTTTCAGTCCTGTCATCAAACCCGCCACCATCTGGGTCGTTCTCACCTTGGCTGCCTCACACTCTTGGTCGATCCATCAGCTTGACGGAAACGGTCTACTATCAGCAGCCTCCAGGATTCGTTGATCCTTCTCGTCCCGACGATGTCTGCTTCCTTTAACGCTCTCTCTACAGCCTCAAACAAACCCCTCGTGCCTAGTACCAGCGTTTTGCTACCTACCTTCGGCACATCGGCTTTGTGGCCTCTGCGTCCGATAGCTTCCTATTCACTCTTCACATTGGCAATGCTACCGCCTATCTCCTTCTATACATTGACGACATTGTAGTTACAGCGTCTTCGACGTCCCTCCTACACCAGATTATGGCCCGACTCCACTTCGATTTCACCATGACCGATCTTAGTCCCCTCCACCACTTTATTGGCATCTCCATCACCAGTTCTTCTCATGGGTTCTTCTTTTCCTAGCGCCAGTACGCCATCGATCTTCTCCAACGTGCGGGCATGGCCGATTGTCACCCTACGGTCACCCCGGTCGACACTCGAGTCAAACTCTTCGCTGCCGATGGCTCCCTCGTCACCGATCCCTCTCAGTATCGAAGCCTTGCCAGTGCTCTCCAATACCTCACCCTCACACAGCCCGACCTCACCTACGCCGTCCAGCAAGTGTGCCTCTTCATGCACGCTCCGCGCGAACCTCACCTCACGCTGCTCAAGCGCATCCTGCACTACGTAAAGGGCACATTCTCTAGCGGGCTGCACCTCAGCTCTAGCCCCATCGACTCCCTCACCGCGTACTCTAACGCGGACTGAGCAGGCTGCCCCGACTCTCGACGCTCCACGTCCGGCTACTGCGTCTTCCTCGGTGATACTCTAGCCTCCTGGTCCTCAAAACGCCAGACTACAGTGTCTCGGTCTAGCGCCGAAGCCGAGTACCGCGCCATCGCCCACGCCGTCGCCGAGTGTTGCTGGCCTCGCTAGCTTCTCCAGGAGCTCCATGCACCTCTCTCCTCTGCGACCGTCGTCTACTGCGATAACGTCAATGCTGTCTATATGACCGCCAACCCGGTTCATCATCGACGCACCAAGCACATAGAGATTAATATCCATTTTGTCCATTACAAGATCGTACTAGGACAGATTCGGATGCTCCCTATAACATCGGCGCACCAATTCACCGATATTATGATCAAAGGCCTGCCCACGCCTTTATTCATTAGTTTTCGGTTCAGTCTCTGCGTCCGTTTCCCTTCTGCTGCGACTGTGAGGGGTGTTAGATCATTGCATCACTGGGTTGTATATATATAGACCCGGGTTGTATATATATAGACCCGACTTCCTCTAAGTTGGTTCTTACACATTCTTACACTAACATACCTATATTTCGGTATATTCTGTTTACCGTATCTAATACACTTGATCGCTAGCTCTACGTGTCATCAAGAACCACTTCAGCATCTGATTACGAAAGAAATCTGACTTGAAAAATCCGATCCTGACGAATCGCTTTTTTAATTCTGTAAGGAGAGTGAATCTACGGATATAATCAGCGCTTACGTTTGCATACTCCTAATAACAGATCCATATCGAAGTATTGCTCAGAAGATAAAATTAATTTAGACAAACAAATATCTAGCTGTCCATCCGTCGATCCAACATGAGAAAAAAAGGCAGTGTTTGATTTCGAATGGAAAATAAACTGCAATTACGACTGAAAAGTGAATACATTTTGATATATATTAATACTGAACTTTCACATAATTAAAAATATAAGAAAAATAAATTAATACTCCCTCCATTTCACACCAAATATACTATTAAAAATAATAAAAGTAATATGGTGTTGCTACGCTTTTTTATAATCTTAGTTAAATTTAAATAAGGCTAACTAAAAAAAGTCAAAATCTCCTGTTTTTTAATCTAAGCCTATGTAATTAAAAAACCAAAGTATTTATCAAATGAGATTTTAAAAATATCTCGTGCAACCCACAGATTGATGTCATTCTGTCATAGCAATTTAATTAAAAAAAGGGTAATTTGATCGAAGCATTGAATCGATCAGGCAATTCAGCAATCAACCATCAATAATCTGCTTTAGTTTCAATTACCATCAATCAAATATCAGCTACAGACATCTAGTGATCTAATCATCTAGATTATACAATTCAGCAATCAACCATGTAATTCAGTGTCACTTACCAGTAACGGGGTCGAGGAGGCACCAAGGTGGAGCCGCTCGCCGGCTCGGGGTCGGGGGGGGCATCGCCGTCGTCGATCGCCGAATACCCGAAGCCCCCCAAAACAGAGTCACGCTTTACGCAGAGTTGATCGTTGTCCTCTTCTCCCCTCGGCGGTGGCGCGGCTTGCAATAGCTGGACGGCAACTGGCAGTAGCGAAGATTAACCGTCGACGCGATATGACACGCTCGGGACTTGGGAATTGGAATCGACTGTGATGCGATGGCCACGACTCGCGGCTCTCGGCCTGGATCGGCGCAGACGTCAGACACGCTGCATGCGACGCGCCTGCACTACTACCACAGCAGGCTGTCAGGCTAGGGACGCTCCGATTTTGGGGGCTCCAGTTTTTAGGGCCATGTACCACAGCTCCGTCGACGGGCCTGCAGAACACTTGCCTCCCTCCTTCAAAGGCTTGCCACCACCTGACTACTGTTCACTTAATTGTTCATACGACCTGACTGATTCATCAACATGTGATCCGCCGCTGGAAACTGGAACATGTAAAATGTCCAACAGCACGCTGCGATGATCAATTTGTTTTGTACCAGCAGGCTTTCAACTAAAATAAAGGCAATGATGGCCAATCATTTCTGACATGGTGCTTGATTAGTAAAGGGCTCAACACTGTGATTTATTTTAACCAACGGCGAATTGCAATTATGCACGTTACTGCTTTTCACAAAAAAAAAAGCACGTTACTTCATGTCGCTTTAAATCTGAGGTGTATGTATGTTGAACTAGATAGGATTGGTATCCGGTTCCATGACCATTAGTTTGATCTCGTATCTGCCGTGTGTCCACTGCCAGGCCGTATATACATAGCTAACCGATAAGAGCAGACTTTACTTCATCAAACTCTGTCCTTGTATACATATCATCCGAATAATTCTCCCAGTGGGTGGACCCATCCGGCCGGAGCTACACTTGGCCCGCACTATCATAGTGATAGTGAAAAGAGACTAAGGCTGTGTTTGGCAGAAAACTTCTCTCTTTCCACGCGTATATTTTTTTACGTACGTTTTATAAAAATTTCATACATAGAAAAGATGCTTTAAAAATTATATTAATCTATTTTTAAAATTTTAATAATATTTAATTAATTATATATTAATCCATCAGTCCATTTTTGTGTGTCTAGCCGCTCCTTCAACGCATCTTAGATTTGAGTTGCATCATACCTGCCAATACCACCCATCTTAACAGTGGTTTCACACAGACATTCACGTAACTACTTTCCTCTGCTTTATGTTTTAGGTTTGTTGGAAGTTACATTTTTTAAGTTTGAGAAAAAAACAGTAATATCTACAATAATAAATTAGCTTTATTAAATATATTTTTAATGTATCTTTGTTTTGTGTTGGATATGTCACTACGTTTTTCTATAAATTTAATTAAACTTAAAAAAATTAACTTAGAATAAAGAAGAGGAGCAGAATACTCCGTGTGTTGCCACAGACGTGAGAGATTGAAGGCAAAGAAAACCTATCTTATATACTAAGAAATTTGCCTTTTCTCCTCTGATACATGTTCTTATTTCAATCCAATTAGGGGCTAAACTTGTCATTTGAAAAGTAACTAAATGTTGCTTCTTTTGGAAACATATCATCCAAAAGGTTTTTGTCACAAATGAAAAGGGGCTGGTTTCATATATAATTATTGTAAATGTAGATTGTTCCATCTATAACTAGATTATATGTATATCATTGTGATTCAAGGAACATATGAGGACTTGTTTTGTTTCTCTAGTAGTGTAGAACACGGTATAAATAGATTACTAAAATATTCTATGGGCTTTATAAGATGTAATCGGTTGAAGCTCTAGCGAGCGCTATAATTAAGAAATATCCTAACGCAATTAGCAAGAAGTGAATGGGCTCTTTTTCAAACTTATGGGCAAATAGCCTTGCTCTTGGTGCAAAGCCCTAGAGTTCACTGAGGCAACCCCATGAGCAGGGATAAAAACGGTGCAAAAAAAATCTAATTTTCCATAGAGTGGTACCATTTTTTGATTATAGCCATATATAAAATTTAAATTTTATAGCTTTTAAGTATTGTATGATAGTGGATCCTAAATAGTTAATTTATAAATATTAAAATTCCTGACTAACCTTTATTTAGAAAACAAAACAAAATAGTATTATTTCTGACCCTTTTTATCCGTGCCCAAGAGCGAAGGCCGTCGATTGGACAGCTTATGCTCTGGGAGCTTTAGTTTCTACAGAACCCTGAGTGAAAGGAAGAGAGGCTGCGTGCGTACGTGTCTGGGCAGCAGCCAGAAAGCAGCTTTCACGGAGAATACAGATTCTATAGGATACACTACTGTTCAGATTCCCTTCTTTTTGCAAGGTTCCTTGTTAGATGTTGACAGATCGATCGAGATGATACAACGGCATTGTACACATATGGGATTGAGCGTTTGATGAGAATTAACATGCAGATACAGTCATACATCAGACCGACCATGGATATGCATGTGTTATTACAAGATAGAGTTACATCGATCACACAGTGCACATTACGCACTTACATTACAATATTACGAGCTAGTGACTTGGCGAGTGCATCACGTACGTACGTAGAAAGAGTTCTCACGCAGTAGGAATTAGGCCAGGCCGCCAAACCAAACCAGCACACACCAAGCAAGCACAGATAAGCATGCACGCGACAAGCATAATTAGTATGATAGGGAGTAGTTTAAGGTGAACAATCAATTAAGGGTGGAGGTCGACGACCTTGAAGTGGTCGCGGTTCTTGACGACGATGTCGTACATGTGGGTGGAGCGGAAGCGGGAGAAGTCGCGGGGGATGGAGATGAGGTCGGCGCTGCCGTCGCGCTTGTGGAGCTGAACGGTGGCGCGGTCCTCGTAGTAGCGCTCCCACCCCAGCGCCCCCAGCCGCCGCTCCAGCGCCTCCCTCGATCTCACCACCTCGTTCGTCGCCACATGCACCAGCGCCTTCCTGCTCGTCGCCTGCTCCTCCAGCTGCATCACCCCGTTGTTCCTGAACACCCAAACCCCTCCTCCCGACATTTTTTCTATGGATCCCTTTCACTTCTCTGTTATACTACTTGCTTGTTATAGCTTATATTTTTTGATCCATCTGTAGTCTGCTGCTGCTGCTGCTGCTTATCAGCGTATATATAGGCAGCTGGATGCATGCCTCCAGGTGTTGAAGTACACCTGGCTGGCGATGAAATCACTACGTACAGCAGCGACGGCGTCCATTGATGGTTTACCGTGAATCTATTCTTCTATCCATCGGTTTCACGCCTTCCATGATAGTGTGCTTTCTTCACATGCATGACAACAATTTCCATGTTGACATTTCAACAGCGTGTGTAACTTGTGCTAATATGTTCCCCAATATTTTTGTGGCAACATGCATATTTTTTAACAACAGTGGAGACTTCATTAAGGGATGAAGACGACATGCAACTAATTAACGAGACGAATCAACCAAGTATTTACGTTACTTCTGACCCTAGGCATGAAAAGATCTTACATCATCATAAGTAGTACTCTTTCGGTTTTATATGTTATTAACTTTTGTATATATATTCAACTATTCATTTTATTTAAACTTTATTTTTATAAATATGTAAAAGTATATGTCATATTTAAAGTGCCTTTAATAAATAAAAAACAAAATAATAATTATTTTTTTAATAAGACGAACATCAAACGATTATATTAATTTTGATAATTGCATGCTAAATCAATTGACCCTGTGTCCTATATTTGTCTTGCCTAGTATTTCGATCAGAATCCCTCAAAATCCACTATCTATTCTATCCCAAAACTAACTTAAATCCTTTTCAAAACTCACAAACCAACTTGGATTGAAAGTTCCGAGACTACTGTAAACCATCACTTCCGAAAGTACCAGTTTTCAGCAACTCAAAATCTCTGCTGCCAAATAATTACTAAACCGGGCGTTCCAATCTAAATATTGGATCTTCCGATCTTATATGACACCTTTACCCCAAGTGCCAAAATTTGGCGCAACTATTATCCTAAAAACAAGCCGATGAATTATCTTTACTGCACACCTTATATATGTTTTATATATCGTCTAAGGATTAAGGCAATGTGGTCACGTTGGATTCAGAGGTTCACTTCTTCATGTGGAAAATATACGCAACAAAATCGAATTAGCCCTTTCAAAAAATATAGGCAGCACTTCTTCATGAGGTAATATACGCAACAAAATGGAATGAGCCCTTTCAAAAATATAGGATTGAATCATGATTGGTTGAGCTATGATTAATAATTAGAACAGTAGAAAAAAATTTATGTACAAAACTTTTATATTTATATTATTCATGGTTTAAAATTCAAGATTATGATAAAAAAACTAAAATAAACTCTAAAATTAAAATTTGGTTAAGCCACTAAACAGACAATGAGAGGCGATTTATAAGAAGTACATCACTTTGATCCGTCAAAGGACACCGAAAATTGCTTAAAGACATACAAATCAGTTTACGTCTTAAATTTCAAATGGGCTTCGGCTTTGAACCTGCAGAACCCCAGGAACAATAAGATGCCATAACGAATTATGGGAACTTTGAAGAGCATAATCAATGAACAAATGCATGCTCCTCTGAATAGGTGGATATGATCATGAATCGAGATATTTATATCCTCGAGCATTAGATCGGCGAAAATGGGAAATGCATGTCTGCATCCATCCTTGCAGCTAGGTACCAGAACAAAAAGAAATGAAAGAGAGAGAATATATAAAAGCGGGGCGGCGCATGGACGAGGATCGATGGCGCGCCGTCGCACCAAGTGCAGGCGCATGTTCCGCGTTACCGCCGGCCCGGCAGCGCCGACGTGGACTAACGAATATCGGGGGCGTGCCCCATGGTGCCCGTGATAGCTTAGCCGGCCGGAGGCGGGGGGGACAGGGAGACCGCCGCGGCGCTGTCGCACGAGGGCGTTCACGTGGGAAGCGGGCTCCGCCTCCGCACACCGCCGCCGCAACTTGCCCACCCGAGTTGGCGGCTCGCGCGCGCGCCGTGCTAATTCGCTTCCGTATGCAGTGATGCGCTCGCCGATCGAGATGCACATGAGCGCAAATGTTCCATCACTGCTGTCCATTGGGTGGTGTAAAGTCGTTCGCTGACTTAAATTCTTGGTTGAAACTTCGGCGTACGTGCATGGAGAATCTACGTCCTTCTAAAAAGAACCGACTTCTATTTATGAATTTGGCCATATCTTATATCTAAATTGATAATCATAAATTGATTTTTTTAGAGCGGTTGGAGGATGTAATGTAAAATCAATATCTCTCACTCACTCAAATAAAAAAACAAATACTCTCTCTATTTTATAATATACGACATTAAAACAGAAGATGTAATGTATACGATACAAGCAAGAGAGCAAAAACCACGTCTTGCTGGTAGGGAAAATTTTACTAGATAGAATATAGTTTAATTCATAGTTTTTCTAGTGCAATTGTTGCGTCAGGTAGATTTTAAAAGTAACATTAAATTTAACACACAACTCTTTGCATATGTTTCTATAAATACAATCATATTTTGTATACAATTTTCACACCCTAAAAATCAGTTACTTATACATTATTGGGAAAAAGAATTTCTAGAAATTATGTAATAATCAAAGGAAGTGATAGAATAAAAATTCATGAAAATTTGAACATCAAATTGGCCTAGTTAAAATTTATTAAATACTTTAAGTGACTAGGTGTTTTTTGAATTTATTCTAGAATTATTTGAGTATGAGGAGTATTTTTAATAAATGAAAAATTACAAATCTAATTAAAACACTTTTAAGCCCATTCTATTCACTCTCAAGACATCAGCTCTTTTCTCTTCTTTTCCCATACCCATTTTCTTCTCATCTGCTTCCCATCTTTTCTCTTCCTTTCCTTCTTTGTTTCCTCCTTGGCCTAGCCAAAGCTTGCACGTTTTTCTTCCCGCACAGCCTCTTTGTCTTCGGCCATCCCTCTCCAGCCTGCTATACTCCTTCTAGTACTAAGCCATGGTCTAGTCTCACCCGTTTCCCCGTTTTGGCCCGTAAGCGTGCTAACTCGGCAACTCATCTGCCCTCTGTGCCGGCCTGCTTTGAATTGGCCCAAGCTATGCTAGCCTGCCATCCCAACGCCTCCCGCTGCTCCTTCTGCTGCTCCTTCCGCTAATGCACTGGGCCATGCATTAAGGGTGTCTTCAACCTCCAGCTAGGAGTCCTAAGCCAACTTGACGCCGCTTCTTTGATATCACACCTGATTTGCTGCCCTACTTAATCTCTTCCAAAATAGGAGATTTTATCCCTTATTCCTCTGCTTCCTTTTCCCTAAGAAACCCTAAAAATTCTAAAGTAAATCCCATAGATTTCGTCCCATTCCTATCTTGTAAAACTAGGGATAAAAACTAGTTGTTTCCTAGAAAATCTTGGCTATATCCATGTCAATCTCCTCCTCCTTTGCCTATAAATAGCATCCGCTTAGTCTCCTCTTTCATTTTCACCCCTTTTCCCTAGCTTTTTGTTGCCCTAGTCGTCTCCCCGTGCTTACTCTCTCTTTTTGTCGTCGCTGACGCATTTGGCCACCTCTTGCCATTGCCATAGCTTCCATAGGACCGTGCCTTCTTCACCACTAGAACCACAATGGCAAGGAGAAGCTCAGTCGACACCTCTTCGCCACCACAAGTTGTCAGAACGCCACTGTTACCATGGTCCCAAAGCCGCCGATGTTCAGAGCTCACCGTTGGTCATCCCTGTCACTTTTTGTCATCATTTTGCCGCTAGTGAGCTACGCCTCTTTATCCTCGACCTATTTATGCCCTCTATCTCCGCTACCTACACTGCCACCGTTTATCGTGTAACGTGGTTCCTATTGAGCTGATTTGGCCACATGACCTCACCATCTCCACGGTCACCTCATGCTTTCATGGCCGCCCCATGGCATCCTACGTGGCATCTTCTCTCTATTTGTCGGGATACAATCTAGTCTGTCAGGTCTCAGTCAACGACGATCAAAGAAATCTTAACCATCCATCCCTGTGGACAGTTATGGACTCTCTTATTAATCAAGTTCATGGTAGACTGATCCACATCCTTTTAATGACATGCGGGTTCCGCTTACTCAAGTCTCCTTTCTATCTCTTGGCTGGGATATGATTAAAACCTTTTTTCAGTTTAAAATAATTAAAAATGACATAATAAATTGTTTAGATTATTTCTAATAGATCTTAATTGAATTAAAATTTTATTAATTCATATGAACTTGCAATAAGGTCGTTTTAACTTCTATAATTCATCTAAATTCAAGCTACCTATTTATAAACTCTATTTGTATTGTTTATTTAGTTTTTATTAGTTTTTTCCTTGTTTTACATGCTAGCAGGTTGTTTATGTCGTTTTGGAGATTCGCGAGTTTGTTGAAAGAGTTTCGGAAGAATAATTAAAGACATTGATAGTAACACAAGTCAGATATAGAAAATCCCTCTCAGCGTCCGATATTTAAATTCTCGCTTTACTTTAAACATGTATTTATTTTTGAATGTCATTGGATGTTGTGAAACTATATCCTTTATTATGGCTAATTTATATCAATTACCTTATTCCTTTTTATCATGGAATATAATTTAACTAGCTTGTACTTTATATTGGTCAAGTTAAATATTAGTATAATTAATTATCTATGCATAGAAAATCTAGATTTACTTATATGATAACTAATGCTTCACTCATGATGACGGTTAGTCGTGTTTGATTAATTAATAATATTTTAACTAAAACTTGATTAATGGTGGGTTGTGAGCATATAGTTGTAATGTTTGTACTCATAACAATTACAAACCGATTTGCGAGCTACTATTATAGATCATTTGCCATAACAATGAGAAGGCAAAATAGACAATAGCTTGATCTGTAGTGTATCATGTCCTAGCAAGAGGCGCCATTGTGTGTTTTGTTGGTAATAATATTAATAAAATCACAATAATAGATATAAGTACTATATAGTAGTATTAAGTTCATTTGAAAGCCAAGAATTTCTCTAGCCTAGAGGTTGGATCACCTCTACTGAAAACTTGGTGGGTGACCATTCTGTTAAGCATATTATGCGAAGTGTCATATCATAATTTTACGCTTTATAGTACCATGGTGGTATTTCAGGACATGGCTATATCTATGAAATAGATCTTTGTGGGTAAAGATGTATCCTGTATGCTAGACTAAAACTATTTATAGTTATAGGTGTGACTAATAATGTTTTTTTATAATTAGCCTCATATTACTCGTTAATAATACTAATCTAATGATGATAATTTATTAGATTTTGAAGTAGAGATAGATATGTGTAATCGGGTTTGGTTGTTTGGGTATGTTTAGGCCTATATAACATCGGTATGCTGTTCAGGATTGATTTAATATTGTTATTTAATTAACTCTACTGTTTTACTATTTTTAAATATTTGCTAAATGTTGCTTTTGTAAATGAGCTCACCTTCATTTATATCTGTATATTTACTGTATAACTTGCTGAGTATATAAACAAATGTTACTTCAGTCATAAGAGAATGTTTATGTTAGAAGAGATGTAATTAGAGTACCTAGCTTATATCTAACTATGGGAGTGGAGTTAAAGCCTCGATAATGTCTGTGGGAGTAAAGCTAAAGCCTCACTAGATCGTTTTCTCGCTGCTGTTTTCATATTTGTGAGTTATTTTGTAAGTATTTATCGTTTATAATTATGTTAGAATTATCAATTTGTATTTTAAATGAGGATTAAATATACAAATTAGTTTAAAAATTACTAACTCAACAACAATACACACAGCTATAATCTCCCTCCACCATGATCAAAGGTAGCATACCTTTTGGTAATTAATTGACTCTTTTTTATCCTCTTAATAACAATATAATAGATAGATTGTCTTGCAAAACATGGTTTTCTTCCTTATGAAAAATATGCATGGTTTATCCAAAATTGTAAACAATTTCGACAGATCAATTATTACTCTACATCACTAATAAAAAATTTAGTTAGATCATATAGCAGACCAATTATTACTTTACTTCACTAATAAGAAATTTAGTTAGATCATATAACTCATAGGCAAGCGATATTTTATTCAGGAATTTATTGAAGTCATTTACTATTTATCTAAATTCAAAAAAAAATCACTGTTACCCAAAATCCTTTATATATTTGCCTTTCAATGAAAGCATCATTGAGCTCCAAATGGTCTGGGCATCTGGTGCAGTGAGTGGTATCCTAGTACCCTCCCACTCCCACGGTATTTACCACTTACCAGCTCCAATTCCCTTGATTCTTTGTATAATTTCCTCCCTATTTATCACAGCCTCGATTGAGATATACGATGAATTTTAGATTTATGTTTTGTGCAAAAAAAATTTAATACAACATCTGATCATTTTAGAGCAAAATAATTCGTTTATACTCTCAAATAAATATCAAAAACACTAGATAATCCTATCTCAAACAGGCATCAAATCTCTATATGGAATAAATCCTAACCTGAAAGGCTGGAGAAACCTAGACTGGAACACTTCAGCCCTGGAACGCAGAAAGTTCTCTGATGTACTACCTCAATCGATTTCTAATTTTCTATAGTCTGTTTTTTTTTTAAAAAAAGTCTTCGACATTAAAATTTGACTGTAATATATATCTTATAGAATGGGTTATTAATTGCCTTGAAACCAATATGTTGTATTAAATTGCAAATTCACGAACATGACGTACAACTTTCACCTTTTAAAAGGAGATAATCAGTAATGCCTAAACCTGAAAAATACCTCTGATCAACTAAGCATAAAAGATGGCGTTGGATAGAACAGGTAGCGGAGATGGAAGATACCAACCGTGTGAAGGCACCCAAACATCCAGAAAAAAATGTTTTTCAGTATTGCAAAACTAGATTCATAAACATCATCAGAGATTATGGGCACAAGCGTGTCAATGAGATTCTTCATAAACGTCTATGCTACATCCAACAGAACGAACACGATATGTCATTCAAAGAAAAATTAAGCTAATCGTTAAGGGTACAAGAAAGCTAAAGCTTCTCAGCAACCATTCACTTCGTAATTTTCTTTGGTGTCCTACAACATTGGAAATTGTTGAAAATAAGCACAAAAAGAAGGAATAGGTGAGCAAGAAAAACAAGCAATTCCAAGATACCTACGCTGATGCAGGAGCTGGAGCTGCAGCCCTTGGTGTCAGGTTGCCCTGAATACGAAATGCCAAGCAATCAGGCAGATCTCAACATAATCAACAAGAAGCATCAACCTATTGGAACATGATATCTGTTATCTCGAATAAAATGATTCTCATGAGCAGTCAACAATAGGAACATCTTTTAAATGATAATGATAATTTTCCAAGTGGCATATAGAACCTTATGTATGTCAATGCCAATAAATTAGTAGTACGAAACAACAATCACTAATATATGGGCCAGTCATTTCAATTTTTTAATGCACATCTTTTTGCAAAAGAAAGATGTCATTGACAATAATGTAAACTTTTTACTTGTCAAAGCCAGATCACGCTTTAAGCATACAAAAGGTTTTGATGTAAACTCATGAACAGGTTGACTTACTGATGGCAAACAGCTCCAGAAATCTTCATTTTGCAAAACAAAGATATCATTGACAACAATGTAAACTTTTATCTACTCCCTCCATTCCACATTGTAAGACATTTTGATTTTTTTTCAAAATCAAACCTTCTTATATTTGACCAAGTTTATAGAAAAATATAGCAATATTTTCAAAATATATTCTATGATAGATTTAAAAGAACTAATTTAGTGTTAAGAATGTTGCTATATTTTCTTATAAACTTGGTTAAAAATAAGAAATTTGACTTCGAATAACTTTTTAAGATATGAAATGGAGTGAGTACTTCCCAAAGCCAGATCATGCTTTAAGCATACAAAAAGGTTTTAATGTAAACTCATGAACAGGTCGTCTTACTGATGGCAAACAGCTCCAGAAGGAGACATCCAGTGGAATAGATTATTAAATCAACTGCTCATAATTTAATTCAACAGAGCAACCCAATCAAATCAGATACCCAGACCCAGGGATTTATCCATGAAACAAGTATCATTGACCGCAATGAAATGTTAATGGAGCCTGGAGCATTCAGTACTGCAATAGCTTACTGTAAGTTACAGATTAACATAATTTATAGACCGTGGAAGTGCCTGAACAAAATTTTCTTCTAGATAGATAGATGATACAGCAGACCTTCACTATCTTAAACTAGGTAAAAAAAGTACATTTAATTATACTTGAAAAACCTCTGACTGATCGCATGAACAGAGCAAGCAGATCTTTCCTGCAGTCATGCCACAGTGTGACAAACCTCAATGCTTGCAAGCAGGAAAGCTGGAAAATCAGACTCACATTCAAGCCGAATGAACAAGGCTACAAGTGCCTTCATTCAGGCAATGAAAAACTGTTCTACACACCCCACATAAACAAGCAAAGCTGTTATGGAGCATCAAAGAATAGTTTACTGCACAACAAATCATAGGATCATTTGGTTGTACCACCATAGAGAACATTATAACAGTAAACCAGCATATTGTTTGTTGCTATTGGGAACCACACACGCAGACTCTGATGGTGGGTGGCAACCATTTTATCTGATTATAGCCGTTCAGGCCAACCAAATAATCACCACACGCTATAACTAAAGGAAAAATTGTGCATCAAAAGATAAAATCATAGGCCTGCAATCACAATCCTAGTCTAGGGCCTCTAATGCTATGCAAAGGTGCGCAGCATGTATCAGCAGCTAATAATAAAAAGGAAACCTTTTGATTCATTTTGAACCAAGAAATCAGTAATCCAACCAATCATCTTGGCAATACAGTCTAGCTTTGATCCATGATCCACTGTGAACGAACCAACAAAAAGGATGTAACAGATTATCAGATACAGTATCACGTACAGGCTACAACCAAGCTCTTTGATCTTGTATATGAAAAACTGACATGTCTTTTGAACCCAATAAATATTAGCTGTACTAGATGCTTGCAAAGGAGGTGTTCGCGAAATCTTGCGCGCCCGGCACGAATACGCCGACGCCTGAGAGTTCTGCTTAGCTCAGTGTAGGCTGATCGGTTTCTCTCCGTGGCTCGAGGTACGCGCGCCGAGGGCTATGGGTTTCGCTCGGCTCCGATACGACGGTGCGGGTGCGGGCGTACCAGTCAATTTGACTCTACAATTGACAAGGAGGTGAGACGAACAGGTTGGTCGGACGACGGGCCAATATGAGCCCTCACTATCGGCTGGCTGCCGATAGAAACGAGTTAGTCATCGGTCACGTTCGAATGGCTCCTGCTATCGGCTGATCGCCGATAGGAATCAGGACACTCTTCCATCGGCTGAAGAGCCGATGAAGACATAGCCAGATGTCGACAAAGGATATGATGGCTTTGGGTGTAATGAAAGTAAAATCCTGACCCATCGGCCACAGAGCCGATGGAGGCATCGAAGTGTATTCAGAGAATAGCAAAGCACACAAGATCCCTCCTGATAGTCGACGGAAGCTATAGCGATCGTTCATCGGCTATAAAGCCAATGAAGGCATATGCGAACTGACAAGAAATCGTATAAAAGACACCGGCTGCAAAGCCGCTGCCGCTTCGGAGATGACAGCATGAGACCTATTGCCCGCCGTGACGACACCGCTAACACCGAATCTCAAAGATCGGACCTAACTGAGATAGTATAAGACCGAGGCCAACGACAACGGGACGGTAGACGCCGGATCGGTTGTGCTGAAATGAGGGCGAAGCGAACCCATCGACTAGCTGAGCCGATGAGAGAACGTCTCTCTGAATACAGGCGCGCATCGGCTGGAAGACCGATGCGCTTGGAGTAGGGCTCAAGGGAAGTCTCTGAAGACTGGTGCGTATCGGCCAAGGAGCCGATACGTTGGTCGTGTTGCTCAATGTATAAATAACTCATCGGCTAACACTTTGATAAAACGCCGTACAGGGACCTATAGGCCTAAAGCTCAATCTAGCATCGGTAGCCTCGTAGGTCAAACCTAACCGATGCAGCATAAGAGCGACGATGGCTGAGAGAGCTTGATAGATTCTACACGGACGTGATGCGATACATCCGATCAGCCTAAGAGGTCGAACCTAACCGACGCAGGCTTAGACAGAGCGAGACATATCGAGATAGTGGCAGGACTTACCTCTTCGCCGGAGATCAAAGTTAACCGATGCAGCCCCGCGTCGAGAGCCAGATCCCGCTGGTAAAAACCTAGATAGACTAGAGTGGCGATGCGCCGAAGTTGTATTGATCGAAAGATCCTCTGTACATGTTTCCAGGAGGTATATATTTATACCCTAGGTTTACAAAGTCCGACACATTTACAACAACCATCGGTCGTTATTTCCTAACAAAGATAAAGAAAAATATCTCTAAGAAAGTTAATTAAACTAACTAAATCTTCCTATCTATATAAGATAGGATTTACATAGATAGAATACCCTGCCGTGAATTCCACAGCTCCAACTTAAACTCGGTCTTATTCGAATAACCTTCTAATCTTGGATCAAATCTTTTCCTGCTTCGTTCGATTAGCTTCTTCCCTATAGCAACCGAACTCTTATTTACTTAAGCTGATATTTTTTTCCAATCCTTCCTTCGGCTTTCCAAGTTTTTGCGTTAACAGGAGACCAAATCCTTCCTGTTGTAGACTTACCAATGAAGGCAGGTGAGCACATCACAAAGACAGGCATACAGGGATTGTTTTTGGATTACCAAATTTAAGACTACATGTCTGCGCAATGCAACTCAGCGTATGTAGTTAATACCCAATACACGGAGTACAGTCAAATGATGAAGCATCCAATGAAACATCAATCCAATCTCAAAATTCAGCAAGATTGACTTCACAAGATTTTAGCACACATTCTGGTCCAATCACCCCCATTTAGCTCACTAGAAAATCAGAAACAACCACTAGCATTACAATTAGATAAATTTCACATCTGCCGTCATCTTATCTCAAAACCAATTAAACATTCTACGCATATGCCAAAATTGTTATAAGAAGTGCAAGGTTTGTAAGGTTCATTAAGTCCCTTGTGATGCAATCAGCCCTCACCTCACATGAGCTGTTCTTCCCGGCGGAGGTACTCGCCGGCGTCAGACTGGTGCAGCACGACCACGGCGTTGGTGTCGGCCTTCCTGCAGTCCTGCGCCGACCTGGCGGCGATGCCGAACCCGAGCGGCACGTCAGCCATGGACATGACGACGACGCCGTCGTTGCCCTGGGTGTTCTCCGTGATGCGGGCGAGGGAGGACTTGGGCACAGAGTTGCCGAAGAGGAAGGAACGATAGGTGTCGGGCTTGAGCCAGACGCGGCGGCGGGCGTGGGCGGCGAGGAGGTCGAGCGCGTGGACGGTGAGGTGGAAGGAGCCGCCGTGGGTGAACTTGCCGATGGGGGTGCCAAGCCCCGCCAGGCGCGGGCGGGCGACGGCGGTGGCGCGGCGGACGAGCGCCTCGGAGGCGTAGTAGACGCGGTTCTTGTGTAGACGGAGGCAGTAGCGGCCGGGCTGCGGGTCGGGGCCCTCCACTGCCGGCCGCTCCATGAGGTGCTTCAGGTTGGGGCCCGTGAACTTGAGGAGTTTCTCGAAGACCATCGTGGTCTCCTTCTCGTCGAGAGCCCGCATGGCGGCGGCGGCGGAGTTCGGGGACGAAGGGTTTGGTGGAGCGGCGGTGCGGATTGGGGATGGAGGCTAGGGCTTTTTGGTGAGCCGCCTCTTGGCTTTTATAATTTTGGGGGGTTTCTGGTCTTTTAATCGGTGACCGTTGGATCAAACCATATGCGTTTTACTCCTTTATTACGAGATTTGGTCTCTAGCATAGGCAAATGACCGGCGTTACAAAAAATAAATACCACAGCAACATTTTTATGTTTGACGGAGTGTTAGACTAACTGAGGCACGCATAATTTAATTAGCCGGTTGTTAAAATATAGAAGGATTTAGCCTATATATATAATATTTAGTAAATTAATCTATTATAGCGTGAATTATTTCTCACTTGATCGCCTCTTTTCTAACACTTGCTGATTAACGTTGTGACTCTTCATGGTCTAACACAGAGATATATCATTTTTGTGCCGTTGAATGTCACAATTTGCCTGCAAGCACATCTCAATTTGGGCCAAATTTTATTATAAAAGAAAAGTCTTATAACTAACTAACCATTTGAATACATCATTTTGTTCTTATTTTATATAAGATTTTAAATTTTAAGCCATCGTATTTTATATAAAATTTTAAATTTTAAACCATTATAATTTAACTTACAAACTTTAAATTCTATGTTGATATAAATCTAAAGTTGTGTCAAACAGAGCATAAGATATTGAAGAGTGACCGTTCAAAAGAGAGAGGCTTACATCCCAGACTTCTTCACCTATGTTGTCTTGTCTCTCTTTCCTTTCTTTCAACTCAAGAAACTTGAGCAGAAGTAAGGTGCTAGGACGGCAAACTGGACCATGTGTGACACCTGCTAACGGGGAAAGGCCCCGTATGGGCACACAGTGACACTACTAGGAAGAATAGTTACATGTCTATGTTGGTTTAATGTTTTGGATATAAATCAAATTCTGCACTACTTATATTGCTTATATCGTTTCAGACAAACCGGAATTCTGATTTTCTCGGTGAGGCGATTTTGAGGAGGTCAGGCACGGGGGATTCGACGGCGCCGGCGACGGGCTGGTCAAGCCCGATTGCCGGTCTGTGTCTACCTCGTCAAAAGACGCCACGCTCAGTTCCGGCGGCGTTGGCGCTAGTAGCCGTGTGCCTGGACGTTTCTGGGCGATCCAGGACGATGGCCCCGTCCAAGACTTTGTGGTCTGACGAAGATCTCCCACAACTCCATCCGGCCAACACTAACCACAAGGTGAGCTTTCCGTTTTCAGTGGTTGTAGGGTTGGAAGAGGGGTGGATAACGGTGACCTCCTGGCGGCGTCATTTGTTGACGCCGGCCGAAGTTCATCAGCAGCAGCCTTCAACAGTTTTCAAAACGAAGAAAGAAAAAGCTGCATGGCAAGGACCCCTTCCTCCAAGTCGATGGTCACCGCCAATGACTTTTGGTGATCTCCTTGCCAAAGCTCACCGTAGACGATGGCGGCAGCTGCTTCGCCCTGATGCGGATCAACGGCGGCAGTGGCTGCCTCGGCGGCAGGCGAACCAACGGTGCAGCGTGCAGAAGGTTGGACCTGAGGGCACGTTAGCGCACGAGGAGGCTCGGGCTTCAGTCCCATCTGCACGAAAGTGTTCACAAGAGGCGACAACTACGCACGCTAGCACGCAATCAACGGCGGCCACCAAAACCTATTTCTCTATGCCCGTTCGTAGAGGTGGTGCGGGAAGGAGTGATGGCTGGCGGCGATGCACGATATGGCGCTCGCGGCGGCGACGGCGACAATCGTCACGATGCTGCCGCCAATGTCGGTGCCTTCAATCTAGGCAGGCAATGGCGATGGTGGAGGCCGTCGCCCGCGTGGCAGGGAGCCGTGTCACAGGCAGGTTCCAAGGCAGACCTGCCATATTGAGGAGACCATGGAGCAGGAGGTTGGAACGCGCCAGCGAGGGGTGCAGGCGGCGGCACCGGTAATACTGCCCGCGGCGGAGCAGATCATCAAATGGCAGCGAGAGGAGTGGGGACAGGCCGTGGTGGAGGAGAAGGTCGCGGCGCCGGCAACGTGGAAGGTGGAGGTCGACAAGCCGGAGTCCCTGCTGCTGGGACAGGCGGTGTCGCCGGCGATCACGAGGGGAAACTATCCGCAGCAGCCCCCATCCCCCGTGTGGCAGACCCGACACCTACTTCTGATGAACCAATGCATGAAGCTACGACATACGTAGTGCCCGTTGAGACGGGGCCCCTCAGGGTTGGCAAAGGCACCCTCAGATTGCTTCAGATGCAAAGAGTTTCTCAGATTGCCCTGTACCAGTTTGTGACCTTTACGAAGATACCGAGCACTTTGCACCTGCCCGTCCATTGCTGCTCGCTCCCAAGCCTACTGCCAGTTTGTGTGGTTGGGGCGTGGAGGGTGGCGGCTTCTTCCTCATCCCAACACCGACAACAGGGGCTGGATGACCCAGAGAGCTACAATCCGATTAGAGAATGGCCACATTTCGGTTGAACAACCTATCTCGGAATTACGCTGGTTGGTTCCTGTCCGGTTTCAATGGGATGTCAGGGAGACAGCACCTGACACCTTTGTTGTTCACTTTCCCTCGGTGATCGAGCTTGATAGATTGCAAAGACTCTTTCATCCCTAAGGAATTACCTGTGGAGTTGAAGTTACTATTTTATCCCTAAGAAAAACAAAGTTCTCTTGATATTTTAATGTTTGTGGAATGATTGGTTTATTTTCCTAATGTCCTTATTACATACAGAATTTTGTTGTGATAGTGACATTTACAGAACGGATCTTTTTAAAATTAAAGATGGTTAGGTCTTACATACGTAGTACAATGATAATGAATTGGCAACAATTACACTTAAAAATAATGTTCTAGAAAAGATTAAATATGAAGACATAATTTGTATTTAGATTATTTGTATCTGATTAGTATATGATCTCGTTTTGTATTTAGCATCAGAGCCTCAAAACCTTATTTACGCCCTGGCAAAGAGTTAGAAAGGTTCCTAGTTTTGACTTTGGCGTCAACTTGGTCATTAATAAATGGGAACAGGAGATTGAAGCTAAGTTTGTTTTGGAAAAAAAAAACTTGGTTTGAAGTTTACGGTGTGCCGTATGGAATCAGATATTTTCTTAGCCTTCATGCCGTTGGTTACATTATTGGCAATACAACACAAGTGGATATGGTTTATCTCCGAAAGCACGGTGTGGTAAGAATGCAGATTGCTGTTGATTTTAGGGCAACTTTACCACCTAGTGTTTACATTGCATTCCGTAACCATGTTTATGAAAAAAAAAAATTGAGCCTGAAAAAACGGACGAGAATACAAAGGGAAAAGAGAAGATGGATAATGGAGAGCCAGAAGATGATAGTGAACCAAGGATGAAGGATGGTGATGTGCTCATGGAAGACAGGGATCCGAAACGCCAAAAGAATGAGGCTGGAATGTCGAGAGGTAGCTCAGCTTCTGAATGTCAATTCCCATCACGTTCTGCTACTGTGTTTACTTGTGATTTGACAGATGTGCAGCTGCACCGACTACTGATGTGGCCACGGTGCTTGCGGAAGCAACGGCGGTCGGCGTGGAGGCTACCTGCGAGATGGCTGCCGGTGAGGCGGCCATGGTGTATGCCGGGACAACCGACGATGGAGCCGAGGGTGCCGGCGAGGTGGCCATCATGGCCGTTGACGAGGCGTACGTGGATGTGGCCAATGAGGTGTCCGCCATAGGAGATGACACTGCCGGTGAGCTGGCCCCAGCGGCTACCGAGATGGTGGTTGATGATGGCGTGGAATTTGCTAGCAGGATGGCTACTGTTGTCTTGTCCGAGGAGGTGGCCGAAGCTGCCGGAGTGGTGGCCCCGGCGGTCACAAAGTCAGCGGTTGACGACAGTTTGGAGGCTGCTAGCGAGCCGGCTACAGTAGTTGCTGTGGCTGATGTGATGGCCACATTGGGGATGATGCTACCGGTGAAGTGGCCCCGACGGGCTAACGAATTTGACGTTACCGGTGAGGTTGCACTGACATGTATCAAGATGGCGGTTGATGATGGCGTGGAGACTGGTAGTGAAATAAATGGCCACAGCTGATGCTGAAGTGGCGACTTTTGACGGCATAAAAATGCCAGTGCCGAGACTCAGATAGCTGGTGAGGCGGCCATGGTGGCTGCGATCACACCCGTGCTATCCGTCAAGGACGGACAGCACAAAGAAGACAATGTGGGGGACGAGCTGGCTGCCGATGGGGAGCAGCTCGCTGCAACACGTGCCTTCAGAAATGAGGTGCAAACTCGAGCGGAGGCGGGGGTTCTCATCCTGCAAAGTGGTGAAGCGTCGTTCTCGATAACTGGTCAACCCTACTTCAACAGGGCAAAGTGAACATCAAAAGGCGATGTCAAACGCAGATATACCAGTGGCAGATCGAGCGGAGTTTCTTAAAAAAGATTCAAACTTCTATATGGGTTTTTAGATAATAAAAAATTAATAAGCTAATACGTTTAATGAATGATGAGTAAGTATTAGCTTCTTTTAAAGTTGAAAGTTGTAAAGTGAGGCAAAAACAACCTTAAAGCAAAAGAGTTGAAGCAAAATCAATTTGGGTAAAGTTTAGGCAAAGATCAAGTTGCCCCTAAAATTACAAGCGGTCAGATTGTCCGGTACTAGACGGTTTAGGAGTAGGAGGTGTTGGATAATCCAAAAGAAAATAGACACAAGTGGATGGCTTTGTCCAAAAGACATCTAACAAACCCTATTGGGTAATCTGGCTCGATATTGGATTGTCTAACACACTCTAGACATAAGATGAATGATTGTTCTAGGAAAGTGGAAGAAGTAATGGGCAGAATAATCCAGTGCGGTTCCAGAAGGTACAACAGTCTGACAGTGATATCAAACTATCTGGTTCATTATGACCCAATGGCTAGTTGTTAGTTATCGTTGCAAAAGTTATATAGTGTCGAACAATCCAGCACGGTATCGGATTGTTCGGCCTAGTACCTTTCTAACAGACCTTTGCGATGGCTACAGATGGCTAGTTGGAGGAGTTGGGGCTATAAATGGATAGTGTCCTGGAGTTGTTTAGAGGCTTTTGGATCCACTTTCACCTTGAGAAACTAAGCAAGTGTCTAAGAGTCTAGAAAAGTTAATTGAAGATCTTTTGTAATAAGATTTAGTCTTGAATGTTCTTGTATTGTTGTTTAGAAAGCTAAACTCACTCCTAGCTCTCTCTGATCTAAATCTTGTGTGCTCATTAGTATGTTAAGTTGAGAGTGTGTGAAAGAGAAGAATTGTAATCTCGAAGCAACCAAAGGGTGTGGTAATGTGGGAACCATTATGAAGGTTCAATCTGGCCTCCAAAAGAAAAGAGGTAAATTGAGTGGATTCTAAGCTTTGTCTTGGTGATTGCTTAATAGAGCAAGCTTGATCGATCAAAAGAAGTCATGTGGTTTTCAAGCTTGGATCTTTGTAATCGCTTGGATCATGGACTTGCTCTTGATGGTAGCTTAAGGATCAAGGGTTTATTGGAAGCCATTGCTTGGAGAGGATAACGGTTGAAATAAACTTGGCTTTGGTTCTAAACTTTGATAAACAAATCGCTGTCGCTTCTATCTTTTTATCTTGCATTTACAACTTTCTATCTTTAGCTTGTAGTATTCTTGTGCTAGCTTGTTATCTATCTCTATCATTGCTTATTCTTGTTGAAAGTGTGTTTAAAGAGCCCCTCTAGTTTTCATCTCATCATTTTCATAAGTCGTTTATCATTGTGTTGGTTAGATTGTTGTGTCAAAGATGGATAATTCGAATCCTTTATTTCATTGCACTGATCATATTGTCCGATAGCTACCAGACTGTCTGACTACTCTAGAATCGGATTATCTGTAGCGGTACCAGATTGTCTGGCTAGTTCTAATTTCGCTGTAAGTTTTTATAATTTTAGGTAAACGCCTATTTACCCCTCTTTAGGATACTTCTAAGAGCTTTCAATTGGTATCAGAATCAATCTTTTCATATTGGCTTAACCGCTAGAAGATAAAATGTGGAGGAACGCGGCTACACCAGTGCTTTCCGGTGAGGATCTTTCGCTTGTTGGTAGCTTCAATAACAAAAGTGGAGCTAAGGGAGCATATCTCTTGATTATGGCAAGTTTAATTTACACTCTTATACCCAATTCATCTTCGTGCCTTTTAGGCGGGCTCCTCACTTTGATGGGACCTTTTATGATGCTTGGAAGCACAATTTGTATCTAATCTCTTTGCAGCCTAGTGTTTGGAAGATTGTGTGCATAGGTGTAATGTGCTAGAGGACACTGACAACCTCAAGCTAGAGCAAGAGCAAATGATCCATCGAAATGCCTAAGCCATTAGTGTCATACTTAGCATCTTGAGTCCAAAAGAATTCAATAAAGTAGATTAACTCGAGGAGGCCAACGAGTTTGGGATGCTCTTCAACTTGATCATGAAGAGTCTTAAGGCATGAAGGAATCAAGGATTGAGTTATTGGAATGCCAACTTGGTTGGTTCATGATGAAGGACGACGAGACTCCTCATAAGATGTATGATCACATGATAATCATCATCAATAAAATTTGAGTCCTCAATGGTGATGACATGACCGATCACGCCATCGTCAAGAAACTTCTCTAGCTTTTGCGCTCAGAAATAATACCTTGGTGACTCTCATCTGAGAGATGAAGAACTACAGGAAACTTTCTCTAAGTGACGTGCTATCAAGATGTCAAGTATATCAAGAGACTCGCCAATAATGCTACCCTCACCAAGAATAAGGAGATAGCTCTTAAGGCCAAGAAAAAAGTCTTAAGTGATGACGAGAGTGAAGATGAAGAATTTGCTCTCGTTGTCAAGTTCTTGAGAGGTGAAGTAGTCTTTTGCAAGAACAAGCATGATGACAAGACCAATATGGTGAACATGTGTACTTCATTGCCGATTGCTTCAACAAGAACAAGGATCGATCTTTCCCATGTGGTAATGGGACATAAATTAGATTTTGGGAAGACACGTGGTTAGGATCATGTCCTCTCAAAGATCAATACCCTTCTCTATATGACACAATGCACTATAGGAGAGGTTATGAGTACAACACCGCTTAATATCTCATTTAGGCGTGTAATTGTTGGACATAAATTTCTTGATTGGAATAATTTAGTCCAACAAATTTCTATGGTTAAACTATCAAATGAAAAAGATTGCTTTGTAAGGTCGATATATAGAAGTGTTAGTTTTTCAGTTTTCTCTATGTATACTGTAGTAATTAACTCTAATGTTAGTATTTGTAAGAGGATACTATGGGAGTTAGAGATTCCACTTAAAATCAAAAGTTTTTATGTGGTTTTTTCATAAAAATAATCATAATCATGCTAAAAGGAACCGAAGGGGAGACAAATAATAATGTTTTTTTAATGCGCAAGAGACAATTCAACACCTTTTTTATTATCATATTGCATATTTTACATGGTGATGTGCTTGCTGTGCTTTCAATATCCCTCCTCCCCAAAATTCAAAAATATATATTTGGTAATTGGCTTAGGGTAGTGTTTAAACCCATGAAAAAAACTAATTTTATTAGGTACTTTATGTTGATCAATTTGGTATTGTAGAAATAATAAAATATTTAATAACAAAAATTTATCTAGCCACATGTATGTTATTTTTCATGTATTCTAGCTAGCTATAATATTAGTATATAATGTTACCACAAGATATTATGCGTAATAGTGCCTACACTTAAGAGCCTCCAGCATAACACATATATATTCACTTGTTATAATCTTTTTGTACTTTTAGTTCTTCAACTATTTTTTATTATCTAAGGGTAGTTGGAACGTGTGCTATTACTCTTTCTTTATTAAAAAAAATGTATCTTAGATCAAGACCGGATATAAAATATTTCTATTATCTTTTAAAAAATTAAAAAAAACTTAGTGGAGTAGTGGTGGAATTGGTTTGCCTGCTCCTTTCCTGTTGGTGCTCCCAACACGTGGTAAGCATCACTTGGCTAGAGTGTTCATGGTAGGGCCTCTTAGCGTTTCCAACTTTCCATCCTCACATATCTTCCACCTATTAAATGTAGACCTTGACACATTGACACTATCGATTGCCGTGCGTCCATGTTGCTTTTGTCGTCAAGTAGATACCATGCTTCGCCTTTGACTATGGCCATGGATCGCTTGGTGTTGGGCGACACTAAAGAAGGCCGAACAAAATTGAGCAAGTGCTAGAGATCGAGCATTGAGCGAGCACAAATGTTGCAGTAGAGACTGTGGGTCGAAAACGCCAAGACCCAAGAGGCCCTACCGCAAACACTCTATCCAAGCGATGCTCGCCACATGTTCAGGAGCACCAATGGGATCATAAGAGAGGAGTAAGCAAGTCGCATCCACTAGTGTTGTTTATGGTTTGTTGTTAGTAAGCCTGCCCTATCTCACACACTAGTGCTTTGAAGTGGGACCCACATCTTGGCCAATCCCTCTCGCGTCATTACATGTCCCCTAGGAATGAATATGGTGCTGAAATTCTCAACCTTAAAAATAATATAAAAGTATTATCTTTTATGATCATTTTTTAACATTTAATTTTTCTAATTTTGGTTAACGTAACACTAAGTTACTGCTAAATAGTTAAATACATAAATATGAAAAAAATTATGTGCCGTTTCTATAAAAAAAAACATCCGCCCATGCATCCCTTTGCCAAGTTGAAAAGAAGAAAATTAAATGAAAACACGATCAGGCCTCCCGCGCCGTCTCCCCATCCTTCCCCATCACTTCCTCCTGCATGCCCTAAGCGCTGGTGTGCTAGTATGGAGGCGGTGACCATCGAGGAGGCAAGGCGTTTCGTCGCTGTCGTCAGACCAGCACGCGGAACTGAGACGCCGGGGACCTCCTCACGAATCACGATGGCAGCGGCAGTGGCCACGGTGATTAAAAATGTACAGTAGAAAGCAACGAGACTAGCTAGCCTGTGCGTTCGAGGCAACAAAAGCAAAGGCGAATCCTCGGACTTAACACCGTTTGCGGCCAACTACAACTGAAGTGGTATATACTTGGGCAGTTATGTTTCTTTCCTCTGCTTTAAGTTGTAATTATAACTTTATTTTTTTGTTTGTAAAATTTTTTTCGCTTTTTTATGTGGTCTTGACGGTGTTGATTTTATAATGGACTCTGATACTATTTGCAGTGTGCACTGTACAAGTAATTTGCTTCAAAGAGAATAATATATATGTGGCCATCGCATCGCACATAAATAAATCAAATCTATATAGAGAGAATGAAGTGTTTTCATTGCAAAGCAAAGAAAACAAATGTAAAATGGTAGCAAAGGGTGGCCGTCCACTAAAACTAATGGTAATATCAATAAACATTACGATTTTGAATGCTTCATCGTCCCTACACGTTCAAAAAATCCATGTACTCGAGCTGCTTCATCTCTTCCCCATTTTCTCGATCGAACTGACATCGGTAAAAACTGCACAAACATTCACAAGAGAGGTTAGATTTTTCATCCCAATCCAAAAAATAAGCACAATCAATAGACAAGAATTGTAACCATTTGACTCACCTTCCGTCCATACCGATTATCAGAACGGTATTTGGTCTGTTACCAAATGCGACCACGTACTTCACGCCTTCACGCAGGCGGAACTGAGCCAGTGACCGTTCTGAATTGAAATAGCTTGAAAATAATAAACGTAAGCATATCAAAATGATCGACAAGTCAGGTATAAAACAACGCACAAACAGCATATATTTACTCCAAACAAAGCTTAACAAAAATAACCTCGAGATCAAAAATTACCTTTCAAAGTAGATTTTTGATTTTGTTTTGCGATCGGTTCTTGCATCCTGACCACTAGCTTTGGAGGAAGACGGCAACTCAACATTGATGTGAAAAACATGTATGGTGCCTTTGTCGCTTGAGACCGCTAACCGCTTTGAATCAGAGGAGAAGGCGATGGAGTAATGTCTGCTCTGTCAGAGCTTCTTCTTACCTACCAATACAAGAGAAAACAACGTTAACATTAGCTGCAATACATCTGACCAAATTAATAATATTGTACATACAATATAGGACAATAAGCAATATGTAAATAATAAAAAAAACTATAATTCATAATATTGCGGAAACAAACCTGATTAATATAACACGCACTCTAGTTCTAAGCAATATGCACAGAATAAAAAAACACGTACGTACTCCCTCCATTTTTAATACTGACGTTGGTTAGTTTAATTCAACATCATATATTGAAAAATGGATGTCGTATGTTGAGAAATGGAGGGAGTAATTCATAGTACGACGAAAACAAAACTAATTACTATAACACATGCTAATTTGTTACTGATTTTGTTTAGTTTCTGGTTCTGGGTTGTTTAGAATTTTTGGTAGTTGCTTCAGCTGTCGGCGCCGCCGATCAACCTAGCCCATCGCTCCTCCGGCGTTCATGCCGGGGCACGCGAACAGCGAATCAGGCCCTCTCGACACGGCACAGACGCCGAGCGGGTTGTCCCCCGTCTTCACCCGCCGCTGCCACACTGTCGTTTTCCAAGTATTTAGTTAGAGTAGTTAACTCAAGTTGGCCGGCAAGATTCTACTGGTTGTTAAAAGCAACTCTCTCTATCAAGCAATTTTACCGTCTGGCGGCTGGTACACGCACAACGAAGAAGGCCTCCATGTGTCAAGCTCCAGGCTGGCGCGAAAGGCCGCCTAATCTTCAGCCCATAATCTCACGGTATCCTTTTTCTAATTCTCTGTTAGATCGTCAATATCCTTTCCCTTATCATTTAACTATAGCAAATTTAACCAAATAGCTTTCGTATTTGCAAACAAAACCATCCGTATACTTAACTTGGAAAAAATACAATTTATAAGAAAAAAAAGATACTAAAAAAAGTTGAAAAATCGACCAAAGTAGAGGGTATTTATATACGTACCTCTTGAAGAAGCTTGCCGTCGCTGGTGCTGCAGATGCGCACGAGCGTGCACTTGGAGCCGGCGGTGGCGAGCAGCCGGCCATCGAGAGACAGCGCGAAGGCGATGGCGGTTGAGCGGTGCGCGCGCACGTAGACGTGGTCCTCGGCGAGGCGGTGGACCTGCATCATGCCCTTCATCTTCTGCGGCGCGACCATCGCGAACCGCGCGCAGCCGTCGGGCTGCACCAGAGCGCCCACGCCGAGTGGGTTGAGCGCCGTCTCCACCACCTTCACCTTCTTCACCGACGAACCGGAGTAGGGGATCTCGTACAACACAGTCCTATCGTCGCCCGCGACGAGCTGGTACTCCCCGACCAGCCGGATCCCGCGCAGGACGTCGAACGGGAGCTCCTTGTTGATGCGGCACATCCGGCCGTCCGGCACGCACCAGAAGCAGATCTTGTCGACGGAGCCGCCGGAGCCGCCGCCTTTCTCCCGCCGGAACACGACGAGCCGTCCGGGCAGACCTTGACGTCCCTGTCCAATACTTTGTGGAGCTAGTTGAAGCAGTGAGAAGGCCTTCAGGCCGGTGGCCATGGCCGCGATGAAGCTAGTGGAGAAGGGGTTGAATGCGAGGTGGCCGAGCGGCGCCGGGCTCTAGCTGCCGTCGACGGCAGTGGAATAATTAGTTGGAGCCATCATGATCTCGATCGGAGTAAGTCGAGTACAATCTCAGCAAGGTGTTGTCGCAATTATGGAAAAAAGGCACGATCGATGGATCCATGTATATATGGCTTCTTGCATGGAAGTGTAGACGAACTCGTGTTGGTGAGCATGTCGATCTCGGGCATGCATGCTTGCTGATTCCGATTGTTATTTATCTTACTAGCTGATTTTGTTTGCACTATGCTAAACTGTCTCGGACAAATTGCCTGCGTTTTGTACTCGTTGAAGAATTATGTACTCCGGATTCCTACTTCGCCTGGTGTCATTGGCAGAATCGTGTTGGAAGTTGGAACAGTCTGAATTTGCCTTAGAACCGATGAGCAGGGTTCACAATACCGTTGGGGAGCGGGAGTCAAAAACAGGGAATTTCAACCAGTTTCGATCGAAATTTAACCGAATTTACCTTTTCAAATTTGAGTTTTTGAAAAAAAAACTATTCGAAATCCCCCTAGAAATCTGATTTCGAGCCGCCTAGAAATCACGGAATTTCACAAGCCGGAATTGTCATGCCCTCAGAACTTTTTCGGCCCAGATTATATAATATATACTATATCATCTCCAACGACGAATATATACAAGAAGTCGATCAATTCACAAGCCGAAGAGAAAGTTGCAAATTCTCAGCAGAGTAAATTCCATCGACTTTTATTGAGCTAATCTCAAAGGAAAAAACAAAAAAAAGGGAGATTTTTATTGAGTTAAGCATCTTCACCGATCGACCACACTACTGCAGCAAAGGCATGTAACACAGTAATTAATAGTTTAGTACATGGCGCGTCCGCCGTCGACGAGCCCTGCCCTGTAGCCGGCGTACACCATTTCGCTGGCCAGCATCCCGCCGCCGGTCCCCATCTCGAAGTCGAGGTTCTTTCTGTTCGTCCTTGCCGGCACGCCCACCTGCCAGTCGGCTTTCTCCGGTGAAGGCCTCGACACATGACTGCCGGCTTTTGCAGCTGCTGGTGCAGGCAATGCGGCTACATGCCCGCCGTAAGCTCGTGCAGACGGCGGTGTCGGCGGCGGCTTGGTCACTGCTTTCTCTACGGGTGCTGGTGGAGGAAACGGCGCCGTCGACGGTTTACGGGCAAGGTAATCCTCCGGTGGAGGGGGAAGGTAAGGGTATGGCGGCGAAGGAGGATCGAAGTGCGACACCGGGTACGCGACGACGGTCGCCTGCGGCTGCTGTGGCTGAGGCTCGATGACGGGGCCGAGACGGTAGGAGAGGTAGAGCACTCCGCGGGGCTCGGAGCGGTTCACCTTGCGGACCTGGTAGGACGCGAACTGCGGCGGGCGGGGGCCGACGTCGTAGTCGGAGCCGGAGCTGGAGAAGATCTCGGCGAGCGGGATGATGACCTCGCCGATGTCGCGGTCGCCGAGGGAGCGCTCGGCGCGGAGGAGGACGTGGAGGCAGCCCCCAGCAGCCGCGGCGGTGGGCGGGACTGTGAACCGGAGCGTGGCGTTCCAGGCCGGGTGGCGGCCGCCGTAGGGGTCCGACGGCGTGCACTGGCGCATAAGTGGATCGCCGGAGATGTTCGCCACGGCGTACACCTCCATGCGCGAGATGAAGTTGACGTTCTTCAGGTCCCTCCCCGAATGGAGGGTGACCTCAAGTACCCTGTACGCCATGGCTATCTCACTCAGGTGATGGACTGATGGAGTGATGAGTGATGGTGCTTCAGCATGCAGGTGTATGTATAGGAGGTGGAGCGGGACCCACCTTCAGCGACGGTAAGGTTCCAAAGCTGCCTAAAGTACTAAAGTTTCAAGTCTGGCAGAAAGTAAGTAGTTAAAGCAGGAATTCGAGTACAGTGGTACATACAAGTACTCCCCCGTCCTATAAAAACTTAATTTCTATTTTAACATAGTTTACGTATCTTAGTTTTTACATAGCCCAATAAAAAAACTTATATAGTACCAACACACGAAAATAGAGATGAACAATTGCGAAAGTTAAAAATATAATTTAACAAATCTTTCTAATTATAAAATTAAAAAACCGAATATAGTTTTGGTAGTAGTAGATTTGTACTCTGATTAACATGAAATTATTAAAATAATCTAGAAAATTTTGAAAACAAACACAACAAAAAAGTCAATTATCTCGAGATATTTACGAAATAAAATTACTAAACAAAAGTTTAATAAAAATTAATTAATAATATAAGATCCAAAAATAATTAACAGACTAAACTTTTCAAAATACTAGAAAAACACCATAAATCAAACAAACATCCCTAAATCTTAGAACAAAATTAATCAATGTAAAATCTATAGCTACGCATGCGTAAAAACGAATAAGAAAGAGATTAATTACTACACTAATCTTCTATAAACTTTATCATTATTACTAAGGTTATACTTTCAAAATGATTCTCCAAATCAACTAAAAGATTTCTCCACGAAATCTCCAAAATCAGAACTCTAATATATTATCTAATTCGTTCAATTATCAAAAATCTCCTAATTATTTCTCTAAAACTCTCTCTAAATATACTTAAATATCCTACCAAGGTGATTGTGTAACCGTTTTCACCAAAATTTGGTAAGTCTCACAGTAAGATTTGAGAGCCTATCGATTTATGAAAGGAAGCTGATAGATACAGTAAGAAAGTCGATTGGACGGTTTGTTGATAGATTCGATCCAGTCAAAAATAAAAAGTTATCTAGATAGGACCGAGTAGGAGATGTCATGAAAAATATGGCATGGTACATTATCTCTCATGGCATGGTGCTATAGAATATATCTTATAAGATAGAGAAATTTAATTAGTTAGAGATAATTTTCTTTTATATTTAAAAAATAATTTCCGGAGATTGTTTGTAATTGCATTAGACTCTTGTAACTACATGATATAAATATAAACCCCCTGTAACCTTGTAAATGATCAATGACAGATCAAATCAATCTCGGTGTATCATCGCCCTAGTTCATCTAGATTTTTATCGGCGGATTCTGTCTCTCGACGTGAGGATGCATTGGTAAAGTCCGATCTCCGATGAAGAGGCAAGTCATGTCACTATCTTAGTCTATCCGTTCTACATAAGGCTACATCGGTTAGTTTCGATCTCTTAGTTCGATCGGGTGCATCGCATCACGTTCGCGTGGTTCTATTGGCTTATCGAGATCCCTCTACTACCATTGGTCTTGTGTTGCATCGGTTAAGTCCGACTTACTGGGTTGTTGATGGTAGATTAAGCCGTAGGTCGATACTTCTTTACGTGAATGTTTCATCAGAGCGATTAGCTGATGAGTTATCCACACATTGAGCCTTATGCCTAGTGTATTAGCTTCTTAATTGACATACATATGTCTTCAGAGAATTCCTCTCATCAACTTAGCTAGTCGATGGATTCGCACGTTCTTTCCGTCCACGTGCCCGATTTAGCTTCTTGTATCTTCGGAAGATCGGATCTCGCTCCTTACTATTCATTGCATATTATATTTGGAGCGACATCGGCTTTATAGCTGATATATCCTTTATCTTATTCCTTGCTATCCGTATATGCCTTCATTGGCTTTCTAACCGATGAACGAGCACTACAACCTCTATCGGCAATCAACCAATAGGAGGATTACACATATTGCCTATTGACCACTGTATTCTAGAGCACCATCGACTATAGATGGCCAAATGGCCCGCCTAGCACAACCTAACATAGGCACGACAAAAGCAAAGCCCGACGTTACTAGGCCAGGCATGGCACGCTATGCCACCGGGCCATGCCAATCAGGCCCGTGGGCCTAACTGTCGGCTCATGCATGACACGTTGTGCTTAAAATCAGGCCATGCCAGCCCAACTAGTCCGACACAATTAGTTTGTCGTGCCAACCTATGGGCCAAAACCATTGCTATTCAAACAGAGATCAAAATAACGGACTAAATTACTAAAATAACAAAATATATTGAGATGTTCACGTATTGTCGTGACTGCCTCATTAAAAACCTTTCTAGGTAAAGACTTACACCTCGTGAGAAAACCCTAGAAAGGAAAAAAAGTGTATAGCACAGCTCATTTAAGTTGATAGTTCAAATGTCTAATGTCTTACAAATCAAATAGTTAAACTCTCACTCTCACCATAGTCCCTCACTATCATTATCACCCAAACCTAGTTCCAATAGAAGCAGCATCAGCATCATCAACATCAAGCCATAAATTTTTAAGTGATTATTTAAGCTTATTGTTCTCAACTGAGTATTGTGCTCTTACTTCTCCAAGCTCATAGTCTTTGATGCATGTCAATGCCTTCATCATTTTAGGTGCTAAGTGCTGACGCCGCTCCTTAATAATCCTGCTAGTCAAGGAGAAACAAGACTCAGAAGAAATAGTTGAAATAGAAACTAACATAACATCTTTAGCCAACATGGATAGAATTTGAAATGTTAATTTTTGCTCATGCCACCAATAAAGTATGTCAAATTCATCCATATTGGAAGTGATATTATCACTATGAAGCTAAACTGATAGCTCAGAGGCTAAGAATGAAGATGATAAAGATGAAGTGTTAGTGGTGAGAGGACAACTACACTTGATACATTACCACCAAATATTTTGCCCTATACTTGCTTTTTCTTAACTATAGACCTTGATGGTTATGAGACACTATTCAACCTAGTTGCACCAAACTTGTTTTCGTACTAATTCAGTCTTAACCTTAGCAAAATATTCAGTGTAATCAATAGCAGTATATTGAGCAAATAGTTGAAGCACATATTACAGACCATTCATCTTAGCTCTAGGGTCAAGAATAAATGCATATAATTATGACAGAGGTATATGCAACCAATACTTGATATATTTAAACTTCATTGGAATAACAACATGCCTAAAATTACCATCATTTTCATAGTTATGTAAATGACTAGCAATTTCTAGAATATGATGCATTATCAAAGGACTTGTGGGATAATAAACACCAAGCTAAGTAATAGTGGAATCATATAACAATTCAAGAAAATCTAAGATATTTTTTGTAACATACTAGTGAGTAATAGTCAAAAGTGATTGACCTTCATATAAACCATAGTAAGATGCAATAAACACAGAGAAAGTACTTCTATGTGGTATTAGATGCTTAAACATGAGATATGTTGAGTTCTATCTAACATTCATATCCAAAACAAACTTTCTAGGACTCACACCCTTAGCAACGTAGAAGTTTTTGAACAAAGCAATGCGTTGATTGGACGAATTCAAGAAAGAAAATACAATTCTAAAAGCCTCTGTGTAAAGCTTAAGCCTCTTCATGCTAGATTTGACAATAAGATTAATTACATAGCTAGCGCAATGCTGATGCACAATACTAAAGTTATGAGGTCTAATAGAATCAACATGAATAGGTTTAAAATTAGACCCAAGTAACTAGCAAATATATGTGACAATATATCCATAGCAGATATATTAAAAGAAGCATTGTCTAAACTGATAGAGAAAATCTTGTGTACTAAACCATTTTCATCAACTATACCAGTAATATGTTTCGCAATATTTGCACTAGAACAAGAGACTGCAATAAGCCTAAGGCCTATTACCCTCTTTTGCATTTCTCAATCAGCATTGATAAAATGATTAACAACACTTATATAATCCTCTTTAGCATTACCAGACCAAATATCAGAGGTCAAAGCAACATAAGAAACAATAGACAACACACAGTTCTTAAGGTTATCACGACGTTCATTGAACAACTTAATCATATCTCTAGTCACGGTTTACCTAGATACTTTAGCAAAATAAGGATTTGTTAATGCCAAAATTTGAAATGCCCAGGGATAGATTGAAAAGACAATCAGCTTAAGTGAAGAAGAGTCCAATTGCTACAGTGATGAGGCCGATCGGATGGAAGTAAGGAGAGATTCTGTCTCAGAATAGAAAACTATCCAGATAAGACCGAGTTTGAGGAGAAGCCGTGAAACTCACGATAGGATATTATATCTATGTAAATCGTATCTTATATAGATAGGAAAGTTTAGTTAATTTAGTTAACTACCTTTGAGATATTTTCTTTTATCTTTGTTAAGAGATAACATCCGATGGTTGTTATAAATGTGTTAGACTCTATAAACCCAGGGTATAAATAGACCCCTGGAAACGTGTAATCATCGTCTCTCGATCAATACACTTCTCGACGCATCGCCACCCTAGTTTATTTGGGTTTTTACCGACGGGGTCTGGCTCCCAACACGGGGCTGCATCGGCTAAGCTCGATCTCCGGCAAAGGGGTAAGTCCCGTCACTCTTCCGATATCTCTTGCTCTGTCTAATGCTGCATTGGTTAGGTTCGACCTCTTAGACCGATCGGATGTATCGCATCACGTCCATGCAGGGTCTATTGGCCTATCAAGCTCCGTCTGCCGTCGTCGGTCTCATGCTGCATCGGTTAGGTTTGACCTATGGGGCTGCCGACGATAGATTGAGCTTTAGACCTATAGGTCTCTGTACAGTGTTTCATCGGAGGGTTAGACGATGAGTTATCCATACAATGAGCAATACGTCCAGCGTATCGGCTCCTCAGTCGATATGCACTAGTCTTCAGAGACTCCCCTCGAGCGCCACTCCAAGCACACCAGCATTCCAGCCGACGCGTGCCTATCTTCATAATGACGTCCTCTCATTGGCTCATCTAGCCGATGGGTTCGCTTCACCTTTGTCATATTCGGAGCGGCATCGGCTTTGCAGCCGGTGCATCTTTCATACAATTCCTTGCCACTTCGCAGATGCCTTCATCGGCTTTCTAGCTGATGAGCGAAGCGTTACAGCATCCGTCGACTATTAGGAGGGATCATGCGCGCTTTGCCTTAGATACCCTTCGGTGCCTCCATCAGCTCTACGGCTGATGGATTAGGATCTTGCTTTCACTACACCCGGAGCCATCATTTCCTTCGTCGACGTCTATCCACACTTTTATCGGCTCCCTAGCCGATGGAACAACGTCCCGATCCCTATCGGTGATCGGCCGAAAGCAGGAGCCACCCGGACGCAACCGATGACCGACTTGATCTTATCGGCGGCCAGCCAACAGCAAGAGCTCGTAATCGGCCCATCGTCCAATCAACCCGTTTGCCTCACCTCCTTGTCAATTATAGAGTCAAATTGACTAGCACGCCCACACCCGCATCGTCACGCCAGAGTTGATCGGACTAGTGCGCGTACCTCGAGCCACGACGAGAAGCTGACGGCCTGCACTGGAGCTAAGCAGACCTCATAGGCGTCGGCGTGTTCATGCCGAGCGCGCAAGATCCGGAGTGAACAGGATTATGAGCACGCTGGATGTACTCTTCAAATGCATCGGTCTCACCTATTACTAAAGGAAGATCAAGCCTAGCAATTAAGCGACATAACTCAAAACAAGCAATTGCAGTTTTATAATCCTAATTATGGTAGTACCATCAGAGTTGAATACAAGACTAGATTGAACTTTGACAGCTTGGCCCGCCATTTGCCTACATGATTTTTGATGCCTAAGCAAATGCCTAGCACTAACAAAAGATCTAGCAGACAATCTATGCTTACAAAACTTGCAGATGGTAGCAGATCGAACATTCTTACCGTTCAAAGTTTCAAATACCTCGTCAAACTCATTCTAGACACTGGATCGGCTATGCTTACAGCTTGAAGACGATCATGCATTAGTGTTGTTGGAGTCAATCAACGTTTCTAAACCCCCATCACCACCAACACTGTCGTCTACCGCATGCAGATTAATCGGAGCTACACTTCTACCAAACAAGGCAATAACGTCCTCTTTCAAGTAGTCTTCATCCTCCAGGCGGTCCATGATGACTTCATTGCCAGTGATAGGATAGACACCATTGTCATCCGCCATGGCGACCTCATCAGCTTCTCACTTTTCTGACAGCTTTGTTCCTCAACGGTGTGCGTTGTACCTGCACGATGTATGAGGCGTCGGGCGACGAGCTGCAATGTCACAAACAAACCAAAGATTAGATGAGAGAATACTACAACTCTAGAAGAGAGACCATATTGAGCATATCAAGTGAAAGAAAGGTGAGATATATGCAGCTAGCACATCTATAGAGTTAGGGTTAGGGTTAGAGACTTAGGGCTAGGTTTGCGTTCATACCTGCACAGTCGGAGCTCAGAGACAAAGAAAAAGAGAGACCCCTCAGGACAGTGAATGACAGGGGAAGGCTGGATGGGGACAACACCGAGACCACGCCGTGCATCGAGAGGCGAGACCGACTATGATAGCGCACTGCACCGAGAGGCGAGACTGATTGTGACAGTGCACTATGACAAACACAGACATTGGAGGATAGTTCACCATAGTCAGGGATGACGATGACAAGGTGAGAGGCGCACAGGAACAGAGAGAGAGAGCACGGAGAGTACGAGTACTATTGTGCAAGAGGTCAGAGGCGAGAAGCGAGAGTCAGGGAGACAGAGAGTATGAGTGGCGAGAGGTGAGAGTCAGAGAGATAGAGAGCGCAAGAGCGAGACAACTCACAACGTCGACTAGTATCAACTCACAGCGTCGAGACCGAGAGGCGACAACACTGAGACCGAGTCCTCTATAGCCGTTGGCGTCTATGACTGTGAGAGCCGAGAGGTAAGATTGACTATGACAGTGCACTATGCCGAGAGGCGAGATCGATTGTGACAACGTAGCGCCGAGGGTGAGACCAAGTCGACTGATCGTGACATGCTAACAGCGCACTGCACTGCTACTCCAAGGCCGATTGGACAGCGCAACGTTAAGGCTGAGACCGACTGTGACAACGTACTACTACAAGCCTTGGGACATGAACATCGGGACAACACTACGCCGAGGGCAAGAGGCTAAGAAGATCCAAGACTCTCTTTTGTGGACCATTGGGGGTTTTAATTTCCCCCACCTACAAGACCAACAACGTGCCTACCCTTATAGATTGGGCCAAATCGGACCGCCTGATGTGCCTAGGGAGCGGCGTAGGCACGAAACTACTTAATGGGCTGACCTGGCTAGGGACAAATCCTATTAGGCCATGCTATGCTCGGGCCAGGCCAAAAAATTGGGCTTTGGGCTAGGCCAACGGGCTATGGGCTTTCTGGACATCAATATCATCAGCTCTACAACTGATTAGTTCTTTATCTTATTTCTCGTTATATGTTTATGCCTTTACTGCCTTTCCAGCCGATGAAAGAGTGTTATAGCCTCTATCAGCAATCATCGATACCAGGAGTCCGTATAGTGCCTATCGAGTACTTTATTCTAAAGCTCCATTGGCTCTATAGTCGATGTGTTTTTTCATTCTCTTTACCACTATCTGCCTACGCCTTTATTGGTAACCAGGCAATGAACGAGTGCTTCAGCCCCTATCGATAACCAGCCGATAGTAGGAATGCATCAGATATAGCCGATGACTATCTCAACCTTATCGGTGACCAGCTGATAGCAGAAGTTTGTATCGACCCATCGGTCAACTGACTCATCAGCTCATCTCCTTTTCAATTGCAGACTCAAATTGACTGGCACACTCACAACTCCAGCAACCCCGACGAAGGGACTTCTAAGCCAAAGGACCTGCAATGGGGCGAAGCAGATCTCCTAGGCCTTGGTGTGTTTGCGCGCAATCAAATCAAACCTTTGTTAGCTAACGTCCACGCTCCCTCTCGGTGCCCGGTCAGCGCACGTGCGAACTAACACTAACACTTTACCCCTTTTTATAGTCCTAAATAATTAGAAAAACCAATGGAAAAAGATCTTAAAACCCTTATGATTTTGTAGCCACTACTTAGCATATCCTCATCCACTAGATTCAAAATCGATGCCTCTAGATGAGTCACGTCATCGGATACACGAAGGACACATAGATCAATGTGCTACCACAGAGAATCCTGATCAAACACATCTATTCAATTGGTGGCGCAAATCATGTGGTGGCATGCGTCTGCCAATCTTATGCACGCGCACCCGCTCGTGCCAGCCTGTACACTGTGTCGCCTGGCCCACATATCAGCCGCGACTGCGTCTCCCACGTGCACTCGCGCGTCCGTGCTCACCCTCGCACCTGCACCCTATTGGGATGCCTTCATGCCGTGGACCTTATCACGCTCGTCAGCCCACTGTGTCGTCGCTAGCCCATGTCTCCGACTTGCTTGCTGTGCCATCGCTAACCCACAATGTCAGCCTGCTCTACTAAATAGCCATTGCTACAGTGATCTATAATAATAAAAAAATATTTTTACTTATAGATTTTCTCAACTTGTCCAATGTTGATGTACACAGTGTCCATCACCATCACACTTTGTAATAATAATTTTAATATAAATCAATTATACAATGCTAATATTAGTAAAATAATTTTATTATTTTTAATACAGACCGATTTTTTTATTATTTTTGATTTCATAATTTATTCTTGATAAAAATATTGTCAATAATACATAAATATTAAACATTATCATTTACCTTAAAAAATTCAATAAGATCTGTATGTATTCTCTATCTTCATTTTTGACAATAAATTCATCAAGAATACTTGAAATAAGAATTTTTTTCAACTTTATACCAATTTTATTTTTTTATGAGCACTACAAATCATTAATATAAATAAGCTCATACATGTAGTAATTTACAATTTCATATCTATACACAAGCAATATAAATCAAGTGTAATTAATAATTTATTATAAGACATGATATTTTTCGTTAACTATTAAGCATAAAGATACTTTATTAATGCTTTTAAAAGATTGAGATCTTCATTGATTTTAATGTAATATAAATTACAAGTAGTAATTTAGTGGCAGGTAGTCACCAATGAATGGCCCCTTCATCCATAAAGCACTATTGGTCTACTATGTCTGAATAATGATGCCTATAGTAAGATGAATGTGTTTATTTCAAATTGGTGCAAAAGCCAGAATCTTTTTTTAAAAAAAATCCACGAAGCAACACCTCCCGTTTGATCGAGCCATTCAACGGAGAATAATTATGCACCCTACTTATCATCACTCCCTGATTGGGAGGTAGATTGCCGTTAGATTTTTCTCAAATAAGGTTGAATGGTAGGGCCGATCAGGATCTGATGCTGGATAGCTTGAGGATATAATTCTTGCAGACTGGCTTTCTTCCTAGTGCTGCGTGTCCAGAGTTTCTGATGATTATTATCAGAGGATCAATGCCATATCTTTGTCTGGCTCGATTTTTCGTTTTTAAATTGGGTTATTCGCCTTTCGCGTGTTGATGAAGATGCGGATTTTGTATATGTACCATTGCTTTCAACCTGCCTTATTGATCAACCTTTGAATGTGCTGTAGGAAGTAGTGAAAGTATAATTGCTTTTTTCTTTTTGACTGGAGATATTTTCTGCAGAAATATATTTTTCTTTAACGATTAATATAAATATCTCCTGAGAATATATCCACTAAAGTCTGGAGTAGCTGTTAAAAACACGCTATATATGCTCAAGAATCAGGAAGAATTTACCGTGTTAATCTTAGAACTTTTGTCAAACTTCCAGCTGAGTCATCATCATGGCATCATGCATGACGCAAAACTGAAGATGTAGATGCCTGAGGTAACATTGCATTTACATGAATAATAATGTCAAACCGATCGAGACAGAGATAGTAACCACAGAATTTTGACTGGTTTCTGGAAGATTAGTGCTGGGCATGCATGCTCGTGAATAATGTTGATGCGGTATTTTTCGCCGGCCACGTTGATGCGGTATTATCAGCAATTCAGCATGATATTCAGTTATATTCAGTATAGAGTCTCCTGCAAGGTGGAAAGAATTGATTCATCTATATCCATAGGCGATAATCTGAGCGGGAGAAAAGCATGCGTGTTGTTTCTGCTGTCTCCTTCAAATCGTTAATTTTCTGCTACCGTTGTTTACCAGGTTAATTCCTGTGTTCTGTTGGGTTTTGGTCAGTGAATTACTCTGCCTCAGTGGCAGTGAAGGCTACATGCTGAAGAGTGGCCTCATTGACACTGGTGGAAATACGTGAATCAAGCAACTTCAAAGTTCGTTTGCATATCTTTTTGAGAAACAACTTAAAAATTGGTTTGAACTTTGTTTTGAGAAATTTGTTGAATGGCCAGTAATGAACAAATACTGTTCGACAACAAGATTTTGATCGGTTGAGCTATGTCAAATGACCATATAAATATAAACAAAACAATAAAAAAATTATAGATAAAACCTTTATTATCAATATTCATCGAGATAACCTTTATTATCAGTATTCATCGAGACTCTCGGCTGCCATATATTAGATGCCTCTTAGACGATATAACTCTAACCACTATCACTTCTCTTTCTCGTAGCCACCACTGTAGTCAGGGTTGTGGTGACAGTGAGGCCTTCACCACCCTTAGCTCCTCATTTCCAAGGAGCGATGGAAGCAATAGGGTGGAGATGTTGTGGCGATGTCACAATCCCTTTCCCCTCCTCTATCAAGAGATTAGCAAATTAGTGCCTCTGATTCACAGCGGTAGTGGCCAATCCCTATGGTGTGCTTATGTCAAGCGAGTGGTAGTAGATTTGTTGTTGTCTGGTGGCATCGTTGTACTTTGCCTCCCTCCCTTGATTTGCTTAGGAATCAACGGTTCAACAACTTCATGCTTGGACAGGAGGGCAAGTCAATAGCAGACTTTGATATGATGAAGGCAATCTAGAGGCATTGACAACATTGGATCAATAAGGCATCAGGATCAATTTGTTTGATTTGGCTGTATTGTGAATGTGTAGGCTTGATGACCGTCCGTATCCAATGGGTGCAAAGAGGAGGGGAGGGATCTTCATGGTGTGGTGGTAGCCGTTATCTGTCTTCATCCCATGGAGGGGTCATTTGACCTGTCCTCTGTTGCCCGGTTCTAGCAAGGTCACAAGAAGGGGCACACACCAAGTGGCGAAGGTATGGTGGCATGTTAACAAATTGGTTGGAGCTTCTTGATGCTTGTGGATTTAGTTCTTTCACAACAAGTCCTTCTCTGTCTTCTAAGGAGGCGGATCGACAAAGGTGGCTTTCAAGCTAAGGTGGAGCGATAACACCACTCATCAAGTGGTTGTTCATTACTTCTGTTGTTGGGGCTTAAAGCTAATGGTGATTAAACAAAACGAGCTACTGGTGGTGTCCCTATTGTGATTAGAAAGGTTAATTGACGATGGCATAAGACGGCTTGGGCGGCATGACTTATCAAGTGTGGTTCTTCTTTGGTTGTCCTTTCGGTGGGCGGTGGCACGAGTCCCCCTTTGTCACAAAACATGGTGTTCAATCCTAACTGTTCAATAATGCTAAAGTTTGTTAGTCGTTTTTTTCGTGAAGGTGTTATCTCATAATGTCTTTGGGATGAAAATACTGAATCGTTGGTTTTTAGACGGTTTGGAGACGGATAAACATTGATTGATATAAAGGGTATAGAATAGTATTGTGTTGTCTAGAACGCTAAACAATATAATATGTTCGTGTTGTTGTTTTTTAGGTTATGTGCGGTAGATAATTTTATTTCTTAAAGAAATATTCATTAAAAAGGTAAAACTTTTATATTTTTGTTATGAGTAGCATAAAAACAAAATCTATTATCTCTATTTCATTTCATGTTATAAGATGTTTTAATTTTTTCTAATGTTAAACTTCTTGATTAAATTTATAGGAAAATATAGCAATATCACTAACACCAAATTAGTTTCATTAAATATAACATTGAATATATGTATTTTTAAAGTATATTTGTTTTATATTAAAAATATTGTTATGTTTTTTATAAATTTAGTCAAATTTCTTTAAATTTGATTTTTAAAATATGAAACGGAGGGAGTATAAAATACTACAATAAAAAATGCTTAAAATCAACTCTAGAACTATGTTTTAATAGACTACAATTTAAATTTGATAAGCCACCAAAACAGACTCTGACACATGCAAAAAGAACATTCCATTTTATTCATGAATCCACCCTAAATCTAGAAGACTAGAACTTGACACGTTTGCCGTCAGCCACTCCGGCCTTGTACCCGTCGTCGTAAGCTGCCGTGTCCTGCACCTTGTGTACCTCGTACTGGTAGGACGTTGCGAGCTGCGGCGGGTGCAGCTCGCCGGCGGTGAGCAGGTCGGCGAGGGGGACGTACACCTCGCCGACGTCGCGGTCGCCGAGGGCGCGCTCGGTGCGGAGGAGGACGTGGAGGAACGCACCCGACGACGCGGGCGGAGGCTAGGACGGCGAGGTGGACCGTGGCGTTCCACGTCGGGTGCCGGCCGCCGTAATGGTCGGGAAGCGTGCACTGGCGCGTGAGAGTGTTGCCGGAGACGGAGACGACGGCGTACACCTCCATGGGAATGATATGATTCACCTTCTTGAGATTCCTCGCCGAGATGAGCGTCATTTCCAAGGCCCTGTCTAGCTCCAGGTGTACGTACACTATATATAGGAGGTGTGTGGGGCCCAGTTTCAGTGACTGTTACGCCCCAACATGGCAGCTTTGCATCTCATGCTAAGTTTGACGAGAAGACTTGCTTTGGCAAGTCATTCTTTAATTATCTTTCGCAATAATGGAAGGTAAATATCGCTGTGATTCTGTGAATTTTGTGTCTAGTAGCTTGAGATAGAAGACTGTGCTAGCTACCTTTCTCGCCCTCAGATAAAGTGCGAGCTTATTTAAACGAGCCTTCCTGCGCTTTTAGACCAACTGGAATAGAATCCACAATATTGCAGACATACCAGTAATGACAGATAATTAAATCATTTGCAGTGGCACATTGATTCATATAAGAAATAATACAATTCTAAATTGTCCAAAAAAAGTTATTCATATACCTGATGTGGTGATGACCTAGAATATGTAAATTATCTTCGAACACCAGAAAAATCATCTGGTTTAACCACATCATACAATTCTTTGGAGAATGGCCGCAACATTACCGCAGCCATCATCCATATCAGGGCCAATCCAAATAGCCAGAGATAACCGTATGAGCATCTGGAGCAGAATCAAATAAATGTATCCTGGATTGATCGTTATGATAAGTAGCTGCTTTTGCAGAGACACCTCAACTTTTGCAGACAAGGAGGCACCTGGACTTGTGGGATCCTGCACCTGCAATCACAAATTTATCTCAACACTTCAGGCTATCGATGTGAAACTAAAGTTTGAATTACAAGTTTACAATATAGTCCTGCACTGTTTTTTAACTGTAGTGAAATGTTGGTACTTACCGCTGAAACTTCACTTCCGCTGAAACTTGTTCATGGAAAGAACTTGATGTGTCTGTTCCAAGAATAAATGACACATCAGAGAGTTTCGAATACAGATAAGAAGTATGCAGAAGCCATAAGGTGTTTTTTTGTGAGTGCTGATAAAGTGTTATTAGTTTCTCATTTAGAGTAATTGTAATACAAGTAACATTATAGAAATGTATACACTGACTAAAACCCCAAGAGTAAATAAGGAAGAGTTAGATCTATATATATACAACTCAGACCAGTGGTATAACATCCCCTACAGTCGCAGCGGGAGGGAAAGGACGCAGAGACTAGACCGAAAACTAGTGAACAAATACGTGGGTAGACCTTTGGTCATTATATCGATGAACTGGTGCGCCGATGGTACATAGAGCACCCGAACCTATCCTAATGCGACCTTATCACGGATAAAATAGATATCGATCTTAATGTGCTTAGTGCGTCGATGATGAACCGGGTTGACGGTCATGTAGACGGCATTGACATTGTCGCAGTAGACGATAGTCGTGGAGGAGAGGGGTGCACGGAGCTCCTAGAGAAGCTGAAGAAGCTAGCGAAGCCAGCAGCACTCGGCGATGGTGTGGGCGACGGCGCGGTACTCAGCTTCGGCGCTAGACCGGGACACTATAGTCTGGCGTTTGGAGGACCAGGAGACTAGAGTGTCACCAAGGAAGATGCAGTAACCAGACGTAGAGCGTCGAGAGTTGGGGCAGCCTGCCCAGTCTACGTCGGAGTACGCGGTTAGGGAGTCGATGGGGCTAGAGCTGAGATGCAGCCCGCTGGAGAGCGTGCCCTTCACGTAGTGTAGGATGTGCTTGAGCAGCACAAGGTGAGGTTCACGCAGAGCGTGCATGAAGAGGCACACTTGCTGAACAGCGTACGTGAGGTCGAGGCGTGTGAGGGTGAGATATTGGAGAGCCCCGACAAGACTCCGATACTGAGAGGGATCGGCAACTAGTGTGCCATCGGCAGTGGAGAGTTTGGCTCGAGTGTCGACCGGGGTGGCCGTGGGGTGACAATTGGCCATGCCCGCACGTTGAAGAAGGTCGATGGCGTACTGGCGCTGGGAAAGGAAAAGCCTGTGAGAGGAACGGGTGACGGAGATGCCAAGAAAGTGGTGGAGAGAACCAAGATCAGTCATGGCGAACTTAGAGTGGAGTTGAACCATGATCTAGTCGAGGAGAGATGTCGAAGACGCTATAAGGACAATATCGTTGACATATAGAAGGAGATAGGCAGTAGCGAAGCCGATATGAAGAGTGAACAGGGAGCTATCGGACGCAGAGGCCACGAAGCCAATGTACTGAAGATAGGCAGCAAAGCGCTGGTACCAGGCACGAGGGGCTTGTTTGAGGCCGTAGAGGGAATATTGAAGATGGCAGACATTGTCAGGACGAGAAGAGTTGACGAAGCCTAAGGGCTACTGGCAGTAGACCATTTCCGTCATATGACCGTGAAAAAATGTATTCTTCACGTCAAGCTGATGGATCGGCCAGAAGTGCGAGGCAACCAAAGTAAGGACGACCCGGATGGTGGCGTGTTTGACGACGGGACTGAAGGTCTCATCGTAATCGACACCGGGTCTTTGGAAGAAACCCCGGACTATCCAGCGAGCCTTGTGATGGGCAAGGGAGCCATCGGCGTAGAATTTGTGTTTAAAAATCCACTTACCGGTCACAATGTTGGCGCCGGGAGGACAGGAGACGAGGTGCCAGGTCTCGTTGTCCATTAGGGCCTTGTACTTGTCGGCCATGGCTGCGCGCCACTGAGAGTCGGCCAGGGCGGAGCGAGATATCGTCGGGATGGGCAAAATAGAGCTGTGGATGGCGGAGAGCCCGTAATGCTTGGTGGGGTGGAGAGACTCAGTCTGTGAGCGAGTGACCATATGAGAGGTGGAGGGAGCTGGAGCCGATGGGAGTGCGGGAGAGATGGAAAGAACTGATCGGGTGGGGGCGTCATCGGCTTCGGATTGGCGGCTGTAGGTGAGAGGAAAGGAGGGAACTAAATCGGCCTGAGCCGATGGAGTCGGATGGGCCGATTGATCCGATCGGTCCGATGGAGATAGAGCAGCCGATGAGGTGGGAAGAGCCGATAGAGGCTGATGAGCCGATGGAAGTGAGGTGTCCGATGGAAAAGGGACGGGATCGACTGAAGCTGATGAGAGAGGTAGGGCTGATAGGGGTCCGATGGGTGGGACATCGGACCAAATAGTAGTGGGATAAGTGAAAGGTAAGTCCTCAGCAGCGGTCGATGAGGGGGCCGATGGAGGGGACAGTGGAGGAGACCGGGTCGGCACGGTGTTGGTGAGGAGGAAGTCAAGATCGTCAAAGGATGATCTCGGATGAAGCAAACCGAAGGGAAAGCATGTCTCGTCAAAAATGATATGACGAGAGACGATGACCCGTCGGGTGGAAAGATCAAGACATTGTGCAAGCGGTGGAGCGGAGAGCGAGTTTGTGGGAAGTAGTGGCGATGAGGTTTGGGTAGCAGAGGCACCCGAAGACGCGAAGGTGGGAGTAGTCTGGCGCTGTGCGGTAAAGAAGGGCATATGGAACGTTATTTTGAACGGAAGAGCATGGGCACCGATTGAGGAGATAAGTCGCAGTAGCCAGAGCTTCTGTCCAGTAAGTGGCAGGTAAGTGGGCGTGAAGTAGCATAATACGACTGATGTTGTTAAGGGTGTGAAGGAGGCGCTTGGCTTTGCCATTCTAAGGAGAGATGTAGGGGCAAGAGAGCCGTAGATGAATGCCCTGCGAGGTGGGAAAGGTTGTAACGGTACGGTTAACGAATTTCGTACCGTTATCGGCTTGTAGAGCCTTGATGGGGAGTTTGAACTGAGTAGAAACGTAGGTGGCGAAGTTAGTGAGGTGAGAGGCGACCTCTGATTTGCTGATGAGCGGAAAGGTCCAGCAATAGTGTGTGTAATCGTCAAATATGGCAAGGTAATACTGATTACCGAGGACACTTTTAACTGGAGATGTCCATACATCATAATGTATAAGTTCAAATGGGCACGAGGTATAAGAGAGAGAACTAGAAAAAGACAGACGCACATGTTTACCAATTTGACACGAGTGGCAAACTGTGGAGCTGCTGTGGGTACATCAGATAGAGGCGCTGCGACGGAGGATCGCGATAGCGTCGGGACCGGGGTGGTCGAGGCGAAGATGCCAAAGATTGGTGGAGAGGGCGACGCTGGCGTGTGGAGTGGACGGCGCAACGGGAATGGTGTAGAGGTCTCCGCCACTATTGCAACGAAGGATCAGTCACCGGGTTAGGATATCCTTCACAGAGAAACCAGACGCGTCAAATTCGATAGAGTAGTTGTTGTCTCTTGTGAATTGGCGAACAGATATAAGATTGTGAATAAGAGAATGTACGATAAGAACATTGCGAAGGGGGAGGCTAGTGGTGGATGTAGACAGAGATGAGTCACCTCGGCATTGGACAGGAAGAGAGTGGCCATTGCCGATGGTGACAAAGAGGGAGGAAGAGGGCAGACGAGTTCAACCGATAGAGATTACGAGCACGGAGGTGCGCCGGCGTCAGAGAAAAAAGGATGCATGAAGCAAGAAGAAGGGTAGAGACGGGTGTGAGGCGAGATGAGGAGGTGGATGGAGACCGTCGCCTTGTCACGTGGAGGTGGAACGGAGAAAAAAGAAGGTGACTATGGGAGAGACGAGGAGAAGAAAGAAAGGAAGACGAGAGAACGAGAAAAGTACCGGGAGGAGGGTCGACGACGGGAAGAAAACGTTGACAATGAGGAGGAAAAAAGTCAGCTCGTCGGAGAGAGAAAGCTAGCGCGTCGAGGATGTCTAGACTTGTTCTGATACCATGTAAAAATATATACAGTGACTAAAACTCTATGAGCATACAAGAAGGGGTCGAGTCTATATATATACAACGCAGACCAGTGGTCTAACAAACATAAACGTCAAAAGAATTTTGTGTTGGACTGTCATTGTATCAAGCGACTCTTCCTGAGGGAACATCAAAAAGGACAAGAGGGAGACAAAATTATGAGCAACTAGTCATAATACACTTAGGGCTTCTTCAGAATAGAGTATTTTTAGAGGAATTTTACGAGAATTGAACCGATGACTGTAAAATTCCTGCGTTTCCAAGGAACCCTTCTACAAGTAAATTCTGTTGTTTCAAGTTTAAGACGGAGCTACTTTACAGTTTGAACAGATCGCAATTTTTCACAACAAACTGAACCTGCTGAGCTACAGAGTACAGTACGCCTTGAACTACACAGATTTCAGCTCGGTGATTCGTTACCTCCGAAATTGGTAGCTTGTCACCTGCCAAAAATGTAGCATTTTGCTTGACTATCTAGCCAATTACCCTAGAATTTTACTGTCGCTGTGTTGCAATTTCTTCCCAACCACAAGGCGTTCGACGAATTGCCTGCCCCCACGACACAGAGATTACAGCCTAAGAAGTGTCCAAGACCTCATTAGTACCTGAGTGGCGGCGCTCCGGCGAGGAGACGAGAGGAAGCGCGGCCGCACAGCGGCGGCCGCTACGGGCTGCAGCACAGACGACGCCATGGCCGCAAAGGGCTGAAGCGACCGGAGATTTGCGCGAAGAGAAGAGCGGGAGACCAGAGGAAGACGAGGGGTTCGGCCGTTTGGGGAATTTACACTAGACTCTTGGGCTTTATCCTTGGTAATACTAGTCAAAAGTCGCAACAAGGCAAATTAAACTAGATGCCACTACGGCGGCTGCGGATCCGCACTCTCTCCACCGTCGCCGCCCACCACCCGTTCGACAGAATTCCCCACCCGTCGGCGCCAACCGCGCCCGCCCCCCACATCGCCTTCTCGGCCGCCGTCAGGGCATCCGACCCGGCCTCCCTCCCCGCGCTCCACGCCGCCGCTGTCACCACCGGTCTTGATGGTTTCGCTGCCGTGACCAACTCCCTCGCCACCCGCTACGCCAAGACCGGATCGTTCCCCACCGCCGTCAGGGTGTTCGCCACCGCCCGGGCGAGGGATGTCAGCTCCTACAACACCATCCTCTCCGCGTTTCCCGACCCGGCCGAGGCGCTCGAGTTCGCGTCCTGGATGCTCCGGTCCGGCGCCGTGCGGCCCGACGCCGTCACGTGCACCGTCGCGCTCTCGCTGGCTGCTGGAAGGAGGGAGGACTCCCTCGTGCGGCAGATGCACGCACTGGCTTGGCGATTCGGGCTCGCGGCCGATGTGTTCGTCGGCAACGCGCTCGTCACGGCGTACTCACGGGGAAGGTCTCTTGAGGAGGCCAGGAGGGTGTTCGACGATATGCCGGCGCGGGACCTCGTCTCCTGGAACGCGTTGATCTGCGGGCTCGCGCAAGACGGCGACTGCCCGGCTGAGGTGATCAGCGTGTTCCTCCGGATGCTCAGGGACGGCGGCGTCCAGCCTGACCGGATATCGGTCTGCAGTGTGATCCCGGCGTGTGGCGGCGAGGGGAAGCTCGAGCTCGGCCGGCAAGTTCATGGCTTTGCGGTGAAGCTGGGCGTCGAGGGGCACGTCTCCATCGGCAACGTGCTCATCGCGATGTACTACAAGTGCGGCGCTCCCGGCTGCGCCCGGAGGTTCTTCGACGCCATGAGCGAGCGCGACGTCGTCTCGTGGACCACGGCCATCTCCATGGACGGCGAGGATGCCCTCACGCTGTTCAATGGCATGCGGCTAGACGGCGTGCCTCCGAACGAGGTCACCTTCGTGGCGCTGATGTCGGCGCTGCCGGCGGACTGTCCGGCGAGGGAAGCGCAGACGATCCACGCGGCGTGCCTCAAGGCCGCCGTGTCCGGCGAAGCGGCGGCGTCCAACAGCCTCATCACCATGTATGCCAAGGCGCGGCGCATGGACGACGCGAGGATGGTGTTCGACCTCATGCCTCGCCGGGAGATCATCGCCTGGAACGCTGTGATCTCAGGATACGCGCAGAACGACCGGTGCAACGACGCCCTCGAGCTCTTCTCGTCCATGGCGAAGTGCCTAACACCCAACGAGACCACGTTTGCGAGCGTCCTCAGCGCGGTGACCGCGGTTGAGACGGTGTCCATGGCGTACGGCCAGATGTACCACTCCAAGGCTCTCAAGCTGGCCTTCGGCGACAGCGAGTACGTCGCCGGCGCGCTCATCGACATGTACGCGAAGCGTGGCAACTTGGAGGAGTCCCGGAAGGCGTTCGACGGGACCGAGCAGAGGGGCCTCATCACCTGGACGGCGATCATCTCGGCGAACGCCAAACACGGGAGCTACGGCGACGTCATGAGCCTCTTCGGCGACATGGTGCGCTCCGGCGTCGCGCCGGACGGCGTCATGCTCCTCGCCGTCCTCACGGCCTGCCGCTACGGCGGGATGGTCGACACGGGCAGGGACATCTTCGACTCCATGGCTGTAGACCACGGCGTCGAGCTGTGGCCGGAGCACTACGCCTGCGTCGTCGACATGTTAGGCCGGGCAGGGAGGCTGGCGGAGGCCGAGGAGCTCATGATGCGGATGCCGGCCGGGCCGAGCGTCTCGGCTCTGCAGAGCCTGCTCGGAGCCTGCAGAATCCACGGCGACGCGGAGATAGGCGAGAGAGTCGCCGGAATTCTGACGGAGGCGGAGCCGACGGAATCTGGCGCGTACGTCCTGCTGTCGAACATCTACGCCGATATCGGCGACTGGGACGGCGTCGCCAGGGTGAGGAGGAAGATGCGAGACAGAGGAGTCAAGAAGGAGATCGGATTCAGCTGGGTGGACGCCGGCGCCGGCAACGGCGAGGCGCTGCATTTGCACAAGTTTTCGTCGGACGACACGACGCATCCGCTTACAGAAGAGATCTACGCAGTGGCTGAGGGGTTAGACTGGGAGATGAAATTTCTGAAGAATTATTCGCAAATAGAAATGTAAGATACCTCAGTTCAAAATTCATCGCAGCATTCATTTGCGGAGTAAACAAAGGAGAGTTGCATGAAGAAAATTGGCATCACTTTACTCATCTGAACTGAAGATGCAATTCGAGCTACAAACAGTACAGAATACAGAGCTTACTTTCCATTCTGCAACACATTTTCAGTCCAGATAAATTATATCACATCTCAACAACTAATGTGAAACTAACAAAATTTGCAACAAGAGGACTAAACGTACATGGTGTTACGAGTGTACCAGCACGCAAGACAAATGCTTCGACCATTCGGGTATATATAAATGTACATGTGCTGGTTATAATCGTGGTATTGGGATAATCAAGGAACGAATTAGCCTATTGTACATGAAAATATTTGTACATTGTTCATACACATGTGATGGTCCATGTGATTTCTTTGAAACCTGAAAAGGAAAAGGCAACATCAGTGATTACCGTTGGTAATATTAGGACCAGAAAATGGTAATATACGTAGTTTCAGTTCAGGCGCTACCATCTGTGTATAGTGGAAGTTCCTAACTTCAATTCTAGTTTTGGGTCAAAAACCAGTACACTGGTGGTGCTGTGTATGCATATGTAGGCTGTAGTATAACTCTAAAGAGTAGAAAGCATTACAGAAAGAAGAAAGAACCGAGAAATTGCACTATTCTTATTTCAATACGTAACCAGTAGTTTAATTTACTGCAAAGGCCCACACGGAACCTATATAACAATACGTCATCAAGGATAGTATCAATTAGGTCATTTGCACCTCTGCAAAAAATCACAACAGACCAATTCATTCAAGAAGTCATTTCATTTCCGCTATTTTGAGGTGCAAAGTTTGAATGAACTAAGGTACTCGTGTCAGCGGAGGTACCTGCTTGGAACTTTATCCAGAAGAAGTGGCACTGAAATAGAAACACCACTGGCTGATTTCTTGGTTAATACACTAATTAACACTGTTGTCCTCTGATCTGCTAAAGAATCAAACATTACATAAACATTAGGGATACGGATAGTGTGTTGAACATTTATTCTTAACTGAAACATACCATCAAAATTGCTAAGTGGAAACCCACCATCTTGTTCTTCTTAAAGAACATATGATACTATTCAACCAAAAGCCAACCCCATGACGAAAACACATCATTTACAGCATGGAGGAAAGAAAATTCTCTAGAAAGGAGCTGCTTTCCAGTAGCATTGTGTATAAGCTTATCAAGTGCAGTCTGTAACTAGCAGTCTTCAAAGCTCAAAATCAAGTTGACCAGTGCAGAGCACATCTTCAGCTGCCTCCCTCACAGAAAAAATCATCCAAGTAGAAGCTAGCAATTGTGTAAAAGAACAGACCGCCTCCAGAACAGAAGAGAAGACAAACACTTCACGTACAAATTAACCAGCACACTTAAATGATAAGACCAATGAATTTCGCGCAGTTGAACTTTTCAACTAAATGCTACTGGCAAGTCCAGGACATAACTCAAACATGGAATGCACATTCAACAGCACCTTGTAAAGGGATGTCATTTTCCTGGATTCCAACAATGTCAGCAGCTGATAGACTCCATTGAAAGCCGCACAAGTCTTAGTAGATCATTCACACTTTGGAAGTTTAAATCCAAAACTGTTTTTACTGAAGAAAGACCATCTAATCCATTTTCTTGGTTGCCAGCAGCAGACGCGATTGCCATCTGTGATTTCCGAGTTGCATCGAAGGCACAATTGACATCATTTGTCTAAGAACAGCAACAGAGTCATCAGATCCAAAGTGTAACTGATGAAGCATAATGCACTGTAAGCAGCGTTCTGTCAATTTATGAGGTGTTCGGGGTTTTAGGGTCGATTCTAATCCCAAAACTAACCCCTTTTAGTTTGGGGAATGGAATGAGTTGGTTCATCACCATATGACTCCACATAATGGCAGTGCCATTTGAATATGTAGGAATAAGGTTATACAACAAAAGTCATGGGTGACACCATGACAGGATGTAAAACAAGTATAGCCCTTAACACAGAAAAAACATTAAAAATATTCCCTGACACATTTCACAAGTCACCTTCAACCAAACTTATCTATGACTTGCCAAAATATATCCAATATGCTCATTTATTAAAATCCAGCCTAGATCTGTTGGTTGCAAATTTGCAATTTGCTAATACCATCATAATGAACGGTTTTATTTCTTATTACATAGACAACAGATTGTGAAATCATCCGATACACTACAAAAGATAAGCCACTCTGTAATCAGAACTTTTTTGAACTGCCTATGTATCAAGGTATTGAAAAACTTACATAGGCTAGTAACCTCATCAAATGTGGTTGATTGCGAGCAGCTAGTAACAGATTGTTCCCAGTAACTTGGGGTGAATTAGCATCCTTGCTTGAAGGGCCCTTAGATAATCCATTGTTATTTAAATTGTCAATGTCAGAGGCAGAAGACGATGGTGATTCACCTACAAAGGTAACAGACAGAATTAAATAGCAAAGCAAGAAAGAAGTTATCAAAAACACAATCCAGAGAAGAAACAATAACAATATGATAATGCCTGGAAAAGATGCAGTTGTATAAAAGTATGAAATGAAACAGTGAAACACCAGCAAGAGCAGGGCATTGGACATGGTATTCTGAACTTTTGGGCACAGCACATATAAATAGTATGATGGTATTTGAAATCCTAAAATGCAAGCTATACTAATATATGTAATTTAGATTTCAGTGTTGAAGGTCAAGTACCTGGTGGAGTCTGTACAATTGCCTGAAGCATCTGCCGATCCTTGCTTGCAGTAGGGTATTTATAGTATGCAGCTTTGAGATAGGCTACTTCGACACACTTATATGCTAAAGCAGCAGCGGCCATCTTCTTAGACTTCTCATATGCATGACCAACAAAGCTGGACAATCGTATGAATCAATTAATTATATTCATGAACGAAATGCACCCTCCCAATTTGTATCAACTTTCACCATAGCAATGAATTGGGCTTCTAAATATAAGTACTTCTGACTGAATGATGCATACTGGGAAAGATATGCTATGAATATTGGACCAAAATGCCCTTTAATAATACTACAAGCACAAAAAACAATGCGCAGTGCGGAGGGTGATGGATATATGTGCAATTCCACCTTGGATAAGGAAAGTGCCAAGTATTTGAGGAAGAAAACTTTGGTCGATCAAGTACAAGTATTCCAAGATGCAGCACATATATTAGACTATAGTACTACAATAGCTTACTTGCAGAGTTTTGCAGTATCGGAATACAAGTTCTGAGCCGCATCACATTGTTTAAAGCCATCAATGCTTGGAGGAGGTTCCAATGTTGATGCAACATGCAAATATTTTAAGGCTGACTCAAAGTAAAGTCTTGTACTTTCTTGTTCTTTTCCTTCTTCCTACAGAGAGTATGTGAGAACCTTACATATCAAAAACTATCAAAATTTACGTATCAAAAACTATCACTTCCGTTTGCATGACAGCTAAGAGAGAGCTAAGGTGAGGAACCTTTAAACGGTTAGCCTTGTGCTTTAAATCCCGGGCTTCTTTGAGAGCATATCCAGTTGAATTATCCTTCCTAACTGGACTGGAAGTGTCTGCAGGATTAGAAATTGCTTGTTTTGTAATGCCATGTTGCTCTCCATGTTCAACATTAGCCCGCCTTAACTGTGCTGTCAGTTTTGATACATTAGATCTTACTGGAGCATAGTGGGATTCCAGTTTGCTTTCTTTCAGAGGTGAGGGGAGCATTTGGGCTTTCGAATTCTGCATATCATGCTTGTTGCTCTTGGGATGTGACTTTTCTTTTCCGAATGACACCTCTGACTGGGGATTTCCATCTGGTGGGTAATGAGTTGATCCATTTCTGTCTTGAAGGGAAGTAACACTTCTCTTGTTTTCATGCACCACTGAATCACCTTTAGTTTCCAAGACTGCCATCCTCTGTTGCATTGAAGAACCATCAGTAAGCAAGTTATTTTTGTTAGCAGAATGCAAGTAGCTATGACCTCTAGCTGAATTGGAGCCTTTCAAAGAAGAATCTTTTCTTCCAGATGCATGCTGCAGATCATCATCCAAACTCCTTCCCAAAATAATCCCATTGGAAGTATGGCCTTGAGTTAACTGAGACAATTCATTATCTTTATCAGAGTTTCCTTGCGAAAAATCATTCATAACAGGTTCACTAGCAAGCATACTCTCGTGTGACTTCCTGGCCTGTCGAACATTGTCTACTATAACTTCAGTATTTGGATACTTTACCGAGCTCAGCGTGTTGTTTATATTAGCACACGTAGATCCATCCTTTCCCAATATTTTGTTATGGGAGACCTTGTCATTGTTAGATATCCCAGGCGGTGATGAAGAGACAGACTCAATTGGTGAAGTTTTTGCAACTTGAAAGTTTTGTTTCCTTCTCTGTGAGCCTGAAGCCTTTGAAGAACTTGAAGTTACAGCTGTAGTTTGAAAGTAGGCCAAATCACTTGAGGCAGGTTCAGCCAAATCCAAAGCTTGTTCAGAAGATTGATTTTCTGGTAGTTCAGACATACCCCTTTTAACAGCAAAAGGTGTGCTGTCCTCAAATAGCTCATTATTTAGATTACCCGCATTATAAGTTGAAGTTTGATTAGAATGTGCAACTTTTATTGATTTTGAGTCCGCCATAGCAAACATTTCTTCGGACTTTGTTAACTTTAACTTTGTCTCCTTTAAGTTCTGATCCTTACAGGTTTCTTTGGCAGAAGAGCTATGGTTTACTATAGACACTCTCACCTGAGCTGTTGAATTGTGCTGACTCTCCTCCCATTCCTTAACTATCCTCTTCTTACTAGACAAATCTGATTTTTGTACATCTGAGGGGTAAAAATGTTCCTTGTTCTTGCCTTCAGGAAGAAAAACATCCCCGTCCTTAGTCTTCTTAGATTTTTCTGAGGAATTACACTTAGAAACACTTTTATATTTTGATGAAGGAACATCACTCCTTTCACTTGAACCCTGTAAGGCCATCAATTTTGCAGGCAAAGTTTTGGCCTCATCAGGAACGTCTCCACTAGTTAAATCACATCCAGGGTTAGAATCTATGGCAGAATGGCGCCGCTCATCTTTCTTAATTTTCTTAGAAGTTTTGGCCTCATCATGGTCCATCTCTCTCTTGCTTTTTACTTTTGAATGCTTCTTGGATCTTTCCACGAGATACCCTGTATTTGAATAAGAAAAGCTTCAGAAAAGAAACATAACCAATTGATGCAACATAAAGTGAATTCATATGGGAAGATATTGTATCAGGAAAATAAAACTGGGAGAATAGAAGAAAAGTAAACAGAACCTCCATCAGAAGAGCTACCATGATTCTTGCTCTTGGACCTTTTCTTTTCAATGAAATGGTCAACTGATTTAGAATCTCTCTCGACAGAAAACTGGCTACTATCAGCAGTGTTTTTACTTCTAATAGGAGGATGTTTGTTGCTCAGTGGATAAACCGAAGCTTGGGTTAGCTGAGAACCCTCAAAGGAACCATTTCCATCACTCAGGGAATTCTTCCTTTTCCTACTTTGTTCAACATGTCCATTTACATTCAAAGTGTTTGATGTTGCTAGCCCTGCAGAAGCAACATGAGGATGTCCAACCAAAGCAATGCCATTGCTGGGGGCTGGAATGACATATAGTGCATTCAGAGCATTGGTAGTCTCATCCTCACTAACTTCACATCTGTTCATCCCTGGTCTGCAAAAGTTGGAAAATATAGCCTTTCAGCAAGAAACAAACATAATGACCCGCATAGCATGAACATGAATAAACATTACATTGCTCATGCATACCAACGTAGAACCCCACTGAAAACTTCCAAGATAGCAGAAAATAGCATTAACTACAGTATAAATATTTTTAGTTTAAACTACAGCCTAAACAGTTCAAGTGCAATATAGGGGGCACAAAAAAACCATTAAAAGAATATATCCGAACTCCAATCCTGTAGCCACTAGCCACTCCACCCAAAAAATTTGCTTGCATTCAAGTTAGAACAGAAACAAAGTTCCACATGTAATATAATTTTAGCGACGGTATTAATATGTTTCTCATCAAAAGCATTTTGTTACCATTATATCTTTGATATTTATTGAGAACATGTAATTAGGAGAAATAATGGTCAAGCATATGTATTAGAGACTTGTCTGTGATCAAAGGTAACAGGTAAAGTAGAACAGATTCAAACAACCTTTGATGTACATGTTGCCCCTTGTTACATGCTAACTACCGAATACTGATACACTCATTAGTTCAATGAAGTAATAACAGAGGCAGTAAAATGAGCAGGAAGTATAAACAGGGAACTGAAAGGAATAAATTAGACAAATATTCAACATTATATATGGATTTGAACTGTTGAACTTACAGCCACTGTTGCATGCTACATTTCCACTTCTTTGGTAGCATAGAAGGATTCATCTCATATGGCAGGAGACGCCATTTCTGGCATTTGTCACAGCATACCCAATGTTCCTCTATCACGACTGGGGCAGGAAGCATAGGAGCTGCATTTGCAGTAGGTGCACTAGCAGATGGAGGTACATGCATCTTCTGCTCCTCAGCAGGAGTGTGTCTATCATTCTTCAAACTAGATGAAATTCCCCTCTTTGATGTACCAGGAATATCAGAATCCCTCTCACTGTCATTCTTCGAAAAAAATTTTGGCCGTAACTCTCCCAAGCCACTTCCATTCTCCAATGTATCATGATCCTTGCCTCCATAAGATCCTTCAGGAAAGTTCTCCCTAACATCCCTATGTGATTTTGATTTGGGTTTCTTTCTTGGATGGCTCGATTTGAATTGCGAATTATTTTTCCTCTCCTTAACTGCAGCAGAAGAAAGGACACCCCTGTCATCTTCCAGGAAATCAGAAGATGATGAAGCATTCATGTTTTGCTCTTTCTGAATCCTTCTGGCCTCACTTTTGGAGACATTTTCTCCATCGATATCATTAAGTAAAGTTTCTTTACTAGAAACCTTTCCTATGCTCCTGCCAACAGCAGGTGTTCTTTCATTCATAGCCTTGTTACCTTCAAAGTTAACTCCAGTGGCATTGCATTTACTCTCTGTTTTTATTTTTCGTTCTTGTTTCCTATCCAATTGGAAGTCTTTTTCACTAGTAGTATCCCTGTCTTCTACATGGATCTCTTCCTTTTCTGCCTTGAGTTTCACTTCCCCCTTGACTGCTGAAAAATCCATTTCTGAACTGCCAAGACCACTGTTTTCTAAACATTCCACTGTCTCGGCTTTGACATTTTCAGATTTGATTGCCATTAAGTCACTGTTGATGGTCCGTTCTTTCAATCGGGCATCTTTATTTTCCAACAAGGTGTTTCGCATAGGATCCTCTTCAAACTGGCCCCCATCCTTTGTCTCCATGGTTCTGGGATTAGACAGCAATGGTATGTTGAGTGCTTCCGATATGATCTTTTGACCAGCAGGTGTTTCTATATCAATCTCATTTTTCATAAGTGCACTGATATCATTTCTGCTTTTTGACCTCTTCGTATCTACAGCTTTCTTTTTCTTACCATCAGATTTCACACTTTTAGCTGCATGCCCTTTGTCTCTTTCTTGTACATTTTCAGTGTTTACACTTGTTTCACATTTCTTTGATGTAAGTACAACCTTTTGTGTCAGTTGAAGAAGATTACCTTGCAGAGGGGATAACAAGAACCCTCCAGGAACTGAAAAGCATGTCATGATCTGTTTCATATATTTAGAGAATGAAGACAGTTATTCACCCTATGAACCCTTGCATAATGAAAAATAAGTGCAAAGAGTTCAAACAGCTATCATGCAGTAATTTACCTGAAGAATGGTCCGGGGAGATTCAATTGGCACATTGTTAAATTCTGGCGAGAGGCTCCGACAGCCATCAGGGCTATCCTCTATGGATGAAGGTGAAGAAATATCAAGACCCAAACCACTGTAAATAGCTGCATTGTTTCTTGCCAAGCCATTGTTGGAACCAACTTTGATCCGAACTTTAAATCTATTGTGGTCACTAGACCTAGATGGCCCATTCAATGAATCATGGGTGCTAGAGGCTCTTTCCACTTTTGTGCTTTGATGTACTTCCTTTTTACTTGAATCATCAGAAAGTGGCACCATGGAACCATTATGTTTTGAAACAGATGGAACGGCCACAGCTGAAGTGTTCTGGGGCATGCTCTTAATTACAAAACATCTCATTAGAACATTATTTTAAAACATTGAAGGTTTACAGTCAAAACTAATTTAAGCACCTCGGTAGGCTGGTGATAAGGACATCTTGAGCTAATGTTTGCCACCTTAGGTGGACTTCTAGTTTGGGGCAGAGGAGAACGCTGGTATATAGGCAAAAATGAACCATATCCACCAAACTTCGATCCTGTTATAGTTTAATCTCCTGTTTTAATGTGTCTCTGTAGTGTACCAAAGTGAAGATAACTACAGAAGCAACTCATAACTCCTCACCTAGATTTTCTGCAGATACAGCTCCTTCAAAGTCCTTCTGAAAATGGCCCAGTACATCTTGGATTTTTTCATCCTGGAAAAAAGAAAGCACATCAAGAACAAAAAGGGAATAATTTCAGCAGGTTAAAGTTGCTGGTGTCTATCGCATTCATGTTGCAAGTTATCCATAAAAGGCACCCTACCTCCACTCGAGTTTTGTTAATCAAAAGTTTCATTATTTTTATCTTTTCTTTTCCTCTTCCGATTAAAATAGGACTACATCAGGAATCAGCATTAAGCCCTTACCTCTTTGCATTGGTAATAGATGAGTTTACGAGAAACATACAAGAGGATATCCTGTGGTGTTTACTCTTTGCAAATAATATAGTGTTAATTGATAGAGCCACATATGAGTAAATAGAAAACTAAAATTATAGCAACAGACTCTTGAGCCCAAAGGTTTTAGAGTAAACAGAATTAAGACTGAATATTTGATGTGTGACTTTGACACTATCGCACACGAGGAGAAAGATATGAGTTTAGGATGCCAAGTGATGTCTAAGAAGAACAATTTTTGATATCTGGGATCAATGTTACAGATGGATGAGGATATTAATGCGGATGTTAACCATAGAATCAAACCGAGCTGATTGAAGTAGCGCCAAACATCTAGCATGCTTTGTGATAAGAGGATACCTCAAAAGTTAAAAGACAAGTTTTATAGAACGACAATTATACCTACTATACTATATGAAGCAGAATATTAGTCTAAAAAAGATGTCATGTTTAATATCTAAGTGTTGTAGAAATACATATGCTACATTAAATTTATAGTCATATAAGAATGTATCGAGCCCGAAACAAGGAAATATATGATCAACTAGGGATAGTACCAATTGAAGAAAAACCTGTTCAACATCGGTTAAGGTGATTTGGCCATGTCTAAAAGAGACTTCTAGATACGCCAGTATATTATGGGATTCTAAGTCAAGATAATAAGATAAAGAGAGATAGAGAAAGACCAAAGAGATTTAAAAGAGTGGGATATAGCTAAAGATTTATATTTAAATAGAAATACTTGAAAAGTAGCCATTGACGTGTCTAAACCGTGATTTGGATATTCTTATTGGGTTTCAACTGTAACATATCCTAACTTGTTTGGACTAAAAGGCTGTATTGAGTTGAGTTGAGTTTTATTTATTCTAGACAGAAGGTCAGATATAAAGCATGCATTGAAAATTTTGAGTTTAAAATTTCATGTAATTACATAAAGTAACTGTTGATAATAAGCTCAAAAAAGTGTGTTTAATTAATTCAATGGGCATTGTAGACTAAGAGTGTTATTCGATCCATGAAAAGTAGCTTGAGGAAGCACACAGTCCTGCCGTCAAAGTTAACATGTGTAGCCTTGCAGGAACAAATCCGAGTAACAGCACCATGAATTCAGCCTAGCAGTTTAAAAGGGGGAAAGAGGAGGAGGGATTGATCCCCACAACATAAAATGTTATGCTTGTCAAAAATAAAATAAAGTCTATAATCTCAAAGAAACCGGACAGATTACTGCTAATACCAAAACCGCAACCAATAGATCACATTCTATTACATAGTAACCAGAGTCATCAAGGCATTTACTTAGACTAATATAGCATCATCATCATCAACTACGAAGAAAAATTGAGCAAACTTTAAATGCCACCAATGCAATTGCTTTCAGCATCCAACAACCAAAGGAACTAATCGAGCATACTTGAAATGATGCACCAACGCAATCACTTCCTTCCCGTGCTAAAGTAGCATCACTCCTACGTGAAATGTTCGTTCACTATACGAATTTGACCGATCAAGCCACTAACTTAAGCTAAATGGGCATCGGATAAGTACAAAAGAAGCATAGAAACTGCAGGGAACGAAGCATGAGCAGAAACACCGCGGCATTTGGCTTGGCGACTCACAATGTAAGAGAGCGCGACGTCGGGGTCGACGAAGGCGGTCTCGTCGCCGCAGGCCTCCCCCTCCTCGAGCTCGGCGTCGTCCCCCATGCCGCCCGGTGCGGCGGCGGCTGCCCCCCGGAGCCCTACGCCGCGTGCAGCATCCTCCTGCCGCCTCCTCACAGACAGCATCCACACCCCCCACCCAAGCCAAGCCGCCCCTCGCAGCCCGGGCCCCACCACCCCTACCACCGAGCTCAGCGGCAGCGCCCCCTCCAAATCGCCCCGAGCTCCCCGATCGGCGGGATCTCTCGGCGGCGCCTCCCGAATCGACGAATCGGAGCACCCACCCCCCACGGATTGGGGATCGCGAGATCCCAACGGGGCAGGCGGCTGCCGCCTCGTGTGACCTGACCTCTCCTCGCGTTGGCTGGCGTCTCGAGGTTTCCTCGCACGCGAGGAATTTTTTATTTGATTTCCGCAAGCCTTTCCCTTTTTCTCTCTCTCCCTTCCCTGGCTGGCTAGGCTTGGTTTGGCTTAGCTACGGCCGCCTTTTCGCAGGCGAATAATTGATTGGCATTGGAATGTTCTTCTCCTTCTCTTCTCTGCTGTTGTCGTTCCTTTGGGGGGGAGGAGCTGCAAAATTGAGTTGTGAGGTGTGTTCGGTCTTGGAGGTGGTTATGCGTCACCACGGATTAGCTTAATTTTTTATATTTTAATCCTTTTAAAAAATAAATTTTATAAATAAATTCTAAAAAAGTTATTCATTTTTAAAGAGGGTGATGTTGAGCGTATAAAAATGGTTTATTTTTTAAAAAAGTTTTTCAAAGATTCCATTTATAAAATTTGTTTTTAAAATAAAACTAAAATGTAAAAATTTTAGCACGGATTTGTTTTAGGACGTCGAGGTATACTGGTTTGGATGTGTTGTGACATATTTTTCTGGTTTGCACAAGGAAAGTCTCTTGTGGCTAGATTGTTCGATAATTCGCTAAAAGTTCTGCATGTCTGTCCGTTAAGCAGATTGTATACTAAAAGACAAATCGGGCTTTACGGTTTCTAGTAACGTTGAGATTGATCACATCAATGATGGTACTCGGTAAAAATGTGTGTACTATAATGCAATCGATGCTTACCGTTTCTATTGATATCGTTATTAAATGTGTGAAGGAAGGCTCTAGTCTAATTAAAAGTATAGAAAAACTACATAGTACAAGTAAATAATTCACGGTAAGATTGTCTAAACAATAAACACAAGGATTCCGGTCACATATCTCTGTCATAATGTTCAAGACGACCACAGGATATCATTGCTCTGATGACTGGTTAATAATATAAATTTGTGTATAAAATAGCTTTATGTCAATAATGGTTATGATATTTTTAATTATATATCTGGTCATACACGATTGTCCACAATATCAAGTATTTTTGAACGAATCAAAATTAATTTGCATATTTTTATATTATATTGCACGCATCTAACACTATATATTTTCAACCACCCTCAGCAGTCAAGCTCCTTGATCATTTCAGGCGGCAATGAATTTTATGGTATGTCCATGCTCCATGCTTTCAATTCTCCAATACTTATCCGTGCCGGATAAAAAGAGCAAACCGAAAAGCAATCAAGAGAAAACATCAGTCCCCATCATGCATGTACCACGCCATACCAAAACAAACGCAATACCGGTGTGTTGATACGCGCACACATTAAGTATCGTGTCCGAACAGTTGAACGTTTATGTTAAGCCACAGTGTGTTGCTGTTAAATACTGTTTCATTGTATGCCGTAATCTTGTGGCCTTTTATTGCCACAATGCCTTGAAATTGGGAAATCGCAAGAAAAATCTACCGTTAAAACATGTCTTGAATTTGATCACGACCGAACACCAAACCAAAATAACCGAAACCCAACGACTCGGTCTTTATAATTGGGCAATGCGTTTTCGTTGCTGGTTGTCAGATGGCTGGAATTTTAAAACCAGTGAAGAACCAAGCCGAATCAATAGGTCAGACCAGACGCCCACCCTAAATTAAGCAGTCAAGACCCCAGACCATGATCGGTCAGCAAGCCGGCTCTGCTGGTTGGCTTCTACGGATGAGCCGAGCTGGGGCGAGACGACGCCGCGCGCGTCTCCTTCCTTCGCCGTCGTGCTAAAAATCCGGATTGCTTCCGCGTGCCAATCGCGTCGGACGATTCAAGCTGCACCCGTGCTCGGGTTTCACGTGCTGCTCGTTGGTGCTTCGCGCGTGCATTGGCCGGGTGGGTCTTTCGTACTAGTGCTAGCACACGCGGGATTTTCGCTGTGATTTTTGTGGGGGATCCTTGATCACATGATCCATCATGGGTTTCACGCAGCGTGAACCGCCAGAGGAATCACATGTGCAGGTAATTAATACTACTTCTGACAGGAGAACTGGTTTTCTTAATTAGCCCACCTGCGTCGCGTGTAAACTTCTTAATTGTTTCATCCATGTACACACCCAGAACTTCAAAAAGGATATATGTATGTGTGTGTGATGTGTCGCTTCTGTGGCTCCAAACTCTTTGGAAAATGCATGTATGAATGGTCCTAAATAAAAATAGGAATGTTAATATAAAATAAAGTATCAGTCCGTGAAAATCCACAATTTTTTTAACCAAGAACATAACATACACGACGAGAAAAGAGACAGAGATAAGAGAATTATGGAGTAAACTAAACTGTGCTGATCGTTTGTCAAAAGGGTGAAAAAAAACCCCCGATCCTATGCTGTATGTTCCCTTTTTAGATGACATATGATGCGCATATATTAACTCAATAATTGCAGCTATGAGATCGACTTGGTTCGTTCTTGCGATTTTGTTTTGAGCCAATTATTTTATCTTCCGTTATTAAATATAGCAAGGATCATGGGGGCATTGGATCGTTATGTGGCCGGAATTGTTTTTGACAAGGTTATTAGGACATCATGTGACGCCATCTGACTATTCAGACCAGTTTTGCTATGATAATTTCTTAGTAATGAACAAAGTTCATGAGATAGGATGTTTGGACTTTGGAGTCCAATACGCGCACGTAATTAAATCATGGAAATTTAAGTGTTTAACACTTTCTTTTCTGTCACATCTGAAAAAGGTAGCTCTACTCGTGCGGAATATGATGCCTTTTTTTAACATCAGGTTTAATCTTATTTGTTGGTTAGTGATTTTCGTAGTAGCAAAGACGGTGTGGATTACTATAACTACTGTGAATTCGTACAATAAACGTGCAGATATATTAAAGAAACAAGATTAGATTTGGTTTAGTAATAATTACACTCTTTTAGTGCTCAAGCGAGTCGTAGGATCTCGTGTGCCTGTAAGCATGTTGGTCAATTTGAAGACGGCAGCCTAAGGGTCATGTGGTCTAAAACGTCCACGCTAACCAGGGATGTTTTAACAATTTGATCAAGACGCTTACAACAAAATTGATTAGAATTTTAAATTTTCAACCATAAAGAATTTCTTAAATGTTTAGTTTAAATAAAAATGGTACGTTTAAAAATATTATTATAATATCATAAATTTATTGAATTGTATAAATATGCTCTGCTGTGTTGTAAAATTTACTGCTATAATTTTAAAAGTTTTATCAAATATTGTTCTTAAAATATCAAATATTTACAATAAAAGGAGTATAAGTCGATACTGGCAATGTTTTACTCTAGGAGTTAACCTACCTCACGTGAGCATGCATGTCATGTTTTATGGTCGGCCATCATATAAGCTAACAAAAACAAAAGGATGTATCCAAGCCAGATTTAGATGTGACCCTTTATGTTTTTTAAATGTAAATTTTAGAAAACTTCAAGTTTAAAGATCATATGTCACATATCTTTAAATATTTACTTTAGAAAAAAAGTTCTTCACCCCTTTCCAGTGAAGATTGGACTCACTCCTATTTAATAACACAACGTAGCATAGATATTAGTTAATATAGAAATTACAATACATCTATGGTGCAGCTCAACGAGTTCGAAATATGATTTTCGTCAGCACGAGAAAATATACAGTTTATTCGCACTTATCTTATTTCTCACGTTAGACGCCAACGGTAAAGAAAAGGTAAATCCGGGTAAAAAAAGGTAAACAGGTAATAAAGCGCTTAACACGAGACATGGGTGGCCGCACGTTATCCACAGTCGACCACGCCACATCGGATCCCAGGCAGCGCCCGTGTCGAAATGCACCCGTGCGTGTGGGCCCCACGCTCCAGGCCTCGACCCTCCTCTCGGCCCGGCTGGCACGAGCGCGTGCGAACACACTGTGTCACTGCCATCCTGGCCCACAATTCCAGCGGCCGTTCCTGACCCCACGTGCCAGCGACTCCCCCGCGCTAAAACCCACTGCGCCGTGGGCCCCACCCCGCCGTCTCCGTCGCCTCCCCGCCGCCGCACCACGCTGCTCCTACGCGTTCCTCGAGACGGCGACGTGAGCATCCATCAGGCAAGCGCGCCTCCTCCGCCTCCGCTATAAAACCACGCGGCGTCTCGGGCCCTCCTGTCCTGCCCCCGGCGAGGCGAACCCCACCGCCGTCGCCGTAAGCGTCGTTTTGATTTGATTTGAGCGGTAGCTTTTCTCCGCCAACGCTAGCTGCCTCGCGCTGCAGCCGTTATTGCGCTTTGCTGCTTCCGGTGGTGGGAGCGCAATGGACGAGGTGATCGGCCCCGCCGCGCGGCAGGTAACTTAACTTCTCCCCCCGTCTCCCTCCTCCGAAGTCGTCGCCTCCGGTAGATCGGATTTTGCTCGGGTTCCAGAAGGGACTGATTTTTTCCCCTATTCAATCTGTTGTGAGTTATTTTTTGAATGGGCGATTGGTTGTGAGCTGTGACTCTGCGAGTGATTCGAATTAGAATTCATTCTGTTGTGATGCGGGCACGTTTGGATTTTGCTCGTTTTAATGTCAGGAAGATTGCGTTTGATTTCGATAGGGCCAGCAAAACCTCGTTCCATTTTGATTTCGTGATTTCGAGCGGGGTTGCGGCGGATTACAGTTTGCAATTGAATACGAGACAGTGCGGCCGTGCCGATCGATTTGACCAACTTGTCTCGCTAAATTCACCGAAACTGAGTGCCAGCTTGGTTTTAGAACCATGTACGGAGTAATTGAATCAAGTCAACTGTGCTTTGGCTGGCGTTTGCATCTTGCTTATGGTTGGGGTTGGCCAGTAGTACATTTTTACACATTTTGCCGCGCTGACGCATCAGCATCACAGTTTTTTTAAAATTTTATTGAGACGTGTACAGCCACCACTTTTAATCTCGAAAATTCTAAATTCGCGTGGTCTACAGTTGTTTTTTCTCTCTATAGAACAAAAGTTTAAGCATTTTAGTTTATCCAATTAATAGTATGTTTAATACGTGCCCAGCTTTGGGCAACGTCACTGTAAATCTGACCTAGCATCGCATATCTGCACTCTCTGTTGTTTTGTGTACTGGACCGTACTGACCGATTCTCGCTAATGGTTATTCGTAATCACAGGCTTGCCTTACTGATGGTGATTCTTTTGCAGGACCAGTGGAAAAGTTACTGCAGAATTGTCTCTCTGCTAGCCTTTCAAAGCTTTGGTGTGGTGTATGGAGACTTGAGTACATCCTGTCTGTACGTCTATAAAAGTGCATTATCCGGGAGGCTGAATGATTATCGTGATGAGGCAACCATATTTGGATTGCTTTCGCTGATATTTTGGACTTTGACACTTCTTCCGTTGCTGAAGTACATCATAATTGTATTGAACGCAGATGATAATGGGGAAGGTGAGTAACTTAATAGCACTATATGCTGTGCTGTCAGAATTTTAACAGAAATACATTAATTGTGTTTTAACTTTGTTTTTTAAACTCACAGAAGTCCTAGAGTTTTGATGATGCATATCAGCATATCTTAGCTGACCAGGAGTAGAGAAAGGATCATGTTCTGTAACCACTTCAACTGACATATGTCATTGCCATAAATATGTTGTTCCGTTCTTTAACGAGTTTATGCATTGCGCTATCTAGTTAGTTAGTTTAAGTACTCATCTTCACCATGCTTTCTGATTGACTGTAATTTTGGTTATGTAGGTGGAACATTTGCTTTATACTCACTTCTCTGCAGGCATGCAAAGTTCAGTCTGCTTCCAAACCAGCAATCGGCAGATGAAGAGCTTTCAACGTACTATCAGCCTGGAGTTGGTGGCACTGCTATTTCCTCTCCATTCAAAAGATTTCTGGAGAAGCACAGGGAGCTCCGGACCTGTTTACTTCTTTTTGTTCTGTTTGGTGCGTGCATGGTGATAGGAGATGGTGTCTTCACACCTTCTATCTCTGGTATGCCGGACATGCCTGTTAGCTTTGTATTTCTAATCATTCAACGCATGCCTTTTCATTTGGATGATTTTGTCATTAAACTCTCTTGTTGTGCCTGCTGCAGTCCTGTCAGCCATCTCTGGGCTAAAAGACCCTGCCCCAGGAGGAATAACAGATGGTATGCTAGCATTGTCTTTTCTACTGCTTACATTGCTAAGAAATTTTCTCAACGTTTTCCCTAACACCAATATTTTCTAATCATTACGTTTTCTGTAGCTAACTGTTTTAAGATTTGATGGATCCATCTTGCTTGTATTTGTAATCATTATATACTGTTGCAAATTGTTCGACTATTTGTAAGTTACCTACTTTTTCGGTTTAACTGTAGGTCGAATTATCTGGACTATGCATTAGCTTTGAGATGTGTATGTGCTTGATTCTGATGTGGTAGTTCAAAAAACAAGGCTTAATTTGTAAGCCACCTTAGAGAGATCTCCCCTAGAAATAACATGACTTCTGTGTTTTTTTAATACAAACAGGTTCATTCATGTGTTTATCTATTTGCACAAATTTGGAACATTTACTTGAGTTAATTATCTAGCATTATTGAATTATAGAATTTGGTGAGTAGCCTGTTTTTTAAGTCAAGTTACCTACAAGTACTTGAAGGGTTTCTCCACATAATCTTGAGGTGAATCTTGCATCTCATGCTACTGGAAATAAAAAAAAAGACATTTTGAGATTATAAATCATGCGCTTGTTTGCCATGGATTCAAAGTTTGGCAGCCCAAAAATTGGTAAGGGACAATTTCTACAGAATTGAAATATCCATTTGATTATTTGAATTTCATTAATATAATCAAATGCTTTTAAGTTTTAAATCTGGATACCATATTAGGAGCATGCTTTTCTGATCTAGTCATCTAGTAAGACCTTGATGCCAACTGAATTTGCAGGCTGCAATAGTTGATGTAGATTTAGTCTGTTATACCTCTCCTTTTTTCTTTTGTAACTCTACACTTTTCTTTTGGGAGATGATACAAGCTTTTTAGTGCATTTACCAATACCAGCAGCCATTGCAAGGACTTTCTTTCTTTGAATGGCATTCACTACCTTAACTTACTGTTTTACAGGCTGGGTGGTGTTCGTTGCATGTGTTGTGCTTGTTGGCCTGTTTGCGCTGCAACACCGAGGAACTCATAGGGTAGCATTTATGTTTGCCCCCATTGTTGTTGTTTGGCTCTTGAGCATTGGCGCGATTGGGCTTTATAATATCATCCACTGGAATCCCAGAATATGTCTTGCTCTTTCTCCACATTATGTTGTGAAGTTTTTCAAGATAACAGGAAAAGATGGTTGGCTTTCTCTTGGAGGAGTACTCCTTGCTATGACAGGTGAAATTTGAATAGGCCTTTTATTTGACTCAAGCCATTTACCTTACAGTTTTAGTGAATGGTTTTCCTAATAATTTCTGTAATATTCAGGTACTGAAGCAATGTTTGCTGATCTTGGACACTTCACTGCTGCGTCTATTAGGGTATGGAGAGATGTACAAGTGATCTGCAAGTTGCAACATATTTTTTTCCATTGTTCTTGGGGATACATTTTGCACCCTAAGTTATTGAGGTTGTATTTGCCATTGTTTCATTCTGACTCCAGCTATTGTCCTTCTTGCAGCTGGCTTTTGTTAGTGCCATATATCCCTGTCTTGTGCTGCAATACATGGGCCAGGCAGCATATCTTTCCAGGAACACATCAGCCGTAGAAGATAGTTTTTACCAATCTGTACCAAGTAATCTTCATAACTCGAAGCATGTTTTGGAATACTTTGCTTTGTATTTTGCCAAGAATTCTCACCTCATGTTGCATCATATTTGCAGGACCTTTGTTTTGGCCAGTGTTTGTCATTGCAACTCTTGCTGCTGTTGTGGGCAGCCAGTCTATCATATCGGCAACCTTTTCAATTGTTAAGCAGTGTCTTTCTTTGGGATGTTTTCCACGGGTTAAGGTTGTGCATACATCACGGTGGATCCATGGTCAGATTTACATACCTGAGATTAATTGGACTCTGATGGTTCTTTGTCTAGCTGTGACACTTGGTTTCCGTGACACGACTGTTATTGGAAATGCTTACGGTAAGTTTGACCAGTTCAGATCTTAAATACTGCAGTAGCTGAGCAAATAGTATGGACTATAGGACTGTTTTAGGACCACATGTATCCCATATTAGGCTATTGCCAATAAGTCGTGTAAATTTGAACTTCTAATGTTGAATAATTAAAAGGTTAACTAATTATAGTAGACAACAATTCTGTAATTCAGAATCAGATACATATAGCTCCATGTTTCCTCCTCATGGGACATAGTAGGCGCACCAGCTGTAACTTTTCTGGATAGGTCACTACTTACTAGTGACACTCTTCAACTTAATTTGGCGATGTATGCCAATGTATCCTTGCATCTTTTTGAAATATGCTGATTTATCAGCTTTCTTGTTTTCTGCTGAGAGACGATAGCTTTCTTACCTGTTTCTTAAAAAAGGGGTTCTGCGTGCTGTATTTAGCATTATGCTATTACCATTGCAACTAATTTCCTCTGCTGATTTCAGGTCTTGCGTGCATCACTGTGATGTTTGTTACCACATTGTTGATGGCATTGGTGATAATATTTGTGTGGCAAAAAAACGTATTGCTTGCCTTATTATTTGTCGTGGTATTTGGGTCGATTGAAGCAGTGTACCTGTCAGCATCAGTCATCAAGGTTCCTCAAGGAGGATGGGCTCCAATTGCGCTCGCGTTCGTGTTCGTGCTCGTCATGTACGTATGGCACTACGGCACACGGAGGAAGTACCTATTTGATCTCCAAAACAAGGTTTCCATGAAATGGATCCTGACAGTTGGTCCGAACCTTGGGATCATCCGGGTGCCAGGAATCGGCCTCGTCTACACAGAACTGGTTACTGGGGTTCCTTCCATCTTCTCACACTTAGTCACCAACCTGCCTGCGTTCCACCAGGTTCTGGTGTTTGTCTGCATCAAATCCGTGCCGGTGCCGTACGTCCCAGCGGAGGAACGGTACCTCATCGGAAGGATTGGCCCCAGGGAGTACCGGATGTTCCGGTGCATCATCAGGTATGGCTACAAAGATGTGCAGAAAGATGACGAGAACTTTGAGAACCACCTGGTGATGAGCATTGCCAAGTTCATCCAAATGGAAGCCGAGGAAGCAGCCTCATCTGGGAGTTACGAATCATCCGAAGGGAGGATGGCCGTCATCCACACAGAGGACACAACCTGCACCGGGCTGGTAATGAGGGACTCCAACGACGAGGCTGCAGGCACGCCACCGACAAGGAGCAGCAGGTCGGAGACGCTCCGGAGCCTGCAGTCCATCTACGAGCAGGAGTCCGGCGGCCTCAGCCGGCGTCGCAGGGTTCGCTTCGAGATCGCGGAGGAGGAGCGGATCAACCCCCAGGTGCGGGACGAGCTGGCCGACCTGCTGGACGCCAAGGAGTCCGGCGTGACGTACATAATCGGCCACTCGTACGTCAAGGCGAGGAAGAATTCCAACTTCCTCAAGACGTTCGCCATCGACTACGCCTACTCGTTCCTGCGCAAGAACTGCAGGGGTCCAGCGGTCGCGCTGCACATACCCCACATCAGCCTCGTCGAAGTCGGCATGATCTACTATGTCTAAATCGTTTTTTTTAAATCATGCTTGCCTTTCTATCCAGAATCAAGTAATGGTTTTGTGTGGGATTCTATTTTCTATCAATGTATCAGTACATATATATCAGTCAGGGTGGCTCACAAGACAATCATACAGGTTATACTACTAATCGGATTAACCTATTGTAATTATATTTTCTATAACTATAATAAACTAACACTCTTTTACAATCTAATCGAGAACATCACATCGAAACTCTTAAAATAATGAGGTAGAAAGGCCTTTGATAAAGACGTCGGTGTACTGCGATGTCGTAGGAACATATAGGATTCGAACGTAACCGAGGACGACCTTCACTCGAACATCAATTTTAACATGCTTTGTTCGTTGATGCTGTACTGGGTTGCTGGAGAGATATACAACATTAATATTATCGTAATAGACTAAGGTGGCATGACAAGGGGGTGGCGAAGCTCAAGAAGCAGTTGTCGTAGTCAGGTAACTTCAGCAATACTATTTGCCACATTACGATATTCAGCTTTAGTACTTGATCTAGAGACCATATGTTGACGCTTGGAAGATCAGGACATCAAGTTGCCCTCGAGAAATACTGTGTAGCCAGAGGTCGATCGGCGAGTGTCAGGATAGCCAGTCCAGTTGGTATCCGTGTATACAACAAGATCTGCAAGTGAAGATTAGCGCATGGTCAGCCCAAGTGATAGGGTATCTTGCAAGTAGCACATGATCCGCTTGAGAGTAGCGAGGTACGGCTCCTGAGGATCATGTATATAGAGGCATATCTATATATCTATTGAACTGTAAAGGTAATATCTGGTCGGGTAAAAGTTAGATACTGCAAAGCGCCAGCTAGGCTGCGGTACTATGTAGCGTCAGCAACAGGCGGTTCATCAGCAGATAATTTAGAGTGTAGATCAACAGGCGTGCTGCACGACTTGCACGCACTCATCCCGGCATGTTCTAAAATATCCTGACTGTACTACCGCTGAAAAAGGAATAGACCATCTGCAGAGCGTGTCACAGAAATGCCTAGAAAATGATGTAGCTGACCCATATCCATCATAGAAAACTCATGCTGGAGAGCTGCTCGCCGCCAAAAAAATCCCGCGACCGGGGAGGGACAGCGGCTCGGTCACACGAAGGCCTGGGAGGTCTGCTTATCTCCAGTACAGGTCCTTAAGTATTGAGGTTCGCGGGCATGCCAGTCAATTTAACCCTGCAATTGACAAGGAAGTGAGACGAGCGAATCCGATACAGGCGCTTGCTATCAGCTGGCTATTGATAGGATTAGGATGCTCTTCGATTAGCTAGGGAGCCGATGTGGATAGGTGTCGACGAGGGATCGACCGCAGAGCCAATGGAGGAACCAGGGTGAGCTCAGAGGATGGCGAGATGCACGGGATTCCTCCGGACAGCCGAACAGTGATTCATCGGTTGAAAAAACCGATAAAAGCGCATGCGGCCTAGGCAAGGATTAGCACAAGAAGGCATGGGCTGTAAAACCGATGCCGCTCTGGATATGACAGTACGAGACCCGCCGCCTGCCGTGGCAGCACCATCAATACCGAACCTCAAAGATCGAACCTAACCGAGACAGTATGAGGCCGGGGCCAGCGGCGATGATACGGAGGATGCCAGATCGGCTATGCCATAGCAAGGATAGGAATGAACCCATCGGCTAGCTGAGCCAATGAGGGGACGTCTCTCTAAAGGCGGGTACGTATCGGCTGGGGGACCGATACGTTCGTCGTTACGCGTCGAGGGACGTCTCTAAAGGCTGATGCATATCGGCCGAGGGGCCGATGCGCTAGGCGTGAAGCTCAGAACATGGATAACTCATCGGCTAACACTCCGATAATACGCCGTGCAGAAGACTATAGGCCTAAAGCTCGATCTACCGTCGGCAGCCCCGTAGGTCGGACCTAACCGATGCAGCATGAAACTGACGATGACAGAGGGAGCTTAACGGGCCGATAGGTCCAGCACGGATGTAATGCGATACATTCGATCGACTTAAAAGGTCGGACCTAACCGATGCAGCCTCAGATAGAATAGGACATATCGGGATGGTGGCGGGACTTACCCCTTCGCCGGAGATCGGACTTAACCGATACAGCCCCGCGTCGAGAGCTAGAACCCGCCGGTAAAACCTAGATGAACTAGGGTGGCGATGCGCCGAATTTGTATATGATCAAGAGATATCTTACATGTTTCCAGAGGATCTATATTTATATCCTAGATTTACAGACAGAGTCCGACACGTCTACGATCATCGGACATTATTTCCTAGTAATAACAAAGGAAAATATTCCTAAAAAAGTTAACTAACCAGCTAAACCTCCCTAATTGAGTAAGGTTACAATTTACAAAAATAAGCACCCTGCCGTAGAGTCCACGACTCTTCCGTAAACCCGGTTTCATCTGAATAATCTTTTAATTTGTAACCGAGTCTTCCTTTGCTGCAACCTGATCGGCTTCTCCACTATAGCTATCGGACCTTCTTTTAGTTAAGCCGATCCTTTTCCTTCCTTCTTTCGGACTTCTTGAACCTAATCCCGATTGAACAATCCCTTGTCTTCAGGCCGATCCAATCTTCTACTAATCTGATCGGCTTTTCTACAGTTCTCCATCGGCTTTATCTCAGTATTTCTATCGGCCGATGACTGCATTAAATCCTCCATCGGACCTCTCAGCCGACCGGCTTTAGCACCATCGGATCTCTCAGCCGATCGGCTTCAGCACATCGGATCATTTAGATTTTGGCGTTAACAAGAGCCTCAATGATGTGCTTGAGTAATCCGGAAGAGGAGGCGGTGAGGACAATGTCATCGACATATAGCAGTAAATAGGCCGTGTCTAGACCGCGGCGATATATAAAGAGTGAAGTATCTAACTTTGTTTCAACAAATCTAAGTGACATGAGGTGAGAGATGAACATGTGATGCCAAGTACGAGGAGCCTGTTTTAAACCATATAAGAACTTATTGAGTCGATAGATAAAATCTGAGCGAGAAGAATTTACAAAACCAGAGAGCTGCACGCAGTACACTGTCTCAGTGAAAGTGCCATAGAGAAATACATTCTTCACATCTAGTTGATGAATGGACCAATTCTAAGATAATACCAGAGAGAGAACAACTCGAACTATCACAGGTTTGACAACGAGACTAAAAAAGTTTTATTATGAAAGTGTAGGAATGATTAGTTCTATTCTCTATCAATGCATCAGTAGATATAGGTCGGTCGAGATTGCTCATAAGACAACCACATAGTCATACCACTAATTAAAATTAATCTATTGTAATTATATTTTTTATAATTACAATAGAATAGAATAAGAGCCTTCTGTTGGGAGTCTCAACTGTGTACGTCATTTTGTACGCTCAGTAGTCGCCGGGTTACCATGCGCTGTGAAGCTGTTGCAGAACTAGCTTAGGTGCCACCATCTGAATTCCGGGGCTTCGGTGACCTTGTGAATATTTCCAGTTCAAATGTTAAAAGAGAATGTTCAATGATAGGACGTAGCATGGATACAAGTCTGAACATCTTTCGTTCTGGTTTTTAAAGTCTGGAGCATATGCTTTCTCATTTCTCGATCCGACAAGCTTTGTATAATGCGTATCAGCGTATGCAATCCTTTATGTGACGTGGGAAATCGGATTCCCCTATTTTCTGAATTTCGGATGAATTGTTATTCATCGATCACGCTTTCCAAATTTCGTTCGGAGAAAGAAACACTATTCGGACTGCATCAGAAAGAAGCAAATGGAAATCACGCCAAATTTTAACGCTACCAACATGAGAACTAGCTGCCAAAATTTGACGCTACCAAGATTGAGAACTAGCAGTCCAAGTTTTGGCTACAATTAGCTATAAAAATGTTCTAAGAGAGCATCAAACAGTATAGTACAATTCTGTCAAAATTTACAAAGTTTACGCGGACGCTCGAATTTGTATACCCGGGCCCATCTGTCATACAGAGCTTCGCAGAACGAGAGCACATGAACTTTTGTTTGGACTTTGGACTAAACGAGTCAAAACACAAACACGGTTCGGTTCGGTCCGACTCCTCCCCGGCCAAGGTCCATGAGCCCAACGAACCGAAGGAGTCGAGCCGCCTTCCTCCTTGCACCTCCAGTCCGCCACCGCCGATCGTGCGGCCGGCGTCATGGCGGCGGCCGGCGACCTGACCGACGAGGAGCGCCGCGCGCTCCGGGGCAGCAAGTTCGCGCTCCTTCCAGCGCCTACCGCACCTTCTCGCCCCCAGCCCAGGTACCGTATCTGTCGCCCCCCTTCTGCATTCCCTGCCTCCAGATCCATTCGTAGCTTAGAGTTTGCTGATTCAAGCGAACCGTCTAGTGCTACTTGCGGGGAAAACTAGATTCCGCGTGTAAGCTGTTGATTGATTAGCTTTATACTTTTCGTGAGCGGATTGATCGAGCTAAGTGTGCTTCCTTGCGAGTGCGGATTAGGGTTTGGTCATTTTGGTGTCTGAATGGTTAAACAGAAGGAAATCGCGTGTAATTGAAGTCAAATCATTACGTAATCATTTATCTGCGTTTCTATGGACTTGTTGAAGTTCACTTTTGGTTTGCTTTATAGTAACTTCTCACTCTCTAAATTAGGAGGATTCCAATTCTGAATTGGAAAAAAAAGCAGTTATCGATTTTTGTTATAGCACTTTTTTTCACATGGTGCCTCGAGTGCCTGGTGCTTGCACATGAGCCAAAAATGACAAAGTGGACTAATTTTATTTGAAATCTGTATTGCTGAGATAGCGAAATACTATATATTTGGCACTTGTCATCTTTCAATTATGGTATAGCTGTGTTTGGACTATGAATTAATTAGTACCTCTTGTCTTTATCATTGCTTGTGTAAGTAAAAAGGAGATAGTTCAAGTTCTGGTGGGTTTTTTTTTGCCTGAAACATAATATTAGATTTAAACTATGGTAAATGTTATAGCAGTTAACTTGGATATACCGTGTAATTGTTTTTCTCATGCATGAGTGACCAAGGAGTTTAGTCCTATAAAATTTCTTTTGTGGGTTTGATCTATGTAAAGTATATGATCTTCATGGGCTTTTTTCTTTGTTATGCTCATGACATGACCATGAAAGGCTGAAATGATGTACTCTTTCAAATAGAATGGCTCATCCTGGAGGACCACTGACTACAAACAAGGCTGCTGCTTTGGCAAAATTCCTTGAGAGAAAGCTTCAGCAGGCTGATGGGCTGGACTCCCTGAACCCAGACCTTGTCAAGTTGGCTGTGAAAAATGCAAAGGAAACAATAATGGCTAGCAAGGGTACGTGTTTCTTATCATCTCACTTTCATATGTCTGGTACTCTGGTTCTTTGAAAAGCATGTATTGCATGTCCTATATCATCATAGATCACATTATGTAATGTTACGTAAATCAGTAATGATAAGCATTTTAGTACAACATAAAAGCATGAAAATTAACCTCATCTTACAGTTATGCCTTCCCATTTTCACCTTCTTTCGTAACTTGGAGCATTTGTTATCACGTGATTGTTCAATCTTATGTCTATTAGATGATGGTTGAAATAGAAAATGGTTCAAAAGAGGAGTGCACATTTGTCTTAGGATCACACAAACATGAGATTTCTAACATTGTACACCTTAATTAGTAAGAACGATTATAAGACTTGATCCTGTATCTATTTTATTCATCCAGCTAATGCTAAGGGCCCCTGATTTCTGCACTGTATGCTAAGGTATCAGGGTTGACCTATGCCGTGTTTTTCTCATTCTCAATGTTTGCGCATTATCAACAGTTTATGTGAACCTATGAATTTGACTTGCTTTTTTGTTTTTTAAAAAAATCTTGTCAATGTAGGTGAACCGTCACCTTCAGGAAGAATAGTACAGCATGTTTCATCATTTGAAGATTCATTTGAGGTATATATACCGATGGTAACTTTTTTATATGAGTTCTTTATTTGATTTGTGCACTTACAACTTCAAGTCTATCAGGATTCTGATGATTCAAAAGATGGAGCAGAAGCCAAGGGGATCAAAAGAAAAAGGAAGAATGAGGCAAGTGTTATGAACGTTCACTTGGGAATGTTCGCGAATTATTTCAGATTTAAACTTATAACATATGGCCAAAGTTTTTTGATCTGTATCTGACAATCAGATCATATTGCTCAGAAGGATAACAGTTGTCAAAACGAAGGAGAACAGAGCAAGAAAAAGAAGAAAAAGAAAAATGTGAAGGTAATGATACTGTAATACCTTTTTGCTAGTTTTCCTTCACAGGAAAGAGGAGATTAAGCTGCTGGGTTAATGTCATTGCATAGTCTACTTAGCAGATCAGGGTCTAAGTAGTGCCTCCTTGGCTTACCAGATGGACCCACTCTGTATATAAATGCATGTCACTGTGAAATATCTCGGTTAGCTAGATGAAAATGGTGCACATAGCTTTATTTTGAAAATATTTTGAATATATTTTAGTTTTATATAATTTTTCGTCATGGAAAATACTGATGAATGATTCTGGGATGCAGGCTGCTAAAGATTTCAAGTCCCATAAAGCGTCAAAGAAGAAGAAAAAGTTGAAATTGCTATGATTCCTTAACTGCTTTGGTATTAGGGAGCTGAAAGCATTCCTTTTGTCGTTTTTCTTCATTTCATTTGCTTTGAGTCCCGTTTCTTGTAAACACTTGCTCTTCCTGTCATATGACCATTGGAAATCCCACTTCTGCCTGTCATTTGTTCGCCTGTAAGCTTGTCATACCTGTCATATGATCACCGGAAGTCTCATGTGTCAAGACGCAGAGTTAGCACTGGTACCTGTATGAAATTGCACAATTTACTGGCTTGCTATTTGCTCACCTGGGACATTGGATTCAGTCAAACACGAATTTCATTGAATTCTACAATTGTTTTTTCTTTCTTTTGGTTGTACGGTGATGCTGAGATGATGATTCAGCTTGAGATGTCGGAGGGGAAATGAAATGATGGTGTAATTGTGAACTGGACATTCTTCCATCTCTCACGGTTGGCAAACGGCAAACCCTGTCCGGTCTGGACCCTTCTGCTTGCAGAATTCCTGCCTGACGTGTATTTTCCTGGGATTATGAGATCCAGTGTGATTGGCCCGATGAACCTTCCCACACAGCCTGGTTGGTTATTTCCCGAGGAGTCAACATGGTCTAAAAAACTCATCACGCCGCTCTGTAGGCCCTGGTACTGTAGCACGCGATACACTAGCATGATATCTTCCTGGTTGTGGCCATTCCGGCCTTTTTGAGTGTCGAACTGGGATTGCATCGCACACTGCCACTGCCGTACGGTCTCGAATCCTGGCAAAAAATTGCCGAAAAGCTCGGGTACTGTACGCTTTGCTTACAACGGGAATGGGTTCTATATATCCTCTCATCTATCTCTCTGAAAAAAAATATTATCGACATATGGTCGTTGACCATAGTATTTATGAAAATAGAATTTAATTAATACTAAGATATCTACAAGATATTTTTTAAGGACTCGATATGAGTAAGAGGTATACTTCTATATAATATTCGATGGAGATAATATATCTTATCTAACTAGTATGCGGTAATTAAGCAATAATATAGAGTTAACAATAGATCCATAAATCTTAGCTCAATGTTGCATGTATTTTGCTCAAAATTGGATGCCCTCACCTCCTAAGAGGTCATTGTATATATACTAGTAGATGTAGAATTCAAAAAACTCCTTAGATAACACGGCCTAGTAAGTTGATTTGTTCCTAGATTGAACTCCACAGTCTTGCCTTATTTGAGATCGATTTTCTTACTCGATCATATACACTTTTATGTCCATATATATAAGTATGTGGTATTTCTAAAGATGCTTAGTCTAGTTATATAAAGTATGTCATATATAGGACACTGAGAGTAGCCTCTAACCTCTATGGAAATTCCCTTTTAACATTTTCATCCCGCGTATCTTAGAAGCCATGTTATCAAAAATATGAACGTAGTTAAAAAAATGTTCTCAACTAAGTTAATATTCAAGAATGTTGTTCTACCATATGAGTACGAGGACGGTGTTGTTAGAATTTGAATTTAGAGAGATGTTGAAAAATTTGAATGCGCTCTATAATCCCACTAGGAATAATGTCACTTTCCTCGAAATGTGAACCGCTACTGTGTATCTATAAATCCCAGCGGTAAGATCTATTTGGGTTCTGTTTGCTATTCTAAACTTCAACCCTTCATTTTCCTAGTGTTCAATTCTCACAGCTAACGAACCCTAGATTCCTCATAGCTTTCTCCACCACCACCTCCATGGATCTCACACACTTGGACACGAATGCTGCAACAATGAAGAGGCTATAGGCGGAGGGATTGATTCCTAGCAGGGACACCATGATATAGGAAGAAGAAGGTATACGTCCTGAACCTGTCGCTGTCTTCATCTTGACTCTTGACACTTTATATCAGTGCGGATTCATCTCTCCTCCCTCTGATTTTTTGTTGAATGTACTTGACTTCTATGAAATCAAGCTTTTGCACCTAAACCCTAATTCCATAGCCTTCCTTAACATACATAGGTGTCGTCCCCTTAGATCTATGGAGGTATTTTTATGAGCTCTGAGTCATGTAGCGATTGAGAATTGCAGGTCATTGTGGCTTTTGAATTCAAGATGGACTCAAGGAGTCTTATATTCTAATCACCCATTATATCTCCAAGAAGGATTAGTGTCATAGTTGGTTATATTTAGAACATGTAGTCGAGTCCGATAACCTAGACATTCCCACTAATGAACTAGTGCTTCTTGGAACAAACCCATAGCCTAATCCCCCTTCCTCAAAACCTTCATCGACAAGATCAATGAGCTGAGAGTTCAGGGCCTAACGACATACAAAGTTGTCGAAGATTTTGTGTGTCGTTGGATCCATCCTTTGCAACATCGTCCTCACCCTGCATGTTTGTACTCAGGGGACAAGGACGTATTCTAGATGTCATGCCGGGGTATGTAGTATAAGTACTTTATTCCAAATTCTACACTTATTTATACTGAGACATAATTCCTTATTTCCTGGCACCTATGATGCAGAAATCGGCGATGCAAAAGTTCGTGACCGTGTCAAGAAGGTGGTGATGGACCCGGTGAGTGAAGCCGAGAACATCCCCACTCCCATCTACGACCTCCCAGATAACGAGAAGGACAAGGTCATCAAAAGTCCTCGCTTATCAATTCCTAAGTCCTTTTTCTTTTACCATTATCGACAATATATAACTTAGGTACTAACACTACTAGACGTTCCACTGATCGATGCCATTAGCCTCCTCATGGATCACCAGTTCGCTGCCAATGAGAAGGCGCAACAGAGCAGGTAGTGGCCAAGGTGGTTGAACTGGCAAAATCTGCCTCAAGTACTTTTGTCAGTGGTAGCAATTCTCAGAAGAGAAAGGTGTTAGCCTCATCCGGTGGTGTCGGCAAAGCCTCTAGCCAGACAACGATATGTATCTCCACTATTCCATAAAATGTATCCTGATTAGAAATTTTTATCTTATCAGACTAGTGGATCTGACTTATCTTACTTATTGTTTCCTTCAGACCACCACTCCAATCTAGGGATGCTACAAGCTGCTCTGCCCAAGGGCAAAACCCATGGTAGATAAGCAAGTATACTATTTCACCAATTTCAAGTACTTGTCCAGTTTGGGTCTTCTGACATTTTCTCTTATAGATCCACTCCTACCGTCTTAGACCATCAGTCTGAGAAGAATGAATGAACAGTCTCCAAGGCCCCCATCTCCCTTGTACCGAAGTCTCCCAACTCCTCTCAACCACTCCTTCCTCCAACATCCACCAATGCCGCCAGTCTCTAGATGATTGAGACCAATGTCGTCTAAGAAATGACGGTCCAAGCCAGCACCGCCGACAAGTAAATGGCCAAGCTCTAACGTGAGCTCACTGATGCATGAAAGTGTATCAATAAACTTGAAGAGATCTAGCGACGGTGGCTAGCGACAACATAACCCTTTACCTCTTGGTGCAAGACGACGAGGAAATCCACAAGTTGGGGGTGAAGTTTGAGGAGGAGAATAAGAAGAGGGAGAACCTCCGAGGCGGGCTCAGGGCGCATTACTCGTCATTGAGTGAAGTGAACCATAAACTGGGGCACCAAGTTTTACCACCATGGTTCGACAATGAGTTTATGGTGACGACACCACTCGAGGACCTTGTCGCAAAGCCCCCACCGAAGTCTCCATGAACAGCGCCAAGAAAGCTTGAACAACTATGTACACTGCCGTTGGGCACGCTCTTGCTTGTGTCTCATTTCATCACCCCGAAGTGGATGTGAATGAGGTGATCAAGAAGGGCTTGCCTGAGGACAAGCGAGAGGAGCTGATCGATCAAGTGGACTCCACAAGCCAAGCAGTAGTGGACCTTTACTTAGACCTGTAATTTTTCTTTGCTTTTCTAGCCTCTCTTTGTATTAAAACAATATTATGCAATACTTAGTCGAATATTTATTTTAATTGTATGAGTAGAATGTTCTCTCTCTTGATCCTCATTGTTGTCGATTTACTTCATCATAGTGAGGAAGAAGAGATCATAGTGACTAACCCACAACGTAGTCAAGACACCATGCAAGTAGGCAAATCTGAGTTTCCTCTAGCCAATCTCTCTTAGGACCTTAGCACTTCTAGCTGCATTAAGGAGTTAGAAGAGTGCGTCAAGTTTCTCAAAAAGGAGCTTATCAGTACACTTTTACTAGCACACATATTTCCTTGTTTATCCCCATATTAGACGATCGACTTAGAAACTGTTTGTGCATGGTAGATATCAAGTACTCTGAGGAGACTCGCAACAGCGAGAACGAGAATCTAGAGAAGAGACTAAAGTTGAATAAGTCAAAGGCTAACCTCCTTATATTTGCTAAGGACCAAGAGATGAAACTCTATAAAAATAGAGATATCTGGTTCAAGGCTTACTTGGAGAACTCTTATAAGCTGCTTCACATCAGCTGCCAAGAACTCCATGTTGATTGTCTGGAGCCAAATGATAGTCTTTAGTGATATCTGGATTGGATCAAGGAGATCAACGATATTTTCATAAAGCTTCCTCATCAAATCAACAAACATTTGAGAGTTGAGCCCAAGTGTTTAGGTCAATTTGGTGGGGCCCATGTTCTCGCCTACCTCAAGGATCAACGTCCAAACGGGAATCTAGAATTTTTGAACTCGGCCTTCACACGTTCTTAGAGGTCACCCACCGAAGTCAACTCGCTAGCCCAATCATTTGCCTTGAGGAGAAAATATTTAGAACAATTTAGTGTAATGGCTAGCCTAGTAGGATATTCATGTATAGAGAAGGTTTTATATAAGAGAATGTAAGTATTTGTAATATATATAATTCCAAAGTCTACTATGAATTTACAAAGCAGGTATAAGGAAAAAATTTTCATGTTTTATTTGTTAATTTTATTTGTGTCGACAAGGTACTCAAAATATTATTGAGTACTCCCCTAGCCCCTAGTTGTTTTGTTGGAAATTTTATTTCTAAGAAGCCAATCATGCTTTACTCCACTGTAGTCTAAAACTAAAATGCTCCTAGCCCCCGGCTATAAGTTTGAACTTTGTTAGGCTTATAGCATGTGCATGCACTATCATGATGAGCGAACTCCTCCTATCCCCTGGCTAATCAGAACTATAGGGCATCTCCTACCTATGATTATCCAGAGAGTATACACAGGGATAGGAGTTATATAGCACAACTGAGGTTGGAGTGGCTATAAGGAACACAATTTAGGGTTGCTCGGAGTCCTGCTAGAAGAGCTTCGTACTCAACGGTGTTATTAGAAACCTTGAAGTTGAGTTGTATTGCATATTTAAGGTTTTCTCCAATTGGTGACGTTAGTATGACACCAGCCCCATGCCTCGTCTATTCATCGCTTCATCAATTATAGTTCAGATTTTGCTAAGCGTATCATCAATCTTGGTTTCCACCAAAGCGGTCTAGTTAGTGACGAAATCAACTAAAACTTAAGACTTTGTAGCTATTCGAGGAACAAAATTGACATCGAATTAGTTGAGCTCTATGACCTACTTGGCAATACGTCTTAGCACTTTCTTGCTTCGAAACACTTATCCGAACGGGAAAGAAGAGATGATTGTGACCTTGTGGGCTTGAAAATAATGACACAACTTTCTCAACATCATAAGGACTGCGTAGAGCAACTTCTAAATCTAGGGGTATCTTATCTTAATATCATAGAATACTTCACTAACATAGTAGACTGATCATTGTATGCTATCTTGTTCGACAATGAGAAATGTGCTAACTAAGTAGGGTGTAGTTGCAATGTATAAAAACAATTCCTCCTAAGGTCGGGGGGAGAAAAGGACGGAATAGTTTGAAAGGTACCTTTTGAATTCGACAAAAGCCTTCTCGGCATCTTGGATCCACTTAAATTTGTTGTGCTTTTTCAAGAGGTTGATGAAAGACAATCATTTTTCTCTCATCCGTGCTATGAATTTACTCCAAGAGGTCATGCACTATGTTAGCTTCTGTATCTTCTTGAGTTTCATCAACGATTTTATTTCCTTGATCGCCTTGATCTTATTAGGGTTTGCCTCGATTCTCCTATGGAGACAAGGAAACCAAGTAGTTTCCCTTATGGTACTTCAAATGTACACTTCTGTATATTCAGTTTCAGCCTGTGTTTTTGAAGTTTGCAGAATGTTTCCTCAAGGTCTTTAATCAAAAGACATCATTTACATATGCTTCAACATTTTGCCCGAGTTGAGATCGAAAAACTCTTCGAACTTCTCATTGATAAGTAGCTTCAACATTCTTCAATCCAAAGGACATTTTGATATAGCAAAATATACCATATGGGGTTACAAAAGATGTTTTTTCTTCGTCTTCCTTAGCTATGCTAACTTGTTGATTGCGAGAGTAAGCATCGAGGAAACTCAATAATTCGCATCCGACTGTTGAAATTAGTTGGTCTATCCTAGGAGTGAGAATTGATCTTTTAGACACGCCTTGTTGAGGTTGGTAAAATCTACATACATGCGCCACTTGTCGTACGTCTTTCGCACCATGACTGGATTTGCTAGCCACTCGAAGTGTAAAATTTTTCTGATGAAGCCTGTCTTCTGTAGCTTGTTGACCTCCTCCCAAATAGCCTCCTTTCGATCTAGCACAGATCTTTGTAGTTTCTATTTGATGGCTTTGCATTTGGTTGAACCATCAAGTCGTGCTCAATCACTTCTCTGGGGATTCCAAGCATGTTGGACGGTTGCCAGTCAAAAATGCCCATGTTTGCTCAAAGAAAAGCGATGAGCTCAAGTTCCTTTTTCTCATCAAGTCCTGCCTTGATCATAACTGTCTTCTTGGGGTTGGAGTCAAAGAGTGGTACCACCTTAATAGCGCCATCAGGCTTCATAGAGACATTCGTTTTACTATGCTTTTAGGGAGGTTCTTCTGTGGTGGGTGGACGCGATGTCTAATTGACCATGTTAAGACTATCTTTATCTCACTACACAACAATCTTCGTGTTCCCAAGAATAGTATTAACTCTCTTAGGTACTAGAATCTTAACAAGCTAGTACTTGTAATGACATGTTGACATAAACTTGGCTAATGCAATCTATCTAAGGATTGTGTTGTTTGCCGTATCAAAGTTGACAACATTGAACATGATCTTCTCAGTCCAAAAGTTGTTTGGGGCACCAAATGTAACTGGCAGTGTGATTTTCCCTAGTGGCTTCGAAGATGACTCTAGTGTGATTCCGTGAAATGGCTGATATGAAGGCTTGAGCTCACTTCGAGAGATCTCCATGATTTCGAATGAGCTAACGAAGAGCCCATCTATCATGATACGGGCAACCCTAATATTCCTAATAGTGGTCTCAACCACTATAGGATATTGATTAGGAGTGGCGTAAATGGTTGGGTAGTTGTGTGCCTAGAACGTTATGGCTTGATCTGACCACCGCAACATTGACGCATGTCCTTGAGTCATGGAGCATACTTCATGTTCAATCTTCTTATACCCACTCTTGGAAGAAAATAAAGTCAAAACATAAAGATATGAGTCACCATAAGATCAAAAAGAGGGTAGTCATCATCCTCATTGGATGACTTGGTAACGGAATCCTCTTTCTCAACTACATGAATTCTCTAGTGGGGCGGTAGAGCCATCAGGCATGCCATCTTCTTTTAGAAAACTTGACAACCGACCAGAGAGTGAGATGTTGTTTTATGGATTGGGCACCACTTTTGACCCAGTCATTCACCCTAATACTTGTAATGCTGCAGCTATTAGGGTACTCATTTCGCAATGAGTACCTCCTCTTTTGCCTTGTGCTTCCAATTCCGTCTTTTCTTCTTGGCATGTTCCGAGTCTTTAGAGATGCTTGCATCCTTTTTCTTCGTAGAGGTCTTGTCATCCACCACCTTCCCTTTTCTTTGCTTTGCCGAAGATCTTCGTCGGTGAAAACACCTTGTTCGACAATCTTAAATAACTTCGTTGGTGAAGATACTTGTCTTATCGCCAACTCCTGTATTGTCCACTGATCTCAAACTGTAGATTTGAATGTCCTAATAACAAATACATCAGTGATATGTGGGATTGTGTTATGACACTCATTGAAGTGTCGTATAAAGTCCTATAAAAATTTATTGTCCTTTTGACTCAGCATATAAATCGTCCTCGACAGCGTGTCTCTTATACATGCCTTTGAACTTCACAATAAATTGCTTATAAAGATCATCTCAAGACACAATTGAGGACCTAGGCAGGTGGACAAGCCATGACCTCACAGATCCCTTGAGTACGGTGGGTAGATAATTTTCCATTGTGTTTTCATCTACTCTAGCTACATTCAACACTATAGATTAGACTTGGAGAAATTCCTTAGGGTCTAAGCTTCCATTGTACTTCTCCACTAGACTAGGTTGGAACTTGAATGACCACCTCACTTCTCTGAGAGAATGGGCGAACGCTGCATAATCTCTGCCTGGTTGAAAATAAGAACAATGATTGTTGTATTGAGAATTTCTTAGAGGATTTGGGTATGATGATGATGATGATGATGATGAGCCACTGTGCGAGTTGTCATGGTCTAGTTCTCGAGAAGGCCATCGTCGGTTGTCATGATTGTTGATGAGGTGATCGAGAACTTTGTCAACTACACCTATTGCTTCATCGATCCTCCTTTTCTCGACAACGTTGTGGGGAGTGGTCGCGATCTTCATGATGTTCTTGGCGATCTTTGTGATTGTCCTTTCGCTCATGGTTCCTTCTACGTCTCTTCAAGTCATCACGTAGATCATGATTTTGGCGAGAACATCGTCATGGTGATACATTTCATCGTCGAGAGGAATCCCATGATTTTTTCTTAGCACAGTGATTGTTTCTGTTAGCCCAAGGGTCAACGGTTATTTCTTCGTCCTCTTTGTCACGTGCAAGTGGTGATTTTTCATCAACTGATGGAGTCTTCTCCGACTCTTCTCCCATAGCTCCAACAAAAGCAGTGACAAGGTTGGTGATAGAAGACTTCATCCTCTTGAACCATGCTATGAAGTATGTGTTGGCAGAGAGATCTGCCGAGGGTTGAAGCAGAGAATGTGTTGCCATCAGGTGTTGCAGAGAAGTAATGTCTTTATCTTCGGAGGGAGCAAATGTAGACAGTGACACCGATCTAAGTTCCTCCTCAATTCTAATACCCTTCATCAGTTATTGGGATCTTAGTGTAGTCTCCTTAATCGCCCCAATACCATGGTTAGATATTGAATATGAGGAAGAGTCCACGGATCCATAATCTCCAAGCCCATGAAGTATTGAGGGTTCATATGGATCTAATCCAATGAACTACACTAGACGATCAAAGTCGACACTAGTCGTTTGTTAATCCTGCTCTATATCATCATATTGAATCTGATAGGAATGGAGCAGATCACTTGTCAGTGTAAGCCTATCGTCGGAAGCAACTTGTCGAACGATCTCCATCTTGACACCTTACACTCGGACAATGAGTAGGAAGTCGTTTTGTGGATAGGACACCACGTGCGCTTTGTTGAAACCTTCTTTCTTGGACGTAGCTTGACTCTTCTTACAAGTGACTTCGATATGCAGATTGGTAGCTCCAGTGGTGTAGTCGTCATCGGGATGGTGATGGTTTTGATATGAAAGTTTGCAACCGTTGGCTGGATTGAATCTCCAGGGACTGAGCTATCGCAAGAACCTTCGCCAGAAGTGTTGCTTCTTGAAATCATCTTCGATGAAAACCTATGGAACACCAAGCCCCTACCTGACATGCTAACTATTAATGGATAATACCTAATTACTGTATTTAAGGGCATAGGATTCAGCTGATGTTAAGATATCCACGAGACAGTAATAAGAAGATAATATAGAGAGATTTTTACACAGGTTCGGGCATTTGACATAAGTAATAGCTCTACTCTTGTTTGTATGTATTCGATGAATCGAACCACATAGAATACAAGGCGAAAGCAACTATCTTATCTAGTCTATCTAACTAGTATGTGGCAACTAAGCGGCGAGATATAGTTAACGACTAGCAGCGAAATGGATCCATAATCTTAGCTCAATGTGACGTGTGTTTTGCTCAATATTAGATGCCCTTTCCTTCTGGTAGGCTATTATATTTATACCATTAGATGACCCATTCTTCAAATAGAACTCAAAAGAACTACTTAGGGCTTAATAAGTTGATTGATTCCTAGATCGAACTCTACATTATTGTCTTATCTAGGATCGGTTTTCTTACTCGGTCAAGAACAACTATCCATATGTGTATAGATATATGGTACTTCCAAAGATAATTAGTCTAGTTATATAAGGAATACGTATCTAGCACACTAACAAATGTAGAGTATGGTGACATCTTTCACTTAAAAAACCAAGTTCAAAATTAACCTACACTTTTAGGGAAAAAAGAGACAAATTTAGGTGTGAATATTACCATTACTATTCATACATTAATTTGTCTTTTTATAATTTATCGATGTTTAAGTTAAGTTTGGAGATTTTATAAAATGTTATATGTATATCCTATGAATATTGGCATTTTCCTTTTAAACTATTTGAATGCTTTCGAAAAAACAAGAAGAGTTCTCCTGAGGGATCAAAATAGCTTCCAACTTACACCCCAAAACACATGGAGAAAAATGCTGTGATTAATTAGTCTCATACTACTACTGCTGGTATTCATACTCCAATAGTACTAGTGTACTAGTAGTATAGTATTGTGCTTTTGTGTGGTTTGGCCGGTTGGGGGGAAGGAGATGTTATCCCGGGTGGAAAAGGCGGGCCAAAGCAAACCAAACACAATCCTTTGTTACCATTTCGGAGGCGCTAGCAGTGGCAGCTGACACGTCGCCTCCAGGGCTGCACTGCAGAGAAGCGAAAGGGAAGCACTCCACGGCCATCATCATCCGCATGTGCTTGCGTGAACAGTGCTATACTCCTATCCTTCTACTCCCGTTCCATCCATCCATCTGTACATCAACTCCTCGTCGCTCTCCTTATCCTCTGCACGCACCACACTTGGACTACCCGGTCGGTCAAGAGCTACCCATCACGTGCATACATTTGACACCTTAGGCTAGTAGTAGTGTGACACTGGTAAGTCGTCTACTCAAGCTGCTGGCTATGCTACTTACCTGCCTGCCTGCTGCCTTTCACTGATCGCCCATGGCCACATCTTAACGTTCCATTGATCTCTCTTGAATGGTTAATAAGACGGAGAAAATTAAACGTTGTAGCATTGTCAGATGGTAGAAGAGAAAGAAAGCAAGCAGCGGTTCCAGTACAGAGCGAGAGGCGGGGGGGTGTGTATGGCATACGTCGCCGGCAGCCAGGCGCGTCTAGCTACTACTACTAGTACTAGTAGCCGGTCTGTGGCCGTATGGCCCTGTGGCTGGCGTCCCGCTCGCCCCGCGCGCGCTGCGCCGGCGACACGGCGGGCGCACTGTCACTCGCACGACCTACTGTTCCCTTATGCACGGCGAGCCGTCTCTGTTTTTTTTAACCGCCTCTACCTCATCTCATCTTACTCACATACAGAACATAGTAAAATGAGTGCTTGGGTTTTTAAAATTTTATTCATATTTATAACTAATTATTCTTTTAAATAATATTATGAGTTAATAGTATAGCGGTGACTTTATCGATTTAGTTTTTTTAAAAGGTATTTATTGAGATATGATGGGCATGTTTGAAAAAAATATATGCAAAAACATATTTATCCAGTTTGTGTATATATAGCTACCACACATCTCCTCCATTCTTCTACCTACGTAGCCTTGCAGAGATGGCTGCAGGGAGTGGTTGCTGCTGCTGCATGCTCTGGTCTGGCTCTCTGCATCCATCCATGATTAGGCAAGGCACACACAAGTGGCCTATCTGGGAGAAGAAGATGCATTTCATCTGTGCGTATAATTGCATGTGTGTGGTGGGGGGGTGGGGGTGTAGACATGTAGAGTGTAGAGTGTAGAGCCAGCCTACCAATGTATGGTCAGGTGCCCCTTTTTGCAAGGAACTGTACTCTCGTACTTGTCAGTTTTAGCTCCAACACATACAATCACTCCTCTGTTTCTGATCCCTGCAGGCTGCAGCTTCTACTACTCTCCCTCTATCATATGCTGCTACACTGATCATCACGTGCCAACTGCCAATCCCAAGTGAAAAGAATTAACAAGAACCATGAATATGTGTCCCAAGTAACCATACCATGCATGCTTATGTTAATCTGTAACCATTGTCCAGTCAAATGCAGGATAGTGCAATTGGGGATCACCCCAATTAACATGGGTCATAGGAACTTGGAGAAGGAGAAAAACTTCATTTGTTCGGTGCCAAATCATCATTTTCAGTTGCGTAATTGCTTGTCATTTGGTGGACGATATAAAATAGGACAAGTGTGCTGTAGTGCACTCTCCTCTTGGTACTTGGTCGCTTGTTTAATAAATTAATCACACAGACAACAGCAACACTGGGACAACCAACTGTTTGACCAATACAATTACCCTGTCCAATTTGCGGGCTGAGGGTTTGAACTTAATGTAAATTAATTAATTGCCCTTAATTATCTGATACTACTAGAAACAGAGCTTACGTAGTATGCACTGACAATTGTTAAGGTACTAATGCTGGAGAAAACAATGATATAGCAATTGAAATGACATTCACCAAAATATCTAATACCCATGAAAGTTTTTGGAATTAGTACTATAAAAATGAATAACATAAAGATTGAAAATTCAGAGTTCAAATTTCAAATGATTAAAGTAAACATCTATCGGGAGCTTTGTTTTGTGAGCGCACCTTTTTACTATTAAACTCTATCTGATCTTCCTTTATTCAAACCACTACTTGGTGAGACAAATGTGCATGCTCCAAGTGGTCTTTTTCTACCTTTCCTTGATTATGTTTAGTGAACTTGCATTGCATACTTCAACAATTGTACACACATACACGCCCTGCGTACATATATTTTTTTTGGGAGTGTCTCTTCCACAAAACTTGTTGGTTCTATAAGGGGAGGTCTAAAGTCAAAGTAGTGCAAAGGCCACCCCAAAAACCCGGGTGACCCTATGAAATGGACAAGAACATGTGTCTTGTGTGCTGTGCTAGTTTCCATCATAATTAGCAGTTTTGGTCTCTGCAAATTAACTAACTTACATTTCTAGTACATCTTGTCATCAAGAGGCCATTGTGTGGAGCCTCCTTGTCCTTAGATTGTGCATGCCCCAAAACTCCTTTTTCTCCCCCATCTCCAGTTGAACACCACCTTCTCCTCCTCCTCACACCTTTTCAGATGTCTAGCTAGGGCTTGACCTGACCCCATCAGCTGTTGCATGCCCATCTTGCAATATTTCAGAGACCAACATATATATGCCAAATTCACACACAAGAGGGGTGTAGGGGAAGTCAAGGTCATCAGATAAGACCTCTCTCTCTCTCTCTCTCTCTCTCTCGGCATGCATGCACTCTACACATGTAGTAGCTCTCCTCTCTTGTACTATACTTGCATTTGTAGGAAGCTATGGCATTAGATGCAAGAATTGCACCAAATGCAGCTCCTCTTAATAATCCAAATTCTCATTGTTCTCATGAAGGATGGAAGTCAAGGCTTTGTACACTCCAAGAAAAGCCTTTTCTAGATGCTCCAAAGTTAAAAACTAAGAAGAGCGAGGAATTAACTGTAATAACTTTCACCAATTGGACTAACCCATTTAATTTCTCTGCATTATATGCTTAACAAAATATTGTAAACATTTCTTTCCTAGGAAATCAAAAATCAATATATCCACTAGAATGATATGATGCTTTCTCTTTGAAGCCTTTAATTTACAAGATATATTATTACAGTTAATTTAATTCCTGTGGAGGAAAAATTAGATAGGTGGGTGAAAAGTAATATCCACCTCAGTTGTTGTTTTGCATAAACCTCACATGGCACACACTTAACATTGGATGTTGATGTTGCTAACATTGGATGCATTACAACCTTGACGTTCAATTCCTCTCTCCGGTTTGGCTCTAGCTTAGCTCTCTCTCTTTTTGACTCCAAAAAGGCATCTATTAGGTTTATTAAATTGGCTCTAGAGAGACATGAAAGGGATAGTTCTCTTGTTTTGCTGATTTAAATCACTCCTTTCGATTTGTTCTCATTTGAACCTAACACCGGCACGCACATGCGCACTAATCTATAGAATGTCCATTGTGATTAAATTATCAGCAATAATTCAATGGGAATTGTGAGGGATAATGATCGTTACAAGCCATTTATTTTAATTAATTTGTCTATAGCTTAGCTCATGCAAACTAACAAAGCAAAGCTTACTAGAGAAAAGGAGTCAAAGAAGGGGAGGCCCACATGGACCCTCACCTCATGTGAGTGTCACTCAAGGTTGCATGAATGGAACCAAAAGAAATACACCCAAAAAATTAACAGGGAATGCCATGAGAAAGAGTGCCCTTCTACACATTTCACACTGTTGTTCATCTAGTTTTGAGGGTAATCTAACCACTCCATTTGAGTTTTTTTTTTGTTGGATCTTTTTAACTTGAATGCATGCATGTATTGCGCAAGCAAGCACATGGATACGAAGGAAAGCAAAGCCATATGACCTGTAAAAAATGGGGCATTATTGTGTGTGTAGTAGCATTTTGACATGAATCATAATATATAGCTATAGAAGTAGTATCTTGGAGCACAGATTTCATTTTTTTTGTTGGAACACACAAACTACAATTGTTCAAAAAGGTGGATGACTAGGTACATAAGTTCTCTTCTTTCCCTCACCCTTTTCTCACCCAGTGGCAGGCATCTTTTCATAATCTGATTAGTTTGTAATACTCTCTACTCAGGAGTGAATCATGACTCCATGCAACCTTAAGACAGTGTTTATTAGAACTAGCTTAAACCACGATTAGAACATATGTAGGACCAACAAATTAAAGAGTTGCTTTGGCAGGGGCTTCTTGGTCACTAGCCTAATTAATGTGGCACTACAGATGCTGGCTGGTGTTGGACTGTATATGTTGTATGCCATACCCATATTATACCTAGGATGATAACTTGTATGCATGTAGAGAGCTAGCATTGTCATAAATGAAGTGTATGAAAACTAAGGGTAGAACATTCCAACTATTCTTAATTTTCAAACAACACACATATACCACACAACATTCCCCTCTACTGGTCCTAAAGGTAAATTAGGGCACACAAATCCAAACACACACATTGGAAAACAAGATGCATACAAACTAACCTTGATGAAGAGCTAGCTTTCCACTCTTCCTCTTCTTCCACCTAGAACTAAACAAGTGCATTGCATCCATGCATGTCACCCCTTGTTGCCATCTCATCCACAGTGGCCCCTCCAAAGCTCCCATTTAAATACCACCCTTGCCTCCCTCCCCTGTGAGCACTACACACAAGCTAACACCTCACCGCAAGCTAAGCTACCTCGAGCTCACTCATATACCTAGCTAAAGCCTAGCTAGCTCTCACTCGGTCTCTTGCATTTCCATGAACACTCGCAGCAGCAGCAGCAGCCAAGCCAGCCTCATGGCGTTCTCCGAACCGCCGAAGCCGGCGACGCAGCCGTCGCCGCCGTCGTCCCCGAGCGAGCGGCCGTCGTCGGGGCGTGGCAGGCGGCGCACGCAGGAGCCCGGGAGGTTCCTCGGCGTGCGGCGCCGGCCGTGGGGCAGGTACGCCGCCGAGATACGCGACCCGACGACCAAGGAGCGGCATTGGCTGGGCACGTTCGACACGGCGCAGGAGGCGGCGCTGGCGTACGACCGCGCCGCGCTGTCCATGAAGGGCGCCCAGGCGCGCACCAACTTTGTCTACACCCACACCGCCTACAACTACCCGCCATTCCTCGCGCCGTTCCACGAGACGCCCTACGCGGCGGCGCCGTCGTCCATGCAGTACGGCGGTCATGACCACGGACACGGCCACCACCAGCACGCGGTGGGCGCGCCGCACATTGGCTCCTACGGTCACCACGGCCATGCCGCGGCTGCGGGCGCCTCCTCCGCCGGCCAGTGCTCGACGATGCCGGTGATGGTGCCGGTTGATCCTCACCGCGCCAGCATGTCGGCGTCGCTGTTGGATAGGAACGGCCACGACTTCCTCTTCTCCAACGCCGACGACAACTCCGGGTACCTGAGCAGCGTGGTGCCGGAGAGCTGCCTCCGTCCTAGAGGCGGCGCGGCGGCCGATCAGGACAAGCGGCGCTACTCCGACGCCGACGTCTACGGCATGATGGGGCTCCGGGAGGACGTCGACGACCTTGCGCAGATGGTCGCCGAGTTCTGGGGCGACGGCGACGCGGCGGACCAGCTCGGCTCCTGCGGGTTCCCGGCGAGCGGCGGCGGCGCCGAGATGGTCGCGTCGTCGCAGGGCTCCGATTCCTACTCGCCCTTCAGCTTTCTCTCCCACTGAAGATCGACGACCGAGTTGCACCGGCATTGCATGCATAATCACGCACTTTGTCTCTGAGCGATCATGCATATATAATTTCCTCTCTATTTTGATCAGATCGATTTGATCAGATCAGCGTTTGATCGAGCAAGCGCGCGAGTAGCAATAGCGGCAGCAGCGGCGGCGGCAGCAGCAGCTAGCAGCAGAGTGGCTTGGCGCCATAGCTAGTTAATTAGGTTCTTCAAATATGTACTTAGGCAGATGATGATCTCTCTTCTATATTAGCATTAGTTCCAAGCAATCATATTCATGCATGCACTCATGCATGATATATTGCATTGCACAGCTTGTTAATTTCTAGCAGCTTAATTAATTCATGACCTGGTTCAAATGTCCAATTCGATTCTAGCACTAGCTAACCTGCAATTAGTTGTGTGGATAATTAACTTAACTAAACAGGGCACAGGCCACAGGGCATGGGCAGATGAGGAGAATGGCGCCGCGAGAAGTAAATAAGTATACTTGAGTTACTGACTAGCGACTGAGAGTGGAACAGTGGATTCAGATTTCAGAATTGAGAAGAATTGAAGAAGATGAGGAACGACGACATGGGCAAGTACAGAAAAGCTGGGAAAAGGAGGGAAGCAAATGAGACATTTCAACGGAAAGCTCACTGGACAAGTGTCAAGCAAGAAACCCTTTCGCCAGGTACATGATGCTGATCCTCGCGTACGTCAGGTTCAGAATTTCAGAACGACCAGACGAGTGACAGTGTCCGAAATGCTCACACATTTACAAATCAAATCCCTGTAGCTTGTTTTGATATTGGAGCGATCCGATACATCACTAGTTTCACTACTGTGTAGTAGTATCACCCTTTTTTTCAGATGGATAAATTCACAGTTTTGTACTACTTCCACTGTTCCAAAATAGGTTTATTCTAGCATGAATTAACATTAATTTTTTTTAAAAAATTATTTCTATTATTTGTCTACGAATCAAGTAGTTTTATCACTTCAATACATTTTTATCTATCCACCCAACAATTAATACTGTCTTTATACATTTTATCTATCCACCCAACAATTAATACTATCTTTATATTAATAATAGACACTTTGGTGTTTTCCCTCGAGTCTCAACTGTTAGAAATAAACTTATTTTAAAATGAAAGAAATAGTACACAACTACATATAGCGCAGGTAGTGGCTGTTAGAACCTCGTCAGAGAAACAACTCTCACGTTGTCGGTGAGATCATGACCAACACGCACAAGAAACTCACGCGAACGGTATTGTTGGTTTGCTGTTGAATTGGTGACATCTTCGGGGTCTATTCCTTAGCTTATATACACGATTACAAGGCAGCAGATAATAGCCTTCCTAACCGGCCGATCACACAATTGAAAGTTACCTAAACAAAGCTAGAGAGACTAAAGAAAGTAAATCACTAAAATTAGGCAGGCAAGGATTATTCTCTACAATCTCCTCCTAAGCCTTGCCATGCTCATCATTGATCACACCGATCTTTGATCTCAGCTCATGGAACTTGGTCTTACCAAGCGGCTTCGTAAGAATGTCGCCTAGTTATTCTTCGCTCCTGATGAACTCGACATTGATCAGACCATATTCAGTAGACTTTCGGACAAGATGGTATTTGACTTCTACGTGTTTGCTCTATCCGTGGAGTACTGGGTTTTTGATCAAAGCAATTGCGGACTTATTGTCCACCCTCAGCATTGGCACACTCGGTGTTGTTCCCTGCACTTCAGCTAACACCCGACTGAGCCACAATGCTTGACAAGCGGTATTCGCAGCTACGATATACTCTGCCTCGTAGCTAGATTGGGTCACTACTCTCTGTTTCATTGATTGCCAACTGACAGGGCTATTGGCTAGGAAAAAGATTATCCCGATTGTGCTTTTTCTAGCATCAACATCTCCTGCATAATCAGCATCGCTGAAACCTGTTAGCAGCGTCTGATCTTCCTCCTTCTTGCCGTACCAGAGCCCCCAGTTGCTTGTCCCTGCTATGTATCGAAGAATTCGCTTGACCGCAGCAAGATGGTCCTCCCTTGGCTCCTCCAGAAAACGATTCACATATCCAACAGCAAAAGCAAGGTCGGGGCGAGTGTTTACGAGATACCTTAAGCTTCCAACGATGCTTCGGTATGCAGTAGCGTCCACCAACGGCTCCGAACTTAGCTTGCTCAGTTTTAGACGTGTCTCCATAGGCACTTGGCTTGAATTGCATCCAACCATGCCACTCTTCTCCAAGATCTTCAGTGCATATGCCCCTTGGTTAAGAGAAATCCCACTCGGTTCCTGCTTCACTTCAATGTCAAGGTAGTAGTGAAGTAGACCGAGATCACTCATCTTGAATGCGCTGCTCATCTCCTTCTTGAAAAACTTGATGTCACTACAGCTGGCCCCGGTGATCACTAGATCATCAACGTACACACCGACCACCAGCTGTGCATTGCCGCTTCTCTTGACATAGATTGCTGCCTCAGACGGACACCTCTCAAAACCAAGCAATAGCATTGTATCGTGCAGCTTCGCGTTCCAGGCCCTCGGCGCTTGATGCAGCCCATACAGAGCCTTCTTCAGTTTGAACACCTTGTGCTCCTTCCCGACAATGACAAAATCGGTTGGCTGTTCGACGTAAACCTCCTCATGCAGGTCACCGTTCAAGAACACCGACTTCACCTCCATATGGTGCACTTCCCATCCCTCGTGCGCCGCGAGAGCGATGAGCAGGCACACTAAGTCGAGCCTGGCCAACGGTGCGAACACCTCGTTGTAGTCGATGCCGTGTCGCTGTACGTAGCCCTTCACCATCAGGTGTTCCTTGTGCTTGGACACCGCCCCGCGCTCATCTCTCTTCACCTTGAACACCCACTTCACGCCGATTGCCTTGCAGCCGGGTGGGAGGTCGGCGAGGCACCATGTGCCATTCTCCTCAATGGACTCCATTTCTTCCACCATCGCTTTTCTCCAACTAGGGCTCCGCTGCGCCTTAGCGAATGAGGCCGGCTCATCAGCGCTCACCGCGTGCAGCTCCTCTACAATGAGCGCGCGTGGTGCAAAGCCAGCCTGCCGGATGATGTCATTGATGCTGCGGTACCGGAGAGGTACATCTTCGTCGTGGTCGGCATCGAGATAGTTGTCGTCGACGCTACCTGACGAATCAAGCTCCTCGCCACCAGCCATGCCAAGATGCGGTGGCTGCTCTCCTGGCATTCCTCCTGCAGGCGCCTCGACGGCGTCATCGCCGTCTGGCGCGGCGTGTCCAACAGTGGTGTACTCCACCGCTCAGCTCGCTGTCGTCGCCGCCTGTGCCCCAGTCCCATTGGGCTTGCTCATCAAACACCATGTCGCGCGTCACATGGATGCGCTTCGTGACTAGATCATATGCGCGGCACGCCTTGGAGCCCCGCTCGTAGCCGACGAAGATCATCTTGCGGCCGCGGTCATCAAGCTTCTTCAGATGTGGTGTTGTGTTCCAGACATAGATGATACAGCTGAACGTCCTCAAGTGATGCACCGCCGGCTTCTTCCCATGCCATGCTTCGAATGGCGTCATGCCGTCCACGCTCTTCGTTGGGCACCGATTCAGAATGTACACAGCGGCCACTACCGCCTCACCCCAAAACTAGCCGGGAAGTCCCTTCACTTTGAGCATGCTTCTCGCCGTTAACACCACGGTGCCGTTCCGCTGCTCAATGACTCCATTTTGCTGCGGACTGTAAGGCGTTGTGTACTGTCGTCGCACACCTTCGGTAATGCAGTACTCTGTGAACTCTGCTGCTGCTCGCCGCCAAAAAATCCCACGACCGGGGAGGGACGACGGCTCGGTCACGCGAAGGCCTGGGAGGTCTGCTTGTCTCCAGTGCAGGTCCTTAGGTCTCGAGGTTCGCGGGCGTGCCAGTCAATTTGACCCTGTAATTGACAAGGAGGTGAGACGAGCGGGTCCGATACAGACGCTCGCTATCGGCTGGCTGCTGATAGGTTCAGGATGCTGTTTGATCGGCTGGGGAGCCGATGTGGATAGGTGTTGACGAGCGGTCGACCGTAGAGCCGATGGAGGAATCAGGGTGTGCTCAGAGGATATCGAGGCGCATGAGATCCCTCCGGACAGCCGAACAGTGATCCATCGGCTGAAAAAACCGATGAAAGCGGATGCGGCCTAGGCGATGATTAGCGCTAGAAGGCACGGACTGTAAAGCCAATACCGTTCCGGATATGACAACAAGAGACCCGTCGCCCGCCGTGGCAGCGCCATCAACACTGAACCTCGAAGATCGGACCTAACTGAGACCGTACGAGGCCAGGGCTAACGGCGATGATACGGAGGACGCCGGATCGACTATGCCGTAGCAAGGATAGGAACAAGCCCATCGGCTAGCTGAGCCGATGAGGGGACGCCTCTCTGAAGGCGGGTGCGTATCGGCTGGAGGTCCAATACGTTTGGCGTTACGCGTCGTGGGACGCCTCTAAAGGCTGATGCATATTGGCCGAGAGGCCGATGCGCTGGGCGTGAAGCACAGAGCATGGATAACTCATCGGCTAGCACTTCGATGATACGCCGTGCAGAAGCCTATAGGTCTAAAGCTCGATCTACCATCGGCAACCCCGTAGGTCGGACCTAACTGATGCAGCACGAGACTAACGACGGCAGAGGGAGCTTAACGGGCCGATAGGTCCAGCACGGATGTGATGCGATACATCTGATCGGCTTAAAAGGTCGGACCTAACCGATGCAGCCTTAGACAGAGCAAGACATAACTGGATGGTGGCGGGACTTACCCCTTCGTCGGAGATTAAACTTAACCAATGCAGCCCCGCGTCAAGAGCCAAAACCTGCCGGTAGAACCTAGATGAACTAGGGTGGCGATGTGTCGAATTTGAATATGATCGAGAGATCTTTTACATATTTCTAGAGGGGCTATATTTATACCTTGGATTTACAGACAGAGTCCGACGCGTCTACGACCATCGGACATCATTTCCTAATAAGAACAAAGGAAAATATTTTTAAAGAAGTTAACTAACCAGCTAGACCTCCCTAATTGAATAAGGTTATAATTTATAAAAATAAGCACCCTGCCGTAGAGTCCACGGCTCCTTCGTAAATCCGGTTTCATCTGAATAATCTTTCAATTTATAACCGAGTCTTCTTTTGTTGTAACCTGATCGGCTTCTCCACTGTAGCTATCGGACCTTTTTTAGTCAAGTGGATCATTCTTCTTCCTTCCCTCGGGCTTCTCGGACCTGATCCCGATTGGACAATCTCCTATCTTCAAGCCGATCCAATCTTCTACTAATCTGATCGGCTTTTCTACAGTTCTTCATCGGCTTTGTCTGCATCAAACCCTCCAACGGACCTCTCAGCCGATCGGTTTTAACCCCATCGGATCTCCTAGCCGATCGACTTTAGCGCCATCGGACCCGTCAGATTTTGGCGTTAACAGGGCTGCCATGTTACTGCTGATGATTATTGGCCCTAAATGGTATATATCTCAGACCAGCCGCAATTCCTCGCTAAGCGCAAGATGTCATTTTACTACGTGCCTCTTCAAATGCTCTCTTCCGACGATTCACCATGAGCCCCACAATTGTTCCTGCAATTTTCGTTCCCTCAACAATCATCGGCAATGCTATCTGCAGCCAAAGTAACAAGAACACACCAAGTTAATATCACCAAGAAAACAGCCATGAAAAACACATGTTAATTGGAGTTCTACTTGTTTGGACGTGCGCCAGTGTAGGAAACACATGGATATGCGTGAACGTTAGTGTGGCGTGTGCTCTAAGTAAAACACATGATAATTCATAGAGTTGCACTTGTATGCGGATCATGCATGCACATTCCTTGCATATTTGCGGAGCCAAAGCACAATCGAAGACCTTGCATTCCAGCTCGTTCATCTGCCCCTCGAACTCGTCGTACATGTCCTTCACGTCGGAGTTGAAGGCGTACTCCGACAGGCTATCCCTCGGCAGCCAATGGCTGACGGCTTCCAGGGCGTCTTCCAGCAAGATGTGGCTCACTGCCGCGAGGCCTCGCAGAGCGCCTAGAAACGAGGCCACCGTCTCCTTGCTCACCTTCCTGTGGTACGACTCGTTGGCAGCGGCCAAGACGATGTTCACGTACATTCTGACAGTCTGCAGTAAGTTCGGAGTTTACAAATAAATTATCAGAAATCTTAGTTATAGGTTATAATCCGACGTGCCATAGTGATCCCCAAGTTCTCCTTTTATTTTAAAATTTCATTTTAAAATATATGGTGTTATTAAACCATTCGCATTGTTTAAAGATTTAGTGTAAAAATATCTTTAATGATAAAACCATTCACACAAGATAAATAGTACCTATATATAGTTTTTTTAAAAAAAATGAATAGTCCAATAACGTTATGTTAAAAGTCGACATCGTTGTACAGTACGGAGCGTACGTACGTACCCTGTGGATTGTTTCTGCAGAGACTTCGTTGGGCGCAGCGAGATTGAGATCTGCACTATGCTGAAATTTTCGGAGAAAGCACTTTGTTAATTAGGAGTTAATATGAGAAGAAAGAGACACGCATGCAGCATACGCAAGAACATATAGTAATGGATGGTTACCATGACGTGAGAAGCCATGACGAGAGCATCCTTCGCTGCTAGGCAGAACCGCGCCGACGTCTCCGTGGCATCAGCGTACTGCACTTTCCACCAAAAGATCACCAAATAGCATTAGAATTTGTTGCTCATAAGACATGAATTTCAAACGAAGCAATGTTGAATTTTGTTGATTAACGGTGGTGTTCATGTAGCTAGAGTTAGTGCAAGAACACGTACAAGGCAGCCATCGTCGACAGAGATGATTTTCTCGGTAGTGTCCTATGACCTTCTCCTTCTCCTCGGGCAGATAATCGGCCGGTCGTCGCTGCACCGGCCGTGCGCCGCCGTCGAGTCTCTGGCACTGCACCGCCGTCAGACGCGGGTGGCCGGCCGTCGCTAGCTTGCGGGGCAGCGTCGTCTTCAGGCCCGGGAGGCAGCGATCGCGCCTGCCCGCGACCGGCAAGATGGTCGGCGAGGTAAGCGGCCTCCTCCTAGTCGACAACGCCGCCGGCGAATACAAAAAGAGACAGCTCTGCAGAGCAGTCATGGAGATCGAGCTTCGAACAGCCTCCTCCGGTCTTATCGGACACGAGCACGATGTATGGCACTACAGCTACAGTGTGAGAGAATTCGTGATCAGTAAGTCTAGTGCTCGTACTATCTATCAGTTATACGAGTGAGACTGGCCACTCACAATCTTCGAATCGGATCAGCAAGTCTAAATACAATCGGATAGCACACACGTCGGCCGAATCCGATACAACATCGGCCTTCACCCACTGTAGAAATCGGATTTGAATTCGCAACTTTTTTGTGGGTAGTTCACCGATCAAAGTGAATTCGGACATCGGATCTTGTTCCAGGTTTCAATGCAGAAGCAAATGCAATGGCCATTTGTCTTTCTTAAGTCCTAAAGTGGTTGAAGCGAACATTTACACTATCGTGCCGAAGAAACTTTTGTGTACACACATCTTATAGCGCCTCGTGGCTGAAGAATCTCATCTACAAATATTCTACCAAAGTAGAGGAATCTACCTTTCGAAGAATGTAGTGTGGGTGTAGGCGCCAGTCTGTGATGCACCAAAGATGATGGTAGCACGAACTGTCTCTTTTCAATGTGCGGAACGTGTCTGTCTGGGTAGTTGTAACGACTAATTTGTTGTTGCCATAGTGCAACATTTTATCGTACGCTTCTGGACACATTTCAGTGAAGTCACCTATGCTGCGATGCCCAACCATTGCTTGATCTAGCCGAATTCAGGCCATCTGACAGAGTCATCTTTTGAGCTCATTGTCTTTGATGAACTGGTCTTAGGCTCATCTGTCCAAACCATTTCCATCTGCCAAAAAAAAAACAATATCTCAGCAAATCTGATGATTCCGTCTTATGTTGGCAGCTGATGATGTTTTGCTGATGACATAGGCATACATACCTCACCAACAACTACTGTGTCTCCCTCTTTAACTCCACGTTTGATAAGAGTTTTGTTGACACCGCATGCCTCTAAAGCATGCTGAAATCGTTTTAACGATTCTGAATACCTGCATTTGGAGAAGAGATCAGATATTATGATTACTTTGCTATTTACCGCTTACTAGTAATTAGTAATTCCAAAGGAGGTCAATTTAGATAAGCAACAGGTAATGCAGTTGCAGAGAGAGTAACGAGTAAGAACTGTACAAAGAAACTACTTACTGCCAATTAGTCATCTGAACAAAACGTTCAATTCCAGCTCCAACAACATTCCATGTATTTGTGCCCTTATCATGAAAAATCTCAAATTCGTTCATGGGAGCTCTCCTTTCCCTTTTTATGGAATCAGCCACATGATTCAGATTTTCAGGGGTGATCCATTCTGCAGAAACATGCAGTAATAACATAAATATCGTGCAAGTGTTAAACATGATAATGTAAAACAAATGGTATTAAGAACACTACTTTAGCATAGGTAGCGGAAGTAGCACATATGCATTTAACCTAAAATTGCAAACAGCTAGAGACAGTTAAAGAGCACAGCCATACTACTAGAATTTGACAGAAAATATAGTGTATAGAAACACCTTCGTCATCTTTCATCCTTTGCTTCTCTTTCTGCAGAACCTTGTAGGCTGCATGAACAACATCCGGTGTTCCTTGCCTATTCATTGCACTAATGCAATAAGGCTCAATTCCTTCAGCCTGTAGCCTTTCCTGAAACTTATTCCATCTCTCAGATGCCTCTGGAAGATCCCTCTTATTATACACCACTATATAAGGTTTGTCAACCAATGATGGGCTAAATAGCTCCAGTTCCAAACGAACAGCCTCAAATTCATTTTCAGGTTGTTCTCCTGAGCCGTCAACAACATGAATCTAAGACCCAAACCAGAAAAAAAAAACAAAAACCATTAAGTCATACAGATATTCCTAGTATCACACACTCAAGAAATAGGAAAAACCATGGCATAAGAGATGTGGACTTAAACAAAGATCATGAAGGAGAGAAAAAGCAAAGGAGCATACCAACACTGAACATCTCTCACTGTGCCTTAAAAACTCATGGCCCAAACCATATCCACGATGAGCACCTTCCAGCAGTCCAGGAAGGTCAGCAACTACCATTGTAGCATCAAAATCTAATGAGACCACTCCAAGATTTGGCAGTAATGTCGTAAAAGGGTAATTGGCTATAGTTGGCTTGGCCGCACTAATAGCACTCAGAAGGGTGCTCTTTCCAGCATTTGGGGCGCCTACAATCCCCACATCAGCAACCAACTTCAGCTCCAAATCTAGCCACCTAACAACCACCAATCGTCCAAAATGTAGGTATCTTAGTCAGAGAAAATAACAGAGGTAAATCAGGCAATACAATCCTAAATTGTCAAGAATGGCTTGGCTCAGAAAAAACCTGAATTGGCATTTGTGTAAGCTAAATGGCTAATTTAACATTACCATGGGAAAATCACACGTCAGAAGCTCACTCCATAGCTAACTAAAAAAGCATGGGAAATCTTTCAATGGAGGTAAGAAGAGAACATACATTTCTGGACCTTTCTCCCCTTTCTCGGCGATCTTGGGCGCTTTATTTGTGCCGGACTTGAATGCGGCATTGCCACGGCCACCGCGGCCGCCGGGTAGAAGCAGCGCGCGCTGCCCAGGCTTCATCAGCTCAAGCAGCTCCACGTCGCCGGCAGAAGACCGCACCACCGTTCCCGGTGGCACCTTCACCACGACGTCCTCGCCCTTCGCCCCGGCCTGCTGCCTGCCCTGGCCGTGCGCGCCGCGGCCAGCGCGGAAGTGCACCGACTTGCGGAACGGCAGCAGCGAGTTCATCTCCCCGTCCACCTCCACGTACACGTTCCCGCCGCGGCCGCCGTCGCCGCCGGAGGGGCCACCGAACGGCACGTACTTCTCTCGCCGGAATGCCACCACGCCGTTTCCGCCGTCGCCTGCCTTGGCGAATATCTTCGCCGTGTCGAAGCACCGCATCACGGCGGGGACACCCTTTTCCTTCGTCTCCCCTTCCTCCTCCTCCTCTTTGTCCTCGTAGTCCTCGAACACGTCCTCCTCCTCCTCCTCGTCCTCGTCGCAGTCTGGGTGGAACACGACGACCTCCGCGTCGTCGCCGTCCTCCTCTTCATCTTCGTCGTAGTGTAGCTCTTCCAGCTCCGCGACTGCGATGGCGTCGCCCGGTGGACTCTGCGCGAGAGTAACAGCGCCGAATTCCTCGTCGTTGCTGTCGCCGTCGTACTCCGGGTCGAACACCACGACGTCATCGTCATCGTCCTCGTCCTCGTCGGGTAAGAAGACCCGAGCTTCCCTGCCCTTTGTTCCCTCAAAGATGTCCAAGCGGCTGACAACTTGCTCCTCTTCCTCCTCCTCCTCGTCGTCAAGGTGTTCGACCATTTGACGAGAAACGGCGCGACTCTTCAGGCTCTCCTGAGCGGCCACGCGCGCATCGAATTGGCCAATGGCGAGATCACCGCCGTCTAGAGAGTCCCGCAGAGGGATCCGAGCAAACGTGGCGGCCCCACGGAGGCCGAACTCCACCTCGTCCTCGTCCTCATCCTCGCCCAACCACTCGCCGTTTCGGCGAGTAAAGGTGGGAGCTCTGGGCTCGGGATTGGCGGTGGGGAACCGATCCAGCGTCACCTCCGCGGACGTGGGGGCGTCGCGGAGCGGCAGCCTGGTGAAGGTGGTGGCGCCGCCGCCGCCGACAGCACCCGACGACGCGGATGGACGGGGAGGAGGAGACGGCTTGAGAGGCCTGGCAGAGCCCCGTTTTCCCCGGGAGCCCTTGGTATTGCGGCGAGCCTCGGCGGAGAAGAGGCGGAAGGGGAAGGTGGCGGTGGCGGCGGCGGCGATGGCCGGCGCCATTTCGTGGCCGTTTGAGCCGAGCTAGATTTTTTTCTCTCCTTCTGCCTCAGTGAGCAGAGCGGATAAGATGACTAGCTCGCTAAGCAGAGCCTCGTCGCGTGCGATCCTGACCGTCCATTTACAGATCTTGCGGCAGGCGACGCGTCATCAGCTTCAGAGTTCTCTTCTTCCTCTCGACACTAGAGTGACTGACACAAAAGGCCGATAATAATTATTGTACGCTGAAAAAAATCGCGAATTGATAAAAAAAACTAAATTGTTCCAGTGAAATTTGATAGGAAATCTTTATCTAAACAGAGGTTTCTCTGCTTTATCGTCAGGAGATGAAAGGTAATTCTCCTACGTGGCAATTGTGATTCTTATCATGAGAGAGGGGGAGCGGGAGAGTCCAGTACACCACGCCATGGCGCCATGCTTAGCTAGCCTCGCCGAACAGATTAGATATGAGCTGTGGAATCGCTGCCGTTTCGTTTCGTCGGCGCGTCAAAATCTTTTTTTTGGGGGATTTTCACGAGAATCTCTTGCTCTTCTGCTTAGATAATAATGATTTCACGCGCAGTACAGTAGTCCTAATCTAATGAAAAAGATAATGAATAGTACTGTTGTGTTGTTAGTATCAGGGTCCATGGATAGGATAAAATCCAAACCAAGTGACGTCACCCAAGGGTGAGAGATGACAACAGCTACTTAATCCTCCGCCGCTATCTCCTCCTCCCATCCTCCGCCGGCTTAGATTGGGTAGTGTTTCTTGTAGACTTGGATTGAACTCCAACTTTGGCTTGGATTGGTTTGGGAGCTCTTCAATTTTTGATCTCTTGTTTGCTGTCGTCCATCAAACCGGAGACTTCTGGCTTTCTCCCTCATTAATTCATCCCGTTTTGCTGCTAATCGAAGTTTGCGTCTCTTTCAGGTTCGCCGCCGCTGGCGCCATGAAGGCCGCGAAGCTTTTGCTCTTACTGGTGGCCTCATATCTGTCTGCTGCGGTGGGCCGAATTCTTTGCAGAGCTGCTTGGTTTGACTCGGTCAGCACAGTAAACGACAACCATCTGTGCATGCGCCTTTATTTGTCTTTTTTTTTCTTCTTCTTTTTCTGCGAATTAGGCGCTTTGTAACACTACCGATGATTTTTTTTAAATACAGTACAAACGCAAATTAGCGAAGTACATGTCGATATCGATAGTTATACCGACTAAAAAGTATCCATGTCAAATAGATTTCACAAGGTGAGACTAGCCGGCTGAGCTAGGATTGGGGTTTCATGGCCGGCGATGAACACGTACTGCTACGCGTGAGGCACGAGCGCCCCGTGCAGCCGGATCGGCCGTGCAAAACCGACGGCGCGGCCGCTGTGCCGTGCGCCCTGTCGCTCGTGCATGCCCACGTCCACGTGGCCGCCCTGGATGGCTCCGATCCAGGATGCTACGACTCGACGAGTGATCCAGAATTATCCTGTCACGTCTGGTCGTCTGGATTAACAAGTCACGGGAGGCGACTCTCCACAAAATCACGATACAGTGACCAACACCGATATAAGTCACTGTTCTTTCGGGGAGGTGATTATCTGTTTTCCACTGGTATATTTTTTAAATATGTTTTTTTAAAAAAAAATTACATAGAATTTTCTTTAAAATTAAATAAATTTATTTTAAGTTTAGAATAGCTAATATTTAATTAATTATATATTAATGTCTCGTCTCATTTCTCATACCGTGAAAAATCCAATCTAACATCCAGGTACTTTTGAGATAGCTCAAATTGGTAGATTGTTTAATTATAATTTTTCAGCTATTTGAGAGTATAATCAAATGAATTAACTTGTACAAAGTAAAAAAAATTCTAGGAAATTATTCTATATATGAAAATGTTTACACAAAATTAGTAGCTCGGAAAGTGCATAAATAAAAAATTAAAATTTAGAATCGGGAAAAACCATGGCCGTAGTAATAATTAATTATCTCTATTGACACGTTAAGTATTTAGCAGTGCTGCTGCTACTACCAATACTAATAATTGTCATTTATTAGTGAGCTGTATTGTCCAGTGCCCAGACAATAATGGAGACTGTCATATCATGGCGTCGTGATTAGCAGGTAAAGCTCCCCTCGAGCTGTAGTTTGGAAGGGAAGCAAGCCATACAGTGTCCAATGATAATACAGAGGGGAAGCGAGCAGTTGTTGGTCAAAGGGTGGCACGAAACGGTCAGACCGACAGGTGTACGCGCCTATCAGAAGGCCATTTTATTCTCTGAAAGCGGCCTCCGAAATCTTGGCAGATTTTTGATCATGCAAAATCCTACACGCGAAAGCAAATAACTCCTCTGGTTCGGTATTAATATAATTTTTTAAAGTAATTTTCTATAAATTTTTAAAAAACATATTATTTAGCTGCTCGAAAAAACTACGGGAAAAAACGAAAAAAATTAATTTGCTCTTTTAGCTAAAACAAACTTGCCGTAAGAACCGAATCCAAACGAAGCCTAACTTGACAGCCTTTTATCATCTGTTTTTTTAATTTATTAGCGGCAATCAAAATTTAAATTTTAAAACTTAATTTAAATCTGATTTTATGGTCTATTGTAGTTTATATTTTAGCATTGGGTTTCAAACAGCTAATAATATAATTATAAAAGTTTTATTCATAAATAAATTATTTTGTTTTTACTTTTTTTATTTTTTATGGGTGATCGGCCATACCCTAAGCGGTCAGAGCCATAATTATAAATGACATGTTGTATCACATTGTCATGGTAAAGACTGAAAAAAAACATTTTCCAATTATACTGTTCTACTGGTAGTACAACATGCATGTGCACAGAAAACCTCATGTTAAAAACTTTGTTTTACCGAAAAAATACAGCATATACGGTATACCGACCACTAAACAATAATGCCATAATCCAAACAAGCTTTGCTTTTGACCTTTGCATATGCCTTTTTTAACGGTACCTTTGCAGATGTCCTGGGCCTGGTGTAAATCTTAAACAAATATCGAACTTAACCAAAAGTTCAGAACTACCATTCTCTGGCCTTTCACACGTTTGCCTGTGTCCTGAAACATACTACTCCTACATAAGAGAGCTTTCTGAATCAGACACGCAGACAGCTCATCTCAAATACTATAGTGGTCTAGATTATTTTTGGCATCAACTGATACGCATATGCAACTTTGCTGAAGCAACTTATTTGATGAGTTGGACTACAGAAAATTGATAAATTTGGCTCCATGGACTATATAGTGATGATAGAACTACAAAATATTTTACACAAAAAGGGAACTCCCCTTTTCTGACTATTATATATATTTTGTTTCTACTTAAGAAAATGCAAAAGAAAAAAATGTTATTTTCTCTAGTGCTCCCTCTATTCGCCAATATAAATAGTTTTGGCATGTATGCAATCAAATGGTAAAATCTTACTACATGTATGAATAAGATTAGATATATACAAAGTAATATCAGTAAATTTGTCACGAAAAATATATTTTACAGTTATTTTATATTTTTATAAATATTTTATTAGAAAAGAGTACTAAAATATGTGCTTTGGAGCTAAAACACTTCAACAGTAAGACAGAACAGAGGAAGCAGCACCAGTTGCTTCACAACACAACAACCTCAACTGGCCACCAACAAAATTTCAGTCGCTGTGCTATAAAAAACACTAATTTTGCCTCGCAGTTTCCAACTTCACCAGCATCCGGTTGCCCTTGAGGTCGAGGAGGCCTTGACTTCCCCCCTCCTCCTCTTCTGTCCAACGCCCCCAACATCTCTCCCTAAATTGAGCAGCTTTCGCGGCACAGATCAGTGCGGAAGCCAGCAAGATCGAGCTTTTGAGCTGAAATTTCTTGGGGGATTGGTTGGCATTCTCGGCTGGTGTGTTCAGGAACCGGGAGATGAGCTGCTTCCCGTGCTCAGGGTCGTCGGGGAAGGCCGGGGCTGACGCGCAGTGCGTGGCGGCTCTCTCGCCGTCGCCGCAGCCCGCGGCGAACGCTGCGCCAGGTGAATCCGCATCTCAGCCTGTCCAATTTCTCCGCAGACTGGAAAGATTTGGTCTTTTGGTGCATCCGCTTTTTGTCTTGCCCTGTGTCAGCTGTATCAGTTTTGCTAATTGCAATGAGTGGTTCAGTGCGGTAGCTGCGCATCGGTAAATCCATATTGGCTCGAATTCTCTCGTCATTTGGGATTAAAGCGTAACAGTGAAATGATCTATTTTGCATAGGTTTGATTGTCTATTGAGCTTTCCTTGCAAAAAGCCGTTTTGCTCATTTCATTGTGATAAATAATTCTTGTTGAGATAGTGGGGTTGAAGGGGACGCAAAGCTGCTTTCTTGGAAAGAAATTGTAATGGGTTGTTCTCACGAGAAGTGGAGTGAAAGGGAGAGAAAAAACTGAAGTGGAGCTTGCAGCTCTAATAATAAATATTATTGCAACTTTCAGTCTCAGGCAACCAAACAGTATGTTTGATGTGCTGTTTACTCTTGTTGTCTCTAACTGATTCCTTGGTGTGGCTAATTGCTTGCTTCGAGCTTGCTTCAATTACATTTCACCCTTTGCATAGTTTTCGTTACCGTAATTTAGTTTTTAGCTGCTGCCTTGCTGGGCATACAAATTTGATGCTTCATTCATGAGATAATCGAATTGAGGAATAATATGCTAATGTTTGCAATTTGCATGTTGGATGGGTCAAGATCGATCAAATTCACGTGGTTCAGTCTTTAAGAAGGAAGATTCTGCCCGAAGAGGAGGAAGCGCTGTGCATGGTGGTCCAACCCAAATTTTCACTTTCCGAGAATTGGCTGTTGCCACCAAGAATTTCAGAAAAGACTGCCTGTTGGGTGAAGGTGGCTTTGGTCGTGTCTATAAAGGACAGATGGAGAATGGACAGGTTTACTATTCTTAACATTCACTACTGTGTTCTCTTGTTCATGAGCTGCAATGTAGAGCATGATTTTTCTGAGTGTCTGACACCTTTTCTTTTACCTATGTCATCTAGCAGATTATTGCCGTGAAGCAACTTGATAGAAATGGTCTGCAAGGAAATCGAGAATTTCTCGTGGAGGTTCTCATGCTAAGTCTCTTGCACCATCCTAATCTGGTCAGATTAATTGGCTACTGCGCAGATGGTGACCAGCGCCTCCTAGTTTATGAGTATATGCTATTGGGGTCACTAGAAAACCATCTTCATGGTAAGCTTCTCACTACGTGATTTGACTGTTTCAGTTCAAAGTTTACACATTATCAATAATTACTTAAGTTGATTGAGCTTCATAATAACATACAGAAGAAGAGCTGTGAATTTCCTGTCTTAAAATGACATAATGTGAAACATAAATATTTAAGTGCAGAAACACTAGATCACACCTTCTGAAATGTCAATGCACATTAAATTGATAGTGATCAAGTTACGTCCTTATGGTTCCAATCACAAGATTTGTGTCTGTGCTTTAGTCTCAACCTGTTAAGTTGATTCCTGACTTGTTTGGTTTGAAAGGGAACTGCTCAGCTACCCTTCACTGTCTTACTGTAGTTCGCTACTGAAACCATTTAATTTTCTTTACACATTGCCATCTATCCTTTTATAACTCATGGGGCACTTTCTTAATAGATCGCCAACCAAGCAAGAAACCTCTTGACTGGAATACAAGGATGAAGATTGCTGTTGGTGCAGCGAAGGGTTTGGAGTACCTGCATGACAAGGCAAATCCACCAGTCATATATAGAGATTTCAAACCATCAAATATTCTTCTGGGTGAAGACTATTACCCCAAGCTGTCTGATTTTGGGCTTGCAAAACTTGGTCCAGTTGGTGACAAAACTCACGTATCAACAAGAGTTATGGGAACATATGGCTATTGTGCTCCAGAATATGCCATGACAGGACAGTTGACAGTAAAATCTGATGTTTACAGCTTTGGTGTTGTCTTCCTTGAACTCATTACAGGCCGCAAAGCCATTGATCACACCCAGCTTGCAGGGGAGCAAAATCTTGTTGCATGGGTAGGTTCATCTTTTTGTTTTTAAGAATGGGTGGGTTCAACTGTACGAAATTACCACCCTTCCTTTGGGTGTAGAGGGGACGTTTTCTATTTCAAGTTCATCATGATATGAAGTGTCTTATCCATATAATTTTCAGGCCCGCCCACTGTTTAGAGACCGCAGAAAGTTCTGCCAAATGGCCGATCCATCACTGCAAGGTTGTTATCCAAAAAGGGGTTTGTACCAGGCTTTAGCTGTTGCATCTATGTGCTTGCAGGAGCAAGCAACATCTCGACCCCTCATTGCAGATATTGTCACTGCACTTTCTTATCTATCTTCAAATCATTACGATCCCAATGCAACTTCCACAAAGAGTTCAAGGACTTGCCCATCCACCCCAAAGGCAAAGGCACATCGACGAACAACCAGTGTTCCTGATGCCCAACATGCCGCAGATTCACTTAACTGGAACTTGCCAGACTTGGGGAGGAAGGAAACTGCTAGAGGGGAATTCGAACAGGATCACAGCGAAGGTTATGGCAGTGGCAGTAGCTCTGGAAGGAATGATGGTCTCAATGTTCCAGAACTGCTGGCATTGCATAATGGACAAAATAACAGTGAAGCTGATATATATCACAGGTCCACTGTCAAGCTTGATGCCAATGAGAAACAGAGATCAGGGTCAGGCAAAGGCAGCAGGCAGTTTTGATGTGCATACAAACAGATCTCATTGCTGCAGTTCTTTCAACGAACACTGTCAATTTTGCCAGACATCTTCACTGCTTCTTTTGAGGGTTGGATACTCTTTGTTGGCACAGTTGCGCGCTATTATAGTCCAGGTGTTGTATCCATGGTTGCATTTTAGTTGTTTCCGAAGTTATGCATGAAGATCATGATCTGGTGGAAGCAAGAAACCATCTTGTCGCAGATATGGAGCATGCATTTTGATCGGTGTCAGCTGCATTGTACCTGTAAAAAGATTTGCTCTCTTTGTAATTAGGTCACACAGCGTATGTCATACATGTCATTCAGGAGTTGGGATGTTTTATAGGTACAGAACACAATTGCTGTCAGACTACAGACCTACATGCTACATGGTGGATTATTTCTGTTTATTACATGTAACAGAGTGATTTGCAGACGATTACATACTGTATAGACCATACATTATATGATCATATGGTGGAAATTTTGCTCATGTATACTATACAAATTGGGGGGAATAACTCTTGTTCTGTACTTGTGCTTGTGCCTGGATGTCCTCCTAATTTGTAGTGATGAATGCTGTGGTTTTTGCTGGGTTGCCACCGGCCGTAAGAACAGGAATGAAGAATGGATAGTACAGAACAGAAAGACTGGATGAGTTTCTGCGTTTTCGGCATTGACGACGAGGACTGTGGGCTTTGGCGAGTTTGAGGGTGCCAGAAGCTGAAGATTCAGAAAATTCAGCCTACTTCAGAGTTCCAGCAATCCAAACACTAAGGAAGGTCCCGAATTCTTGTGATTATAATTGGTAGTTAAAATTATATTCGTTATGGGCAACTGAATTTCTCATGCAGCAAAGCAAAGGAGGTCTGGGTTCTATAGGTTCTCACTGAAGTTTTGGTTGTTAAGCTGGACATAGATTTCTGAGAGAAATATTATTGCGTAGCTGGATGATTGTATTGGTCAGTATACAACAAAACAACAACACAGTATTTCACTCTTAAGCAAATTAAGATTAGATAGAGTTAATTTCGATATTTTTTTTCTCTTCTTATAGGATTACACAATGTACTAATATGTTTGGCCTCACCTTTAGATATGATCAAATGAATAAACTTTTCTTTAATTGTTGCTAACTCCTACCGATCACGTATATTCTCGTTTTAGATTCGATCTGTAATTATAAATTCAACGTAACATATGTATTTTTGTAACAGTCAATTATTGAACATACCGTCTTTTTATAAGTCAACATTCTAATATATACAATATAGTAGGTCTAATTATTATTCTATCAAACTTATATTTTAACTTTTACGATACATCTTATTAAAGAAGATACCAGATGCTTTGATTTTATAGCTAACGATTGCATCAATATTTTCATCTATCTGTAGTATCGATCTCAGATATTAAAAAATATCTTTCTTAAACACTATTTGACATTATAAACTCACATCTCCCTCCTCGTATACGATAATGCCAAAGTCACACATCAAATATTTATTCTTAATTCTACTTACTATAAAACCTCTGAACTCAAAAGTCTGCCACTATAACTTTAATTTTCTATTTACTCCCGTTCAGCTCTTATCGATTAACACTATATCATCTACAAAGATTATACACCGAGAGATATCCTCTTGTATATATTTTTATAACTTCATCCATTAACATGATAAAGAGTTACGGGCTTAAGATTGATATATATTTTAATCGGAAAGTAACATATATTCCTATTATTTATTTAAAAACTAGTTATTGTATTGTTATATATATTTTTTATGAGAGAGATATACTTTGTTAAAATTTTATATTTATCTAAAATCCACCGTATAATATTTCTTAGTATTATATGTAAATCATTCTTTTGGTCTTTAAATCGCTTTATAACATATTTTATTAAAAAATTGGTTCTATTGCTAATCTTTTGCAAATGGAGATCATATCATTCTTCTCAAAGTCCCAAAGATACGTGGTATGTCTCATCAACTTTCTGATGTTAAATGTTAAATACCACTAAAGAGATAAAATGGAAACTAATCTACCCTATCATAACAGTCAGTATCCTATGTAATCATATCCATATTCTCTAATACTCCGAAATGAAATAAGGAAAGAATCTGAAACTCCATAACTCCATATGCCAATGTACGACACTGAGTCACTGAAAGAACAGCGATTTATTTGGTGCTTAACTGCTCATGTTCAGTTTCATATGGTTTACTAGAGCTAAGTGTACCATCTCAAAAGAAAATAAAAAGAAGAAAAAAAGAGCTAAGTCTACAGCTGCCAAGCAAAGCCTAGCTGCCAGAACTCCTTATTCAGTCTTCAGCATTTCCATCGCCATTTGAACCTTTCTAGAGCTATCCTTTTGCCCTTCCATGAAGCAACTGTTTTTCTCTCTTTTTTGGCCTGGTCTTCAGTTCCTTCAAATCTAAAGCAGCTGAAATCCTCCGTACAAGCTGAGGCACAGATTATTAAAGTTAAGACTTTATAGAACTATGTAGCAAAGGAAGATGCATCATGCATGTGGCCGGCTGATTGTGCAACCAACCTTCCAAGTAACTTGTAAGTCGATAATTCAAGACTTACAAAGATAAATGATGCAGATTTTAGCCGCTTCTGTGAGTGCAAGAATAAATGAACTGAACGTAAATTGGTCTCCTTGATCATTTATCAAGTGAACATTCCTTAATTATGGTCCACTAACACCATACTGTGCTGAATACATAACTAATATTCAAATGCTCAAGAAACCCAACCAGTATGTTCAGTCAAGTGTACCATGTTCAGCTTCTCTAACAAATCATCCCACTCTTGATGTTCTGTTTTTCCAAAGGTTGTTCTAAAAGTTATATTCCAAGAGTTTTTGTCCCAGCATTCAGCCATCTTAACATCAGGACCCTCACATCTTGAGAAAACATCTGCCAATACAAGATTTAAAGGCACCTTTCCTACTCAGATATTCTTCCAGAAGCTGGTATCCATGTGGCAATACGTTTAATGAACTTAAACATAAATTCTCACTTGTGTTTGTCAACCAAGCTGTTATGGCACCTTGTTTTATCTGTTTCAATGGCCACTACATCCTATCGGCCGTTAACAATGTATTTAAATTCGTAAGGACATTCTCTAGCATCTCTGATGACGACAGTAATAAAAGGAAGGAAAATTTGGAATTTAATGATATTTGATGTCAATTAAAGGCACTCTGCGTTGCCTGTAATAAGAGAGTACAACAGATAGAGCATTTTCCCTGTGTTTGTTTTTGAAGGACAAGTGAAGAATCAAGATGCCCTATTGACATGGCTCAAGAAGGAAAACCTTCTTTTAGCAACCTTTGATCTATAACACCATACTTCAAACGCCTCTGTCAAATCTGGATACTTAGCATTCTTTGACTGAAGCCAATCTGACAAAATGTCAGCTTGACTGTTTGACGGTAGGGTTAGCACAATTGAAACAATAGCTGATTCCAGGCTCTGCCAGACCTCATTGTCTAAGTTGATCTTAGGTGCTTCAGCATCAATGTCGTCATCATCACGTTCAGGCTGCTTGACCAAAGGCTTTGTTCTCCGTGCAAAGCCAATCCAAACATTCACAGCATCACAACGTTTCTCAGTTGGAAGAACAACACTGCCAAATGCAATTGCCTCCATGACCTTTGCAGACACCTCTATTACCTTCAATCTCGTCTTCAGGCAGTCAATTCCCCCATACACAATGTCGACAGCTTCAATGATATCAGATGAAACCCCAACCCAGTAAACAACAAGGCACTTCATCATCTCAAACTTGCTCAAGATCTGACAGACCCAGGAGATATCAGAAACAAGAGAATGCAACTCCTGATGAAGTTCGCCGTTGCCGCCTAAAGGTGCCTCCTTCAGTTTCATCAGGATTGAACTCATGAAACTACTGAACCTGTTCAGTAAACCTGTAACGCAATCCTTCACTCGAGACTTGACAATTTCATCGTCGAAGACTAACAATGGTGCATCATCGTCTTCGGTGAGCATATACTCCAGCTGTTCCTGAGCCGCAGACTTGAGCTCCGGGGCTGAGGGCATCGACGTCGCGTGCCGGAATGCCGACAGAAAGATGCTGGTCACCGGCGCCGGATCAATTGGCCGCAGACGCGCAAGGACGCACTCGTACTGCGGGCCAAGGCAAGGGATGGTCCTCAGGATCTCCTCTTCGTCGGCCTCGTCCCACGGCGCGGACTCGAGGTAGTCCACACACGCGGCGGTGATCCGAGGGCAGGCGAGGTGAACGGCGGCCTGGAGGATTCCGAGCGCGCCGCGCACGCCGAACCGGGAGCACGGCTCGGCGGCGTAGAGGAGGCGGAGCGCGGTGACGTGGGAGCTGAGGTCCAGCTCCTGGCAGTAGACCTCGACGCAGTAGCGCGAGCCGAGGATCTGGCACGTGGGCCAGTCGTCGGAGAGGCGGTCGGAGAAGTACTTGCTCCCCGCGGCGAGCACGGCGGAGTGGCAGTAGAGCCACTCGTCGCGGCCCTCCGGCGTCCGCAGCCGCACGACCACGTCGCTGGTCGCGAGGTCGCCCATCTTGGGCCATCCCCCTGCCCTCCTCACGCCACTCGTCCGTGAAGCTTTCATGCCGCCGTCCACCGGACGTTCTCTCTTCGTCGGAGCTTCTAGTGTCGCCTAGCGGAACGGGGTGGAGAGAAGGCGGCTCTAGATCTCCTATGTGGATCGGATTTTTCGTTAGCTCATCATCCCGGCCGCCAGAAGAGGCTCGCCGGCCCGCCGCCGTGGGTTCGCCGGAGCTCCGTCGACGGCTTGAGTGGGGATTGGGAGGAAGCCAGGAAGGTGGAAAGGAAAGCAAAATAATGGGATACAGTAGGGACTACAATGAAAATATCCACCTCATAATAGCTTAGATAATTCAATCCTAACCGTACATATAAGATCCAACGGCTACTAGTAGCCAAAGTATCATAACTAAGCAGCCGCTTGATCCAATATTTTGCAAAAAAGGACCCTGATTAGAGTTCAAGCAATCCAAGGACAACGGAACGTTCCAAGTTATTGTCTCCCGTCATTTCGCTTCTGATTTTGTATATAATCAAAATTTTAATTTTAAAACTTAATTTTAGATTTAATTTTATAATTTTTAAGTGACAAGTAAATTCTACCTTATCCGGTTTTTTTATGTTTGATGTTATTGATTTTAGAAATATATTTATCATTCGTTTTATTTAAAATTTTGATATAAATATGAAAAATATAATTTATGTTTTAATTTCATTTAATATTTATAATAAATAAATAAAATAAAATTATGTAATTTTTTTAGTAAGATAAATAATTAAATATAGATTAAAAGTTAACGGCGTCAGGTGGGACCGATTCATTTCGGTCTTGGCAGACGACGACCTGCTGAAATATCTTTACCTAAAAGCATGCAACATAGGCATAGCAGAGATCTGGATTCTGTATCTTCTCACTGAACTTTAGTTTGTTGAGCTCGATATGAAATAAGTAATCTGAAACCTCAGTTACCATATGCCAATGTGAAGAACTAACAGCCAACAGCACAAGGATTAATTTGGTGATCAACTTCAGTTTCAGAAGAGTCGCAGTCCTGAAATGAACTCCTATTTCAGTTTTCTGATAAAAGACACAGAGATAAGTGAAGATTTTTTTTACTTACATAGTGGCAAATACAATTAACTGTATGGACATGTATTCATGGATGGAACTATTCTTGTCTTTATTGTATATACAAGATGCATAACCAGAAGACAATCGTTCATGCATCAGAAAAGGAGAATAAGAAACCAAGACCTATGGATCTATCATTCTTATATACATCTCAACATATTCACAGGCTATGAAAAGAACCCTGTACATCCCAATTTGAATGAATTTCTAATTAAGTCTTCATCTTCGAGAAAAGAGGAGGGTTCCATCCTTCGCTCTAGATCGGATAATAGAAATATCGTAGGCTACCCAGAATTGATTCAATATGTTTGTGAACTAGGTTCTACAATAGTGACATCGACAGAGTGCTTTGAGACGATGATGTTGCTAGCAAGATCCTTTTGGAATTGCCTAACATTTTCATCTGTGATGATTCTGCAAGTGCTCCAGTCGTCAGCTTCCATATCAACTCCCAGATATGTGAAATGGTCTTGAATGCTCAAACTCCATGTGGAGATGCACCTGGGGAAAAAAACTACAGTTAGAAAGCTAAAGAGAAACCAGATCTGAGCTGCCAGGGAGTTAATGACCCTTTAAACCTGCAGCAATTTGGATCTTCACCGCTGTCATCACATATCTTTTCGGTTATGTCGCCATCAGAATCATTGACCCATACCTGAAATTTGAACAAGTCTATTATGTGTACAGAAATGTGTTTTTAAGAAAAGTGTGTACAGAAATGTAACACCATATATCCAATAGAATATTTGCATTTTTGGTTTGGATTGAGTATAATTGGCACGTCTAGGTCTTGGTCTTGGAGACAAATGCTGAAGGATGATATGGATGTAATCATTACTTTTAGTATTTTAGAACAAACTAGATTGTTAATTTCACTTTCCAGAATGCTTTATGTAAAAAAAAGTAGCTTTTTAGAATGCTAGGTTTATACTTATTGTCGCATGGAAGGTGTGCAGAGAATTTAACAAGTTGCTGCACTAGGCATTGATTTTGTATTAGTCGTAAAGACATAAAAGGTGTTAATGCAAAAGTTCAAACAGTGTGTTGCATAATAATAAAATAGATAAAGTGAGGGCCAAGTTAAGTGTGCAAGAAAGCATTCTTAATAAGGTTATGTGCAAGCCTGTGAGGCATACCTCTCTTGGGAAGTGGTGGTAAGTTAGATGGGGAAGAAAGGAGAAATAAGGGGGCAAATGTGGCACAATATCATGTCCATGTGTGACTCGAATCGTGTTGGGTACATATTTGGCAAAGTAAGAGGCAAAAGCAGCATTGCCAACACGAGGTTGTCCGAAAGTCATGAGTTGAACACTATCGCCTCCAAGATTGATCTGTGGATAGAATTAAAGAACAAGAAGGCATCAGTTTACATGACAGCCAATGACGACAACTAGAAATTTTGTTATGGAAAGAGTTTGATACAGAGATTACAATACAAAATATAGAAGAGTCTGGAGTCTAAATGCTGGATGTATTAGGAAAACTTTGGTCCTTGGGGTACTTACAGCAAGATCAAGCGCACAGAAGGATGCCATGGCTCCTCCCATTGAGTGCCCTGTAACTATGACATTGATATCTCCATATGACTTTCTTGCCTTGTGGACAGCACTTGTGATAGCTAGACGTAGAATCGTGTTATTATAGGAGGAGAAAAATCCACTGTGCACCTGTAAACAGAATAGTAGAGACATTTCAGAAAAAAAGCATGAACATTGCTCTTCTTTTTAATAAAAAGAGATAGAAGCACTTTGTTGGCAATAAGTACCTTTGCGTTAGGCATGTTTGGGTAGCTCAGATCAAGCTGTCTCCATATCAAGTCCTTGATCCAATTCTGCACACTGAATAAGCAAATCAAGACATAAATCACATGTGAACAGATGACAGTAACACACTGCAAAATCAGTGTACCTGTTCTCTTGAGTCCCTCTTATCGCAACAATTATTGCATTTAGATTATAATCCACACCAACAAATGCCTGTATATTGTTCACCCACATAATGCCACAATATAAATAAAATCATTAAAAGTTTAATGTATTCAAATATCATGGGAAATATGATAACTTGGAATTTGTAAAATAAGAACCTGCAGGCAGTTCTCCACATCCACAATTAGAGATCTCATCTCAAAGCCCTATTTCAAAGGCAGACATATTAAAACTTGCAACGAATGTATCCTGTCCATGTCAAAATAAACATATTTCCTAAAGAAAAAAGAAAAGAAAAATACTTCCATGGAAATGGAAGATCCTAAAGAATGAATATTTGAGAGGATTTTGCCCCTAACCATCGGAAACCACATATACTTTAATTTGCAGTTAATGAGTATCCCACTAAACATGAATGGAACAAAACAAATTTGAAGGCTTCTTACTTGAGTCAAGTCATTACACCTTGCACATGTCCATGTATACAGAGCTGTTAAATCTGTCATGTACACCTAGAGACAACAAAGAACCATCAGCCAAGTTTAATTTGGAACAAATCAAGATAGAAACACAGTTGCCTTGTGAAACTCAAATATAAACAAAATGTTGTTTACAACACATTATGACCATGCAATAATAAGGAGAAGTTTCTTACAGCAGAAGCATATTCCACAAGAGTCATGGCAAGAGTATGGTTGTAGTTCAAACTCTGCTCAAAATGATTGATGGAGAGATCTGTTATAGTGAAAAAAAAGTTTTCTGCAGTTTTTCATAACGAAAGCATAAATAGAAACGTTCATGATCGTCTACATAAGAAGGCATGCAGCAGATGAACCAATATTAAATTCAGTAATAACAAAATTTGACAAATGAAAAGAAAACAGCTAAATGATCTTGGACCTGTTGGGACATGCTTAAAATAGGTGTTTAAGCCCCATATGCTCATTAATGAGGTAAAGATGAATAGCTTATCTCATTCTCAATTTTAATGGCAGCAAACCAATAGAAGTGGCCCAGTATCAACTTTCTGGCCTGGCAAACTTATGGTAACTTTAAGCTCAATCTTAAACCTCAAGTCAGTACTTCCATGTGATGAGTAACTATAGGTGCCCCAAAAAAGGTGTGTTAAGTGCTAACTAAATCATGCTGGGAAAATTAAGCCCAATCAAAGTAGTTGGTGGCGTTTCGCAGAAAAAAAGTTCAATCAGTCAATAACACTTCATCAAGTTGCATGTATAATATGGCAGATGACATGCAGCATGCAGTAATTAACTCTCACTAACAGTGGGTAAGTTTCACTGGTGAATGCCAAACTAAAGAATACTCTAAAGGCTTCAGCTTCGTCTATATTGGGATCCTGAAACCAAGTTTTATAAATGCAGAGATTCCACCAGCTGTAATGAAATGGAGTCCAACTTTAAGGAAGCAAGAAAGTAGTCGAGAACTCAATAAATTTTAAGTTTAAGGCTCAAATATGAGCTCGGCTGCTCGGCATATAGATTCCTCAAAGTACGATAATATCTATCATCTTTCTTGAAATAGTTCATCGACTTCTTTATTGCCAATGTTGTTATCCACCAACCGTGGCTTCCCTCTCAGCAATTAGGAGAGCAATCAGGACAGCTAGTGACAATAGGGCAGCAAGAAATTCCAGCTGCCACCCACCTACTCTTGCTCATGCATCCCTCAATCACAACAGCTAGTAACTTGGTCCACTAGTCCAGTAACTCCAGTTACTGGTCATCTAATCCCTAACCGACAGCCAACACCCAGTACTTTTTAAAATTAAAGGAACAGGACAATGACATATGTCAGCTGCTAGTTGCCCTTTTTCTCTACAAAATTATGCCTTTCAGAAGTCTGCATAAGCATTGGTCTGATTTCCAAGCGGTCATATGAATACAATTACTGATAATTTGATTGTTACTGTTCCGTAAAATGTTAGCCCATTCTTGGAATGCATTGAGGCAAACTTGGAACAATAACCCAGCAAGCATCAAGATTGGAGTTTGAGGGCAAAGAATCACACGAAACTACCTCTCCCATGGGAAGCAGTGGACAGCAAGAGCACCAGAGCCACCACACTGACGCATCTCCACCTCTCCATGAACCTACAGACACATCCAAACCAAGCTCCATCAAATGAATCTGACTGAATCAGAAAAGCAAGCAAAAAGAACCCAACTTGATGAGCTTCGAAATGCAGAGTAAAGAAAAGGAACAAACAATCCCAGAATCGAACTGCATACCAGTATACCACACCAAGCTATGGCCTTGCATGGTATGAACAAAGAAGAGTAAAAAAAGAAATTAAATTAGGGCGAGAAAGAAGCTTAGGGCCAAAGAATTTGACCTCATGGGGAGGGAGCTACCTCCAAGATGGCAAGAGAGATGGATTGAATGAACAGACAAAGTGGGAGGACCGGCGAACGGCTGGCGCCCGGCGAGTTTTAATGCGGAGTGGGAGCCCGGCGGTCGCTTTCCTGGCGCTGTGTTTGGAGAGAGAATATGCGGCTCTCCCTCCTCCGGTTATGCCAAGGCCTCAGGATGCTGTGACCAAAAAAAATGAACTTTTGTTGTCGTGTCATTAGCATATTATTATTTATAGAGAAAATTAGTTCTACAGCACTAAAAAATTATGACTTTGATTATAAAGCATCGGAAATAAAAGCAAATAGACTTAGCACAAATTTAGACGGAATGCTAAATTGAAGAGTGTAGATAAATTTCGATGATATTAAGTGAACCGATGTCATTCGGTCATGTATATCTAAATTCGTAAACTTTTAGAAGTACACGTGATTTGCTCAACAAGATCTCGCAAGAAATCGTGCAATTTTTTGTTGAGAAAACAGACGACTGAATAACCCGAAGAACTGTAGCAATATGCAAGCCAATTCTGCTGTCAACTGTAAAATTGTTCTCGCAGTGGAAGGCATTGACGGACCCAGGGGATTCTGTAGTTCTGAATTGGCGCAACGCTCGTTCAAATCGTGGAGGCTTGATCTCGATCACATGGATGGCCGCCGGTGTCCGGGCAGGTGCCCGTCGCTGGCTGCTCCAGCGAGGCTCGACGCGTGGAGAAAGAAACGTAGGTGACGATCTGGGTGTGGGTGTAGCCAGTAGGCTGGAACTTGTGTATGCGATTTTCCTAATCCGGAACGGCACCGGACGAAGAGGAGAATCAAAACATGGCGACGAAGACCTGATCTCCAAGAGAGACCTGCAAGAAAGAGATTGCCCCCAACTGTTTTCTTCACGTCTCTCCTCTCAGCAGCCTCTGTGTTCCTTTAAAACGAAGTGTTATTTTGAAAACTAACAAAACTAGAGAAAAAGAAGAAAAAAAATAAGGAGTTAGGGCTTGTTCACTTTATTAAAAAAATCTTATTAAATTTTCGTAATATCAAATTTTTGATAAGATTAAATAGTGTTTAGTTTGAGCATTTCTAAATTTTATTAGAAGTTTTAAGATTAAAATGTTTTGAAATTACTAAAATTTAATAGGATTGTATTGATGGTGATATGTTTAGTTAGTTGCGTTATCAAAATTTAGTAGGGTTACAGACAGCAATAAAGTGAACAGGACACGCGGCCGAAATGTCTCAACTCGATTTGGGCCGTCGACGAGGAGGGCGGTCATCTGGGCTGGAAGCCCAGCAGAGACATGATGTGGTACAGCCTGTGAGGGTCGAGGGTCGAGTGGCCGTGGCCCACTATAGTACTTAAATTATTGATTTTAGTCATTCAGCCGTACTTAAAAAAGCATGATCTTCAATTCTTGATGAATTTATATATATATACACAGGGATAATATATTACAATACAATTATGGAGCGCACGCATATGTAAAAAGATATTACCAAAAGGAAAACTGTTCTCTCCATGGAACAGTGATGCACGCATGTAGGTCACGAATGTCATGTTGTAATAATATATAACGTGACAAATAACATCGCAAGATGCAAGTAAAGTTAACGTCTATCAAGAGGTAAATATCATTGTGTGTCCGGTAGGATACTTCAAGAACCTGCTAAAATGCCACCATGTTCTTGTGAAATCGCAATCTTGCAATATCTCCTTCTGATCTCAATCCATCTTATGTGTCATGCTTCATGTATTCACGAATAATATGGCTCTCCTATATATGCTGAATTTCCATCTTATGTATTTATTGTTATAATTATTATTATGCATTAAGTTTTGTTACCGAATCTTAATTCATTCATCTCCGCATCATTCTAATTTTTATTAGGATCACATCCCAGATGGTATCTATGGGTTATGTCTTGTGATATTTGTTGGCCTTTATGATGATTTTACTTCTTGAACAAAAGTTTTTTTTAACTGGGGAGAGGAGGTATGGGTGTGATCGGTTGTGCTGGCTGCGGCAGTTGACAGCTGCTGCCGCCTGTAGCCGTTTTGAACTGCCATAGCCGCAGCAGTTGCGGCAGCCAGCACTAGCGAACATATAGCCTCATATGTGCTATGTTGCAAGTGATTTCCTTTTCTTCGCTCATGCTTTCGATTATTTATATCATGTTTATAATGCAGAAAAAATGGAGGAACTCCACAAGAATTCATTCAATTAACACATGATTCAAGAAAAAAACGGCTTGTTTCAAACGGGGTGTCATACAACTTGAGTTTATTAGTATGTGCAGTTCTCGAATCAATTATAAATAAATAATTGGTTTATTTGGCTATTTTAGTTCAACACACCCTTCTACTAGAAATAATTTAGTCGTTGCTATATATATATGCCTAGTAAAAACAATTTAAAGTGCGGGTCAGGAATCACTATGAATAAATTTTATAAAATAATTTCAACATTCATTACTGAATACTCAAAAAGAAAGGGGAAAAAGTAATCCTTATTGATTTGTAAGTATGTACCTTAAGCTTTACACGTTGCACTAATAAGACACGTATAACAATATACCAAGCCAATCTAATTTGCTTTACTCACATCAATAGGGGTTTAATTTGTATAAAATATGCACGCATCGACCATCCTCGTTGCAAATGTCTACCTAGCCATCCTTACCAACCACAACATGGATATATACGCAATCTCTGTCGCACACAAAAAGTCTCATGGAATTCAGGAAGGGTCTAGATCAATGTCAGTTAAACATATGCAACAAACATAAAGTTTTTATAGTTTTGAAAGTAAAGCACATAATGGACAAAATATCCTACTCATTCAATACATGACTACATCCCTATAAATACATCCACACCCCCCACAAAACTAACACAAGCATCACATGCATTAGGAGTTTAGGACATAGCATATATGCACAACATGCATCATCCAATGCAATAGCAAAGTTTCTAACAAATATTAGTCTAGCATTGGTGTAGTGTGCTAACTTAGCTTGCATACATTTTTGTGTGGCCATCCATGGCGATGCCTGATGTGTTTGCACAGGCTAACACCACCTGAAGGCTAGTTCCAAACCATGAGGTGTTCAGTGACCCCAGTGGGTGGGGTGCATGGGCTCACCGTGGTCACCGTCTCTGGGCGTCCATGTCGGAGGAGTTCTGGATGCACGTGTACAAGGTGCAGCGCTGCCCGCGGTCGTCCAGCCACGACTGGACGTCGTGCCCCTACGCCCACAAGGGCGAGCGCGCGCGCCGCCGCGACCCGCGCCGGTTTGCGTACGTGGCCGTGTCGTGCCCGGACTTCCGCGCGCCGCAGCTCGGCGCCGTGCCGGCCTGCGTGCACGGCCTCCGCTGCCGCTTCGCCCATGGCGTCTTCGAGCTGTGGCTGCACCCGTCGCGCTTCCGGACGCGCATGTGCTCCGCCGGCTTGCGGTGCCCGCGCCGGATTTGCTTCTTCGCTCACTGCGCCGCCGAGCTCAGGGATGATCCCAACTCCATAGCGTCAGCCATCCTGACGCCGCCGCTGCCGTCGCCGCCGCCGCCTCTTCCTCATATTCTGGAACGAGCCGATCATCCCATAGTTTGTACTGCTCGTGATCAGCTTGATATAATCGAAGAGGCCATGAGAACTAGGCTTCGCTTGTATTCTGATGCTGGTGGTGCTTCTTCTTCTTCTTCTTCCACCGTTGTTGCTGCCGCCACCACACTGGCGTTGATGACCTCGGCAAACGGCGAGGGTTCATCGTCTGTTGGAAGGAGGTGTAATTGCAGCCGTTGTGTGGAGGAGGAAGAGTCGCTGCTGAATGGCTACCGGCATTATGATCTCATCATGGACTTGGTGGACAACTAGGTAATCAATAAATCATCAATGAAGTGTTTTGATACATACATGCACATGTGTATACCATAAATGTGTATACAAGTATTCAATCTTTTTGTTGTCTTTCTTGGTGTAGATGAGTTCTATACATACTCTTTATGACATGCAATGCATGGAATTAGTATGTGCATTTGAAGGAAGTGACAAGCCTGCAGATTGCCAAAATGGAGGACTGGCAGCTTGCTTTAATTAAAAGTTAACACCCTATACATATGGTGTTGGATCATGCACCATATTTATGCCAATTTTTACTACTCCCCTAGCCTATGCATGCATATAAATATTTATAGTTATCGTCCGGCTATCTCCTAGCCTATGTATTATGATTTATTTGGGGAAGATACTATGTTGTGATGCAAGTGACATCATTTTCTTTACAAATTTTTCTTTGGAATTCATGTTATTTTTAGTTTAGGACATGTTCAGTTGTGAACCCATATTTTTCCTTGAGCATGAGCGGATCGAGCATGTGATGGCTGGGCATCAACATCACCAATAGAGGTTATTTTCGATAATAGAATAAAAATCCTAGCATCTGCATCATTTGGATGCACACACCCGTACGTAGATGCCAGTAGCGTGGCATACCTACTCTATCTTCGCGGCTAGCCTAGGAACCCCGGTCAACTGTCTTGGGTCATAGAAATAGGAATTTGGGTCAGCTGTCTTGGGTCATGGGGATAGGAATTTTCGTCAGCCTTAGCCATTGGGTTTGTCTAGACTGCAAATACGTTGGAGAAATTTCATAAGCAATGGTTCAATTCAATATTGACTAATATGATAATGGCCTTCTTCACTAGTATATTTCATCCTTGGATACAGAAAAAAAATTTGGTGTGGCTTGATTACTTTTCGTGAACTATATATATGTCTTGCAAATAACTGATTTATTGTTATAAATATCTATATTTAATATATGGGGTAGTCCATGCAATGGTTCACAAATCTTGCACATACATGGTACATAGAACACTTTTTTTTTCTAATCTCTTCAGTCACCACACCAACTTTTACACATCACACAACCTCTTAAGGCTGACCATTTCTTGGCCTTCCGTCGCTCCCGATACAAAGTCGCACGTGACGTGGGGTCGACGTGTGACATGTAATTTTTCAAAAAAAAATCCCTCATAACTCCTAGGAGAGCAATGAATCTAAGCACTGTCAGTTAAAGATATCTGATACCAATTGTCTACAAAATTTAAGGGCTCCTCTGGAAAAAAAAATTGGTTCTAGGGTTCAAATCCTATGGACATTTTTCCTACATGTCCAAAATCATTTGAAATTCCTTTGGATTGCTTCAAATTATAGGGATTTTAGAGGATTTGCAACATGAAATCAAACCTCTTGAAAATATTCATTGCGTTTATCTATCTCTTCCAATTTTATGTATTTTATTCGTGCTTCATCCAAACAATCATTCTTGCAGATTTTCTATATATTTTTACATCCATAGGAGCCATGTGGTCCAAAAGTCAGGTGTTCCGAAGGAGCCTTAAGCAGCGTGGATAGTGACAAATCACACTGATTCACTTGTGTACACTTGTCGTGTGTGTCCTTATCGTGTAGGTGTAACTTATATATGATTAATGCATGATTAATAACTAGTATGTATTTTATGTACACGAATATTGCATATGCATTTTTTAGATAACTGTAACAAAAACTTCCTCCTGCGTGTTCCAATTTTTCAGTGTTAGCAGAAAACCACTCCTTCACAAAAAAGGAATAAAAAACATTTCAGAACACAAGGTAAACATATTTTGCATAATTACTACTACATAATTTATCTCGCCGTGATGATGTTAATGCTGATGTTGCACGCCGACGCCGGCGTGTCGGCGGCGCCGCAGCTGGGGCGCACGTTGAAGTAGGCCGAGTGCTTCGGCTCCGGCAGGCTTGCCTGCTCGTTGCTCAGCATCTTTACCACAGAGTCCATGGCCGGGCGATCCTCTGCGTCCTCCTGAACACACAGAAGCGCCAACTGCGTGCAGATCCTGATCTATGCGTAGTACCTGTCTCCCAAGCATTCATCGATCAGCTCGTGCCATCTGCCATCTTTCCAAAGCAACCAAGCCTATCAAAAGATTAATTTCAGATGATGATCAGATTCAGAGAAGTGATCATAGGTGTGCACAGTTGATGGATTCGATGGGAGATAAAAGAACAGGAGGAATGGATGATACTGACATATGCAATGAGACAGCATAGCTTTCCGTTGTTGCATCGATATGAACCTCCAGTCCTCTTCCCAGTGATGATCTCCAGAATGAGCACGCCGAAGCTGAAAACATCTGCTTTTCTCGAGCAAACACCATCTAATGCATACTCCGAAGCTTTGTATCCACTAAAATTAGTGAAAGAAAATTGTTAATTACTGCAGTGTTCACATTGTAAATTAGCCATTAAAATCAGTTCAGGTGTTGTATTTGCATGCATCACAGCATCAATAGTACTGCTGTTGTACTAAATTGACTGATTAACCAAGCAACACAGCGCACCAAGTGCAACGCCGCCGCCGGCGTTGTTGAAGACGAAGCCGATCATTTTGGGACGGAACGGGATAGCCCGCGAATGAGTTGGGCCGGCACTTGAAAGTCAGGAACGTGGCACTGTGTTGGGCCGAAATATGGGCCGACCGGGGAGGGCCCAAATAGAACTGAGGCCGAAGCCCACAAGCGTGCCGGAGTAGAAGACGACGCTCTGCGTATGTACGCCGGTGGAGACGGCGGCGATGGCGACGCCGGACGCACGACGAGCGAGACACGACGAGGCTTCACGCCTAAGCTGAGAAAGAAGGAAGCTCGCCGTTCGGTTAGTTCAGTTCAGACCAACTAACACTCCACCTAACAGCAGGACACTCGATAGAAAGGGGGAAAAAGTACGAATATTTTGGACGCCACAACGCACGTCAACCCAGGCTGATTTGCTGTCGCTTTTCCTCCTCATTTGCAGATGCAGGTTGCAAAAGAGTTGAAACCGAAGGATGATTACACTATTGCTTGCTAGAACACCATATCTAGCTCGCTGACCAGTGACCGACCACACACAGCAACTGTCAAACCAGTTACCTGCACGCAAACACATTATTAGACACCGAGTCCAACATTTGATCAATCTTCTCGACACATTTTTATAGTAAGTTCAGAAGTGTGGCGTTTGCAATGCAGCGAGTGTCCTTGCTGCTCACTACGTGTCCATGGAGCTCGTCATGAGCTAGGAGCCTAGTAGAGATCGATCGAGTCACCTACTGCATGCTTAGCTAGCTTCTCCTATATTATACCTTAGCGTGTGTACAGAGAGGCTTATGCTGTTGTTGTTGCCTGCTGCTTGGCCGCGGGGAAGCATGGCTCGGAATGCGGCGGCAATGGCCTTCGTCGTGGTGGTCTGCGCGGCGGTGAGTGCGGAAGAGGTGTACGAGTTCGGCGCCGGCGCGTCGTTCATCTTCGGGGATTCGCTCGTCGACGCCGGGAACAACAACTACATCCCCTCGCTGTCCAAGGCCAACATGACTCCCAACGGCATCGACTTCGCCGCCTCCGGCGGGATGCCCACCGGCCGCTTCACCAACGGCAGGACCATCGCCGACATCATCGGTAAACTAACTGGGATCAGGCTAAACATTTCAACATTTTTCTTGGCCACCTAACCTATATCTGAAGATCATGACTGAACTCGTCAAGTTGCCATCGTTCTGCAAGTTCTTCTCTTGTTTATTTACTGCTCAGTCACTAGCTGAACTTAACTTATCATGTCCGATTTCAGGAGAAATGTTGGGCCAGACGGACTACTCGCCGCCGTTTCTTGCTCCGAACACGACCGGCGGCGCACTGCTCAACGGCGTGAACTACGCGTCGGGAGGTGCCGGGATTCTCAACGGAACAGGACGGATTTTCGTAAGTTAATTTCTTCTGACATTGTGCCAAGGAACTAACTGATCACAAAGATATTTCATAAAAAGCTCATATTATTCTTCAAATTATCCTCTGGATTCAGGTGAACAGGATCGGAATGGATCTGCAGGTGGACTACTTCAACATCACGAGGAAGCAACTGGACGATCTCCTGGGGAAGGCCAAAGCCAAGGAGTTCTTGAAGAAGAAGGCCATCTTCTCCGTCACCGTCGGCTCCAACGACTTCCTGAACAACTACCTCATGCCCGTCCTCTCCGCCGGGACCAGGGTCGCGGAGTCGCCCGACGGCTTCATCAACGACCTCATCATCCACCTCCGGGAGCAGCTCACGGTGCGTACCTAGCTATTGACATCATGTACAACGATGAGTTCGTGCCGGAGACTGAACGGTGGTAATGGCGACTCGTCGTCGTCGTTGGTTGTTGCAGAGGCTGCACACGCTGGACGCGAGGAAGTTCGTGGTGGCGAACGTGGGACCTCTGGGATGCATCCCGTACCAGAAGACGATCAACCGCGTCGGCGAGAACGAGTGCGTGAAGCTGCCGAACCAGCTCGCGTCGCAGTACAACGGCCGGCTCCGGGAGCTCCTCATCCAGCTCAACGGCGAGCTCCCAGGCGCCAGGTTCTGCCTTGCCAACGTGTACGACCTCGTCATGGACGTCCTCACCAACTACGAGTCGTACGGGTTCGAGACGGCGAGCATGGCCTGCTGCGGCAACGGCGGGACGTACGACGGCATGGTGCCGTGCGGGCCGGCGTCGAGCATGTGCGGCGACCGGAAGAGCCACGTGTTCTGGGACCCGTACCACCCCAGCGAGGCGGCCAACCTGCTGCTGGCCAAGTACATCGTCGACGGCGACAGCAAGTACATCTCCCCCATGAACCTCAGGAAGCTGCTCTCCCTCTAGCCTAGCACTCCATCGTTACCGACGCCGAGCTTTCATTTTGATTCGCATATATATGTGATTTGTACCCGATGCCAGGATGAACTGTAACTTAATTTTTGCACGCGAATTGCGAGATTTGCAGTTTGTAATGTTCGATCCAGCGACAAATTGCAGATATGAAAATTTCCCCTCGTGCAGTTTCTTTTTACTCTTGGGAAAGAAGAACACCACCATGTGCAGTTAAGTCCCCGTAAGATTTAGATTATTACGTGGATTATTGTTATGAATTATTTAATTGATTATATTGACAAATTAAATATTTTGATAAATAAAATTAAGTAGCTTAAAATAAATGGTATTATAAGCAATGGAGTAGAAGATTTTTTTTAAAAAACGTATTCCATAAAGTGTGGAGCAAATAATTCAGTGAATAAGCGGCATCCTACCAAAGTGAAACGTGGACATGAATCTACCGTTGGATCAAATATATGCGATCCAGATTGATGTGGGAAGCAGCTGTACTGTTTTTGACTTTTTGGACGACGGCCCATAAAAGCCCATCCCAATCCAGCCCAATCAGTAAAAAGGCCCATCCAATTGGCCCAAATAAATATCTCAGCCCAACTAGGAGCTTCCCTTTCTGGTTGGAACTTGGGACGCTCTTTCGGTCTCCCCCTCCGGCCGCCGCACGGAGAAGCCGCAGCAGCCATGCAGGCCGCCGCCGCTCGCGCCCGCCGCCTCCTCACGTCGCAGGCGGCCTCCGGGATCCCCAGCATCCTCTCCGCACCGCGGCTCGTGTGCGCGGCGCTCTCCGAGAGTGGCGCTCTTCCCCATCTCGATGGTCTCCCGCCCTCGCCGTCCCCGTCCCCTCCGTACCAGGCTTGGAGCTTCTCCGCCGCCGCCGCCTCGTCTCGCCTACACCGTGAGTTCTCTGGCATTGATCCATACATTTTCGCATCTGCTTGTGGTGATCTCGCTGCGCTGCTTCACGGTTTGTCTGGCTCGGCATGTCGTCGAACTGGTGGTGGGCGCGGGGAGCTGCTTCTCGTCGAACTGGTGGTTGGTGCGGGGTTGGCGTTCGAGCTGTATGGTTCGGAGGGTTGGTTCATGTTGTTAAGCCTGTTCCTGCTCTAAGACCAAGTGGTTAAGGTGTGGTGAAGTGCATACGCGAGGGTTTAAGGACTTTGGCATTGGAAATGTTCTCTATTACATTATTATCTAGAAGATGTGGTGTCCTGTTGTGAGTTTAGTGGGGTAGTATTTCACTCAAGGTGGCTAATTTGAAGGAATGTTGGGGATGACGAGGCCCGTGATTAATTAACAGGTGCTTGGGGATCTTATGATTGCGCATGTTTGTTCGAATCTGGGTTTCATACCTAGACGTTTACTTGTTGAGGCTGAGACTTACATTGCAATTTCCGTATGGTGAACTGCTTTGCTTCATTCCTTGCACTGGTTTACGTTCATCTTGTGAGCTGATCATTGTTAATCCATTGCACTCTTCAAATTTTCCCACACTGATTATTGAAACCTTTGTGCTTGAACATTGTGGTCGTAACACTATCTGTATCACTTGATTCCGGTATCTAGTACAAAAAGTTGAAAAAATTGACAACTTGAATGTAGCTAATGGGAAGTACAATTGAACTGATTATAACAGAATATAATTTCTAAAACTTTCTCCTTGTTTATTGTACTAGTTTGTTTTGATGATGCTTTTATTTACTGTGTAGTTGCTGCTTCCAACTGACTTAAGTGATCCTTAAGTGTTGCAACGAAGCAACTCTTGTATTGACTAGTTTGTTCCATTATCCATTGAAGTACTTTGAATTGATTAAACTTTGTTAACTATGTTTGTTTTGCATAAATTAGGTAACTTGCTATCACTAAGTATATCTTCTGAATGGAGGAATGAGAAATCAGTAAGCTATCACATGGCAGCAACTCACTTCTCAACAGAAGCAAGTGATATTGATCAACCTACAGGTCAGGTTATTTAGAATTCAATGTTCTGCACTGGCCTTGCCATTTTTATTTCCTATTCACCCACTAGTTATCACCCTTGTTAACTTATTCAATTTAAATTTTTAGCTGATGTGATCATTATCAATGTATTTACTATCCTGCTGGTAATCTTCACTGTGGCTAGTTGTTTGATATCACGTTCCCATTTTCTTATGTCATGGATGCCACAGAGGCTGTAGAGGAGCTGTATCAAAAAATGTTGAAATTTGTTGAAGCTGAGACCATGCCCCCAAATGCCTGGTTGTGGTCAATGATAAGTAGCTGTTCCAATAAGGAGGACATCAAACTACTTTTTCAGATTTTGCAGAAGCTTAGAGTATTTGTAAGTGCCTTGATTTTCCTCATAAGTTAAGACTATGGAATGTTTTTCACCTTCTATCCTTGCTCACTATTCTTGGCTTTTCTGTTTCCATTGTTTGTTGTTTGGAAAGCCAGCGTAGACTACCGTATGATAGATTGTATTGTTGTCAGAACATATATACACATTCATTGGTAGGGCCATCAATGAATGTGCAGTTTGAATATATCTAATCTTTGATCTACAGTTTTTTTTCTTTATATCTATGAAGCTGATATGCTTGGACTGCTGACTTAACATAGAGTCTCCACTATATGATCAGATTGGCTGAAATTTTAGCTGAATAATTTTAAATGCCAAAATATTTTGGAATGCTAAACAGGATGATTCTAATTGTTTTTGCAAAGGACTAGTTTTTGTGCCTGTCTTTATCCCCTTTATAGTCAGCACTTAGTAATGCTATTAATACATGACTGATGTTGCTTTACATGAGATGGGTGATCAACTGATGATATTTCTTTATATTTCTCCGTTACATTTGTTCTGCCACTAGAATTGATCTTTAAACTAACACAATTTATTGATATAGAGACTATCAAATCTTCGCATCAATGCAAACTTCAACAATCATCTTTGCATGAAAGTTGCAGAGGCTTGTGCTCGTGTTGATGCCCTTGACTATGGTATGATCTTATTTAAAGGTCTAAATGAACAATTGTAAGGATTAAATAATGCTAATATAGCAAGCCACGTGTGGCACTTCCAATTACGTGGACATGTTTTTTTTTAATTTCTGTTTGGGATTCTCCATTTTAGCCTCAAAACTCGAGGCTAATGGAGCTCAGAACCCTATTTCCCACAATTAATTCTTTTTGTGCTATAAATCCAGGTTTGAAGGGTTTATGGAAGCATAATGTTTATGGAATTACACCTACCATTGGTTCCGCTCATTATCTACTGGTATTCAATGACTTTTTTTTCTTGTCACCATCAATGTTGCTTGGTTTTGATTTCTCCCCCTTCTCCAGAAACATGCTAAAGAGAAAAATGATACTAAACTAATGCAAAGTATAATGCAAGTCCTTCAGAGAAATTCGATGCCATTGCAACCTGGCACTGCTGATATAGTGTTCAGGTATGTTTTTATCTATTCTTATATTTTATTTACCTAAGTGCACTCATTTATTTTTAGCGTTTTTATTTTGTAGTAAACTAAGTTATAATTTTAGTTTTTATAAATAAATCACACCCTCCACCCACTTTTTTCGCCCCAAGCAAGTTATTAATGGCATGTATTTGTCTGTACTGTGCAGCATCTGTTATAATGCTGATAGATGGGATTTACTCTCAAAATATGCGACAAGATTTGTTAAGTCTGATGTCAAGCTGCATGGTACTGCATTTGACATTTGGATGGACTTTGCTGCCAAAGTTGGTGAGTTGTTTGATTCTTTATATGCCTTTTTTATCTTTAGTGTAGTGTTAAAATTTAGAAAAAAAAAACATAAGTATGTTTCATTGCTGTTCTGGTCCTCACCCAAGTTACAATAAGTTGCTGTGAGTTAGGGATGGACTAAACATGTTTCATTTCTCATTCAACTGATCTCACAACTGAGGCAGTCACCTTTGTGATTACAGCCATGTGGAGCAGTGATATTGCAACAAAATAATGTTTGTTTGTGAAACATTTATTTTCAGTTGTTTGGTACTCAAATCTCAGTTTTCCTTTTGTATTTTAAACCATTCAACTTTGATAAGATATGATTTGGTATTGCACCTAATAAACCTTTTCTTCTGCAGGAGACTCCCAATCTATATGGAACATCAATAGCCTGAGAGGCAAGTCAGTCAAACGCTATAGCCTTGCTACAGGTTTTGCATGTGTAAAGGTAATTCTTCTTATAAAATATAGTTTCAATTTCTTACGTCTATGATATTTTTTAGCATTTCACAATAAGAACTATTAGCTTCAGAATAAATAGTACTGTAGTAGCACTACATTATTGCATATTTACTTCTACTTTTGTCCATGATTCATTGCTATAAGTTCTGCCCCTTCTTTTAGCATAACTAAGTCATTGCTTTCAGTAAATTGTTTATGCTGCCTACCTCAGGTTTTCTAATGTCAGACTTATTATGACTTGTCTTGTGCAGGGTTTTCTTCTTGAACGCAAGCCAGAAAGTGCCGCTGCTATGATTAAACTACTTCACAAGGTTGGGCTCGCTATGCTAATTGCTATTAGACCTGTATTCCCAAAATAGAGATTGTTTCATACCACCAGCATGCTATGGTTTCTCTCTGGGTAATGCTGACTCTTTCTTACTGTTAGATGCTGTACTCCATCTTTGCTGGTATTTTCAACCTTCTCCATGTCATGTTATTGTTAGTGTTCTCAAAGTGAACATATTTTTCACGAAATATAGCGAAGCTAGATGCCAAAAGTTGGGTAGTTGATGTTTACATAAGGTATCTTCAACAAGATGTGCTTGCCTGACGAGAGTTTGTGGTTGAATGTAGCATTCACCTGATGAGAAGAAACAATTGGTGAAGGATGAGCTCCAGAAGCTGGTTGCTGAATGGCCAGCAGAGGTGATAAAAAGGCAGAAGAAAGACGATAGGAAGGTGAGATTAAACGACCATTTGTTTTGTTTCCTGGCAATTAGGGAAAGAATTATTTTCTCCTTGCAATACTAGGCAGCCAGCCTATTCTATGCTGGGAGCCTGGGACAGAACTCTCACACTGTTCATCTAGCATGAAAAATCAGAGGCATACTTTAGAATACCTATTGTTTATCATGGCTGGTGTGGATGGAGTTTGGGTGTTTTTTGTTGGTATTTGGTAAATTTAAGAAGAAACAAAGAGTTGTCAGCTAGGCAAAGCCACTTGTTTTTGCCAAAGTACTTTTGCTGCTTTTATACCAGTATATCTATTGGTTTCATACCATAGTATCATCTAACATCTCTGTTTTTATCAGGCGCTGGAGGAAGCTTTGATTACTGATATCCCTAAAATGATCAGTTCCATGGCGAAGTTAGGCCTTGATGTTTCTGTGAATTTGGATAAGCTTACCCCTCAGCTTGAAGCAGCTTGAGAAGAAACACCGTTGTCCAGATGGCCTGTGAGCTGAAATATATAACTGGCCGCTCCAAGGGACTGAATTAAGCATAAGATGGTTTATCTGCTATCTGCTACGTAGTAGGCAGGCAACCAAGATCACAGTCCCAGCCTTTTTTTTTTGCAACATAAATTCTATTTGATGTGTAGCACTAGCGCCATGTGTTGGCATGAAATTCCATGACGGTTTTGTAGAAACCCTAGGGAAAATTGCACGCGTGAAATTCAAGAATGCATTCTCGGGCATTTTTTGAGCCATCGAGTGTCACATTTTTTTCTTAGCTTTTTTTTTAACTGGGAGCACATCGAGCCTTCAATAATGGCAAAATCTAAACAGAGCGCACATATTGTTTAGGCTTAACCGGTTCAAAGGTACTATCGTACTACTGCTCTATAGTTTTAGTCTATTTTTGTTTAGTATTTTTAACAACATATATCATTTAAATCCGACATTATTTTTAAAATTAGTTTCAACCATAATACTCAACTTAAAGTATACAACAAAACAAATTCAATATTAAATATATTTAAAAGTAACTTATATGATAAAAGTAACTAAAGACAAAAATGCAAGTTTTTATGATATTAAAAGTAACTACACTATAAAAAAGCTAAAATAATTAATTATCTAAAACAAATTTGTAAGTAAAATATAATGAAGATTTACAAGTAAATACCGGACTTCATTTATTTTTAGTAATCACTATATATATATTATTAAGGTGTCATACGGAGAGTGCTTAAAAATATTAAAAGTAACTGTATTAATATTACTAAAGAAGTAATTTATAAAAAATAGAAATAACTCTTCAAGATATTAGAAATAACTATGGAGCTAGAGGAGTTAATAACAAGAATAACTTTAAATAATTTGATAGATATAGAAAATCTGAAGATAGAATGATATATAATAATTTTACATAATTTTGGATATAACTTTACACATATTCTATATGAAACTTAGATATTGATTAGATGTAATCACATGTAAATGTTACTTGAAAATTTTCTGATTGATTTAATATTAGGAAAAAAAATTTGGATGCACGAAAACACGTGGCTATATGGGGTAAAGAGATGCATGCTATTTTTGGCATTTTATCGAGATGGTAGTTGATTAAGATTAATTATATGCACTGTGTAATCGTGTTCTTCAAATTTTTTCTGCGTGTTAATGATTGATCAATAGGCTTTACAACTTTCTAAGATATGCACAATTCAGTCAGGGCAAGTGTTAATTAATTACTCAAAGCCCTACTGATTATTTTTGCTTGCAACAGTCGTTCATAATCCACAGGCAAAAAATTTCTTCAAAATTCAGACTGAGAATTGCAGGATGAGAAGAATCAGAGGCCTTGTTCTGCTTGTGATCTTGGTGATAATATCATCGCTGTGCTCTGCAACCAATGCTCTCATGGAGCATGTTCTCCTCATCATCCAAGAAGTTATCAATGGCGCCGCCGCGGCTGGACGTAAACACGGTGGCAGACTTCTCCCTCTACGGCGGCGTCGGCGTCGGGGACCCGAGAGGCAAGAAGCTGCTGGAGAACGCGCGGCGCAGGATCGCCGCCGGCAGCGCCGGGCCGGCGGCCACCTGCTGGAACGAGGCGTACCGGAGCCTGTTCGCCAGCTGCGCCGACATCATGGCCGACAAGGAGCGGCATTCCAGGCTCGCGTGGCACCTCAGAGGCTGCTTCCAGGAGGACTCCGGCCGGCCGCCGCTGCCGCCGTGCGACGCCTGCTCCGAAATGGTCCACTGCCGCAAGCGCCTCTCTGACCCCGAGGCCAAGGTATTCCTCGCCTTCTTCCTCGAGACCAACACCCTCTGCCATCAGCTGCATTAAGCACGTCGTCTTTTTCTTGGATTCCGATCAACTTCATCTCTGTCGTCAATGGCGACGTGACGATTCTTGGCGTTGATGTGCATGAAGGGCGGAGGCGTTCAAGCACAGCACGGAGAGGCTCGTGAACGAGCTGTCAAGGTTGACGAGGTCGGCGCACGAGAAGGTTGAAACGATCGGGGAGAGGTCGGAGCACCTCATTCACGAGTCCTACCATCTCCGGCGATCGCTGTCGTCAATCGGAGCGCAGACGGAGCACCTGGCCATGGCGTCCGACGACGCCAAAGCCCGGATCGGCGACGTGCTGGAGCGCTCGTCGGCGATCTTCGAGCAGTCGAAGTCGATCGCGAGCGCGCAGGCGGAGCTGCGGGAAGGGCAGGCGGCGATGCGCGACAAGGTCGCTGCCGGCATGGCGCAGGTGGAGGAGTCGTACAGGAGCATCGACGAGGAGATAGGCAGGCTGAAACAGGAAGCCATGGGCGTCGAGAGGGAGGTCAGGGTCGTCGGCGATGCCATGGCGGCGAAGATGGAGGGCTTGCAGAGCGCCGCCGATGAGATGGCAGCGTCGTCGGCAGCTCACGGGAGAATCAGAGGAAGCTCTTGGATGGGCAAGCTAAAGCAATGGAGGGGCTCGATGATCTCTGCAGCTTCCAGGCACTGGATCTTCAGGAAAACAGTTGATAATGCAGCAAAAAGTTATAACCTTTCGTCTAAAATTTGTCAAATTATAATCCCAAACGATTTAGACTTTTATAGTTTGAACTTGAGAATAATTTTAGGTACTTGTCTACTATGAAAAGAGACCTGGGCAATAAAAGTGAGGACAAAACCCCCTAAAATTAAATCTAGATGCAGCACAAACTTACAAAACCTTTTCGGGCTCCTTTTGGAATGCATGAATTTACATATTTTTCTAGAAATTAGTTCAACTTTTAAAAAAGACAATTAAACCTTTAACCCGCGTATGTAGCTGTACGATTACGTGTGTAAGCCATCCCGTCTGTCTATATATACTGATAGAATATAATCAACAATTCTCATATTTTTATGGTATCAGAGCGGTTTCAATCCATTATCTTTCCGCAACCAAAAACACCACCACTGTTATTGTCGTCGTTGATCTCCTTCTCCGCCACTACTGTGTGAAAGACTGCCGAGGTCCGACGCCCTCAACGTCACCGTTTCTGAACCAGTGCCCGTCGCTGATCCGACCGCCACCACCGGTGCCAACTGCACGTCATCGGGAGTGTCACTGGTCTCATCGTCCGGGGGTGCCTCCTCCTCCGCGCCCAGCTGCACCAACCGGAGGCCAGCGCAACGGCCGCCGCCATGCCCGCGGTGGACGCGACAATTCTATTAGTGGCAGTTCTCTAGTAACCTCTGCTGGAGCGGCCCCAGGTGGATAGGGCGGTGTCCCTCCCGGAACGACTGTGTACCAGTCGTTTGCCCACCCTTGGACTAACACCGTGCGCATGTGGCCATACGATCAGTCTGGCCGTCGTCCGCCGCCACAGCTTGCGTTCCACGCAGCCCCGTACTATGATGGTTTTGGTGCTTTTCCAGCACCTATGGCGGCACATATGGTGCCCTATCATCCCCGTATGGCACGTACTACGAGGGAGCTATACTATTGGGCTTCCAAGTGTCCTCACCGGCGAGCTTCCAGGCGTCCTCACCGGCGTACTAGGTGGCACCTTGGCCGCCTAGTCATGGAAGTTGGCACCAGGACTCCCTAGCGTACTCTTTCAACATCATGACACTCAACCAACCGGCCTCTGAATGGTCTGCTGATACGGGTGCCTTGGTTCCCACATGACCTCGCACGCTGGTATACTCTCCACTATTTTCCCACCCTCTTCATCTACTCCTTCATCTATCGTTGTGGGCAATGGTACTTTATAATCTGTCACCGTCACTTGATCCCATCATTTTTTCTTATCGCACCGTGATTTTACTCTTAATAATATTATGGTATCCCCTAATATTATTAAGAATTTAATTTCTATTCGTCGGTTTACCACCGACAATAATTGTTTCATTGAGTTTGATCCATTTGGTCTTTCTATGAAGGATCTGCAAACCAGGAACGTGATCGTCAGGTGCAATAGTTCCAGTGACCTCTACCTATTTTTTGCACCATCTACCAGCACCTCCGCGTTCGTCGCTGCACCCACCTCCCTTTGGCATCGCCGTCTCAGTCATCTTGGGCGTGACATTCTGTTCAAATTTCTTAGATCCAATGTCATTTCCTGCAATAAAGATGACATCGATCATTTATGTCATGCGTGGCAACTCGGTCGTCATGTAGGTCTACCTTTTGGTTCATCTATCTCTCGTGCTATTCACAACTTTGATTTAATCCATTGTGATCTATGGACCTCTTCAATTGTTAGTATGTCAGGATACAAATATTATCTTGTTATTCTTAATGACTGCTCTCACTATATTTGGACTTTTCTCCTTCGTCTCAAATCTGAGACATTTTCCACTATTTCTATCTTTTTTGCATATGTTCGCACACAGTTTAGCACCACCATCAAGAGCATCCAGTGCGACAATGGCCGTGAATTCGATAATTCCCAGGCCTGCATGCTTTTTCTCTCACACGGTGTTGCCCTTCGCATGTCATACCCATACACTTCTCAACAAAATGGTAAAGCAGAGCATTAATAACTCTCTGTGTTCCCTTTTGTTTCAGGCGAGTCTCCCTCCAGCTTACTGGATTGAGGCCCTTCACACTGCCACATATCTTGTGGACCGCCTCCCCATCACAACACTCGCCTCCTCCACACCATATTCCGTTCTCTTCTCTGTCCTGCCCTCCTATGATCATCTCAAAGTTTTTGGTTGCGCCTATTATCCCAATATGTCCTCTACAGCGTCTCACAAACTTGCTTCTCGTTCTTCTGTATGCGTGTTCCTCGGCTACTCCTTGGAGCACAAAGGCTATCAATGCCTCGATCTTCAGTCGAACCGCATTTTCATTGTTAGACATGTTATTTTTGATGAATCCTTCTTCTCTTTCTCTGACATGTCTACCACACCCATGGCACCCTCCGCCCTAGACTTTCTTGTCGATGATCATGATCTCACCGCTTCAGTTCCTGGAGCCTCCTTTTTGCGTGTAGGTACAGCAGCTTCCTTAGCGGCACACCCCGTGCCTGAGGCCCCACTTGCACCGTCGAGCCTTGGTGCAGGGCCGTGGTCGCCCGAGTCCGCGTCCTTTGGTGCCGCCACCCCTGTGCACCCCGCACAGGTTGCTGCCAGCGATGCCCCACCGACCACGAGTGTTACCGGTCCTGCTGCCCCTGCTGCTCGCGCTCAGGTTGTTGCCAGCGGTACCGGCCGCACAACTGACACTCGACCGACTGTCATCTCTCCAGTGACCAATGCGCACACGTGGCAAAGATGGCATTGTGCAGCTCGTGGATCGTTTCAATCTCCACGCTGTACCCATGTCGCCTCTTCCTCGCTCCGTTCGTGATGCCTTGTCAGACCCCAATTGGCGATCTGTTATGTAGACTGAGTATGACGTTTTGATTGTCAACGACACATGGAGTCTTGTGCCTCGCCCTCTTAGTGTCAATGTTATGACTGGAAAGTGGATTTATCGTCACAAGTTGCTCGCCGATGGGTCTCTGGATTGTTACAAGGCTCGCTGGGTTCTTAGGGGTTTTACACAATGGCCTGGTGTTGACTATGATGAGACTTTCAGTCCAGTTATTAATCCTGCGACAGTTCACGTGGTTCTCTCTCTGACATTATCTCAGAACTGGCCCATTCATCAGCTAGATGTGAAGAATGCTTTTCTCCATGGCGCTCTGACTGATACAGTGTACTGCGTGCAGCCTTCTGGATTTGTGGATTCTTCTCACTCAGATTTTATCTATCGGCTTAACAAGTCCTTATATGGTTTGAAGCAAACTCCTCGTGCTTGGCATCACAGGTTCGTCTCTCACCTTGTGTCACTTGGATTTGTTAAAACAAAGTCAGATACTTCTCTCTTCATATATCGTCGCGGTCCAGACACAGCCTACTTACTGCTCTATGTTGATGACATTGTCCTTACTGCCTCCTCTACTGGATTACCCAAGAATATTATTGAGACTCTCCGGTGTGAGTTTGCTATGACGGATATAGGTCAGTTGCATCATTTTCTGGACATCTCTGTGACCCGCTCCGCAGATGGTCTATTCCTTTTTCTCAGCGGTAGTACAGTCAGGATATTTTGGAGCATGCCGGGATGAGTGCGTGCAAGCCGTGCAGCACGCCTGCTGATCTCCACTCCAAATTATCTGCTGACGGACTACCTGTCGCTAATGCTACACAGTACCGTAGTCTCGTCGGCGCTCTGCAGTATCTGACTTTCACCCGACCAGACATTACCTTTGCAGTTCAGCAGATCTGCCTCTATATGCATGATCCTCGAGAGCCGCATCTCGATGCTCTCAAGCGGATCCTGCACTACCTACAGGGCACCCTGTCTCTTAGGTTGATCATGCGCCGATCTTCGCCCGCAGATCTTGTTGTTTACACAGATGCTGACTAGGCTGGTTGTCTTGACACTCGCTGGTCGACCTCTGGTTATGTAGCATTTCTCGGGGATAACTTAGTGTCCAGATCTTCCAAGCGTCAGCATACGATCTCTAGATCGAGTGCTGAAACTGAATATCGCGCTGTGGCAAATGGTGTTGCTGAAGCTACCTGGCTGCGCCAGTTGCTCCTTGAGCTTCGTCACCCCTCTCGACGTGCCACTTTAGTCTATTGTGATAATATCAGTGGTGTATATCTCTCCAGCAACCCGATGTAGCATCAGCGGACGAAGTATGTTGAGATTGATCTTTATTTCGTTCGAGAGAAGGTCACCCTTGGTTACGTTCGGGTCCTACATGTTCCTATGACATCGCAGTATGCCGACGTCTTTACCAAGAGCCTTTCTATCTCACTATTTTAGGAGTTTCGATCCGATCTGAATGTTAGCGATGCTCCTGATTAGACTGCAGGGAGTGTTAGTCTTATATAATTATAGTAGGTTAACCCACACGTGTATATGTGCGGTTGCGTGTGTAAGACTAAGTGCCTCTCTCTCTATATATATACTGAAGTCGGCTGGCGCGGTGCAGCAGCCGGAGCAGAGCGGCGCGCGGTCGTGGCAGGTGGACACCGTGTTGGCGCAGTGGACGTGGCGGTCGCACGGCAGGCACAGCCTCGCGGAATCCGCGCGGCAGTGCACGACCGCCGGCAAGCCGCCGCAGAAATCACACTGCACCACCGTCGCGGTGCCACCATCGCCACCGTCAACACCAGACACGGCTTTCTTGGCCTCGCCTCGACCTCCTTCCTCAAGCATCCCAGCCCCCAGCAGCTTCTGCTGCCCGTCCCTCGCCATGGACACCGATCAAGAAGCTTCAGATCAGCTCGGAGATCTCTGCTCAACTGAAGCGAGGAGGAGAAGCAGCAGCTTGAAGCATAAGAAGCGGAGTGTGAGCAATCAAGTGTGCAGTAATGGGCGAGGTGAAGACGATGGCTTCGAGCCCGCGAGAGCGACGGACGTGAGTCATCAATGCATCAGCTACTTACAGTACATCAATGCATCATAGGATCTGTTTCCGAGAGCGAGAGGGAGACGAGACGGACACTTGCTGGAAACGGCAGGCCACATCGCGATGCATTGCGAGCCATGTGTGCACCGGAAATGCGAAAAGGGCCGAGACGTAGGGCTGATCACGCTGAAAAACTCTGCTGCACAGCGCTGCTGCCTCCGTGTCCTGTCTAAGTCAAATGTGATTGATTTTTTGATAGTCATTTTAAGTATAATCGAATGATTTAAGTATTATAAAATTAAAAATTTGCTATCAGATAATAAACTTTTATATAAAATTTTTTTATACGAAATTGGAATACGGGACCATAAAAATCTAAAATCCATCGGGTCTCCAACATGGCCATAGAAAAAGGCTTCTTCCATGGAGAAGACAGGAGTACTCTTGAGCTGTGCGTTTCAGTCATGGTGCACTCGCACGCACAATGTCCACAGTATTTAGACGTAGGAGTTGCCAAAAAAATCTAGTAGAATTTTTGTAGGAATCTGGGAGATTTCACACGGTAAACATAACTTGTGATAGATTTTGTTGGATTCTGAATAACAGCATGGAATTTCAAGAAAACTACTACTAGAACTGTTTCACCATGAACGCTCAAAAGTCAGAAGTGCTCAAATTTAGAGTGGCTCAGAGCAAGCACAATAATACAGTTACGGCCCAGTTAGAACGTAAGGAATTATACAGGATGTAATAAAAACTATTTATTTCTAATTTCACTATTATTTTGTAAGACTGGTATAATGTTTATAGTTAATTAAGGATCCCTGGCCTATATTAATCTGTGCTTTATAGCTAGTTAAGTCACAGCAGTGATTTCTTCAGGCCTTCGATGGCGACAGCCACCCTTCAGCCCCTGCTTCTTCTTCAGTCTGGGACCAATTCAGGCGTGCTGATGCTGCCCGCCCTGCACTGGCTAAGACAAAAGTTGACAATAAATTCAAGGCATCTCCATTGGTCTATGTATCATCAGTATATGCATATGCTCAGATTTGAAAGTACAGCAGCAGCACCAAGGATCACCAACAGCAAGTTTGCAACATAATCCCATACTTGCTGAAGTGTAATTTGTCGAAAGGAAAATCGCTTGGCATTTTATCTTGTAAGAAAACAAGATGATTCCTTGTGGAGTCATTACATAAAATGGGGTATTAGGACATCAACTTTGTGTAAAGAGAAGTATAACAAGATTGACACTCAATGTGCAGGCAAAAACACAATGTGAGGATCAGTTATGAAGGCCATTGATGCACAGCGCGTGCTTTAAAGAAGAATAAAAAGATTAGTGATCCTTAGCCCCACAAAACAGAAATAAATCTTGAAATTGAAAGGATGGACCAGCCAGGTCACATGTCAGTATCTTAGTAGACCAGAAGCCAAGCTAGGCGAAAACCATGAATCATGACGGAAAAGGCATATGCTCAAGCTGATATTATGGTTATTCTCTTCAAACGAAAAGTCACTTTCAGGTCAGTAAAAGATTTAATGATGACTAATAAACCATGCTTTTTTTGGATTGAGTACATTTTACAATCCCCCAAGATTTCCAGGTCACCACATCAAGAAAGTACCAATTGATGATAACAAGTTATCAACAGTTCCATGGTATGCATATGCATCCAGCTAATTACCAATATATGATTCACTGTAAGTTAACAACAAAATACATTTATGCATCAAACAATTGACCAACACACCATATCATAGCAAAGCGTACTCCTTGATAGTAGAGCATAACAGAGTTATCCTTGTAACAGATTACTAAACCTTACGTGGTGATACAATTCTAGTTTGACCTTTGTAGGCATGCTGTGCTCTAAAAACATGTATGACTACCAAAACATCTCTTGCAGAAAAATTAGTAACATTACATTACATCCAATAATTGGCTCTAATGAAAACTACAGCCTTCAATCACCACTCACCAGATGCAATTTAGAAGGCTCAAGAATGATTGGATCTTTTCATCCTGATTGCTGTGTATGGTCCCAAGTAAACTCAGTACCCATCAAACAATGATCTCAATCTTGAGTCAAAGCTCATTGGCATACAACTGCAAGTCATAGCTTGCTCCACACTTCCCAACACCAAAATTGCAAAATAGATGCCGCAACAATCTATCTTTCAACTATCAAGACTTAAACTTTTGGCCTTCGGAATTCAAACCAAATCTCATAGTGGTTAAACAACAAGCTGTCATAAGTGTGCTTCCCCACATACTCAAGCCCCAATTCCATGAGCAGCCGTGTGCACTTGTCGCCACCCAATCTTGAGCAAAACTTAATGTTATGTGACACAAAAATCCTCCCTCTCTGCGGCCTCAGCTTCCCTGCAAGCCTCTCAAGCCCAGTCCAAACAAGCTTATCCGGAATATGAAGGAACACAGCACTTGCATAAATAAGATCATACATAACCGTATCCCCAAACATGCTGAAATCCATATCCTCCCCTCTCACGATCATTGGCCGCTTGTACAGCAGCCCCTGTGCTGGCAGTTCATAGTGAAGCGCGGCCATGAGGGACAGCTCGTCCCGCTCCAGACAATGGAACTTGGCAGCCTCCAGAAACCGAATGAAGTGCAGACCAACACGAAGAGTCCCACATCCAATTTCAAGAACTTGGTCTCTAGGCGTGAGTGCAGATGCATTAGCAAGGAATTCAAAGACATCACGGCCACCTGCCCATGGCTCGCCATAGTTACTGTGGTGCTCCTCAACCAGAAGCTCCCCAGGGCAAGGCAGCGCCGTGTGGTTGGTTGCCTCTTCATCCGGGTAATGCGAGATCCCATGGTGCCTGCAACGCACAGGAGCATTACTAAGATGTTTATTTCACTTGCCATTACTAAGATGGTAACCTAACAAGGTCAGTCTAATTCTGCATCGAACCGAAGCACGGAGGCGAAGCATCTAAATCTAAATGCCGGCGATCTGAGGTATGAATCAGCGTGGTTGAGTGTTCGATGGGGAGGAAAAGGGAGGGGGGGGGGGGCGGTATACCTGTTGATGTCGATGAGCTGCTGCTCGCGGGTGCGGGGGTTGATGCCCTTGCGGAGGCGGTGCCACGAGTCGTGGGAGGCGAGGAGCGGGAGGGAGTTGGACGCGAGCTGGGCCTTGAGCCAGGCGACGTCAGCGGGGGAGGTGGTGACGGGCGCGGGGGAGGCGGTGGTGGTGGTCGTGGTGACGGTGGTGGTGGTGTGCGTGGTGGTGGGGGGAGAGCAGGCGCAGAGGTGCGCGGCGGGGGACGGGGAGAGGGAAGGGAGGATGAGGAAGACGAGGAGCGCGGCGGAGGAGAGGAGCAGGAGTATCGCCGGCACGGTGAGAAGACGCGCCGTCCCGGAGGCGCTCGACGGCAGCGCCATCGGCGGCGGCAAGATGGGCGGTGGTGGAGGTGGCCGCTCCGGGTTGGGATCTCGGGCTCGCGTCGCGTCGTGATGCTATCTGGTCTGGCTCGACCACGTCGTCCCGGTGTGTCGGCAGAGACGGCTTCTCCTGTGCAGGCCGGCCCATGGGGTTATCAGTTGGGCTGGGCCTAGTGGATGGAGATGACAAGTAAGCCCAGTGTTCTTTTCAGTCTATTAGATTTTCACTATAGAGGAAGCTACTTTCTATATCGTAGTCATATTTTTTATCTGTTAAATAAAAATATAGATTTTTAAAAAAATTAAATACATATATTTTAAAATTTATAATAAATAATACTTAATTAATCATGATATATTTTTATTCTGCGTGTCTTATAGGCTAAGCCATGAGTCTCTACATAACACAGTCTTACGGAGTTGGGCTGACTTCTAAGCGACAGACCGATGGCGCAGAGAAGATAGCAACAAATTTAGAGTTTTGGTGTGCAACGACAAGAAAATATCTACTGATTTGATCATTTCAGCGAAGTTCTCAAGAAAAACAAGCATTCAACAAACATTAGCATGAAACGTAGAAATAGGGCATAATAGACAAAGTCATTCTGACAATTACATGTAGAATGCAAGAAGCATAAACATAACTTGTTCGACTACAAGTCTGAAAAGGCGCAAAAGAGGGCAACAATGTCCGACGATAAATAAACAAATTTAGATGGATAGATTAAACATCACACTCTAAACTGGTGGAGAATCATCCAAACGAATTTGTAGAAGATTAACCATCATTCATTTCCAAGCTAATCTCTCAAAGGAGGAAGCGGAACAACGGCAAGCAGGTGGGATGCTGCTGATCATTGAAGAAAGCATGCGGCACTAGTCTCTCCCTGAACAGATTTGGTGACAGGAGAAGAAAGGCATTGGAAGGGTTGACGTTGACGACGAGCTTGAACACCTTGCTCTTCACGCTGTACACCCCCAAGCCGAAGGTGGTGCCGAGATGGCATCGCCGTCGTCACCGCCGCTCTCCACAAGGAGAGGAGGACATTAGAAGGCCATACTTACGTGCCACGGCAGCACGACGCGGTGCCGGAGCTCCCACCTCTCTTCCATGACGCCATAGCCCTCCATGACCCAGAGGTCCACGCCCAAGTCCGTGAGCTCTGACGCCATGAGGGACTTCTCTGTGGCTAGCAGGTTCGCGAAGAGCTTTGTGGTCACCGGAGGTGGTGTCATCCGTGTGAACGTCTCGGCCACCATGTCGAACGCCACCATTTGGCCGGTGAGCTTGCCCTCTGGGTGCTGCAGCCAATGTAGGTGACCATGAAGAGTAGCCAGACCGAAAGGACAGCGTACTGCACCGCACGGTTCATAGTGCAATGGCAGAGCAACCGGTACTCGCCGGACGGAGGGTGGAAGTAGAACCCGGACTCAAGGTGGCATCCCCTTACGTTTCCACCTCCGGCCAGCCATGGAAGCTCGGCCCGCCGCCGTGTCACGGGGTTGCAAACGACGTAGTGGCCGTCACCCTTCTTTAACAGGAATAGGCCATCGTACGAGGCCAAAAGGGAACAGTATTTCTCGCTGCAGGTGCGGTGCCGGTGCGACCTCCCGGCCGGTGCACGGTTCTTGTACCTGGGGAAGCGAGCAAGGCGGCGCCACTCGGCGTGCACCGCCGCCTGGCAGGGCGCCCAGCTCTAGGTCTATCTCGCCTGCTGGCTTGCCGAAGATTTTGTACAAGAGGACCTCGGGTGGGCGGTGGCACGCATGGTCAGAGAGAAACTTCGCATCGGTGGTGATAAGTCGCCATGCCTTGCAGGCGGCGCCGCAGCGGAGCACAGTCTTGGCCGGCATCCGAAGGAAGATCTCGTAGGCGAGATCGTCGCTAATATCAGCCAAGTTGCTCGCCGTCCCGCTTTGCTTCATCATCTCTACATGCATGTCCTGCTCGAATGAATTAAACAACATTCATATTTTAAAAAACAGAATATAAACATTCATACTAAAATCAAGCCTTTTGAGTTCCTAACCTCATGATCTACTTTACGATTGATGCAGGAATATTTTTTTGAGGAAACGCAACAGTAATTTTATCCTCCATCTTAAGCAATTTTGGTGAACTTTGACCACATCAAATTAGTTAGGGGTAGAGGTCAAGATAAGAGAAGAGAGAAGAGGGGAAAAGAACAAAGGAGCACCTAAGGTTAGACAATGCACCGTCGATGGATGATAGAGAAAGGGGTATGGTGAGATAGCATCACCATTAGAGTAGCTAGGTCAAGAGAGTGTGATGGCTTGGATTGATGACAAGAGCCAAGCAAATTAGAGAGCGAAGGGTGGCATAGGTAGATTTGGTGGCACTAACCATTAGAGGCGGCAAAGAAGATGATGTGAGGATGAAGTGTGGGTACGGCGGGCCCCTAGTGTCAAAAAACTTTGATGTATAGGGCAGGGGAAGGTGGAAAGCGACGACAGCAGCATGGGGCGAAATCAAGAAGGGTAGGTAGGGTTTGGGAGGTGGAAGAGGAGATACATAGAAGGGGTAAGAACGTTGGATTTATATATGACGTAAAAAAATTCACATGTGATGGGATTAAAATATTTTACAATTTTTTTCATAGATAGTTCCTTGTAGGAGTTATATTTACTTTTGAGATCATGTTCTTGTCTTGAACACCTTTGTGTTATGCGATCACATATATATAGAGTATACATTTTTCTAAGGATATATGTAGCTTATATTTATTATAGTTATAATTTGAATACCGTGATTAAAGATATTTTTTCTAGATTACTGTCATAATTTATATACTTTTAGAGCGAATGTAATAGCTCCTTTTGGCCTTCTTTTAAAATATGTACATAAATCAATAAATTGTGTATATTTTCTTTGTTAATTTAAAAATGAGCAACTACATATGTTAGATGCTAGATGCATCAAACAATTATGTGCACGAAACATTTTTTTCCCATTCGATCAAAAATTTTTTTGTGCTGGGTACCATTCGATAAACTTTCAAGCATCGATACATCTTTTCATGTCATGCCATTAACAATATTTTTCCCGTCATTTAGGTGCTATCCAATGATCTTGATTGTATCTATATCTAGTTGGCCGTTAATACGCTTAATTGCATGATCCATTCAATTGCTACCATTCCTATAATTATCTATCGGGGTTGTCTAGCTATCTGGTGGCTAAAATCTTTAAAACTATTTTTTGCATTCGTTGGATCTAGAACGAATGTTGTCAAGTAATCCATGTTCTCTTGACGAAAACGAGCGTTGTGCAGTGGCTCAACCACGTACTCGCCGGAGGGCGGGTGGAAGTAGAACCCGGACTCTAGGTGGCCGTCCAAGAAGCTTCTTCCTCCATTGCTCAGCCGCGGGAGCTCGGCCCACCGCCGCGTCGCCGGGTTGCAGACGACGTAGTGGCCGACGCCCTTCTTGAGCAGGAGGAGACCGTCGAGGGAGGCCAGGAGAGGGGCAGTACTGCTGGTGCTTGGCCCTAGTTTCAGGGTTCTTGTACTTGGGGAAGCGCGCGAGGCGGCGCCGCTTGATCGCCGGCGACGGGTGATGGACGGCAACCGGCAGGGCGTCTAGCACGAGATCGATCTTGCCGGATAGAGTGTCGAGAGTGGTGTACATGAGTGCCTCGAGCGGGCGGTGGCGCACGTGGTTGGAGATGAACGCCGGATCGGTGGTGATGCTTGTTAGATCATTGACCACTAGATTATATATATATATATATATATTTTTTATACCTTTTATATAGAGTTAAAATCTTAGTCTTACTATACACCATATTTTTATATGATATTAAAGCAGGTCTAAACATCTCCGTCGTGTTAGCATCCTCCTGCTAACGAGCCGATGATTTCTTTCTGTCACAGACTTTCTTCCCGGTATTCCCTCTTTGCTTCCTCGTCTCGGCTCTCTCTTCTTCCCATCTCGTCCGCAGACGGTTTTTTCCTTCTCCACCATCCTTTCCCCTCCCTTATTTCCACCACGTGACGAGGCGACGGTCTCCATCTGCTTACTCATCTCGTCTCACACCCGTCTTCGCTCTTTCCTTGCCTCGGCGCACCTTTTCTCCTTCGACGCCGGCGCACCTCTGCGTTCGTCGTCTCCATCGGCTGGACTCGTCTGTCCTCCATCGGTTGGACCTGTCCGCCCTCCATCGGCTAGAATCATCTCTCGGTTTCCGCTTTTCCGACACGCTCACCTGCTCCCGAACGCGAACCTTCTCCACTCGCGTCCACGCCACTCCGACGTGTCCGCGTGTCCATGGACACGAATCTTTGCCTCTCGGACGCGAACCTTTTCTCTTCGTATCCACCCCCTCTCCGAGTTTTCACGTCCGCTCCACTCCTTTGCCTCCACGAGTCTAAGGACGTGAAATTTCTCTTCATGGACGCGAATCTTCTCATGTCTGTAACCCACCTACTCTCTTACCTACCTATATTGCCACCCACTTCTCCCTTAACTACTCCGCTGCCTATTTTTCATCGGCCAACCACTCCCCATCGGCTGGTTGGCCCATTTTTCCTTCTCATCGGCCAACTACTTTTCTCATCGACCAACCCCTTCTCATCGGCCAACCACTTTTCTCATCGGCTTACTCCCATCGGCCCCCTACCCCAACCACTCCCCATCGACCAACCACTCTCCTCATCAGCCGACTACTTTTCTCATTGGCTTATTCCCATCGGCCCCCTACCCCTCATTGGACCTTACCCTCATCGGCTTCTTACGCCCGTTACCCTCTTGTCATGGCTACCGAGTCAGCCCTTAGCTCCAGTACCTTCTCAATTGCTGAATCTATTTCAGCCCTCGGCGCCTCTGACCACACCTCGGACACTACCTCGTCGATCTTCTCACCACCCTATGCCGCTGTCAATGTGAAATCTCATGTTCCCATCTCTCTCGACCTCAACGCCAACTACTCTAAGTGGGTATTTTTCTTCAAATCCCTCTATAGAAAGTTCGGCCTCTGGTCTCACATCTATAGCTCCGCTCCACCTTAACCCAATGATCCCTAGTGGAACATCACCGAGTGCTGCGTGCGCAGCTGGTTGCTTGGCTCGGTCGATGACTCTGTCCTCGACCTTGCCATGGAGGACACCGACCCCACTGCCCGGGATCTCTGGGTGGCTATCGATTGGTTCTTCCTTGCCAACAAATAACCGCGTGTCATCTTCTTACTAAATGAATTCCACTCTATAGTACAAGGAGACTCTTCTATCTCCTCGTATTGCTAGCGCTTCAAGGTAAAGACTGCCGCCCTCCACGATGTCGGTCACCCCATGACCGACTCACAACTAGTCCTCGCCCTCCTACGAGGACTTAACGCACGCTTCTCCAACACCGTCGACGACATCGCCAACTCCACACCCCTTCCATCGTTCGCCCGGGCTCATGACATGCTAGTCTCAAAGAACTACACCTAGCTAATGACGAGAAGACCGTGACCCACACCGCTCTCCTCATCACAACCGATCATGGCTGCCAATCATCATGTGCTGCTGCCACTTCTCGCGGCTCTAGTAGCCATGGCCCTAACCATGGTAACACAGCCTGCACCGGTGGCGCCGGCAAAGGCAAGAGCAATTACAAGGGCAAGAACTGGCACAGTCCGATGGGTCCGTGGCTATGCTATAACCCCTGGGCACCCTAGCCCTAGCCACGCAGTCCCATCGGCTAGCAATCAGGGGTTCTTGGCGCCTATTCTCAGGCCCACCTGGTATCGACTCCCACCCTACCGCCTCAGTTGAGGCTCCCGCCACCACCCACCCAGTCGGTTCCCTCTTGGAACTAAGCTAGCCTCGTCGTCGCCCTCAACCAGATGATGCTCCAACCTCAGCACCCTTGAATGCTGGACTCTGGTGCGTCCTCTTACATGGCGTCATCGGCTGGTATACTACGCTCTCGCCATCCCTCGTCCTTCCCCTTTGTCACCATCGGCAATGGCCACTCTCTCCCTATCTAATACCGTGGTAACTCCTTTATGTCTACACCCATAACTAATCTTCCACTTTGCAATATCCTCATTATTCCCTCTCTCATTCACAATCTAGTATATGCTTGTTATTTCACATGAGATAATAATTGTTCAATTGAATTTGACGCTTCTGGTTTCTCTGTGAAGGATATCTCAACCCAGCGTTAGATCTTTCGCTGCAATAGTGGCGACGACCTCTAGATCATCCCTACTGTGCTGTCCACTCCATACGCTAGCATCGCACTCTCCACCAACCTCTGGCATGTTTGCCTTGGTCATCCCGGTCCCAACGCTATCGCCAATCTACGTTGCAGCGCCTCTATCCAGTGTACCCATAGCAGCTTCACCGTTTACCACTCGTGTCAACTTGGCAAACACGTGCAGCCGCCCTTTTTAAATTATATGTCTTGTACCTCACGATCTTTTGAGTTAATACACTGTGATGTATGGATTTCTCCGGTTAAGAGTGTCTCTGGTAATCAATATTATCTTGCAATACTTGATAATTACACACACTATTGCTGGACTTTTCCACTCACCAGTAAGTCCAAGGCCGCCTCCCACCTAATTAACTTCACAAACTATATCTCCAACCAGTTCAACCTCTCCATTAAAGCTCTGTAGGCCGATAACCGTACCGTTCAAACCTTCCTCACCTCCCAGGGCATCCATCTCCGTCTCTCTTGCTCCTACACCTCTCCTTAGAACAGCAAGGCTGAACACCTACTTCACACACTTAACAAAATGAGTTGTACAATGCTACTTTATGTCCACCTACCTATAACTTACTGGGCTGAAGCACTAACCACTACGACTTACCTCCTCAATCGGCGTCCTTGCTCCTCGGTTCGCCACAATGTCTCATACACTCTTCTGTACCGCACGGCGCCCGACTACTCCCACCTACATGTTTTCGGGTGCTTCTGCTACCCCAATCTCATCGCCACTGCTCCTCACAAACTTACTTCCCGCTCCATCGCCTGTATTCTCCTCGGATATCCCTTATCTCATAAGGGATATCGATGTCTCAATCTCTCCACCGGTCGGGTCATCGTCTCTCGTCATGTCGTTTTTAACGAAACCTATTTTTTCTTTGATCTACTTAATCCCAGATTCTCATTTAGCGATCTCGACTTCCTTCTTACCAACATCGTGACTTTCCAGTCTCCTCCATCAATCTTACCTCGGGCCCTCTTATCGGCTACTCTAAGGACTTACAGCCATGCCCTGCAGATGCCACCGGAGCGGACTACTTAGCCGGCAGCCGGAGGAGGATCTCGTAGACGAAATCGTCGCCGATATAACCAGCCCGGTTACGTGCCAACGTCTCTCAATGCGTTTCTGCCATTGATCCAGCTAATCGAATTTACTTTTGGTAAATTGAGTTTAGCGAGTCTAGAATTTATTATCTGGAAAAAAATACAGGTGTTCTCCGTATCTAATACGTGTATCTAATGTGGAGTATATATCATCCAGTTGTATCTCTTTTCCGTATCGATCAGGCTCTTTTCGGCCTGGTAGGATTTGATTAGGAGAAGGCCCATCAACGGCCCAGTAAAACGTTGTCACGATGCACAATAACTACTGATATTGTTCAGCTTTGAAAATATGTGATAGTATAAAGCCAAATGATCGAAAAGAAAAGAAGAAAAGAAGAAAAAAATCATGAAGAATGGATTCTCCAAAATTGCGAGTATTAGCCTAATCCTCCATTAACGTTGGAATGCTGAACCTAATAGTCTTATCATCTTAATTAATCCGGGAATATCATTCTAATGGTGGACACAGATGCTTAGTATGCATTGGTTATCAGCCAAAGGATGCTTATTAATTAATGGATTAAAATACTACAAGAGAGGGCAAGCTGGCAGTCAAATGTAAATGCACAGTAACATCTTGTGGAGTAATACTATTTTATAGGTTCAACATGTCCATCCAGGGACAGACCTAAACCATTGTTAAAAAAGCTGTTGGACCCTAGTAAGTCAAAAGCAGTGCTTTGGGCAAATAATCTACATCAATTCCACATTTCACTCTCATCTGTTGAATCAACTAATCCATTGAAGTAATCATATAACTAACCTTACCACTTTTACATCACTGATGCTGAGAGAGCGAGGGGGGTCTGTTTAGTTGAGCATATCCCTGTTCCTAGAACAGTTCAGCTGGCAAATAATTTTATAGTAGTTGTAGTAGTTGGCCTGAAAAGAAGCTGAAAATTCCCTTGAAAAGTCAGCTAATCTAAAGTTGTCCTCCAATATTACTGTTGCTGAAAATTGCTGACAAGCAATCTAGATCTTTATTTTTATTGTAGCATTGTTGTGAAAATTTAGATGATGAATAGTGAATGCCTGTGTGGGCTCAAAATGTCAGTTTATTATGCAGGTGCAGTTCTTCACTCCACTCCACTCCATATGGCACTTCGTCAGCAAGGTGCCACGGAATATACCCAGAGAGCTCAACTCATCAGGCTTCAGAGTGACAGGGAAAGAGACGAGCAAATCCATCATTCATACGTGTCAGGGAAATATTTAAGGCATATTTAATATTGCTCATGATAACGCTGAATCATCATTCTCACTTGCTCCAGAGCAAGATGGAAAATACAGTACATGAAACGTATGATGATGCATCATCAGATGACCATCAGAGTAACAAAAAATTTCAAGCGCTTGTAATTTCTCTACTGCTTGCAAAATGTTCAGATGATCTAGTACAGTACATTGTAATTGAATAATTTTACAGGAGGGTAACATCAGTATCTTGAATTGCTTCACTGCTTGCAAAATGTGCAGTTGATATACTAACAGTATACTGTAACTGAATAATTTTGCAGGAGGTAACATCAGTATCTTGAATTGCTTTACTCTTTGCAAAATGTGCAGTTCATATAGTACTACTATACTGTACCTGAATAATTTTACAGGAGGTAGTAATAGCATCAGTACAGACAGGAGAAGAAGAAGATGCAGATACAGCAAGTTGTGGCTGTCCCCCGTCGTTAAGGGGTGGATCCGTACTCCAAGGCCCAACGCCACCACAGTGAGAAGCTGCTGCTGCTCACCAATGCAGACATGTTCGTCTCTTCTAAGGCAACCAAACCTTTCTCCTCTTTGGGATTCACACACAGAGTTTCAGAGATGAATACTAGTAGTATATTTTTTTGCAGAAGAAGAGAACGAGGGGATGGTCGTGCATGTTCTCCTCGTCTTCTCTCTGAACCCTTTCTACTGATTGGTACAAGCTATTGACAGCATTTTTGTTGTCAAGTCAATTTTATGCACTTGTTTGATTGCTTGTATTAGAAAAAAACAGCCTCTTTCAGAGGACAATATAGCTGAAAACACTCAATCTTGCGTGTCAGGATGGATTATTGTGCTACATGCCTTTTGTTCTTGAGCCCTTTCATTAATCAATCTTTCAATCATGGTGACACAAAGTATATGAAAATGAAAATACAGTACTGATGAAAAAGATGTGTATTCCAAGTTGCATTCTATAAAGAAGACAGATGATGATGCCCTTTTGTTGAACTGGCTACAGCATTTGCTCTCTGCACAGGTAGGATAAGAAGGAAAAGATGTGCCTAACCCCCCTAATTGCATCATCCTAATTCCTTGTTTGTGTTGTGTTTCCTTCCTAATGAGATAACCCCAAATATTAGACATACCCTGGCATCCATCTCCATGAGACAAAACCCAAAGTATCTACAATCTACAGTTCCAGGGACCCTCCTATGTCCCCCAACCTCCATATATTGAGTATTGATACTTGGAAACCGAGGAAAAGAAAAAGGAAAAAAACACTCAAGCACGAATAATCAAATGAAATGCCATTATTACTATGATGGATTTCAAAAACTACGATGAAAGTTTATACTTACGTCTTTATTGATAGCAAAATCTTTTTTAGGTAATGGAAATAATTCCAGCCTCCAGCTCAAAGCCTCCAGCCACAACTTATTACAAAGTTCAGCAATCAAATTTGTAGCACCACACATAAAATAGTGCAAAAGGTAAATTCACACACAATAAAAACCATCATTGTTTAGATGAAAAAAAATTAAAAGGAAAGTATTTTGCTAAATCTCCATCCATTGGTGGCAAAATCTAAATGCCATGAAAGCAATATTATATATAGTGCGATATCTTCTGAATATCTTTGCTAGCAATAGATGTCGCTCTCTGTAAATGGCATCATAGATCAGCGTCCTTCACCTGATTAAATGCCACCATCTTCAGTCCACATGTATTTTCGATTTCCTCACCCCTGTCCCTCATTCATCATCCATGAAAACTCTCACAGGTACAGTGTATTACGTATGTGCATATCTACCACTCCGAACACACCACATGTCGTATTCTCCTATTTATTTTTAGAGGAAAACATAGCAAACTCACGTATGTCATTCCATCAGCATCAGCGAGACATGCAGAATCTTTGGGAAAAAATTTAAAAAAAATCAGAAAACATATATTGACTTTGTATGAGGGTTTAAATCTTAATTACGTGTACTGCAGATGCGTTTGCAATAAAAATATAATATTTTAAGTGTTTTTTCGGTAGCCTCCATCTCTTTAAATGTATGTATGGTAGGCGAAGTATTTGTTAGTGTATGAATGAGCAGTGTAGTGATGATGTATATGTAGTACACTTTCAATGAAAATTTATTCGTGTTATGATTTTAATGATAGTCGTGTATATGCGTCTACAGTATAATTGACATAGAAAATAAAGAGAGAGCCAGGAACATTTTAATCTTGTCCTGTCAGAGTCAAACCGTTCCGTTCCGTTCCACTCTTCCCCCACCGGCTCCGTTCCGTTCGCCTCACTGTCCTCTCGCAAAACTTGACTACTTACCCCCACCTCGCCTCCCCTCCTACCTCCCCCTCTGCCCCTGCCGCCGCCTCCGGATCGCGGCCTCCGTTGCTCGCCCCAGCCTCCTTCCTTGCTCCTCCCCCGGACCTCATGTTGAGACGCCGCCGGTGCTGACGCCCCCGCGTCGCCATGGGCTGCGTGCACGGCCGCCCCTCCACCTCCAGCCCCGACGCGAACACCTCCCGTCGCCGCGACCACCCGCCGCCCCCTCCGCCTGCGGATACGCAGAAGCAGGGAGCGGATGTCCCTGCTTCTTCTGCGGAGGTAGAGGCGGCGGCTGGACAGGCTGCCGAGAAGAAGGGCGAGCAGCCAGCGGCCGCCGTTGCCGCGGGGCCGACGGTGAAGAGGGAGCGCCGGTCGCGGTCGTCGAGGTTGGCCGCCGCGGCAGCGGCAGCGGCGCACGCGGAGGTCCGCATCGGGGGGAGCTTCGCGAACAAGGCCCGCGGCGAGCAGGTCGCCGCCGGCTGGCCCGCCTGGCTCTCGGCCGTCGCCGGAGAGGCCATCGACGGCTGGACCCCGCGCCGCGCCGACTCGTTCGAGAAGATCGACAAGGTGCGCGCGCTCCCTCCCCGCTAGCCTAACATGCTCCCCAGCTCCGCGACGCGATCCATGGCGCGCGAGCTCCCCGCAAGAAAGAAAATCCCATCTTTGTTTCTGACTCGTTTTGCATTCTAGATCGGGCAAGGCACGTACAGCAATGTGTACAAGGCGCGGGACTCGCTGAGCGGCAAGATCGTGGCGCTGAAGAAGGTGCGCTTCGACAACCTGGAGCCCGAGAGCGTGCGGTTCATGGCCCGGGAGATCCTCATCCTCCGCCGTCTCGACCACCCCAATGTCATCAAGCTCGACGGCCTCGTCACCTCCCGGATGTCCTGCAGCCTCTACCTCGTCTTCGATTACATGGTCCACGACCTCGCCGGCCTCGCTGCCAGCCCAGAGATCAAGTTCACTCTGCCCCAGGTCAAGATCCCATTTTGCGGGACACGGCATCCTGTCTGGATTATGCGAAATGTGGCGTAATTGAGGCTGACTGAGGGTTTGTGGCGCAGGTCAAGTGTTATGTGCACCAGTTGTTGTCAGGATTGGAGCACTGCCACAATCGGGGAGTGCTGCATCGCGACATCAAGGGGTCGAACCTGCTTTTGGATAACAATGGCGTGTTGAAGATCGGGGACTTCGGTCTAGCGTCGTTCTTCGACCCAAACCATAAACAACCAATGACGAGCAGGGTGGTGACACTCTGGTACCGGCCACCAGAGTTGCTGTTGGGCGCGACAGATTATGGAGTAGGCGTGGATTTATGGAGCGCGGGATGTATCCTTGCTGAATTGCTCGCTGGGAAACCTATCATGCCTGGGCGGACTGAGGTTAGATACATAATCTCTGTTATTGCTCTATAGTTATGCTTGAGACACCTTGGCACGTATCTTTCAAGAATTCAGTTCAGCACCCTCTGGCGTTTAAAGTTGATACTGTTCAAGTGTCATCTTCTGCAGTATTTTCGAAATAGGCATTATTTTTAAAATGTTTTCTTTTGGTCATTGAGGTTAACATATTTTTCCAAATTGTCTATTTGGCACACTGAAGTATGGTATAAGCATAAAATCTTTGTTATCACTTATTTCTGCTCTTCAAACTATTTGAGCAGATAGTTGAGACTATTTCATCTGGTCAACCTTTTATTTTGTGATCTTGTTCATATAGGATATAGCTATATACTCGATTTATGTGAATACAGAAACATGTTACATGTCAAATCAATGACAATCTCATCTGAAAAGAAAAAAAAAACTTATGATCTGCCTTCAAGTCAACTCTTGTTTCCACTTACCAGTTGCCACCTTGCTAGCGGCTACAGTTCAAACCCTTACCTTCCTAGCGGCCACAAAGCTGTGCCTAATATGCTTTCTTGTTTGACTGTTTACAGATCAAGCCTGTCCTATATCGTAACTGTGTTTTATGTTATGTACATACGTTTTATAGGGATGATAATATTTTGTCAAAACATATATTAACATCGTTTGCTTCTCATGGTATCCTGTGTTTTTTATTCTTTTAGGTGGAACAGCTGCATAAAATTTTTAAGTTGTGTGGTTCCCCCACAGAAGAATATTGGAAAAAATCAAAGTTGCCTCATGCAACTATATTCAAGCCCCAACAACCTTACAAAAGGCGAATAGCTGATACATTCAAAGATTTCCCACAATCGTCACTGCGACTTATTGAAACACTACTTGCAATTTATCCAGCTGATCGTTTAACAGCAACTTCTGCATTAGAAAGTGAAGTAAGTTGTTCTAGTTTTTACCATTCTGTTCCTTTTTTATTGAAACAAAAGAAAATTGAGGTTCTGAACATATGAATTCAAATTATACCTATACATAAAGATAAAAATATTTCATGTTATCTCTCTGGCCCTTTGTTTGGTAGAAATCTTTCAGCAAGTAACGATAGTTCAATGTCTTCAGTGCCTGGGATAGTGAGATGGAACTGAGCAGTATCAACAATAAACTGCCTTACTATCTATTTGTATTTGTTGGAATATTTGCCATTATGCCCCTTGTGATGCTAGAATATTAAGACTTCATGGCAATCACATTGAAACCACAACAATGTTCAGAATTACAACTTTAAGGGTCATAAGCTCACAATGCAAATTTACTTTAGAGATCACCATGGGATTTTGACGTTTATCTTGGCATATATATGAGCAGAGTCCAATTTTAGTTATTCCTGATAGCATATATATATAGGATATTCACAACCTCTTTGATGGAAATGCTTTTAACACTAACACTTTTTTTACCATGAACCAGTTCTTTAAAACAGAACCTCATGCATGTGATCCATCAAATCTACCCCAATACCCCCCAAGCAAAGAAATGGACGCAAAACGAAGAGATGAAGAAGCTAGACGGTTTGTCACCCTACTACCACCCCATTCCCTTAGAAAATTCTGTTGTTTCAGAGTATTTGCTTTTGCATCGTCTTTCTGAGTGCTCTGCAATTTCATCTAAGTTCAATTAATGTGTTGATCTAGAATAGCATGTAGCGAGCAAACTGATACAACATAGACAGGTAAAGTTCTTGCAACAAAAGTTTGTGTGTGGAGAAATCAGAAGGACCTGATCATCAGGTTGAACTAGTAGTAGAGTTCTAAAATCTAGCTGAAGGTTGATATGTCGTCATCTTCTTCAGTATGCTTAGGTGAGAAATGGAACAGAGGACTTCACTGGTCACTTTGATGACAGGAATGCAATCAAAGCATAACATGACAAAATTGCATTCAGCATTGTGGACTATAAAGAAGAAAATTTATTAGTTGTCTGAAAAGTAGCTTCAGTGCACTGCAAGGCCATATACTGATTTGTACCAAAAGACCAAGTCTTGGTTGTTGTGCCAAGATTCCTGGATTTCTGGGAACTTGTTGAGTACTGCACTTGTTGGACATCATGATGAGTCAAACAACAAGTTGTCCCTCTTTCTGTTGCATTTTCAATACTTTTCTCTTCAAATATTCCCCTAATTGTAAAATATATTTATTTCGTAAACCTGACCTCTTGACCTTCAGCCTGTTTATTTGCTTTTGCACTCTATAAAATGCTGATTGGTTCATTCATTTGATGATAAAAAGGTTAAGGGCAGCTGGTGGTAGAGCTAATGGTGATGGAGCTAGGAAGCCAAGGACAAGGGATAGATCTAGGGCTGTTCCAGCACCGGAAGCAAATGCTGAACTTCAAGTAAATATTGACGTATGTGGAATAAACTTGCTTTCTTTTCTGATTTCAGTTGGTCATATATTCGTTTTCATGATCCGCTACATTTAGAAACATACTCTCAGAACAAGGTTAATCTCATGGATCACTCAATCGTATAATTTGCAGAAAAGAAGACTAATAACACATGCAAATGCGAAGAGCAAGAGTGAAAAGTTCCCTCCACCACATCAGGATGGTGCACTTGGATATCCTTATCACATGGAACCTGCATTTGAGCCCCCAGATCCATCTTCGTTCAGCACCGTATTCCCATATGAGAAGGGCTCTGTGCCTACTTGGTCAGGACCATTGGCTGATCCTTCTTCAGGCAACCCGAAGCGAAAACACAAGTCTGGCCGCTCTTCAAAACAACCGGCTACTGCCCGTGCTAGATGATTCATTATATGATGTGTAGTGCATAAGAAGTCTTCAATACTAAAGGAAAAAAGAAAATACCCGCAGCAGTTCTTGCCAAGTGGAATGTTTTAATTGCAATCAAGGCAAGCAACGATGAATTTTTTTCACTAGATCCATGAATTCATTCCATGTAAGGATTTTTTTTCGAACAGCAGTGTATAGGCCGGAGAGGGAGCTCAGTTAGTCAAAATTCTGTACATTAGGTTCTCTTTTCCATTCTTACAGGCAGGCAAGCGGCTATATGTCATGTTAGATTTATGATTCGGTAATGGAGCTTTCAGATCTCTACTAAGCATGTCACTGCAACTCTCTTGCTTGCTTATATATCTTACTTACAACCAATCAAATACCATTCCATCTGATGTGGTTTATCTTCGGAGAAGCTGGAAAAGATACTCAAAAGAAGATTCACTGTGATTCATTTCTTGATCACAATCTCTGACAGAACTGTTTTATATGCCCAGCTTGTGTGATGCTCGGAGGTTGTAACTCCTCACCATGACTGAATTTTTGCCGAATTCATCCGGCAAAACGCTGCCATTTCCACAGATTTCTCCCGGCAACACGAAATCGGGGTCGACATTGCTGTCAGCTTCATCCTGCACCTGCTCGTCGAAGACCCATGAACAGTCACCGCTGCTGCTGCCGCCGCCATCGCTCCCAGTACTCCATGTATTCATCTTGTTTCCTGGACCATGGAGGTAGATAAAATTATTGGTCAAATTCTGTCCTGAGATGACGGTTAAAGGGCAGTTGATAGCTGAGGACAGTGGACAAGGAGATCAAAGGTTTGGACTTTGTCACAACTGTACTGGCACAATGGCGTAACTAGCTATTAATTGCCTTGTCTGAATGTGTACAAGTGCTCACCGCCACCGGCATTGCCTTCAATCGCCGGGACTTTCTCCATCAATGTCTGCAGCAATTGATGGTTCAGTACTTCGTAATCCCTACAGCAAAGAAAAGATCCAGTCAGATTCATCGCCATAATGTTTTTTTCCCTGCTAAGGATGCGTTCCGCACTGAGAGATAAAGGTGAAAACTCCGCTCGTTTTATATGAATATGTTTTTTTAATTACTAAATGATTATTTTTTCTATCTAAAATTTACTTTAAAATCATATTAATCTTATAATAGCTAACATTTAATTAATCATTTATTAATAAGTCTTCTCACTTTACTTTACTTGAACATTATCGTCTTCTTTTTACTCATCTTCAAACACAGCCTAAATGTGTAAAGATTACAGCTTTGATTCTTCAGTGAGAGTGCCCTACTTGTATGTGAAAATGCAGTGCAAGATCTGAACTGCCGCGGCAGCGAGGAACACTGACCTGATGAACAGCACTTTGGACATGCTCAAGAACTGCTTGCTGATGTCGTCGGCTCCGAGCTTGATGACGATGATCTCCAGCACAAGCGTGATGCAGAGGCCTAGCAAGGAACAAATGAACATGTTTAGAAAGTTCAGCAAAAAAAATTCTGAATTTCTGAGTGTTTGTGAATGTCTGAATCTGACCGAAGTAGAGATGGCCTCTAATGGCGAAGGTCTGCTTGGCACTGGTGAGAATGTAGACGAGGAATGTGATACAGCAGTAGAAGAAGAAGGCCTTGATGAAACGGGACTCCACAAGAATGGCGTAGTGGAGGACGTAGAGCTTGTCCAGTGCCGCGAAGATGCTCGCCTGCTTAGGTCTGAACTCTTCCTTCATGAAGAAGAAGCAAAGCAAGCTTGCTGCTTGCATAAAAAATGCCATGAAAAGATTCTTAACGTTGATGATATGAGGAGTGAAGAAAACCCGAGCTTCTAATATAGATTCTGAATTTTTCGTCAGGTCATTGTGAGAGTGCCGGATCTGTTCTTGACGAGGCAGAAGCTCTTACTGCTGCTGCAGTCCGAATTTCGCCAGCTTTTGAATGGTTTCCTACCATTAGTTCAGAAGCATGTGATCACTCAGCGATTAGGACATTTGTTCGTGAAAATGTGGGAATTGTTGATTGTATTCCCCCTGTTAATATATCAGTATATATAGGCAGCCGGGGTGACTTACACACGTAACCGTACAGCTATACACACGGATTAACCTACTTTACTATTTTATTGAGAAGTGTATGGACACAACATGCGGAGGATAACATCGTGGGAGAGAAAAAGCGTGCGAGCCTAGAAATTATCGAACTCACGGTCATTGTCGCACTAGATGCTCTTGATGTCGGTGCCAAACTGTGTGCAAACATACGTAAAAAAGGTAGAAATAGTGAAAAATGTCTCAGATTTTAGACGAAGGGGAAAAGTCTAAATGTAGTGAGAGCAGCCATTAACAATAACAAGATAATATTTGTATCCTGACTCACTAACAATTGGAGAGGTCCATAGATCATAATGGATTAAATCAAAGTTGTGAATAGCATGAGAGGTAGATGAACCAAAAGGTAGACATACATGACGACCGAGTTAGCACGTATGACATAAATGATCGATGTCATCTTTATTGCAGGAAATGATATTGGACCTAAAAATTTTGAACAGAACATCACGCCTAAGATGACCGAGACGGTGATGCCAAAGGGAGGTGGTTGCAGCGACGAACGCGGAGGTGCTGGTAGATGGTGCAAAAAACGGGTAGAGGTCACCGGAACTATTGTACCTGAAGATCACGTTTCTGGTTTGCAGATCTTTCATAAAAAGACCAAATAGATTAAACTCAATGGAACAATTATTGTCGGTGGTAAACTGACGAATAGAAATTAAATTCTTAATAATGTTAGGGATACTATAACATTATTAAGAGTAAGATCACGGTGCGGTAAGAAAAAATAATAGGATCCAGTGGCGGTGACAAAAAGTAAAGCACCATTGCCCACAACGATAAATGAAGGAGTAGATGAAGAGGGTGGAAAAATGGTGGAGAGTATACCAGCGTGCGAGGTCATGTAGAAACCGACACCCGTATCAGCATACTATTCAGAGGCCGGTTGGTTGAGCGTTATGGTGTTGAAAGAGTGCGCCAGGTAGTCCTAGTGCCAACCTCCATGACTAAGCGGCCAAGGTGCCACCTGGTACGCCGGTGAGGGCGCCTGGAAGCCTGCCGGTAAGGACGCTTGGAAGCCCGACGGTGTAGCTCCCCCATAGTACATGCCATACGGGGACGATGGGGCACCGTATGTGCCGCCATAGGTGCTGGGAAGAGCACCAAAACCGCCATAGTGCGGGGCTACGTGGAAGGCAGGCTGTGGCGGCAGAGGACGGCCGAACTGATTGTACGGCCATATGCGCACGGTGCCAGCCCAAGGGTGGGCAAACCACTGATACACAGTCATTTCGGGAGGGGCGCTGCCCTGTCCACCTGGGGCCGCTCCAGTAGAGGTCGTTGGAGAATTGCCGCGTCCACCGTGGCCACGGTAGCGGCCGTTGCGCTGGCCTCCGGTTGGTGCAGCTAGACGCGGAGGAGGAGGCGCCCTCGGACGAGGAGCAGCTGTGGCACCTGGGGCCGCTGGACGCGGCGTCGCAGCGACGAGAGCGGCCAGCGGGGACGGAGGATGAGCGTTGATCTCTAACTCCTCCAACAACAGATGAGTGTGTGCTTTCGTAAATGTTGGAAGCAGCCGGTGCATCTTGAGAATGGACACAATATGGCGAAACTTGCCACTGAGGCCGCGGAGAAGCGTGAGGACCATCTGCCGGTCGCCAATAGGGTCGCCGAATTCAGCGAGGGAGGCAACCATGGATTCAAGACGACAGCAGTAATCGGTGACGCTCAGGGAGTCCTGGCGAAATGTGCGGAACCGCGTCTTGAGGAGAAGGGCACGAGACTCCTTATGGCTGGGGAATTCATCCTCGAGATAGCACCACGTATTACGGGCACGTCCGGGCCGCATCATCAGCGACTGCTGCAGGTCGCTGGAGACGGTGCCATATATCCACGTGAGGACGCAGCAGTCCGCCTGAAGCCACGTCGGGCGCGCAGGGAACACGTCATCCTCGAGAACGTGGCGAGTGAGGGCATATTTTTCAAGGACAGTGAGAAACAATGCAGCGTCACTTAGTATAGGAGGCCGTGGCCTTGTTGAGGACGATGGGGATGAACGCCTTGATGTTGACGACGGTGGTGGCTTGCGCCCAGAGAGCCACGTGAGTGCTCTCGTACGCGTCCAGAGCATCGTCAGCGTAAGAAGGATCGGCCATGAGACAACGTTCTTCAGAAGTAGCGGCGCTAGTGTTGCCGCCAGCCATGGGGGGCACGACAGCCGATGAGAGTCAGATCGGCAGCCGATCGACGGATCAGAGTCGGATCGGCAGCCGATCGGCCAATCGGATCGGAGATCGAATCGAAGGCCGATCGAATCGGCAATAGGCAGATCGGCTGGACGATGAGCAGCCGATCAGATCGGATGGATCAGATTGGCAGTAGAGATCGGCTGGCCGATGAGCAGCCAATCAGTTTGGAGGCCGATCGGATCGACAATAGGCATGATCTGATCGGGCCGATTGACGGATCCGATCAGATCGGATTGGCGGACGATCTGAATATATTCTCTATTAATATATCAGTATATATATAGGTAGTCGGAGTGACTTACACATATAACCGTATAGCTACACGTTAAACTACTGTAATTATAATTATAGACTAACAGCCCCGCGTGGACGACGCTACCAGCGCCGACGGCGAGCCGCCGCTCGATGACCGCGCCACGGTGGAAGGGTACACCGGGTGTCCGTCGATATGGGAGCTGGCGGCTATCCTCGGCGTCTTCGGCGACGCCGACAAGCCGGGCGACGATGGCTGGTGGACCGCAAGCTGGGAGGTGCTGAGCCTGGATGACGCCATCGTGCCGACCATCTGCTGCCATGGCCTCCAACCTCTCCTCACTCGACCATCTCCGGAGGTAGGTAGCAACAGTGGTGTTACTGTTCACATTCAAGAAAAAAATATTATATTTTTTTGTTTCACCTTATGTGATGCACAAGAATCGGAGTTCATCGGACGGGGAGCTGGACGGCGAGGTACTACGGCAGCTCGGGGAGCCTGCCAAGTCAGAGGCGGCGGTGCAGACCGCCTTTATGGGAGCTGAGCAAGCCGGTGATCAGCTGCCTTCATGGGCCTCGCCGGAGTTCATTTCTGGGCATGGTGATTTTGGCACTGAGGCTTGCCATGAGGCAGCAATCACTACAGTACCTTCTTGTGAGGTTTGATTCTGCCACTTGACAAAAGAATTACTGATGTTATCGTTCTCGAATTCAATGCGTAAACGACAAGAGTACGGCAAAATTATGTGCAATTTGGCTTTTGCTGGCAAATTGTATCAATTTAATGAAAAAAAAATCATGCAACAAACAGTAGCCAAAACTCTGGATTTGGGAATGAGTCAAATGATAAATAGTTTACAAGCACTTGTTGATTTGGTACATAAGAACACCAAACATAGTTCTAACTGACATGGTATTAGTAGATGCCATCAAAATGAGATGCATCAGAGTATCATACCAATAGAGACATCGGTACTATTTAATTAAGGATATTCCATTTGAAACCTATCGGCCTGGTAGTGATATTTGTATGCACTGTTAATGCGATCTTTATAATTGAATCCCAATAAATCCCTTTCAGCAGAGTCACAAGTGCATTTTAATAATTCATGTTCAGTAGCACTCCTTCAGCTGGTTAAAACCCACTTTGATCTGTCTTTCTCATTCTGATTTTGTCACAGCATGAAACATGGATGTCAACTGATTGCACTGACCCTACTGATGCAAGCAACACGATGGAGATCACACGCGAGGAGGCTCCACCGAGCTCATCTGCTGAGCCATTCCTCTCCTCATTCGTCGAAATCTCAGAGATCTGCCCCAGCATGAGCTTCAGCGGCAATGGCATCGACAATGGCAGCCATGATCCAGCTACACCGGCTCTACCACCACAAGCTCTGCCCAAGAAGGGCGTCTACGACATCGCCTACCCTGACCGGGGCACGGTGATCTCACGCTACAAGGAGAAAAGGAAGAACAGAAGGTGAGGGCATTGGCATTCTCACCCCTAGTCACTAGTCAATCCTACTGAATTTGGTCTCCTCTGAAGAGAGATGCATTCATGGCTGCATGTTCTCATGCTGTTGATCTGGATCGCAGATTCGACAAGCAGATCCGGTACGAATCGCTCAGGGCTCGTGCTGATGGCAGTTTGAGGATCAAGGGACGCTTCGCGAAGTCGAACTAGGCATAATTCTTGGTCGGCTTATCATATCAGCCTCTTCTAGCATGGGCATGAGGGACCCTGCCCCTACAATTCCTCCAAATGTATGATGTGTCGGCACCATATGTTAATAACTACATTGCGTTTTTTTCCCCCAGCTTTGGTGTGGGCAGGATGGTAGCATTGTGCCGCAGTGTTAATAACTACATTGCGTTCAGGAGAGTCGATCCAAATCCAACACTTCTGTTTCGTTGCAGTGTTAGATGTTTGTGTTGCCATGATGCTGATTAATTTGTTTCAATTCTGATTTGAGATTCCTACTGGTTATTGCAAAAGGCTATCTTTATAGTTGGACGCCCGATGCAGATGCTGGAAATGTAATCCGCTTCCATTATTTTTTAAAAAATAGACTCTGGGGCAATAATATTTTAGAATCTGGCCTTACTAAAATGTGTCTATATTATTTGATTTGAGGTCAAAACAGGCCAAACCAAAGTTTGATAGTGTCTTATTTGGCTTTTAGCCAAAGGAATTGCTAAAATTTGACACGAATACTATTAGGATGGTCAAATTTTGTTATGACCAATTTTGGTCTCAAACCAAATTAATCCTGATTGTAGTTTTTTTTTCATTGTGTTTATTTTTCATCATTGGTTTTTAAATAGCTAAGGACATATATAGAAAAATTTTATCTACATATTATTTTTTAAGTTATTGATAAGCCGTTACGGCTTATAATTAGCTATAATCCAATACATAAAGAAAATCAATTTAGAGATCAGACAGGACTAAAGGTTCATATAAATGCTTGATTCCATAACTAAAGTAGATGACGAAGCACATGGCTGATGTTCTGATGAAGATGGTATTCATTGTACGACAGGATCTATATCAGTAGATTCAAAAGACGGATGAAAGAAGCATCATGCTTTAATGTGTACTTACAGAATCTGTGGATAAGAATATCAGTTCACACGTGCTGGAAAATCAGTAATTTTCAGAAGTTTCTAGGCTACTGTGGTCTCATCAATCACCAGTGTATTTACTCACCAGTCATCAGTGTCGCAGCGGCAACGGTCCAGCCCATCAGGGTAGCTCTCTGAATTCTGATAACTCTATATGAATTCTGAAAGGGTGTGTTATTTTGGACATGTTCCATTCAACAGTAATAGTTTTCAAACTTATAAACCGTAAATTTTTTATAGAAGATTTTAATATGGAAATTTCTTATAAAACATTTTAATGTATTTTTTAACTAATTTATTTATTTGTATAATTGAATAGTTATTACAATATCATTTAGCTATTCAGCCATAAAATAGTTTTTCTTCACCACGCTATTTACAAGCAAAACCAAGTGTTTAATACACGGTGGTGCCCCCGTATGGCCGTATTGACATATGAAAACATTCAGACTGAAGATTAGATATAGATTTCAAATCCAGTGGGAGCAAATCTTATTCTTCCTCTTTATTCGGTTTATTTTTGCAGAGGCATACAACAGCTTTGCGCTAGACATTACTGCCACAAGTTAATTTAAGCTCCGGAGGAAAAAAATGATTAGCTCGAGAAAAATACACCTGCGTTCTTCTTCTCTTACGGATTGCTACGATTATTTAAAAAAAAAACATTCTTCATCAACTTATCAACTTCTTAATATTTAAATTATTCATTTATTTCTTAAAATAATTATCATAAATTCAATTTCATTCCTAATCCATCAGACAACATTTATATTTATTGAAATAATTACACTTTTAAGTTTTAATCTAACTTAAAAATAACAAATCATAATTTTATAATTGCTAATAGATTGATCCTATATGATCATAAAAAAATAAATATGAGATAGTCACTTAATTAGAGTCTAAGCCCGCAATGTTGTTGCTGTCGCCATTTGTCATGATGTTGTTGTTTATCACAACAGTAACAACTCATTATGTGCTTATTCTTATTAACACCGGAGGAAGTACTATTGGCGGAACTGCATAGTTTTGTGTTGGAAGGTTGTCCTCTTTGGTTGTGGAGAAAGACACATTTGAAAAGGAAGAAGACGTTGTATTAAAAGTAGTGAATAGTTACGTCAAACACTTACTAAAAATCTTATTCATCCTCTCTCCGTGCAAAATCTTAAAGGGTGATGATTCTAAAGACCTACTCTCCTAGCTACCGGTGCATATTGATGAACAGAATAAAGAAGACTAGAGATAACATAGTGTTGAAAAACCTAGTCTCGAGAATAAATTGATCTTTTCACAAGAGATGGTGGTGAGATCAGTATATATAGTTCGGAGACTCATGGGTAGGGTAGAGCTTTAATTCGACATGATCCGCATATAAAAATCGACACAGTTATAACCTTAAAACTCTTAAAACTATAAAATAAAACTATACCAAGAATATATTGATCTTATCACGAGAGAGTGCGACAAGGTTGGTATATAAAGCTCGGAGGCGTGTGGTTAGGATGTAACCCAAAACTGACACAATACAACAACTCGGTTATGATCTCAAAATAGTAAAATAAAAATATGCATATATAAATTGACTTAGTTACAATTTCAAAGCGGCAAAAATAACAAAATAAAATAGCACATATAGAAACCGACTCGGTTACAATTAAAATAAAATTATAAAAGGTGGCGCAGCATAATCCCCAACAAATATGTGTGGTTCTTCTTTTCTCCCTCTCTCTCTTTTAACTCCTCTCTCTCTTTAAGGAGAAGATGAGACAATCTTACCTCTTCATCTATTCTTATCTCTATAGGTCTTTTGGGATTTTTTAAAAAATGTTTAATTAGTTAGACTAGTGGTGCTAAATTTCATTTGCTTCGCCACCTACCCAATATTAGAGCAAGCTCCCCCTTCCAACGCTCGCTTTGCCCTCGCCTCACGCGCGCTCCGTGCTCGACGGCTCGAAACGCGCGCGCGCCATTTTTTTCTCCCGGTTTGCCACCTTCCCGCGATAACCGAGTCGACGAGGCACGCATGCCAAGCTATAGCTAGCGCGGCACGTCGCCTTCCTCCCTTTCCTCTCGCTTCAAATAGTGTCACCGATGATTAGTAATCCGGCGAGCTATCTGAGAGGCGCCATGGAGTCGGTGCTGATCACGCAGGCGCGGCTCGCGGCGAGGTGCGGCCCGCGGGGACGACTCCGGAAGAATGGTGGTAGTTCGCCGGCGAGGGTGGGGTTTGGGCGAGCGCGTCATGGCAGCGGCAGGAGGGACCTGAGCGTCGCCGGGCTCGGCCGGTTGCTCGGCTATGCCACCGGTGATCACAAGAACCATGAGGTAATTCTATGTTGATAGATTACTAAGCTGTTTGCTCTGATCGAATCCAGATTTCTTCGAAGCAATGGTGATCGATCGAGTGTTCTTGATGGGAATCAAACTGCGGTGTGGTGTCAGGTGGATGACGTCTCGCTGGTGAGGCTGCTCGTGGGCTTGCCGATCGACACGGTGACGGACGGCACATCGGTGAACAGCGCCAGGGGCGTCGCGGCCGGGATGCGGGCCGTGAAGCTCCTGGGCGGCGACGGCGTCGAGCTGCCGGTGTTCTGGTCGGTGGTGCAGCCGGAGTCGCCGGACCGGTTTAGCTGGGCGGGCTACAGGGCCGTCGCCGACATGGCCTGCGCCGAGGGGCTCAACCTCCGTGTCACGCTCCACTTCCACGGCTCCCCCGGCGGCAACGTCCCCTTGCTCCCAGTCTGGGTCACCACCGCCGCTGCCGACGACCCCGACATCCTCTTCACCGACCGCTCCGGCGGCCGCCACGACGACTGCCTCTCCGTCGCCGTCGACGAGCTCCCCGTGCTCCACGGCAAGTCGCCGCTCGAGTGCTACGACGCCTTCTTCCGCAGCTTCGCCGACGCCTTCCAGGACTTGTTCGACTCCACCATCACTGTACGTCGTAAAAACGACGACAGCTTCACGTTCACGCCATGGATACGTGCTCGAATGACACGTGGCGCTCTTCTTCTTACAGGATGTGACGGTGGGGCTGGGGCCCAACGGCGAGCTCCGGTACCCGTCGTACCCACCGGGGAGCGACGGGAGGGGGTTCACCGGCGTCGGCGAGTTCCAATGCTACGACAAATACATGCTGGCGCAGCTGAGGCAGCACGCGGAGGAGTCCGGCCAGCCGCTGTGGGGGCTGTCTGGGCCGCACGACGCGCCGAGGTACAACGAGTCGCCGGACTTGTGCGGCTTCTTCAAGGACCACGGCGGCTCGTGGCAGAGTGCCTACGGCGACTTCTTCCTGTCGTGGTACGCCGGGCAGCTGGTCGGGCACGGCGACCGCGTCCTCGCCGTGGCGAACGGCGTGCTCGGCGAGAAGCCGGTGGAGCTGTCGGCGAAGGTGCCGTTCATGCACTGGTGGCACGGCGCGCGGTCGCGGCCGGCGGAGGCGGTGGCCGGGTTCTACAAGAGCAACCAGAAGAACGGGTACAGCCCGGTGGCGAAGATGTTCGCGCGCCGCGGGTGCACGGTGATCGTGCCGGGGATGGACGTGTGCATGAACAAGCAGCACCGGATCACCGGCTCCAGCCCCGACCAGCTGCTGGTGCAGATCAAGAACGCGTGCCGCCGCCACGGCGCTCGGATCGCCGGCGAGAACGCGTCGCTCGTCCTGACGCACACCAGCAGCTTCTCCCGCATCCGGAGCAACATCCTCACCGCCGAGCGCATGCGGCCGGGCCACTTTACCTACCAGCGGATGGGCGTCGACTTCTTCTCGCCGGAGCACTGGCCGGCGTTCGTCGAGTTCGTGCGCGGCGTTGTCTGCGGCGAGTGGGACGAGGACGAGCACGAGGAGCGCGACGTGGTCGCCACGTCGGGCAATGCCAACGCCAGGGAGGCGCAACCAGTCTAAGTCTGAAGTACTCTGAACCAACTCTGAACGACATGGCCGTCTACTGTCTCCTTAAGTGCATATGTGCACATACGTGCTGATGTAATATCATCAGTTTCACTAAGTATAGTTTTCAGATCTTCGCAAAAAAAAGTATAGTTTTCAGATGAGATGATCCAATTATTAGTGGATCAGAGTTGAAGTGTACATGAATTTCATTTTAATAATGCTGCTGTATTTGGAGATTGCATCTAACTCAAACTATGTTTGTAATTGCTGTCAATGGATTTGCAGTTCACTGAAGTGTAGCTCTGTTCTGATAACATCCCTGGTATTAATAGTTAACAATCCACTCAAAACAGGAGATGTACATCAAGATTATAGGTTTCATTTTACCTGAAACCTCAGTGAGAGGGTAACAGCATGTAAGAAGCACATGATTATAGATTTTAATGAACGATGAGCATTTCATGAATTTGCAGGTGCGAAATATGGCCTCATGTGCATTTCATGAATATTTGAAATAAGGGCAATAATAGCTCTGCCTCATTCCAGTAATAGAAGAGTGTAATATAAGTACATCTATGCAAACAGAAAGGTGGAAGCAACTAAACAAAGTGCATGAACATCTTGCACTTTGGGTCAACAGGAAATGGCTCATTTGCCAAATCAACAAAGAGATGCATGGAAGAAAGAATCACACCTCTCACTTGTTCGCACGCTATTTTGGTGTCGAAGTGGCTCAGGCATATCGCAGACGCTTGAGATGCCGAAATAGGATAGCGGTAGTCCATGGTGAACATGTCCTTCCCAACTTCACCAAACTGGAGGATCACATCTTCGTGTTCCTGGTTGGTTGAACCACTCTCATCTGAAGCCACCAGCTGAAAGTTTCTTACTGACGCAACTGTTACCCGGCCATGGAAGTTGAGGCACCAGCACTGCAGATGTTCGTGCCACCTCGGGGACTTGTTCTTCAGCACCATTTTACTTCCATTTTGAGTAAGTAATGAAGCAGTTGAACTATTCGCTCGAAATGATTTTGATTTGAAAAAGGGGATCGATGTGAAAGATTCATGGTTACTCAAAGGAAATTCAGTTTGTGTAGGAGCTGTTCCTCCTTGTTCAATTGCTGATACAGGGATAGAATCCATAGCACAGTGCATCTTTCTCGGATCCCTATAATGAAAAAGACGATCAGTGACACTCCTTAAATAAAATGACAGAAGCTCAGCAACTAAATCTGTTTTTGCAATATTATAAAACCATAGGTTTGCTTACCAACTGTCACAATATGGCCTCTAAGTGTATTCCTAAATTTCTAACCTTCAAAGAAAAAGTATACCTAAATTTCTAACCTTCAAAGAAAAAGTACACCTAAATTTACAAGATACCTAAATTAATAAGATTGTGTATCACCGTTTAGTTATATTTGTTTCTTCAGAAAAATTAGTACAAGCTAGTAACTTTACAATAAGGTAACTAGCATTTCAAACATTGGGTGCTTATAAGTCATGCGTTCACAAACAAAAAGAGAAACACTAACAAAAGTTAGCAGAATAGAAGTGACTAGCATACCTAGAATCCAAAACGTTCAATTCATATGAAATATGTGAGACTGGATAATTCCAGCAGGTACCCTGGGGGATACTTTGTTCGAACCAATCATGCGTGCAGACTGACTTTTTGAAACCACATCTCCAGCATAAGGTGGATGGGCATCCTAGACAGTAAATTTCGTTCCCAAGAAGTTAGATCTGTTTAATAGAAGAAAATGTTAGATATTGGCCTATCCATTTTGATATCATGCATATTACTGAATAATCTTTCAGACATTAATCTCAAAGGCTCACCTTAGCTTGCCAATATAGGTATCACTTCCCTTTGATATATCATTCATATCAAGCGAAATTAGGTATTCGGTGCACGTGGTTCTACGACATTTGCGTGCAGCAAATAGGAACTTCCTACTATCAGATAATGCTGAGAAACAAGGAGCATGCTTCCACCAACAATTAGCACATCCAGAATTCTAGATTACATATTTACACTCAAGTAAAAAACATACCATCAGTCAGTCCAATGTACAGGTAATACGTCTGAATAGTCTAGTTCCTTACAACGAAACATCTCAGAGGAGCATCTCTTGGGCCAGGCTGCATAAAATTGCTGTCTAAGTGAAAACAAATATACCGATAAAGCTTTACGTTCACAGAAAAAAAACCAAACAGCATTATCCATGAATCAAAAGCAAACAAATATCATGCAAGAACCACGCTCATCATTCCACAAAGCAAACTGTTCTTAATGAAAATCAAATTGTGTCCTGATGTTGTAACTTGAACCCTAAGCACCTTCCAGCATTGAGCTACCGAATATAATTGCATTTTATCAGCTTTCCACACAATCTGGGACATCTGGCCTCCGGTCTAGAAGAAACATAATTGCACTTAAGAATGGAGTTTTCCTACGACATAAATCCTACATTGACCCCACAGAACTAGCCGTCAAGGATTGTTTACTAATCTGAATCCTCACTTTTCCTCTAGTTTATACTTTATAGTACTCTAAAATTGGAAGGTAAAAGGTACGACTTTTCAAGTGGTTACCCAGCAATATCCCTTACTTCCTTTGATGTCTTCCTAACACTTAATAGAAAACTCCCACTATTTCAGTAAATAATTAATGCAATCACCATCACATCGCTATCCATTGCCATCAAACTAATGCATGATGCCATAGATTGATAGCAAAATTACTCCTACGAGAGAAAGATTTGGTGACAACTCAAGAACTTTGGTATGAAACATGAGTATCTTGTCATGGAATTGTAGCTGAATCAACAGCATCAGCAATTCAGAAATGGTGAAAAAAGTGCAAACCTGCTTGAGAGAGATGGGGAAGGTGAGCTTCCCCGACGCCTCCGGGGTGCGCACGATCTCCCTGACGATACCTCTCCATCTCCGGCGGACGCCGGCGCACGCCACCACGTCGCGGCGGCGAGGCCACCGCCCCTCCGACTCCTCGACCCTCACCAGCACATTTGCGTGTTCTGGATTTTGACTTTTGTCTGTGATGCAAAGATTGTCAGCCTAGATGACAAGATGCAACTTGATTATTTCTATCCCCATTGATAAATGCTGCTTGTGCTGACTCTTCTCATTAACCTGAGCAAATATTGGCTTCCTGAAACAGACCAGGCAACCAACCGTTTAGACCTTCACAGTTCAGATTTCTCTGAACATTACGTACAAAATCACCACCTGAAGCCTTCTTTAGCCTATCAATGCTCTAATATTACCTCATTACCTGACTAGTCTAATGCTCTGCCAAACATACAGGGACTACCTATAGTTCACCATCTCGTACATTAGACCAGTATTTAAAAAGAATAAGTTTTAGCTTAGCTTAGCTGTTAGAGATAATAGTATCAAACAATTGCTCAAAAATAAACAGTGTCAGACAGCAATTTACTCTAATGTTAGGTTCTCCTCCACTTTGGTCTTCAGCAATATTGTGTCAGTGCTAAGTTAGGCAGGGCTGATGCATGGGTGGGGCAAACTTTGCTTAGAATAATGCTTGGTTGTCCCTGAAAGTGCTAGAACTGTGAGACATAAGTAAACCAGAACATTCTTCAGGCGACCATTACAGCTTCAGAAGAACAGGTAACTGATTTCTACAGTAACAGCTTCATAGTAAAATGACTGACATATTTTTTGTTTTACCAGAAATGAATAACACGCTAAATTGAATTTACATTGGAAGTTCTGCCATACCATCACATCAACCAAGAGAAATTATTTTACACAAATCTATTTAGGAGAACTTCATTTTACATGCAGGGTGGCAACTAGAAAACACCTGCTAGCTATAAGATGGTAGATAGATACAAATGGCTGTTAATCTACAAAATTTACATGTTGTCGGAGCACATCACCCTGTGTCACTCACTCACTAGGGTTCATCCTGATGAACGAAACCAATCATCCATCACTCTATCTGAACCATTATCAGAAGGTCCTCTTAGGCCTTGGTGAGGCACCATCTGAAGTTCTGAAGAATATAAGCACTATCAACAACTCATTAGCAGCAGCCAAACTCTACATACCCAAAACTTGCCTTCTCTTTTGCTGTCACATTTTACATGCCTTCTCTTCATCAAGCATCTCGTTTCTTTACACTGTTCATCTTCCTCCATGGACGCTCTGTTCAGTGGGTGATCCAGGGGAGTAGGGCACGAACCCACGGCCACCAAAGATTGGTCGCATCAGAGCGTTGTCGAACTTGCGCCAGTAGTAGTGGACAGTGTGGGTTGGCTTGCTGAGAAGCATCCGGAGGCTGGAAGGCCTCACAATTTGAGTTGAACTCTCAAGGTCAGAACCTTGCATGCTTGTCAGGAGAGGAGAATGCAAGGACTTCGGCGATGAGGGCTCAGAGGTGATGGCGTGGCTTGAGGCCGGTAGCAGCAGCCGTATCAAAGGCTTTGTCATTATTCCAAACACCTAATAAACATTGTAAATGTCAGTATGTTTCAGAAAAAATAGATATTTTTCACATTTGAGCCTGCAAGAATTCTGAAGAAAGATTTAGCTCATAGAACCTGTGCTTATGTTCAAGTGATTGCATACACAATTCGACATGATGACATATATGTGTTCCTAAGGAAATATCCCAAAAAAAGACTAAATGCGAAAAGCTAGTGGCAGACAACATTTATTGAAATAATTGTGCCATCCATGATCCGTGCCTTGTGAGAATATGGACGATGACTGGACAGTACGGTAATCTCTCTCCAGAAGAGATAAGAACATGATGAGATAGTAGGGAACAAAAAAAAGGATCTCGTTTTCCTGTCAGTAGTCTGTTTTGGAGGGATTAGAGCATGTTCAGCATTACAAGCTTCCAGATTTACTTTCTTCACAGCTGACAATTTTGATCTGATAATCAACTTGGAAGAACTTATTAGGTTAGCTTAATGTGGAGGGCCCATTTAGAGTGAGAATTCAGACATGTGGCACGTAACTCAGATGACAGATGACACTTTTCTTTAGACATAGGTTGCAGCAAGATGACTCACCATAGTGCTAAAAAGAACGACAGTGATGGTGCTGGTGATCATTATTGCATTTCCGTGCAGCTGAGTATGGCCAGATCTTGTAAACTGCAGTTGCAAAAATATAATAGTTAAGCTTACGGAGAAAAAAACTAAGATTTCGAGAGAGAACTCTTTTTTTTTGGCAAAATAGTTCCATCGACAAGAGGTATTTAGTAAGTTGTCATCAAAAGATTAGCAGATTGTATTTCATTCCATGCAAAAGTTGGTTACATAGCATGTTGTCACAGTTTCAGTCTGCCATCCTCGACTAGTAGATGTTTTATATCAGGTCATAATAAGGGTATTCTCACTTCTAGTAGGCTCATCTTATTTGTTTTAGATATTCCATAAGTTCAAATGCACATGACGATCTCCTGAGACTAATTAATAGACCAGATGAAAAAAGAAATACAGATGGTGTGAAGCAATAGTCTTACACTGACCTTGTTGTAAGCAAGAGCAATTGACACAGCTCCTCTCATCAGCCCAGCCCACCATATTACAATCTAATACGAGAGATTCTGTTAGCAGATGACAAGTCAAATAACATGAAAAATGTCTGATCGCACACCAATACTTACTTGCTGTCTCCAGGTTATTTTCTCATTTGATGACTTCTTTGTTAAGTTCGACAAGAATGAAAGCGGGAAAACAAAAGCAGCTCTTCCAACCAGAACCAATCCTAGCAAAATTGAACTTATCCCAATGGATTTTCCAGGTCTGAAAATGGGAAAGAGTAGTAAAATTAAGTATCCATATGTATAAATGGAAATTAGGTATGAAGTTCAGAGGTGAAAAGTACATGTATCTGACCTGTCACTGGCAAACTCCCATTTTTCAATATCCAATGCATCCATCCCAACATACAGGAAGAGAAAAGTCTCAGCAATGAAGGACAAAGTTGCGAATGCGTGCCTGAGACAGTCAAAGGACAAAACAAACCAGTCAGTTTGGTTTTTTTATGAACTGAAGCTAATCATTAAACTGTAGTGTGTTTATGAAAAGAATATGGAACGGGAAGTATAATTACTTGGTTGTAACTCTTGAACTCTCTGTGACGTTATGCCAAGTGTAATGTGACATCACAATACCACAGAAGAATACAGTGAGAATGCCACTCAAATCTAGCAACTGCAAATGTCAAAAGAATAAAGTTTATCAGAATAAAACTATAAAATGAAACTATATACAAATTTCCACACTGCATTAAGGCAGAGGCACACCTCAGCCAGCATATATGAGAGGTAAGCCATGAGCATCATAAGTGCAACCTCACGGTCAGTAGAATGCCTGGAATCAGTTACCATCATCCAAATTAATATTGAGCATAAAATCGTTTATTAATGAGGGTTTATTTGGGCTGAACTAACCTTCCAATGTATAACCTCTTGATTATGTATGCACTAAGCAATCCAGCCTGCAGTTGGAAGAAGAATATTTATTCATGCCTCTCGACCAGGAAATCAAGACAAACAATAAGCTGTACGAGTGAAACTTAAGAATCAACTTACAAATACTCCAAGGAAGGTGCTTGACAAAAATAAATAAAAGAAGTTCCCCAAGAACTTCAGAACGACAGCCGCATCTATGTGGACAAGATCAAAGTTCTGTAGTGCGTTGAAAAGCACAATTGATGTGGCATCGTTCACGACGCCTTCACCAAATACCAGACTATACAAAAAGGGCGTCTCATCCTGATTGAGGACCTGTTTTTGGATTAAGATCATTACATTAGCAACGTTTAGTCCAGGTTTCTCTCGAGGCAAAAAATGAGAGGATCATGGCAAAATTTGTTTAACCAACCTGCAATGTGCAGACAGAATCTGTTGCAGAAAAGATGGCTCCAATTGCTGCACATAAAACATAACAGTCAACAGGAGGAAATGAAGCTCACATGATGTCAACATCAGTGCCAGCATGAGGACCATGCTGAAAGGTAGCCACGGCTTACCAAGAAAATCTCCTACATCCAGCGTTCCAATGTTCATTCTGCTGAATATTGCAATGGCAGCTGAAAGATATTAATCAGCGTCAGAGAAATTCAAAAGGGTTGTACGGCACAACGGAGCATAAAAACCTCTGTTCACTACGAACCACAGAAGAATTATGGGCCATGTTCAGAAAGAACGTACCAATAGCTATTGTGAAAAAGGATATCATTGTCCCAACGGCTCCAAATAATGTGATCGTCATGAAATTCCGGAAGAACTGCTTTTTCTTTACCTGGAAACTGATAGAAAATATTTGTGAGGACCAGAACAATGTTTCTGCCCGTAGAATTATTCAGCAACTTGTGTTATTGTATGAATAAAAAAAGAAAAGTTCAAGTAAAGCAGAAAAGAAAATTCTTTTAGCCGAGCCAACAAAAATGAATTACTGTGAACTCAAAAGGAATCGTGCCCTTTTTCAGAGAGAGATTCTACAGTTCCGAAATATGAGAACAAACAGGGGCCCACAATATTCAACTTTACTCCTACAACCCCACTTCAATATAACTCAAATTTATATTGGATGTCCCAAAAATTTTCAAAAAAGAGGCTTAAATGCGCAACCAAATTCAGACTAGCATGGCTAGGGTTCTTTCAAAAATTGATAACACAATCATTCATGAAAGGGCCATCCTTTCATGCGTTCTTGGTGCTGGATGACCAGTACTGACCAGTATAAATGGACGAAGAGTAGAAAGGACACAGAAACTGTTGTACAGTCAATCAATATCAATATAAAACACTAAAAACTAAAGAATCGAGAAAATAAAAATAAAAATGCCACGGCATGCAGCACAGTATGAGCTGCCTAGCCATTTGTAACTCGACGGACAGCTAGGCCCAGAAGAAACAAGATCGACCGAAACCAGCCACGCGAAACAGTGTACCAGCAAACAGATTCCCCACAAAACCTTGGACGCCCATGTGCCAACAAGAACTGAAGCAAAATCTAACCACAAGAACACCAAAGCTTGTTACTTACCCGGCGTTGAAGATGATCGGTGGCAGGAGGTAGATGAAGAAGAGGTCCTCGCTGAACACGAATATGTGGGAGCTCTTCCCCTTGGTCGTCAGCAAGATCACCACGCCGGTGCAGAGCCCCTGGCCAAGAAGGCAAAGAAGCAAGCAGCAAGCGGGCGTTAGCAATGGCGGCCGTAGTACGAGACCAGCAATCGATCCATGGAATGGAAACCCAGCAATGGCGGCGAGCATTTCGGGCTTGTGCTTACGATGATGAGCGCGGTGATGGACTCGTTCATCCAGCGGTTCTCCTCGAGGAGGTGGCCGAGGACGATGCAGGCGCAGAGCAGCGCCACGAACAGGTTGATGGACACCACCGACGCGTAGTCTGAGGTCGTGTTCAGCGCCCCCAGCCGCGCCAGGTGCGCCGCCACGTCGAGCCCCATCCCGGCGGCGACTGCTCCGGCCACCGCAGAGAGAGAGAGAGAGAGATTTCCGCGGCAAGATGCGAGCTTTAATTAATCAAAATCCACCCCGAGCTCCCCTCTTGCTCGTGGGAAAGGGCAAATCCAAGAAAAGAACTCGGGATTGCTCTTGCTCGAGAAAGTGGGGAATGGATTGGAAATCTGGAATTCGATATGAACAAAATCCAAACTTTTCACCACCCCTCTCCCCTCCCTCTCGCGCTCGCACCTCTCCAGGCCGGTAAAATTCAGATAAAATCACAAAAAAAAAGGATTCCAAAGACGAACAGATACGAAAATGCAGGCAAGGAAACGAAACGGGGGGATTGAAGTGCGGGTTGGGAAATCGAAATTTGGTTTCTCCCTTTCCTCGAGACCTCTCGGTTGGCTACAAAAACTTTTCGTAAAATGTTTGGATGCTCTCGTGTCGCGAGAGGTGAGCCGTATATAAAGCGGAGGAGGCGGTTGTGGTGGGTACGTGGCGTGTCCTACTGGATTCGTGTTGGTGCGTGGTGTTTGGTGGGACAACCCATTGCCGATTTGGATTGTCCAGGTGGATCCGCTGCGTCCACCCGTATTTGTAGCAGGGAATGAGGTGTGTTTGCCGCCTTTTCTATCTTAAATTTTCTTTGGAAAAAAATTATTTTAAGCATGACTGTGTCATGTTTTTTCTTCCAGTTTTCTTCTTATTTTGCTTTGCACATGCGAAATGGGGCTATTTTCTGTTTTGGTATATGTGAAATTCAGCATGTGGTAGGGTTCATTACATAGTTTCTCTTCTTTTTTTTCTAATTTAACAATGAAGGCTATATTTGAAATTAATACAGTTGTAAATTTATTATACAGCTCTCTGTTATTTATGCTAGAATTTTTTTTGGTTTTCTCCTGTTTGCTTATATTTACAGAGGGGAGTGTCAACACTTCTTTATTACTTACATAAACAAAGCCCCTTCTTGGTTATAAAAGATACACTACAAAAACTACATGAAGTAAAGTTACAGTTCATAAAAAACAAAAACTCCTGCAAAATATATTCAAACTTAGATTAAAAAATAAAATAAAACCATATAAAAATAATATTATAGTTAAAAGTACTAAAATTGTACATTGCACATTATTATAATTTTAGACTTAGAAATGTATAATTTTAGGTAATTGAAAATATACAAATTTTTAGTCGCCTAAAATCTAATGATACCCTTATGGAAAGATCATATTCATAGTAGGGACAACTCCATGCGCTTTGAAAACAGAAAAAATACAGCATGAACTGTATTCGCACCGGTAGCACATGATTTAATAGATTTGAGATCGATCATTTTGGTCCTAGATCCTTAATTTGGCCCTTCAACTTAGCAGGAGTCATATTAAATTCAAGAGAAAATGCGCTATGCATGCTTCCATTGATTGATGCATCTTGCTTTCAATTCTGGCGTTTTTTTATTAGCTGCAGATCGATCTTCTCGTACTGCAACCCGCTCGTGATTTATCGATGGTTCAATGAATGGCGATAGGGATTTAGAAAGATCCAGCCATGTAAAACTCACAAGAAAGTTCCTTAATTAATTACGTTTCAAGAAATAACTTCATTTTTTTCTGTTTTCTTTTCTTTCAGATAGAACAAACGAAACCTTACCCATGGTTTACGATATTAATCATTCTACTCAGAATACTAGAGGCCAACATGAATTGTTGTTGAACACGTATTTGACAGATTAATCGTCCCCATAATCGCCCGAGATTAGTTTTATCCATTCAATAATCATCTCTTTATCGTACATTGTATTATTATACATGAACCTTCATTTTTATCCACGATGTGTGGGTGTATATAGCTCTGATTAAATTCCTAAAATGACAACTGTTATACTGTTGTGCCTTTTACTAACCTAAGAGAGACATATATACATGAGCTGATGATCTAGAGCGTGTGGTACGTGTGGCTGGAATCCAAATTAAGAGCCGTATGCTAATTTAATTTAACTAAATCTTGCTTTGGCCAAGCTCCTGATGCCAAACCAGGTGTATAGAGGTGGTAGTAGGCCGTAGCTCTGCTCTGTCTTGTGTGTGACTGTAGCAGATAGCATGGCAGAAGAGAAGTGACACACTGCTGCTGGCTTCTGCAGATACAGATGGTTCTAGAATGACATGGTAGTAGCATTCAAGATTACCTGGCTTATTATGGCCTGCAGCTAAGGTAGATCCCTGCTGGAAACCAAACGAGCCAGATCGGCTGCTTGGCAACGGAACGCAAGCAGGTAGTACCCAGCTGGACAGCACACAGCAGCCAGCAGATCGAACTGCTGATAGCTGAAATAATCTGAATCGATCGGTGTAGGCAGCCGGGGCGAATGCAAATACATACATGCGGCTGGCTGGTCGGTTAATTGTGCATGCATCCATGCAGATGCAGATGCAGCCATTGGCAGCAGCTGGGTTGATGATCGAGTAGCAGCAGCAGGAAGCAGAAATCGGCGGTCCATTGCAGCACTGCAGCGTATGCACTCTGGCTCAAATCTGAGAATTGAATTTGTCGAGCTAGCTACTAGCCTGCATGCATGTTAGCGAGATTGAATAATACTTAGCTACTTTTCTCTCTGTCTCAAAATATAAAAAATCAGTACTAAATTTAAATTCAATACAATACGAATTTGGATAGATTGAATCTGGACAGATTGTCCACAGAATGGAGGGACATATGTGCTGGCTTAAATTACTTGCTGGGATTATTTTCTGTTGATAAGCCGTCTTATGTCGTCTTATCTGAAGAGATCATTTTCAGTGATTCAGTGTGACAGTGTATTATGTGGCTTCTGATTTAAGCATAAGCATAGGCATGCAGGTAGCTAATTTGACCACCTATAGCATAGGCTATACCATCTTGCTTGTCTAGTTAATCGGCCGGAATGTTTGTGCCCAGCAGGTTGCCATGTTACGCACGAGTCCTTACACACATATTCGTCGTCGCTAGCTGCAGAAACACATCGCCATCAGAAAAAAATCAACTTCTCTTTCGATCCATACCCATTGATCTCCGCCGCCTGTCAGTCTCACATGGTGCCCTTATTTGCTTCTGGGAATACTTAATTACATCGTATACAAAAGATCAGCTTTACTCAACTTTTTATTTGTTTCAGAAGGAAGAAAAAAAACTTTACTCAACTTTTTATTTGTTTCAGAAGGAAGAAAAACACCTAAGGATGGATGTTTTATGGTATTCAGGGGGTACGTAGGGTACTAGTACTATCTATGCAACTTCATTATCTGTCAAAAGCAGTAGCAGAGTGGAGTATATTGAGCTTTGCATGAAGCAACTAATTGATTAATTAAGCTACTCTGGGATCGATCTCCAAATTGATTAATTGCTACAAGACGACAGGGAGAGAGATCATGATGCATGATGGTCGAACGGACAAGGGGAATCGAAGAGGGGTCGCTTGCATAGTTGCATTCGGTCGGCCAGAGGAGAATGCATGCTGAGATGTTGCTGCAGCGAATTGGTTTGGATTTAATTCGTGCCGTCCCATGATATAATGTATGATAGACACAGTAGCACACAGAAGAGGATCGGAGCAGGGATTCATCATTCCAAACCTGAAACGCTGATGCACGAACATGGCCTTTGATTCTTTTCTGGTAGTAGCAGGACGAAGCGAAAATGACCGTCAGTTTACCTGATCTGACGGTTCAGTAATTTCTCTCAACTTTCATGCTGGAGCTGGATCTATCCCTATAGATCGATCTCACAGTACCACCATGTCTAGATACAGATACTTGGATAGAGACCATCCTAATACAGTACAAGCATCTTCGTAATCACACACGCTTATCTGATGCCTCCTGGTCCTGCCCGGCCTAGCTCCTGCCTTATCACATCGGCGTCACCTATCATTCGACTAGCCTTGGCACCATGCGCGGCGGTGTACGACCGATCGAGAATGCGAGACTCCTCCATCGATCAACCTCCATGATTGATACCTGCCTCCAAACATCCATCCATCTTCATCGTGCAGTATACCTCCGTTAAAAAAAGTCTGATTCTTGCTTCCTTTGTGCTATAAAGATTTTATTTTTAAACAACTATTACATTAGAATTTGCTAAAATAGAAAATACGTGCATTGAAGTTTATGAGAGTGAGATAATTGTAAGACATTGTATCTACTGATTTGTTAAAGATAGAGAAAGATAAAGTTTTTTTTTGCACAAATGTAGCAGCTAGTTATTTTTGAACCGACGAAGTATGTGTCAATTTCTCCATGTGCATTGTTGCCGATGCAGATCCTATGCCATATAATAGCCCCACGTCTTAGTGACTCAATGACACCTGTTGTTACGGTAGACGGTCGCATTCGCATCGATCGATCACTATACAAACACACAAGCATGTCGTCTAATAGAAAAGAAGAGATTTTTGTTGTTTTTTGGTACGACTAGTAACGTAGAATCATGTACTGCTCGCCGGTATATATACGTTTGGCTTTTTTTTTTTGAGTGGAATACATATACGTTTGTTAGGTCTGCATACATTTACGCCATACCTAGTTCTAAAAAAAATGTGCACCGTACCTGATGCATGGATGGATGGATGGACATACATGCGGCCTCGATCAGATCGATCGATCGGTGCTATGCATCCGTCTGCCAGCTGGGGCAACGTCGACGACACCGTGGCGAATTCAACCACGTCGTCGTCGATCGGCGGTGGACCAGGCGGCGGATGGACGGACGTGTGGCCGGAGATGGCGTCGTACGCGGCGGCGGACGTGGCACGGGCTAGCTGCACCTGTACGTCGTCGATGGGATCGCGACCTGCGATATTCGCCATTCCATCACAAGAGATACTATCAGAAACATGTGGTTTTCAGGGAGGTAGCCAGCGTAGTACGTTTCCGATGATAATTCGAGATACAGATCAGATCGAGATGTCCGATCTGGAGATGCACTAGTCCTGATCGATCAGGTATCTGCACACATGCGTGACTAATTACCTGTCTCTGGTGTCGCAACCTTTGTTAGCTCGGTTAGTGCCAAGAGTTTTGCATTATTAGCTTGTCATTTTGGCTGAATAAATTATTCAGTTGTCAGCGTATAAATTAAATCAGGAATTAATTGGGTTGGTTATATCTATTTACTGTATCATTTTCTAGGAATTATAATTAGTGGATGGCCTCGCCCACGGGCGACCGGTGCCAAAAAGTTTTTGCGTGTCACTGATTTGCTTACACGAACACGAGAGAGAAATAGGCTTAATTTGCCTTTTGCCATATCGTGTTCACTTCACGCTAGGCCGCCATGTGGTGCTCGTGACCGTAGAAGCGAGCAGCCTCTCGATAATTCTCGTGTAGTACGTACTACTCCAACTAATTCTTTTCTTTCATTACTCCTATTTTTAGAAAGATTGATGCGTAACATTTTTTACTTTTACATATATATTTAATCATTTATCTTACTCAAAACATTTATAAAAACATAAAAATATAAATCATGCTTAAAATAATTTTAATGATAAATAAATCCACAACAAAATAAATAAAAATTACGTAATTATTTGAATAAGATAAATGATTATATCAAAAGTCAACAACACCCTATATTATATTAAAAACAAAGGGAGTAATATCTTAGCCACGTAGTTTCTTCGAGAGCTAATTATAGACTGTAACAGCTTATTAGTAATAAAAAAATAATTTTTATAAAAAAACCTTTTATACATAGTTTATATGTTATTAGCGATTTAAATGTAAATGCTGAAAAATATCACGATAAAAACCTCTAAAATTAACTCCAAAAATTAAATTTTAAAATTTAAATTTTCGTAGCAGCTGTCGGCGGTCTTGCGCCGAGCGAGTGCCCAAGCTGGCCTCTTTAGTGTTTGGCCTAATGGGTGAAGAAGCGCACGATAGGTTTGACCAAGTAGAGGCAAATGATTTTAAATACGTTCAAAACATTGAAAAGTATAACATACTACTACTCATGTTCTTTCTTATTTTTTAATGTCATGCAGTGGTATTTTTTTCCTCCTCTCTCAACTACAAAACTTGCTTGACAGCTTGAGCTCCATGTTGCCTACGAAACAAAACAGACAAGAGCTTCATATTACAGCTCCTCGTTTCATCATGGATCCATCCATCAGAAATTTCACAAACCTCCTAAATCAAGAACCTCGAAACCCAGTACAAAATTCTAGCCACAACTCTTCTCTCCAACAATTTTCTCCAATCTCAGTTTCCCCAAAGCTTCAACCCATATTTTTTACATAATTTCTACCCATTTGGTACCCTAGGCAACTACCCACCATATGGTCTTTCTCCTCCGAGCTTTCAAGCTACTCAACATCAGGGAAATTGTGTGCAATCTAACTCACCAAATCAGGTGTTGGAGCTGCAAGCAACATAACACTCTTTGCACCACGTCATGGCACCTCAGTTGAAGATGCTGCCAACACTTCTTCCCATGGGTCGGAGTCATCCATTCCCTGCCCTGCAAGACCGCGAGAGAAGCAGCCAGTTAACATAGAAGAGTTAAAGTGACAGTAGCGAAGAGGGAGCGAGGAGATTGGAAAGAAGAAGAAAACCTGCGTTTAATTGTGCTTGGGTGAACAACTCAGTTGATTCCGTAGATGGAAATGACAAGAAGACGGAATATTATTAGAAGTATGTAGCTGATGAGCTCAACAGAGTTCTATAGGGTTTATGCTCAGATTAGAAATACCTTTACTTGTGAACACTCTGATGACATGATTATAGAGAAAGCCCATGAGTGGTTTCACCTTAGAGTACATGTGGAGAAAACTAAAGTATCAACCAAAATGGTGGAGCATTGCCAAAAAGGATGAAAGAAAGAACAAGAGGACTAAAATTTCTAAGTCAGGAGCTTACATGTCATCATCAAACCAAGACAACGAAGAAGAATCATCAAATAAAGAGAGGCGCCCTGAGGGGCAGAAGAAAGCAAAAGAGAGACTAAAAAGGACAGGAAAAGTTGCATCATCGTATGGGGGTAGCAAAAACAACAGCAATAGAATGCCTAATCAATTTTGTTCAAGGTGTGAGGCTTTTATTTGGCCAGCAATATCTTTGTTGGCCTACTCGAGAGGATATTTAACGTTTACTTCAATTTAGAGAGGCACATGGGTTCCCTAAAATATTGCATGCATCGGGAGGTACCAAATTGTCCGGTCGCATGGAAAGGGCATTTCACCTGTGGTGATTATAGAGTACTATCATGCTTAAAGCAGTTGCTTCTACTGACAAATGGATTTGGCATGTCTTTTTAGGGCTACTGGTTCCAACAATGATATCAATGTATTAGATCAATCATCATTATTTACTGAGGTACTAAAAGGAAGAGAACTCGAGGTTCAGTTTACAGTTAATGGGACGGAGTATAACATGGGATATTATCTAGCCGATGGTATTTATCCAGAGTGGGCAGCGTTTGTCCCCTTATAATGATAAGGCTAAATTGTTTGCATGATGTCAAGAATCTGCAAGGAAAGATGTGGAAAGAGCGTTTGGGGTTTTGCGGAAACTTTAGGCCATCATACGTCACCCAGCACGTCTTTGGGAAAGGGAATAAATGGCTGATATTATATATGCATGTATAATTTGCATAACATGATAATTGAGGATGAGAGAAGCGCCTATAATATACCCTATGACAATACATATGAAAAAGGGAAATTACCATGGCCCAGTCTATGGATTTGCTGATGTCCTAAAGAAAAACGCGAAGATTCATAATCGAGCAACCCATCATCGTCTCAAGCAAGATTTGATGGATCACATATGACAAAATTTTGGTAGCCAGTAACATTAGAGCCTATTACTTTCTTATAAATTATATGCTTTCCTAATTTATTTCCTTGCTAGTTTGTATTCAGGCACCCAATTTAACATTTACATGTTTGTTTAATTGTTTCAAAGTATTTGTATTCCATAATTCAGATTTGTTTTTTTTAATAACCTGGAACGTATTCAAGCACGACCTGAATTGAACTAGTCTCTGCAACTGCACATTCAACTTAAATTAGCCAACTATGTGAGCACATCATCCCATAGTTGGCCGTGCTCACAAGAAGGCCGACCTTTCTCATACAGCATCCCACAATTGGCTAAGCCAAGAAACTACTCCCAACAAGAGACTCTTAGACAAACTGCAAACAATCTAAAGCTACGACAGAAACCGAACAAACTAGTTTTGAACATTATATGTTGTCAAAGTACAGGAAGGAGAGTGAATGATCATGTCAGTCCTATCACAGTCCACAACTAACCATTCAAAGAATGAATCCTACAAGGTATCACCTAAGCTCAGTTCATACACCATTTTTTTCAAAAGGTATTCAGAAAGAGCTTTAGACGCAATCCTAGCTGGTAGCACCAATTGCCCACAAGCTAAATGCACCAGACTTGTCTCGAGCAACCAAATCATCAAAGTCACCCAGGAAGCAGGGAGGTAGGAGATGATTAATTGCCTGCTTCTTCGCTTTATTTTGCGTCGCTGGTGCCTGCTAGCTCGAGGCGGAGCTGCTGCCGTTGGACGCAGGGCGTTGCCATCCGCCCACCCGCCGAGCGGTCGCCGCCTCCGCCGCACCACCGTCCGCCCGCGGCATATAGACTTTTTGGGCCTGCTGCCCTAAGCTAAGACGGCAAGATCGAACTTTTGTGCCGGCGGTGCTGCAAGGAGTTTGTGGGCGACCACTCGAGCGTTCTGCCGGCCGCGTGTGACAGTATGACGGCCATGATCTATTTATCTCCTCCTTATGCATCATATCAGTGCAGCGCTGCCGGAAAAGGCCGGTTTAAAGCAGCTCTAGCATGCAGCAGATACCACCACCAGCGTCCATTGGCGCCGACTTTGCACTTGGCTGTCTCGTGCACTCGACCGTGTGCAAGCAAAATCAATCAAACAGAGTCGCATTGCTCTGAACATTGCAATGCTGCCATTGGCGACGGACAGGAAGATCAAATGTCCGTGCATGTGTCGATGGAAGTGCATACATACGGATATCCTCGAGTGAATCCCCGACGCACATATCACATATGCTTGTCGACCCCGTGAGTGTGTGTGTGGCAAGCAGTGTGGTGGTCTACTGAAGCAGCAGAAGCTGGTGCGATGGGACGGGCCGTCGACGGAGTGGGCGACCACCGGTGTCCGTCCGGTGGCAGCCAAGGGTGGCGGAGCCGCAGCGACAGAGCAGAGCCCTGAGCCACGCACGCGCGATGTACTTGTCGAAAGCGCGAGGAGATGGATGGGGTTACCTTGGGCCTTGCCGCCGGATGATCCTCTTCTTGGGTGTTCGTTTGGGACACTGACTTGGGCCTCCTGGCAAAAGAGAGGAGCTGCTGCACTCACCTCACCTGGGCTAGCCTAGCCAGAGGCAAGGTAATTATTACTACTGCTAATTCATTCTAGCTTTATCCTAGCTCGGACTTTCATATCTTTCTCCATCAATTTCTACAAGAGAGTGAACGAGAATGGCAGACAGCGACACGACAGGAGCATGCACAAGTTTTTCGCACGAATCTCAAAGACATTATCGATGTTAGTCGGTACTCACGCAATTTTTATAGACGCTTTCAGCATTGGCAGCTCACCTGCTGACAAGACGAGCCGGCCGCAGGATATCCCCAAGACTTTCAGAGACAGCTGAAAATATAGTGGAAAAGAAAAATGATGGAGTACAAAAAGAGAGAGAGAATTCGTCTCATCAGATAAATGTAGAGCTACCCCGTGTGTGGTGTTGGATTCTGGCAAGAAATGGCCACTGATTACTGATCTGCCTGTCCCTTGTCAGCAGCTAAACGGATGTCGTTGGACGCTCCCCCTTTGCCATCCGACGAAACGATGCTGCTACCACTGTATTAGCCAACAAAATGGTTTATGAGCACTGGAACAAGGGGAAAAAATCAATGCTAACCTTGTCACAATAAACTTTTTAGTTTACCCGAGGGCATCGTTTTGGAGAGATGTAACACGAAATACTAAGTATCTACACAGGTAACACCAACACAGCCAAATCATGTCATGAGAAATACTTTCACGATCCCAAATTTCATTGCATTATAAAAATATACTATTGGAAAAAGAAACTATTGGTCAAAGTTGCATGCTCGACCATGCTGATTCGTTAGCAACACCATGACAGAAACAAAAAACTTGAGATTAGCAGCAAAACTAACAAACTTGAGATTAAGAAGATAGTAAAACTAAAATCACATCACTCGGGCAGTAAACATGTATATGAGAAAACAAGAGAAGTTTTCTTACAAGTACCTTTCACAGGTTGTTAATTCGGACATGAAAAGTAAGCCCCTCATGTGTTTGTAGCAAAATGTGACCTTCTTCATGCGCAAATCAGCACCAAACTTATGACATATATAGTGAAACTGAGATCCTATTTTCTATAAGAAATATCGGATCTATATATATACAAGTCTATGGTCTAACATTCTTCCGTAGTTATAGCGAAAAAAAAACGGACGTAGAAACTAGAGCGAAAACTGGTGAACAAAAACATAGATAAGCCTTTGGTCATGATGTCAGTAAGCTGGTGTGTCGACGGTATATGGAGTACCCGAACGAGTCCTAGAGCAACATTGTCACGTACGAAGCAATCTCAACGTGTTTCGTGTGTCGATGATGAACCGGGTTGACGGTTATGTAGACGGCACTGACGTTGTCGTAGTAGACAACGGTCATGAAAGTGATGGACGTATGGAGCTCTTGGAGAAGCTGGTGAATCCAGCAGTACTCCGCGATGACATGGGCGACGACGCGATACTTGGTTTCGGCGCTGGAACGAGACATTGTAGTCTGGCGCTTGGAGAACCAAGAGACTAGAGTGTCGCCGAAAAAGACGCATTAGCCGAAGGTGGAGCGTCGGGAGTCAGGGCAACCCACCCAGTCCGCGTTAGAATACACGGTGAGAGAGTCGATGAAGCTAGAGCTGAGATGTAGGGCGATGGATAGTGTGCCCTTTACGTAGCGAAGGATACACTTGAGCAGCGCAAGGTAAGTTTCGTGCGAAGCATGCATAAAGAGGCACACTTGCTGTACGGCATATGTGAGATCGGACCGTGTAAGTGTGAGGTACTGGAGAGTACCAATAAGACATCGGTACTGGGTAGGGTCGGTGAGGAGAGAGCCGTCAGTGACGGAGAGCTTGGCGCGAGTGTCGATCGAAGTGATAGTGGGGTGACATTCGATCATGCCCGTACGCTGGAGAAGATCCATGGCATACTGGCACTGGCAGAGGAATAGCCCGTGGGAAGATGCGCCGAAGCGAGGGGAAAGCGAAGGTGGGTCTAAACGAAATGAGGAGGCGGATGGAGGTTGTCTCCTTGTCACATGATGGAAAGAGGCGAGTAGGCGGTGGAGGAAGTGAAAGACCATCTGCAGAGAGACTGAGAGGATGAGAACTGAGACGAAAAAGGTAGAGGGGGAATACCAGAGGAGAAGGTCTACGACGGGGAGGAAGCGTCGGCTCGCTGGTGAGAGGATTGCTAGCGCGTCGGAAATGTCTAAAACTGTTCTGATACCATATAGAATTGTAGTATACAGTGAAACTGAGATCTCGTTTTCTATAAGGGAGATCGGATCTATATATACATACAAGTCGACTAATTTAACACATCACCATATATATCTTATCTTCTATGGAAAATAGACAACATATGAATCGAATGGATAGAAAGCAGGAAAAACTGGAACCTGTCTGGATAGACCTCTTGAGATATAGCTTTCATCCATCCATAGATGACCGAATCTCAATGAGTGCTCACTGATCCAATTCCCATTTAAGTCCAAATCTTGACTTTATCAGAACATGGTTGTGACTTGCAACCACCATAATCATAAAAGAATTCATTTTTCCTGAAGATCTGAACAAATCTCAGCAGCACATCACAAACATTGGCACACTGGTCTGCTAGTTCCCTCATCTTCTTCTAGAATGCCTTCCGGTGGAAGTTCGGTGAAGTCAAGGGCAAGTGGCTCTTGGTGTGGATCACAGGATAGTAGTTTTTTAAATTGTGAAATATATATATATATATATATATATATATAAGATTTTACTAGCAAATTATTTTATTATTATTAATAAACTGTTAGTAGGACTTATCTAAGTATAGACAGTATATACGGACCAGTATGTCAGTAGAGAGATGAGAGATACTCGAGCAAGAAGTTGGCTTGGTAAATTTAATTTAGTACTACCTCTGTTCTAATCTTTTCTTATCTTATATATATATATATATGAAAGTTAAAGTTAAAAGACTATAATATCATTTGTTTTAACAAACTCTAATAAAATTGTTTCTCACTTTTGTAAATTTCAATACTTTTGTTTCTCATTTTAGTAAACTTCAATAATTGTTTTAAAGATAAAGTCTTTATAAAATAAATAAAATGATAAAAATATAAAATCTTTATGGACGGAAAGATTATGCTCAACAACTACCACGTGATGACCTCAACATTTCGCTTATACTAATACTTATAAAATAAGGATTATTAGCAATAAAAATAATTTATAGATAAAACTTATATATATATATATATATATATTCTTAGCAATTTAAAACTAAATGCTGTAAAATAAACTATAATAAAAATTTTAAAATAAACTTTTTAAAATTTAAATTCTAACTTATAAACATAATCATAAAAAAAACAATAACGCTGGAGTTGCTAACCAAAGGAGCAGCCTCCTGGACTACAACGGTAGTCTTTCGGTTGAATGTATGGTGGGCCAGTTGTCCAGCCCCACGCACGCGTCAAGTGGCCAGCTCATCCTAACCCTTTTCTACTCGCACCACCTATTCTACTATAAGCTTGCTTGCCCTTTTGATTGAGCAAGCAGTGGAGTTCACTCTGATAGTCTCGTTTTGCACCATCTGGATCCGCTCTGCTAGCATCTCCTTTTTCTGGATTCCTTCTTTACTATGACCACCACTACTGCTTCGTGCAAGCTTGCATGGGAGTTTGCAACTAGCTTACAAATTATTTTTTCCGTTTATTTTTTTAATCAAACTTCTTTCTTTATATTTAACAAAGTTTATAGAAAAATATACTAATATTTTTAATATAAAATAAATTTAATAAAACTAATTTATATTATAAATGTTACTATTTTTATATAAATATAATTAAATTTTAAAAAACATCAAAACGACCTATAATAGAAAACAAACGGGTAAGTATAATTTCTCAAGCGTCCTAATGTCCTGCCCTTGTAGTCTTGCCCCAACAACATCGAGAGCTTTCACAAAAGCGCGCGTCGTCCTCCTGTCGTCTCCGCATGCTTCCTCCTCCTCTGAACTCGTACACCGACTGACTCTCATTGCAGAAAAAAAAACTGCATTCTTTTTTTTGTTTAATACACTGACCTGGCAAGTTATTACTCCTATAACACACAGGGCTACTGTTTTGGTACGTGTTAATGCCGTGCTTATCTCACTCGTATCCTCTCCAGGAAAGCAGGGTGTTTTGAGACGTTTTGGTGTCTAATTTGGCACGGTTTCAATGCTGGACTTGTATGCTGTCAAAATCTGAAAACCTGTACTACTCCAGCTCACTCATGGATTCTTATCTTTTTCACAACAACTTTTTGGGAGGGAGTAAAACTTGAAAATTGGGATCCATTGTCCACACAATCTGCTGGTTTTTATCAACTCTCGTTCCACGTAAAATGGGCCCACATGCCAGATTGATTGCCAGTCATTGTACCAGGGTCCAACTCTGATCCACCCTGGCCTACCTGGGAAGTCTGAGCTGGGTGACAGACCAGCAAAATTTACTGCTACCTACAAGACCTGATTCAAATTAAAACTACCATCATTTTCTCTTTTACTCCACACTGGCATGGACATGATTTGGGCCACAACCAATCTCTCACCTCTCTTGTTTCAGAATTGAAACACAATTCAACAAGAAAAACAACAAGAAGAATCTGTGAGTATGTATCCTCCATGTAGAAGCTGTACCCGAACCGGTTATTAGTAGAAAGTGCAAAGAAAAGGGGCAGTTTTTACCCATACAAAACGGATCATTAATCATTTAATCCAAACCGATCTGGAGTAGGAGAAAAAAGAGGAAGGGAGTAATCAGGTGGGGCGTGGTGATTGGCTGTCACCGATTAATAAATTCCATCTTCTCGGAGGGCGTCCGCGCAAGAAACCGAAGCCGGAGACGAGTCGTCCTCTTCTCGTCGTCCAATCGTGGAGCGGCAGGATTTGAATCCTGGCGAGAGAGCGTGCGTGCGAGAGCGGAGTTTTTGTCCGCTTCCGTCCTCCTCCTCCGCCTCGCAATCCGCAATCCGCAATCCGCGAGGCTGCGGCGGATACAAGAGTCCAGGAGAGAGAGAGAGAGAGAGAGAGAGAGAGAGAGAGAGAGAGAGAGAGAGAGAGCAACGGGTGGAAGTCAGAGAGCGGCCCGCGGCCACACGATACGACACAGGTGCGGTTTACGAATCAATCGGTTTTCCCCTTTCGATCTTTCGTGTTTGTGTTCGGTTGCTGGTGTGTTTGGTCTGACGAAGGAGAGGGTTCAGAGTAGTTCCTTTTGGGTTGTGTTCTTCCTCGTTGTTGTGGGAGAAATGGCGATGTGTTCTTTCTGTTGTTGCGTTTGAGGAAGGGAGAACTGCGGTTTCCTGTGTTCATGATGGGATCGCGTGGATGAATCTCTAAGCAACGAGCGTTTCCATCAGTTCAGATTCGTTTTTGATCTTGTGGTAGCGGAAGAATTTTTTGGATTGTTGTTAGTTGCGGGATAGACTCTGTTCTCGCCAACAATTCCTCTGCTGTGTTTCTTTCCTTTCCTTTGCTGATGTTCAGTTCATTTTTCAGTCTTGCAAAGTGTTAAAACACGCCCCTTTTCATTAGTAGTAAATGATGTGCTTATGATGTTTCCATTTATTTTAGCTCTGGCGATTTCAATCTATATCGTTCTCTTATTGCATCTCTGTCCCATATGGCTTTTCTAACAAAGATCATTGTGCAGAACTTGTAGCCCCGTGTTTCCGATTTCCTTGTGCTGTCATGATTCCAAAATATTTCCACATAGGCTTGTAGGCTAGTTCATGACTTAATGTTATTCAAGAATCAAGAAAAGGTCTCAGTCAGTTATCGGTTCATTTCAAAGTCGTTCTGTTTATCGTTTGTGGATGTGAGTTTGATGAAATAAAAGGCAGTACATGGTTTGTCTCTGTGTGATAAGACCTGTGAAATGTGTAAGTAAAGTAAACGTAATGGTAGGAATAGCTATATTTGTCAAAATGCCTTCCTTACTTCCTTACTAGTTTTGACTAACGACTAGTTTATCTTTGGCATGGCCTTATCGTTATCAAGCCACAAGTAATACAGGCTATGAGATAACCTGGTTTTTCAATGATTTCAATCATTGCTACAGCAAAGTGAGGACTGAGAAGGCAAGATGGTGCAGAAGGAGCTGCCACAGGCATGGTGGTTCGACAGCCACAACCTCGCGAGGACATCTCCATGGCTAAGCAACACGCTGTCAGGTTAGCTTCGAGCAAGTGCCAGTAGATTACTGCTGAATTTTACAATCTTGCAGCGAGATGAACCATCTGTATGCGATCCTTAATAGCATGCTTCAGTGTGATTTGAACTGTGCTAGCCCTATAGGAATTGTTTCTGCAAAAGCAACTTTGTTTTTCAGCTGTCATGAAAATGTTCAAGGTTCTAAAGTTTGTCATGTTCCATTTGAGACTTAGCTGAAAACTTCTCCATGATCATGGGTCCAAAATGTTTTCATCTTTCAAATCTATTAAGTTTATATTTTTATAGAGTATAATCACAATTGCTCGCTCCTTGAAGGTTATGAATTTTGCCCATTATATTTAAATTGTTTGTTTTCCACATTCCCTTTGATTGCAGAACTAGATGACAAGACCAAGCAAATGCTCAAGACGATCGACCAAGACGCAGACTCGTTTGCGCAGCGTGCTGAAATGTACTACAAGAAGCGCCCCGTCCTGGTGGACATGCTCGGCCACCTGTACCGAGCACACCGCTCTCTGGCAGAACAGTATGACCTTCTCAAGCACAGCAATGGCACACGCCACACCTTGTTTGGGCCATCCTCCTTCACTCAGAGTTGGTCTCAAGCAGCAGCAATGGGTGGCAAGGGAACAGGGAGCAGGTCTTCAAATTCAGTATGTTCGGACACCTATGATTCTGAATCTGAAGTTGATGACCCTGAACAAGAAGGCATGGAGGAATTGTCTGAATCCGAGGCCGTGAAACAGTCACAAAACCAAGCAGATCAAGCAGAGCAAGTAGAGCTGATGCGTGCAGAGATCGAAATGCTCAAGGAGAAGAACGCAGAGTTGCAGAAAGCGAGTGCAGAGATCGACAGGCTCAAGGAGAAGAACGAAGAGTTGCAGAAAGTGAGTGAAGAGAACACAGCCCTGAAGGCGGAGCTCGCCGCGAAAGACGAGGAGAAGAGGGAGGTCATCAGGCAACTCGCGTCGTCGTTCGACATCGTAAAGAAGGAGAATTCTACCCTGCGCGAGCGCATCAAGAACCCTTCGCCGCCCCACTCTCATGGCTTTGATTTCAAGAAGCTGACCAAGGATCTATTCTCTGCAAAGCTCTTCACAGCTCACTGCAAGGCTACTGGTCCAATTGTCGCACTATGAGCTCCGGGCAGATGAGCTATTTATTCAGAGAGAATATGGCACCTCCTGACGTTTAGCTCCATGAGAATTCTTGTAGCTCATGTGCATATAGATAGATATAAGCAAGCGACTGTCGACTGTCTGTTGTGTTCTAGGTTTAGGCGCTGATCTGTTAAATAATAATAATAATATGGTTTAAGTAAAGTTGATAAAATAATTTATATTGAATTTAATAAAATTAGTTTATATTAAAATTGATACTATTTAATTGATTTATATTTAAAATTATTTATAGAAATATATGATGAATGTATGTGCACGTTAACATAGGTAAGATTAAAAAAAATATGCTAAAAAATATTATTTATTTATTTATGTGCATGAATTAAATTTAAAAAATGAATAAAAGTTGCTGAAAAATTTTAGAGAAATTTCGAACAAAGATTAAGAAAACAATTTTCTAAATTTTAGATCCATAGTAATGGCACTGTCAGCATGTGGAAATGGCCTAGCGACAACGTAAAGACTGACAAGCGGATCATACCTATCAGCTAGTGTGGGTGCGAAGAGATGATATGACTACAAGCTCGTCAGGCCTGTCAGCGAGCGCGAGCGTGAATATAGGGAGGCATTGCGACTGATGTATGAAGCCGGAACGAGTGATGTGTCACGCGCGGACACGTGGGCGCATGCGACTATAGGAGATCTGAATACGATGTGGTATGTTTGGATTGGTGCAGAGGAACTAGAATAGTGACCGAGCCGGATTCTCTACTGATAAGAGTTGCACTCTGTAGTCTTCCATATAACTGGTAACGTGATGCAATCTGAAGTGCCTATTTCAAATAGTACGGCTAAAAATAACACTATAGTAATTATGAAATCTCAGTGGTATTGAGATATTTTCCTTTGAGATTTTTTTTGTTATAAATAGTGATTAAGATATTAGGAATTGAGAAAATTGAGAGAGTTTTTTATGTAAATTTTATAAGCATAATTTTGAGAATAAATATAAATTTGTCGAAGATTTGTGTATTAATTAATCTCATTTTTCATACTTAATGTTTTGATTTTAAATTAATTTATTTTCTTTGAGTTTTGATTTGATTTTTTTATCTAAAATTTAGCTAATGTGTTTTTTCTAGTTTTTAAAAAAGTTTGACTGGTTAATTATTTTAGATCTCATGTTATCAATGAGGGATTAATTAATTTTAGTTAATAAGTAATTTTAGTTTTTTAATTTCTCAAGATTCAGATGTTCGATTGAGATAATTCTAGTTAGATTTGTTTGTAAATTTTATCTAGTTTATTTTATCAAAATTTTAAGTAAATTGGAGTTATGGATATATAAATATAATCTATAATCTAGTAATGGAATGTTATGGGTTTTATAATTAAAAAAATAATTAAATTTTAATGTTATCTTTAGCAATTATTAACCCCCTCTAATTTTATTAGAGTGTGTCCATACTCGTTTTGACTGTCGCTGTGTTTTTTTACGCTGAAAAGGTTGTTGAAGTTCTAACTTATTACCATTTCATTAATGGTGGGTCAAAGTAAAATAGCCCAAGCGGGCAAGCCAAATGGCAGAATGGAAAGAAAGAAGGAAGGAAATATTAAAGACAAAAAGAAAGAAAGAAGAAGAGAAAGAAGAATTCAGAGAAACAAGAAATGGAAATAAAAGGGGTATGTACATGAAGGGAAACCTATAGTAGTGGACTAGGCTAGCTTGGCAGCCCACCATGGGAGAGAAAAACGTTTGCAAGGCTTGATGCGAAATTCCCAGAGGCTAAGACTTTCACTGATTTTGTCTGTTAGATTCAGCAAGCTGAACTCTTCTTGTCTGAAAGTCCTCGCGTTTCTTGATTTCCATAGGTTGTGTGCACAAGCCGCAAAACATGTTGGCCATCCTTCTTGGAGATGACTGGAGGACTCTTGTAAGATTCTTTCCACAAATTCTAAGACATTTTTTGAATTGATTGCTTGGTTGTGCAACTCCAATTTCCTCCACAACTTACATCTGAGGATTATGTGATCAATGGTTTCATTCGCTGGGCAGACTTCACAGTGCGGGTCATTGGACCATTGTTTCCTTGTTCTGTTAACGTTTGTATTCAGCCTGTCGCGAAATGTAAGCCAGAGAAAAATCTTGCCCGAGCTCGGAATTGCTTTGATCCAGATGAACTCTGCTGGCTTCCATTGCAATCCATGGAAGTTCAGGAGGTTATAAGCTGCTGCAGTTGTTACTTGTGTTGAGGTAAGGATTATTGTTTCCTTTAACTTTTTTTTCACCCTGCCATACAAAAGCCTTCCTTCATCTATCAATTGCCTCAACTGATTTGTCCGGCCATTTCAAACAAGACATGTAGTAGCTTGGGATTGCGGACATGGCTGCGTTAACCATGATTAGTCTACTTTCTCTTGATAAAAAGGCCGGGGATCCAGCCGGCCGGCCAGTCATCTGTCAATTTTATCAATGATCGGGGATAGCATTGCATGTGAGGTCTTGTTTGTTGAAAGCGGCAGACCAAAATAGTTACAAGGCAGCGGACTTACAGGACAGCCTAGCAGCCTTGAGACCTCAAGCGCCTCCTGGTCAGTCATATGGATCGGCACTAGTGCACTCTTACGATGGTTTATGTTTAGACCAGAGAAGGCTGAGAAAGAGTCAGGAAGCTCCTCTAAAAACAGTGCTTGGTCTAGTGAACCATGTAACAGGATCAAGGTGTCGTCGGCATTTTGTAGGGTTGGCGGTGCATTAGGTAATTGCAGTGGATGAGTAAGCTGTCTGGATGCGTGTGCCTGTTGAATCATCTTTTGGAGCACATCCGCGACAAGGATAAAGAGATAGGGTGATAGAGGATCTCCCTGACGAACCCCTCTCTTGTATTCAATTTGCTCTCCAATGGATCCATTGAGTAATAGCTGAGTTTTTTTTTCCCGTGGTTAATAATTTATTGATCCATTCGATCCATCTGTGATCAAATCTCCTATGTTATAGAACTTTGAATAGACAGTTCCAGCTTATCATGTCGAATGCTTTCTGGAAATCCCATTTAAGCACAATCATCGGTTTCCGTTTCCGCAGAGCAAACTGAACCAACTCAGAAGCTAGGAAGATATTTTCAGAAATTGATCTTGTCTTAATGAAAGCTGATTGCATGTCATCGATGAGTCTTTTTATCTCTGCCTGCAGGCGGTTTGCAAGGACCTTGCTGATAAGCTTTGGTATACTATGCAATAGAGAATTTGGTCTATAATCTTTAATTTCCATTGCTAACTCTTTTTTGGGAATCAGGGAAATATAAGAGACATTGACTCCTGACAAGTCTCTGGTTGTTAAAGAAATCATTGAAGATATTGACCAGGTCCGTTTTTAGAACTGAAATGAAACATCTGTAGAATTCATTGGTGAATCCATCCGGCCCAGGACTCTTATTGTTAGGTGACCTGTTAATTGCTGCGACAATTTCCCTCCCAAGTGAAGGGGCAAGAAAGGTTAGCAAGGCTTTGCTGGTTTGTGTATAAGTCAGACAGATTTACTGTGTCCAACGAGGGAGAAGGAGAACTGAAAATGGTTCTGAAATATTCCGTTGCAATTTGCATCTTGCTGATGGAGTCGTAAACTTCAATGCCATCTTTGATTAATAATCTAACTTTGTTCCGTCTATGATTTATGGAGGCTGCTATGTGGGAAAACCGACTATTTTTTATCTCCCACTATACACCACGTAATTTTTGCTCGACGTTTCCATTTCAGAGCCCAGAACCAGGTTAAGTCCTTGAGATGCTCACGGGCTTTGTTCCTGAGAATAAACTCTATTGAAGTTAAAGGCCTCCATTCTTCTAATTTATCTAAGTAGTCTATCGCATATTTATTTATATGGAGTTCAGCCTGTAGACCTTTCTTCCGTCTGTTCCACGCCCGAATCTCAGCAATCAGCCTTCTCAGTTTTAAATTGATGATAGTGATACTCGTTGCTGGGCGTGCTCCTCTTGTCCAATCTTCGATAACTAGCTGCTTGAAATCATTCATTGTGCAGCCAGAAGTTCTCTAGACGAAAGATATTGGAGTGATTAACAATTGTTGAGACCTCAGCAAGAATTGGTGTATGATCTGACGTGGTTGCAGTTCGAGACGACGCAGCCGTGTTCAAGAATGTTTGGCTCCAGGTAGTGTTAATTAAAACTCTGTCCAGCCAAACTAAAGTTGGGGTTTTCCTTTTGTTGGACCAAGTGAATCTCCTGTTTGGGATTTGTATGTCAATAAGTTCTTGTTGATTGATCCACCGGTTGAAAGCTTCCATTCCTCATCAATTAACATTATCACTGGTTTTCTCTTGAGTAGATCTGTATATGTTCTAGTCTCCCAGCAGCATATGTGGTTCATTGACTCCTTGGTTTGTTACTGTTAGATCATCGAAAAGGTCCTGTCGTAGGATATCATCAGAGAGGGCATAGATGTTTGTTATAACAAAGCCTAAGTTATCTGAAGTCGAGAGAAAGAGGCTGAGATAGAAGAAGGGAGCTATATCTCAAGATTGCAGTAAACTTCTGGTTGTTCCAGCTAATGAGGAGGCCGCCGGCTGCACTAACAGACGGCTGAAAGAAGTAGCATCTGATGCTATATAAAAATTATCATTATTTAATTATTTTTTATTTAAATTTATTTATGAAAATATATAATGAAACGTGCGATTGTATGTGACTAATGAGAGTTAATTTATGATATATGTGTCCTAAAACGGTTGTCTTGAGATTAAATTTGATCAATAGTAAGGATGGAAACTACACTTAGAGATGAGTGAAAATTTAGTATGGTCAAGATACTATGAAATTAGAATTAAGATATTTTAGAGCTCAACGGTGAGATCTATATTAAGAATACTGAGTGGATGAGATTAGATACAAATTAACACACGGTAGGTGGATAGAAGGATTTCATAATAAGCTTTATAAGTTATATACGAGAAATTCTAGAAGAAGAAAAAATCAATTTGACTTCTAGATTTACGTTGGATTGTTCTTCTTATTTAAAAAATTATATAATTAGTATTTATTTTGTTATGATTTATTTATAATTATATAAATTTTAACCATGATTTATTATTTTTATATTTGTATAAAGAATTTGAATAAAACGAATAATTAAACATATATTTAAAAATTAATGGTGTCATGCATAAAAAAATTTAAAGAGTACTAGCTCAGCAGAAAAAACTCTTTTCTGTAGGAATCTGGACAAGCTTATAGATAGGTGAAGTTTTTTTTTTTGACGGAGGTAGTACTGAATATGCGTATTCCCTTGGCTGTATTATTTTATTTTTTGAAGAAAAAACTGAAAAAGAAAAGGAAGAAAGGGGGTAGGTGGAGGAAGCAGCACATGGCTCGCGTTCGTGATATTGAGGCGATTTTCTCCGGTGTCCACCTGGACTCCGCTCCGCTCGATATAAATCCACGCCTCCTCGGTTTCTCGATTCTTCTTCCACGGAACAGGGCCCAAGACTGGAAGCGCAGATCGCCTTCTCCTCCTCCGCATCCGCATCCTCTCTTATCCTCGCGTCGCAGGGGTCGCCTGAGGTATGCATCGCCCAAACCCACCCCCCCAAACCTTCTAGGGTTCTAATCGCTCCTGCTCGCTGCGCTGTGCTGTGGGTTTTGGCCCCATCCGCGGGCTCCGATTCCGCCGGAATAGCCGGATCTGTGGCCAGTCGGCCGGGTGAATCTCTATGCTAATTTAGCTTTCGATTTGGCCGCGCTTCGGTGGCGATTTGTGTTTGGCTTCGCGTGTGATTGTGCGGGCGTGGCTCGACATCTGGGCGCCCAGAAATCCCTGTTAGATTTATGGTTGATGTGGTAGTTCCGTGCTAGGGGAGTAGGGGTTAACTCAGCTTCTCAGGATCGGAGGTTTAGGTGGTTCGGAGTAGCAAAATGAACCGCGCACGCGCAGCTGAGTTGTAGTGGCTTCCAGTATCATCTTCTGTGGCCTCTTAGGTTATTACTGCACTAGAATTCGATGGTTTCTGCCGTCACAAGCTAATTACATGCGGTTGAACAAATTTCTATACGACCTGAGGAAGATGGGATGGTTTTCTGCGTTTAATATTTGATTATAGGGCGCAGTCTCTGAAAATTGTGTGGGTATATTGAGCTACTATAAGGGATCAGAGGATACCAAATGTATTATGTGGGTATATTGAACTCCTTTTGGCTTGTTTGCAGAACACATAGACAATGGTGAAGGCTGTTGCTGTGCTTGCTAGCAGCGAGGGTGTCAAGGGCACCATCTTTTTCTCCCAAGAGGGAGATGGTAATTCACCGCATGCTGCGAGATCTTGTACTCTATCCTTCTGTGTTCTTTGGGCATAATTTGTTGGTTTTCGTATTTAGGTCCGACCACCATAACTGGAAATGTCTCTGGGCTTAGGCCAGGGCTCCATGGATTCCATGTGCACGCACTGGGTGACACCACTAATGGCTGCATGTCAACTGGTACATACATTTCATTCCCCTTTTGTTTATCATGTGAAGTGGATTGTAGTGTGCTTATTGGGGAAATTGTTCTATACTATAGGCCCACACTTCAACCCTACTGCGAAGGAACATGGGGCACCAGAAGATGCGAACCGTCATGCTGGTGATCTTGGAAATGTAACAGCTGGAGCAGATGGTACTTTTGTTTCACCGCCTTTGCGTTTCTTACATTCTGTAATTTTGGAGAGTACCATGTTTTCTGCGTTGGCTGAAAATTTGATAGCTTGTGCAAACAGTTTATGCACCGTAACTATCATGCATAACCCCACTGACAGTTTTGACTTATTGCCTGTCCAGGTGTTGCAAATGTCAATATCTCTGATAGCCAGGTAGGGAATGCTCGTGCTCTCTCAGTGAACAATTGTGTGCTGACTCTTTTCTTATCGTTTAGTCTAAACACAGTTTATTTGACATCAGTAATATTCTTTGAACGGCAGATCCCCCTTACTGGACCACACTCCATCATTGGTCGAGCTGTTGTTGTCCATGCTGATCCTGATGATCTTGGCAAGGGTAATGCACAGTGAACACTTGTGTCTGTAGGAATGATTCTTTGTCAGCTGATTGTTGTTTTGGATAGAGACATGAAGCCCATGTTTGTTCAGATTTAATATACAAGGTGTTTGTGTAATATACCTTTTTATTGTTTATCAGGTGGACATGAGCTTAGCAAGACCACTGGAAATGCTGGAGGCCGTGTTGCTTGCGGTGAGTGACTTTGTTCTATTTATGTTCTTTTGTCAAATCTGTTTACTAATTCGTGGATAATTTCCCTTTTCGCGATTCCAAATCTCGTTTGTTTTTACTTTCACACTTGGTGAACTGATTGAACTCCCACCCATTCTGTCTGTTCTTATGATGCTTGTTCTTCTGTCTGTTTCAGGAATCATCGGACTCCAGGGTTAGACGTCTCCAGTTTCCAACATACAGAAGTTGTTCATGTTCGCTCGTATGGATGTTGGAATAAGCACCTGGTGTGTATAAGATCAGTGCGCAGTTTGCATCAGTTTATTTTATACATGCTACACTCTTGTCTGAACATTACACACTGTCGTTTGACTTGAGTGCATGTTTTTAAGTAGCATTGGTGGATTCGATATGCTTTACATTCCAGAAACCTATCATCAGTATGATGCGTATGAGACCGTTGCTTTTTCGGTAACATTTTCTTCCGTAGGGAACTTTGTCTGGTGCTGCGCAGGTGCACACTTTATCAACCAAGCCTGATCAATAAGTAGATATATATCCTTCGAATTTGCTGCTTGAAGAGCCGCTGGTGAATCTTGAACAAATCTGAATTCAACCGACAACGCATTTCAGAAAGATAAACACTATCAACAACAATGCCGTGCCAGCCAAACGAAATACGTGAATAGCAAATGCTGAACGGAAAGAACTAATGAATTTGCAGAGAACGGCAGGTTTTTACTGTTGAGACAGTAGCCTCCTAAACCATGGCACACATTTATCAAGGCACGGATAACACTAAGCACATGACAGGCTAAGTTTTGCCTGATAATCTATCTATCTATCTATATATATCCAATATAGCTAAAACCAAAAGCTTAGCATATATACTATGTAGTTTAAACCAAACGTTTAATATGCATCAAGCCATTTCACCCTTAAAACCTTGACTATTGAATCTTTGTAAAAATACAGATGTACCTCAAAGTATTCGTTCGATGGCTTCGGGGAGATCTTAACTGAAAGAATATTGATCTCCATGTATAACTGAATAATTGAAACACTATAATTCTCTCTATTCGTGGCCTTAATACGTTAGCTTCTCATGCATTTGCCAATTCATCTAAGCAACTATGGTTCACGCAGCTTCATATATCTATTATGAATACATCATTTTTTATTGGTATCCATACTGTTGTGGGGCAGCTCGAATTTATACCGAAAATGCATTTCTACATCGAAGCAAATGTAAATACTACAAGATAATGCACATCATCAGCAGATTGTGTCCTAACCATCCGTTTCAACAAAAAAACAAAGAAAAATTAAAACTGATCAACCATAAGCAATTTATGTTTCAAACATTATGGACAGTGTTTTGATTTTTTTTGGCGTGTATTTGTTCTTCTTTTTAACCAGCTTATTGTTGTCTGAAATTATTTTTTTTCTTCATTAGTAGCTTCTTAAAATAAGCTTAATTAGTTTGGCATGATTTATGTTGGCATAATGCATACATGAACGGGTTAACAAGTAAGCACAATATCAAAATATTAATTCGAGTCATCTCAAAGAAAATCTTGCATTGTTGCTAACTACTAAACAATATTTTTTTATTTTGTTCAATCATTCTTCTCTTTTAGTCTGCACGTCTTTTCAAAGTCGTTAACATGTACATACCCATCCCGTCGCAATACATATAATCTAATCGAGACCTTCTGCATACTTGGAACCCACTGGCCATCATTTATTGCTATAAAGCAGATCTTACGTTTAGCCATGTCATCACGTTATTTTAGCCGTTGGATCAACACTGTCCCTCAGATAACCACCATTAGATCTTCATTACTTTAACAGACTCCTTCCGGCATCTGTCTTAGCCCATTAGTCCTTAGCAGAAGTAAGCCTCCATCCGACCCACCTAGGAAAGTCTCCCTAAGCGGCAGGCTCGATCGAATGTAGGTTACCTACGGGGCAAATAATATGGTTTCCTTTTTCTTAAGTAAATAACTAGCATAATGCCTATATATTGTAATGGGAAAAACTAAAAATACGATGCATATTAGTGTACGATTAGAATTCAACATTTTTCTATCTGATCCCTTTAATGAAACATATTCTTTATATATGTCAACATGCATGCCACATAATATTGGGTGTTAGGCCGTAATTTTATGTTTATCGTAAAAATAGTAAAATCAGAAAGTGGGGGGAAATCATACGGTTGAATCATTTTAGAAAAACAGTAATCATGATCGGAAAGGTTGTCAGCGGACTTTATTTTTAGCAAGAATAGAATAGCCAACGTGAAAATCATAGAAGAACCCAAACAATAATCAAAATTGGAGGCCAGAAAAGATTAGAGATATGCTTAGCCAACCAACCTTGGCCTCATTGTGTGGCAATGCCTGTAGTTGAAGATCTTGCTGTAGCAATGCGTGCTGCTTCACCCCGGAGACAAAAAGCGTATGCAAAGATTTCACAATAAAGCTGATCTAAGTTGTGATCGATGTTATATGTACACTGTAGAACTGAAAATCTGTTTCTCCTTAATATAAAGGGCTTAACTCCTAACTCCTTGTTTTTTCAAAAAAAAAAAAAAAACGAAGAAGAAGGAAGATTCCACAAAAAGGCGCTCAAATCAGAGGGTAAATTTCCTGATCTCATGGACGACGTCGGGAGCGGAGGCGATGGCCGACGGCACCATGAGGAGCTCCCGGTCGGCGGTAGCACTTGGAGCTGATGGTCTTGGTCGCCGGGCTGCCGGAGAAGCCGCAGCTGTTCATGCACAGCCGCGTGCCTGCCGCGATCACGTGATCGCCTTCGCTAGCTCGATCTCGCCGCAGGTCCGATCGATCGACGGGAAATTCGTCAGCCGTTGGTGCTTGCAGACCGGCGGTGCAGCGAGGCGCACCACGCGGGTGGAGTTGGGGGTGCCACGTGATATGGCGTGCAGGCCGATCGGAGGCAGAGAATCGACACGGACGGGCTGCATCACGGCATTTGGTTTGTTCATAGTTTCCGTTTTATAGCCGACACATGTGTGGGAGCCGCTTGCTCTGAGGCTTGTCGACGCATTCCACGATTCGGCGGAGTGCGGGGAGGACGCGATCTTGGCAGTGGCGGCAGACGGACGCGGTGACGATGGGCTTCTTCGGTGACGGCCGGCGATGGTGACGGCGGTGCCCAACCACAGCGCGGACCGAAGGAGAGGGCGACACGGGAAAAGAATATACAGTCCTCATGACAAATTAAAGTCTACATAAATGTAGCACTTGAGTTTTGTTTTTCTTTATTTACAGAGTACCCAGAGCATAAATCTTGGACAAATCAATCGGTGAGATAGATAGAAGAGAAAGTATAAGTACTTGTGTACTAGCTGCTAATCTCCAAACAAAGAAAGAAAAAACTTAACCGATCGTTTCGAACTTAATAATTTCACGGTACAAAGTGGAGTAGACTCTTCCTTATTATCCGTTTATTTTGCATCTTTGCATGTCTTTTGCACTGATTTTGATGCGGAGGCACGTGTGCGCACAGTTGTCTATGAGACAATCCGTTCTGCTCTACTCTTTCGACATTTTGACCAGCTTTCCCACCATGAAGCCGCCGTCGACGACGAGGTTATGGCCGTTCACGTACTTGGCCTCGTCGGACTCCAGGAAGACGGCCGCCCTCGCTATGTCCTCGGGGTCGATCAACGGGCCAGCTTTCATCTGGTCCATGAAAGCCGCCATGACTCCCTTGACCTCCTCGAAGCTCATACCGGGGTAGGCCTCTTCAACTTCCCTAGCAGCGTCGCGACGCCGCACGGCGAGATGGCGTTCACCCGCACGCCGTGGCGCGCCAGCTCCCCGGCCACTGCGCGCACCACGCCGAGCACGGCCGCCTTCGAGACGCCGTACGACGTCGGCCCCGTGCCGCCCATCACGCCCGACACGCTCGCCACCATGGCGCGCGCGGCGTGCTTGGCGGCGGCCATCGCGGCACGGCATTAACGGCCATGACGCGGTCGAACTCGCCAGGTCCAGGGAGGCGAGCGTCGACGGCGCCAGGGAGCCAAGGACGCCGGCGTTGCTGTAGAAGACGTCGAACCCGCCGTGGCGACCTGTGCCTCGTCCGTGACGTCGCGGCGCGCGCGTACGTCGCGCCAGCCCCGAGCTCGGCGGCGACGGCGTGGCCGAGATCGTCCTGCACGTTGGCGAGTATAACGTTCGCGCCATTGTTGATGAACTCGGTCGCCGACGCCTTGCCAATGCCCCTGGCGGTGCCGGTGATGACGGCGACCTTCCCGGCCAACCTGCACCGATTACCATGATCCACATCACTTCACAGCATAATACAGCTAGCACAGATAAACACAAAATGATCATTAAATCATATAAGAAACCTCTGAGAGTTCGTCGCGGTGGAGAAGTGGTGGAGGAAATCCGACAACGATCACTTCCCCCTAACACAAACAGAAAATAGACTGTAATCAAGAACAGGCATGAAGTTGCTCTTCTAATCTGATCAGACCTGAGAATGAACTGCATTGTTCTCAGCATCATAAATTTCTCCCGATCCAATAAAAAACCGGGTTCTAAATTGCTTGAGCTGCTCAGTGGTGAGGCAGGGAGAGGGTATTTATGCTCTGAAATTGGGCATCTCGCTGTGGACTGAGCTAGCTCTCGTCAATACGGAAGCTCAGTTCATCCAAGCCAGTGGTACGTACGCCACATGCAACATGATTGTCATTAGTTTTATCACTCTTTCGTTGCCATCAAGTACTAGTAGCAAGGACTCAAAGTTGCTTAGTTCTTTTTTCAGCGACGGCTAAGCATATCGCCATCAGTAGCGTAGTTTGGTACTGCACAATCGTTGCGATCTCCAATCTGGAGACAACGGACCAGTTTGGTCTAGGGTTCCGATGATCGATTCAACAATCAATAGCACTGCTAATAAAAGAAATAAAATTAGAATTTTTAGAAAAATAGCAGACGTCACATGACGTCGCCGGGGCGGAGTGCAGGAGAGAGCACCTGTCTGAGCTGATCGCGCTGACATGGCTACCAAGGAGGAATTGTTGGCGATTAGTCCTGAACTCCGCAGGTGTTCGACGGAATGCCACTAAGAAAACAGAGTATGAACACCCAGCATGCCCCCCGAATGGACCGCGCCGCCCCGCGGCAGGAGTGCATGCGGGCACCCGACGCGTAAGACTCGGACGCGCTTCCTGCATGAACTCGCATGCGTCAAAACCCACAACATTGCGCACGGCCGCCACAATCCGGGGTAGTGTGCCACTAGGAAGGTAGAGCAAAAGAAACATGGAACAGAAGAAGCGAAGCGCTAGGATTAATTCAACAATCACCGGCGCCACCAGTTGCATTGGTAGGGCGACTGCGGGCGGAGTTCGTCTAGAACGGCGCCAAGGTCGTTCTCGCCGACATCCAGGACAACCTCGGCTGCGACGTTGCGGCGGAGCTCAGACAGGACTCCTCGTACACCCGCTGCGATGTCACAGATGAGAAGCAGGTGGCGGTGTCCGTGGACCTCACCGAGGCGCGCCACGGCCGCCTCGACGTGCTGTACAACAACGCCAGCGTCATCAGCTCATTGTCGGTGATGTTTGTGGCCTCCGTCGACCTCGCTGACTTCGACCGCACCATGGTGCTGGACGCCCGGGCCATCGTCGCCGGCGCCAAGCACGCCACGCGGGTGATGGTCCTGCACCGGAGCGGGTGCATCCCGTGCCGAACACACTCCAGGCTACATTCGGTTAGGGTTTGATAACCTGAACCCTAACACGCAAAATAGTACATCCACGTATGATTAATAAAGTATAAGTTAAAAAAACTTAAAAAATAGAATAACACGATTTTTTCTATAGTAATTTTTTTAATAAAAAACGTACCTTGCGCATTAAAAACAAATAGAAGAAGTTTGTAACTGTACAAATGAACGCACCTAAGTCAGTTTCTTGTCACAGATCCAACTGGTTCACGCCCTCGCTGTGGTCGATTCGGTCCGTTGCGTGCTATAGGAGTAGCTGCTTGCCTTCTTCCTCTTGTCTTTTTTTTCAATCCATCACAAGCTAATTGTACATTAATCGTAATATGAGTCCTGAGGCCTCTTTTTTCTAAGCACACACAGTACATCGTGTGAGGGTTTTTTTTTTCATCGCATGATTTGACTTGAGAAATGTGCACCGAACGATTGAGAAGGGTCATGCACTGACCAGTATATATGTGCATATATATACTATATCAAATACAAGGATGTGTTTATGCACAAGCAACAAGCGGCTGAATTTTCTTCAAGATTTGCAAGATCACGACAATAAGATCAAATTCAACCTTCTCTCTCGGTCAATTTGAACCGTAAATATATATTCCAGACCTAAACTGTGGACTTGTCACACATGACACACGACGATCAATTTTTCACAGCTCACACATACATGACAGTATGATACACATGAATTTTTGAACTATTAACACACAATACCTCCGAAGGAGCCCTGCTCGGGACGCCCTTGTTCTCAAAGGGGAGCTGAGCTGATCGCTGTTTTGCTCGAGAGGTGGCAATGGAGCGCACTGCTAGCCTCCTATAAGAGTTCATAGCTACAAATTGGTTATTTTATCTTACTTATAGCGCTTAGCCACATAAATTGAAGCATATGCCATCTATTAGTGCATAATGACTATTACTATTTCGTTGTTGAATTTTTTTATTTTTTATAATTATTTTATGCAGATGAGTATGCATGCTCTCATGTTGTAAAAATCCAATTCAACCAATTCAAAGTATAGAAACATCGAAAAACTACGAATCTTTGTAGTTTTTATTATACATAGAAAAGTACCTCGTGGTCATAAAATTACACTACCAGAGCAAGCTCGTGGGTCTGTAACAAAAAAACATGTTTTCCTGTCAGAAAAATTATTTCTATAGGTGCACCCACAGAAATATCCGATGTAAAAATGACTACAGAAAAATTCAAAGGTTTCCCTATAGAAAAAACATTTTTGATAATTCTATTATGTGGTTGGAACACACAAAAATTTTATTGGCGTTAGAAAAAACCATAGCAGTTTCAAAATCTGTGAGACAACTTATAACAAAATATGATGTGCTGCAGCATAAAATAAATATTTGTCATCAGAAAGTACAAACATTTCTCCTCTAGGTAGTTAAAAAAAAACTGACAGAACAATCACAAATGAAATAATAAGGATTCATAAATAATACACTAAAAAAAGTGAAATAACAATACATTCTAAACTAATACATCCAAACAGTGAAATAATACAACCGTTATACATTACATTACATGATACATCTAAATAGTAAAATAATCACGGATTCACAAATAATGCACCCAGAATCACAAATCATTCAAATACTGCCAAACTCCCAACTAATCAAAGAGAACACATTTCAGAGCAATACTTGCATCATCCCCATAGGACTTAATTATGTTTACAAACAAATAGGTGTCCTGATATCAACTTCATTTACTAAATGAAAGAACACAACTACTTCGCTTCAAACAACACCTCAAACCAGGTGTCCAAACGAATATGTCCTTCATATCACATATGTCTAACAATCTCTCATACTTGTTACCAGCAAAAAAAACCATGAAGTACTATTCTATCCAAGTTAGTACTAAAAGAAAAGTTAGGCGAGGTACTGTTATGAGAAAAAAAAACAATCTACTTCATTGATGCATTGTGTATCTTGAATTATACAAATACAAGATACAAGACCACCTAGGTGATGGTCCCGCACTAAAGCAGGCAGGTGCATCCTGTGCATTGTCGGAGGAGGGTGGTTGGTAACCTAACTCAACACGTAAAATATTATATCCGACTAGCGTATGGCTAATAAAGTATAAGTTAAAAAGTTTTAAAAATACTATAATATGATTTTTTATAAATAATTTTTTCTATAGTAATTTTTTTTATAAAAACACACCATTTACCCATTCATAAAACGTGTGTACTAAAAATAAAAACAAAGGAGAGTAGTTTGTTTGTTATCATAGATCCGACTGGTTCCAGCGAGGGCGTTGTGGTCCATTCGGTCCGTTACCTGCATAGGAGTAGCTGCTTGCCTTCTTCCTCTGGTCTTTTTTTCAATCCTAATAGTACATTAATCCTACTATGAGTCCTAAGGCTTCTTTTTTCCAAGCACACACAATACATCGTGTGAGGGTTTTTTTTCTATCTTGTGTCTCTGTCAACTTCTTTCGTAGGATCATAATGACTATTAATATTTCATTGTTGAATTTTTTATTTTTTATAATTATTTGATGCAGACAAGTATGCATGCTCTCAAGTTGTAAAAATCCAATTCAAAGTATATAAACATCGAAAAACTACAAATCTCTATAGTTTTTATTATACATAAAAAAGTAACTCATAGTCATAAAATTACACTACAAAACTTGGGACCAAGAATATGGGCACGAAACAAAAAAACATGTTTTCTCATCAGAAAAATTATTTCTATAGTGCACTCATAGAAATATTCCATAGAAAAATGACGATGGAAAATTTTAACTGTTTTGTGTAGGTTTCTATAGAAAAAAAATCTTTTTCACAATTCTATTATGTGGTTGGAACACAGAAAAAAATTATTGGCGTCAGAAAAAACCATCGCAATTTCAAAACATATGAGACAACTTATAGAAAAATACGATGTGTAGCCGCATAAAATAAATATTTGTCATCGGAAAGTACAGACATTTCACCTCTAGATAGTGACCTAAAAACCGATAGAATAATCACAAATGAAATAATAAGGATTCATAAATAATACACTAAAAAAGTGAAATAACCATAAATTCACAAATAATACACCAAAAAACACAAATCATTCAAAGACTGCCAAATTCACAACTACTCAAAGAGAACATATTTCAGAGCAATACTTGCATCATCGATAAACATCATGTCCTACCGCTGATCCCATAAGAGTTAATTATGTTTACAAACAAAAAGGTGTCATGATATCACCTTCACTTACTAAATAAAAGAACAAACTACTTCGCTTCAAACAACACCTCAAACCATTACTTAGGTGTCCAAACGAATATGTCCTTCGTATCACATATGTCTGACAATCTCCTATACTTGTTGCCAGCAAAAAACCATGAAGTCTTTTTAAAGTACTATTCTATCCAAGTTAGTCCTAAAAGAAAAGTTTGGCGAGGTCCAATCTACATTAAATCTACTTCATTAATGCATTGTGTATCTTGAATTGTGCATTGTGTATCTTGAATTGTACAAATGCAAGATACAAGACCACCTGGGTGATGGTCCCGCACCGGAGCAGGTGCATCCTGTGCACTGTCGGCATTGGGGGTAGCTGAGAGAGGAGGGTGGTGGAGACGGGCACGAACGAGATGGAAGGGATGACGCTGGAGGAGGAAGACGTGGCGAGGGTGGCCGTCTTTCTGGCATCCTTCGAGGCCAAGTACGTGAACGACCACAGCCTCGTCGGCGGCGGCGGGTTCCCTTGCGGAAGCGGGTGAACGTGCCAACACCTCGTCGCTCGTGAATCTGACGCAAAACTGAATAACATTTTGTGAGGTCTACTGGGATGCGATGTAAGTTTACGACGCTGCACGTTTAGTCTATCCTCCATTGCTGTTTTTTTCTTCTCTTATTTCGGTTTTCTTAGAGGAAAAATTTGCGAATCATTCAGAAAATAAACAGTTTTGCTAGACCACTGTCGACAGAAAACAGTGATAAAAAAGTTTCAACTTTTTAGTCGCAGGATGTGTTTGAGATTCACCAGGGGAGGGGGGTGGAGAAAATTTTGCTTGCACGTAGAGGCAGGGAGTTGAACCCGCGCAGCTGACTTTGACTCAGGGCGACACTAACCACAACATCCGGTAAAGCTTTTTGGCCACACATTTTATGGCTGATTTAGTCAAATCACACCGTCAACGCATGGTTACGTATCATTATCACGTACATGGATATGCTTCAAGTTTTGTGCAGCGCCCTTCCGTTCAGCCAAAGCAATGAGTGGACTACATTTAGCAAAAGTTAGAAGTGGGGCTGTGAAATACTGGGCCCAAACTAAGAGATACACACGTTCATGTCATAATCAAGGCATGATCTATTTCTTACAATGTAATTATATTACGTTTACAGTGTAATTACATTGTTTGCACTGTAATTTTTCAATTGATGTGACTGTAATTTTTCAATTGCAGTGTAATTACTCAAAGAGAACATATTTCAGAGCAATACTTGCATCATCGATAAATATCATATCCTACCGCTGATCCCATAAGAGTTAATTATGTTTACAAACAAAAAGGTGTCATGATATCACCTTCACTTACTAAATAAAACAACACAACTACTTCGCGTCATCTCCATCGATAACTTAGAAACAACACTTCAAACCATTACTTAGGTGTCCAAAAGAATATGTCTTTCATATAATGTAGTTGCTACCAAACGATCATCACATATGTCTGACAATCTCCCATACTAGTTGGTAGCAAAAAACCATAGTGTTTTTAAAGTCCTATTCTATTCAAGTTACTGCTAAAAGAACAGTTAGACGAGATGCTATAGTGATAAACAAAAAACAATCCACTTTGTTGATGCATTGTGTATCTTGGATTATACAAATGCAAGATACAAGACCACGCCGGTGATGGTCTCGCACCGGAGCAGGTGCATCCTATGCACTACCAGCACTAGAGGGCAGCGTGGTGCCACACAAGTACAACATCTCCAAGACCATGGTCATAGGAGTGGTGCGCGCCATGGTGGGCGAGCTGGCATGGCACGGCGTGCGGGTGAACGCTATCTTGCCACACGGCATCGCGACGCCGTTTAGCCTCCGCAGGCTGGCCGAGGCGTACCCATGGGCGAGCGAGGAGAAGCTGAGTTGGAGGGTGGTGGAGACAGGCATGAACGAGATGGAAGGGACAACGTTGGAGGTGGAAGACGTTGCGAGGGTGGCCGTCTTCCTAGCATGCATCGAGGCCAAGTACGTGAACGGCCACAACCTCGTCGGCGGCGGGTTTACCGGCGGGAAGCAGGTGAACGTGCCAACACCTCGCCGCTACATGTTTCATGGACTAATAAGGATTCTTAAATAATCACAAATAAAATAATAAGGATTCATAAATAATTCACCAAAAAAGTGAAATAACCATAGATTCACAACTAATACACCAAAATAGTGAAATAATACACCCATTATACATTACATGATACATCCAAACAATGATATAATCACGAATTCACAAATAATACACCCAGAAGTCACAAATCATTCAAATGCTACCAAATTCACAACTATTCAAAGAGACCACATTTCAGAGCAATACTTGTATCATCCACAAACATCAAGTCCAACTAATGATCCCATAGGAGTTAAGTATGTTTACAACCAAATAGTTGTCCTGATATCACCTTCACTTACTAAATGAAGGAATACAACAACTTAGTTTCATCTTCCAGCCATTACTTGGAAACAACACCTCAAACCATTAATTAGGTGTCCAAAAGAATATGTCTTTTATCTAACTTAGTTGCTACCAAATAATCATCACATATGTCGACAGTCTCCTATACTTAGTTGCCACAAAAACCATGAAGTCTTTTGGAAGTCCTATTCTATCCAAGTTGCTATCAAAAGAACAGTTAGACGAGGTGTTGTTGTGATAAACAAAAAAACAATCCACTTCATTGATACAATGTGCAAATACAAGATACTATGCTATGTCAACCATCGCGTTACTACCAGAGGGATTGCTGATGCATCCAATGTTTCCCTCGCAGACGATGTTCTCCTTGTTGTCCATGTTGGTGTCGGTGGCCCCATCATTTTAAGTTTCCTGATGCAAGCCCGTAGCCAGTTGGCTAGAATAAACAAGTACCACCATTAAGATAATTAATTGGAAGTATGTTACAATATAAATACTAAATTTGTGAGGATGACAACAGTGAGGTATGACCTATTATAGATCCTTAAATACCTGACGGCATGCACAGTCAGATAGTTCCCCGCATGCGCCTCATGCTACGAAAGGACTATGACCGTTGTGTTATAGGTCAATTAGTAAATCGATGAGTGCACTGTTAGGTATTACTAGCAAATTATCTATAACTGCAATGTCATTGATTATTTTTTTACAAAATCAACGACTATATTGATATAGAAAATATTATATCTTCACTGACAGTATACCGTCATATATCCAAACTTTTATAGTTTTTTGTTATTGTTTATATATTTGGATGTTTAATTTTCTTTCTACAATATTAGATTGTAATAAAATAGAGCTGAACTGATAGAAATCTTCATATAAAAACATTCAATAGAGTTTAACAAAAATTGTATCGTTCAGTGAAATGTAATGATTTCTAACATAAACATAAACAGTAGATAGCACAACCATTGTTCAAATATGTTCTGAATGGGACACTAATTTGAATATAGTGCGAAAACAAATAACTGCTATCAATCTAACATTGTTTTTTGACCATATGATAGATCAACCAAGCATCTGTGCAAGGAAGGGATCATTCCCATCAGCAACACCAGAATTTTCTTCAGCATTTATCCCACCATCTATGGACACATATCCATTTTGAACAGCATCGACATTCTCGGCAGTGGTTGGTCTATCAATCGTAGGTTCATATCCATTTTCAGCAGTGTTAGTATTCTCTGTAGAAGTTGTCCTACCAGCAGGAGATGCCCAGATTCCATTTTCTCCATAATTGTGTACAACTTGTGGGTACCCAGATGAACTATCACCAGTTCTCTGAATTCCAGCCCCATGTAAATTGTGAGGACCCTTGCATATCTTAGTAAGCATCAAAGTGAGTACAAGTTATGTAGGAATTACAAGGCAAACTTGCTTAATTAGAAAGTAACATCTCACAATTTTACCAGATATGCTGCTGAAGTATTTCCAAAGATATGATTCCAATTCAATGGTGGAACTGTTCGAAACATTGGACCTTATAGTTGAGGCTAACAAAATAACTGAACTCGGTATTTTCTTGTACTTTCATGCTGCAATATTGTATAACATAATAGCTATCCAACACAACATCAAAAGTAGAAAATGACATATACCTGACTAAATTGTGCATAGTAGGATAGCATTTGTTGCATTTGTAGTTCCTATCAAGCATCTCTCTCTTGATTTGCTCGTTGAATCTCTTGACGGGCCTCCTCTTGGGCTTGTCTTATTATTTCAGCTTCACGTTCGTTCATCCCCGCAACCATTCCTGCCTCTTCCTGCAAACGTTGTTCAAGCTCACCGTCTACTCTCTGACACCTTGCACGTTGAAATTCAGAAGATGCTGTAGCAGTGCAAGTAGTTTGCACCAACTCACTATCAAATGCACCATCTGCCATTGCAAAACGACCATGTGGCTTCCCACTGGTACAATCGTACATCACTTGAGGGTCAAAACTACTGTGGAACCAATCTACATCCGGACCATCCTTCTCAATTATGTCATCACGATATTGAACCTGTTATATATTTGACAAAGTTAATAAAAAAAGTCAAAGTACTATTGTATAGCAAGAGTTTTCATGTACTATAAACATACCAAGCTCTCCTGGGCACGAGGGATGGCGACTTCAGGCACATCTGCGTCTTCTATGTTTGCCACTTCCTCCCTTGAGGCCCCAGCATGAACAGCATATCCCTCTAATACTCCAAATGACCTCCCGTATGTATCCTAAAAAAACTTCAGTTACTAAGAAAGCATAATAAATAATGAAATCTGCAAAGTCATTTGGCATACCATTCGCTGGCATGTCCTAGTGACTGAACAAGAACCACCATGATGTTCTGAAGCAGGACTACTTATCCTAATAAACTCATCAGATGCCCATCGCCTACTTAAAAGGTTCCATGTATCAGTGTTGATCTGGCTGAATGGAACCTTCTCGTACTCACAGGATTGTAGGTAAATCATCTGGGCAGACTTGAATTTAATGGCTTCATGCTTAACTTCTGCATAGAAGGCTTGCACTGCATAAAGGCAAAGACAATATATTTGTTCGGCTAAATTGTTGCAACATTTCTCCGAAGTCTTCTCAAAGCTGTCTTGTAACTCTGGTTCATTATCTGGCCATTTGTATATTGCCTAGAACATTAAGGAACATGATTATTGCTAATAATACATGTGTACATTTGTTAGAGTTTGAGCTGTATGAAATACTTAAACAACTAACCGTAAAGTCATTCTTGACCCTATCAGCCATAGTGTCACCTGGCTGGCCCACCATATACCAATGCTGCCACTTTGTTGTAGGAACATCAACAGGTGGCCACTTAGTCTTGTCATTCACCTTTTGAGGATAATGATGTCGAAGGAGCACTCCAGGAATGGTATTTGGCATACGATTCTTTTTCATGAAAGGTACATGCTTCCAAGTCCTATGATAACAATAATTGCATAGGTTATAAAATAAAACAGATGTATAGAAAAACATTAAATAAAGCCATAACATAACGAATAAATCTAAATGTGTAACTTACGAGACACCAACAGGAATGAGGACTTTCTTGGCAGCATATGTCTCTGGAGCAGCAGGTATTGAGTTTGGAGCACAAGGAGTCCAAATCCTCCCTCTAGCAGTAAACAACACTTGTCCAGGTAGTGTTGGATATCTTCCATCCGGTTCATCCATCAGATCATTATCACCATCAGTACGATCCTGCACCTCTTCAAGTGATGGTTCTGGATCATTGGCACCTATTTTTTTCTGAGAAGATCGCAAATCTGCTAAAACTTGGCTCCCGCATTAGTGGTTGATGTCAATTAGCAGCAGCACATAACAAATAAGGTAGTTAAACAAGAAATTAAATTCCATCTGTAATATGCGTGGCAGCTACAAACCAGGAAAAAAGTTATAAAAAAGCAATGAGTAAACTATGAAACACTAACACAATAAAGTCACAATGTTCACAATATGATTAAGCCACAATGTTAAAATTTAATGACATTAAAAATCTTCAGGGTCATCATAAAATAGTTCTTCATCGTCATCTGGTTCATCTTCTATGTCCTCTGAAGGTTCATTTGGCTCTAGGAAAGCATTTAGACTTTTGATCGAAATTAATTAAACACTAATTAATTAATAATATGAGATTTAAAAATAATTATACAATCAAACTTCTTACAATACTAAATTTTATATCAAACAAACTAATCCAAAAATTAATCTAAAATCAATCACTATATATACAAAGATAAACAACAAAAAAAAATTAATTACCGCACTAATTTTCTATAAAATTTACCTTTATTACCAAAATTATGACTTATAAAATTCAACCAAAATTTCTATCTCATACAATAATCCCTAACACCTAACCCTCTATATATACCTACAAATAATCAGAAAATTCAAAAAAAAGAAATAAATACCCTTGAAATTTTGTAAATCACTACTCTGCTTATTTTTCAGTCGTAGGATTCGAAATCAATGCTACATATTACACCATATCATTCAACACATAACACATAGAAGACCAAAGAGTCTGACATATTTTCATAGAGAATCCCGCTCGAACACTGTTTCCATGTCATCGTATCAATCTTATGACAACTCGTGTCCCTAGGATCTCATGTGCGCCCACACACGAAACGTCTGCGCATACATTGGGTCCACTTGTCAGTCAACGCGTCTTTAGCGTGCCCATGCTCACTGTGAAACCGGTCCCACTTGTCAGTCGCTACATTTCCCGCTTGCACCCGTGCCTCTACTGCTATGTTGTTTTCACGTTGTCAATCCATTATGCTGGTATATTAACTCTTAGCTTGTATGTCAAGACAGCCTAATCTGTCGGTTTGCTTACTTTTGGCCTTCTTCAGCCCACGCCAACCCACTAGCTCGCCGTCGCCAGCTTACTTGCCGCTGGGTTGCGCTCCTATTGTTCATCCGACCTACTCGTAGTTTTGGCCCATTACCATAGCAAATTCTAAAATTTAATTTATGAAGTTTTGTCTAAATTTTCTCCAAATTTTTTCAATGATTTTTCAACTATTTCCAATATTTAATCTCTACACACATATAAATAAAACAAAATATTTTCTAGGAATAGATTTTTAAAAAAGTTTAAAAAACGTTCACCACATTTTTTATAAACAATTTTAATATAAATCAATTATACAATACCAATTTTAATATAAAATATTTTTTTCAAATTTAATATAAGCCAATTTGACAATTTTTCATCACTTTTGATTTAACAATCTCCTCTTTGATAAAAATATTAACAATAAGACATGAATATTAAACATTGCTATTTATCTTATCAAAACCATTGGCATTTACCTCAAAAAGAATTGTATAAACTCGCTTCTACATAAAGAAAGAAAGTTTTCTAATTTTACATCAATTTTATTTTTATTATCATGAGCACAATAAATCATTAATATAAGCAAGTTCGCATATGCCATACTAAAAATAATTTGCACGTATAATTAATAATTTATTACAAGACATGATATTACTTAATTATTTTAAAACTTGCAAGCATCAAAATGATGCACTTCATTGGTGCATTTTTAATATTGATCAATTTCAATAGTGAGATAAATTATAATTAATTATATACACCATCATTCTTTCTTTTCAACCTGTAAGTTCATGTTCTTTTTCATAATTTCAAGCTTAAGAATTAGCATTCGGTTATACATAACTTTTTTTTGCAATAGTAAACAATCTTGCTAAGAAAAAGTACGATAATACATATTTCTTTGATGTTACTTATATTTTTCATAACACAACATTTTGATGTTTCTCATATTTTTCATTGAGTGTTAGAACATTTGAAACAAGAACAAAATAGATAAGAAAGTTTGAAAGTTTAATCATATCAAGATTTATTTTAAGTTGTCATTTTATTTTATTTAGATAGTCATGCAAAGACCAACCTTACACATATAAAAACAAGAATGTACTCGTGCCTTATGACATAAACATGGCTGCAAGTAATACATATGAATTATTATTTTTCAATATATTTTTTCTTTTCAAATAAAAACATAAAAATATGTTCAAAAAGTTGATGTTCCTCCTCAAAACAATCACATAGGATCAATAACCCCAAGTTATCCTTGAAGACAAGCAAAACAAGAAAAATCCAAATATTTTTTAAAAATATCTACCAATTGATATTTGGTATCTATATGATAAAGTGCCACGTTACTTTTTTCAACACGATATATAAAAAAGTGAAATCTAATATCAATATATTTCATGTATTGGGTTCTTAACAATATAAATATCTCTTGTGTTATCATCGAAAAGTGAAATATTATTCAAAGTGACACTAAAATTTTTAAGTGTAGCTACTATCCAAAGTATTAGAGAACAACAACTAGTAGCAACCACATACTCAAATTTAGCAATTGATTGTGCAACAGAGGATTGTTTTCTACATGACCAAGCAACAAGTGAATTACCCAAGAAGAAACAAGCATTATAAATATTTTTCTTATCAAGTCTACACCTTTCAAAATCAGCATCAGAAAAAACTCTTTAACTAATACATGAGGACATAGATAGCCATATACCAAAATCTTTAGTGCCATAAACATACCTAAGAATCTGCTTAATTGCTCGAAAATATAAAGCATGTGGAGTAGCTTGAAAGCATACATATAAACATACCAGAAATTGTATATCTAATCTTGAAGCAACAAGATATAAAAGTGAACTAATCATACTTCTATATTTTTTTAACTGGATAACCATCTTTATTAGCAAAAATGTTTTGTCCCTAAATATAGTCACAACCATAGAAGTAGAAACATCTTCAAAAATTATCTTTTCAATATCCGATGCTCTTGTGAGGTAAGAGAACCAATTTTCATCACCGAATATTTGGCTGAGCATCTAAAATTCACTAACCAAAAGTTTTCCTCAGGCAAAGTGCTTACATAGAAGACAATGTCAAGGTCTCTATACTAGAGTTTGTAATATAATATTTAGGAATCCGGTAATGGAATAGACGACACATATAATTAGGCATAACAGAAGTATTTTTATGTAAAATTTTAAATCTATTATTACTTATGTTGCTAAAACCAAAAGAACGTGCCTTTCTTAAATTAGACATTGCATTATACTTTTCTCTCATTTGTTTACTAGCAAGTCTAAAACAAAATTCTACTTTATGTACATCTTTACCACGGTGAGTATAAATATAGTTAACTTTATATTTACTTTTAGTAGTAGAAATAACACTTGCACTACTTATTTTAGTAGATGATATGATACCACTAGATCTGAATATTGTCTTCTTAAGTTCATTAGATATCTCAATTATGCCACTACTAAGCAATTTAATAACTATTGTAGTCTTAGAATAATCAGAAGGATCATAATCCAAATATGTTTTAAACTTTTAAGAACTAGTGTTTTGATTTAAAATTTGATTGAAGCTTTTACTTTCTATCTTTTCTTGTAAGTAATTAATATAATTCAAAAGAGTGGCATAATTTTTACAAGAGATATACTAAATTTTATTATTTTTACCATAATTAGAGAATAAAAGAATCTTATGAATTGTAAGATCATCTTTTAGTTGATTAATTTTAATATCGGTATCTTTCAATTTCAACTTAAAAGAATTATCATTATCACAATAAGTAGATTTATCAATTATATAAATATGTTTATTTTTTTCTCTTTTTCAACCTTAAGTTCCTTCAAAATAGAAAATAGAAGTATACATATCCCTAATAAAAATAAATTCAGTATAAATTAAGTCATATGATTTATAAGAATCATTTATAGAAATTAAAGTTTCAAGTCTTTTTTACCTAATTATCACTATTATTGCTGATATCACTATTGATGACGCTTCTGCTACTTACCATCATACATAGACTAATCAAGATTTTTTGCCTTTGGTAATAGTAATATCATCACTCTCGATGTTTATATTGCTTAAATTTAATTGTTTAAGAGTAGAAAGAAGACAGTGCACTAATTTCTTGTTCAAATACTCCTTCTTTGTGTTGTTGAGTGTTCAATTCTTGTCACTCTCTATCTCGTCTTCCTCCTCATCTTCATCCCTATAAATTTTTGCTAGAAATTTTAGAAATTTAAGACGAAGGTCAAGCCATATTCAAAACATCTCTGAGATTCTCCATCATTTGCTCTCTTTCTAGATCAAACATTCTACAAAGCTCTTATGAAGCGTGTAGAGATAAATGTGAAATCATCTTTAGAAAGTTGTTCTAGTTGTTCATCAGTTAGTAAAAACAAATAAGATAAATCATAGCTAGATGAAGTGTTATCAACAATATAGTTGTTTGTTTGAAAAGCTAAATCTATTGATTTATTAGCCATATTCTTTCTAGCAAAACATCAAGCTCATAAGTTTTCAATTTAGAATAAAGCACATCTAATGTAAGTGTACTCATAGTAGTAGATTCTCTAATTGATGCTACCTTACATATCTAATGCTCCTAGCAATTGATAAAAAAAATTAGCTTTAAAATAAATAATATTAATAAAACACAAGTTACCAATAATCTTATTAAAGCGAGTAAATAAATCATTAAGAGATTTATCAGGTTTCATCTTAAAATATATGTATTCCTTTTTATACATGACCTGACGTACCTCTTTTACTGTGTTTGACCACAATAACAAAGTGCTCTCTATACCACATGCTAACTTGAGATGCACCATAAAGTCAAAGTCGTTTCTTTCTAGTCCTTTGATAATCAAATTTCTCATATTACTACTAGCCTCCACATGCGGTATGTTCACCGTAGTCATTGTGTCATTTTTGAAAACTTAATATGACTTGTAAATCTTCTTCCATATTACAAAACTTTGAGTTTGAATATATATCTCCATATATAGCCTTCTAATACTGAAAATTAACACCATCAAAAATACAAGGTTCTACGAAATAACTATCCATTGACCTATTTTCTAATCACCTGTTAACATCAATTAGAAAGGATAAATAAATAAATAACTTGCTCACATATCACTTATAGAATCGACTCACACTAAGATAGGCAATTAGAGGGAGGTGAATGATTACAAAAGTTAAAAATAAAATTTAGAATATAGATAGAACATTGTTCCGTCACTAAAAAGATTAAAACTATAGATCCATAACTCCAATCAATCTAAAAATTTGATAGAATAAATTAGATAAAATTTGCAAAATAAACCCACCTTAATCACCTTAATCAGACTTCTGGATCTTAAATATTAATAAAAAATTATCAAACAAAAAGTTGACCAAAATTAATTAAACCATAACTAATTAACAATGCGATATCTGAAAATAATTATCTAATTAAAAATTTTATAATACTAGAAAAATACCATAGCTAAATTTTAGATCAAAGAAATCACAAATTAATTTAAAATCAATCACTAGGCATGCATAGAAATATACGAGAAATAAATATTAGTTGCCACACTAATCTTCCGTAAACTTTATCTTTATTGTTAAAATTATGCTTACAAAATTCTACCAAAATTTCTCTCTATCTCTCACAATAATCCCTAACACCTTACCCTCTATTTATACCCACAAATAATTAAAAAGTACTTAAGAAAAAAACTAAATACCATTGAGATTTCATAACCATTACTCTGCTTATTCTTAGCAGTCAGATTCAAAATCAACGCTCTAAATTGCACCATAACACCCAACACAAGGAAAACCATAGAGTTCGATATATTTTCATAGAGAATCCCGCTCGAATACTTTTTCACGACGCTGCACCAATTACGTGATGATATATGTCCCTAGGATCTCCTACGCTTGTCCACACGCGCTCACCCGTGACACGTCTCCCTACACACTAGGCCCACCTATTAGCCACTGCGTCTTTCACGCGCCCGGGCTCGCTACCAAACCAGTCCTACCTATTACGCCGTCAACCCATTACGCCGGCCTGCTAACTCTTGGCCTATCTACCAAGTCAACCAAACCCATCGACCTGCCTACTTTCGACCTTCTTCGGCCCATGCTAGCCCAGTAGCTTGTCATCGTCAGCCCACTTTCAGCTAGGCCGCTCCCATACTATTTATCCGACATGTTCGCAGTTTTCGGCCCGTTACTATATCAAATTCTAAAATTTAACTTATCAATTTTCATCCATATTTCCTCCAAATTTTATTAGTGATTTTTAACCTATTTTCAGCATTTAATAACTATACACATATAAATAAAATAAAATATTCTCCTAGCACTTATGTTAGTGAAAAAAACGCTCACAACACATTTTTCATAAATAATTTTAATATAAACTAATTATACAATATTAACTTTAATATAAACTAGTTTTACTTAAATTCAACATATATAAATTTTACTAATTTTAATATAAATAAAATTTTCATCACTTCATATCCACTAAGTGATTATACTCTAAGGCGACAACCATGTGAAATCTAAGACAGATCCTTATGCACTTCTGATGTACTCATGCACGACAAAAGTTACCAACTGTAAGTAAACTAACTGATGCATTTAATGATTGATGTTCCGTAAGTAAAATTGCAATGCTTACATAGGACCTAGACCAATCGATTAGATTTGGATGACCTTTACTTCAACCATCTTTTCTTAATTTTTCAAGTTGGCGACTAGTTGGCCGCCCCCTACCTCGCCACTCTGTCTCCTCAAATTGTCTAGCAAATGCATAGAGTTAGTGACATAACTATAATTAGTTTCAAATAAATACTGGTTAACAAAATGGATAACTTACTTGACAAACTCCTCCATCTCGAGAGTATTAGTGTAAATATATAACATTACAGCCTTATGCTCTTCTCTACTTAAATCTGGAGGACTTCTATTACCAAACTTTCTACCAGGAACCTGAAATACGTTTAGACTACAACTCGTCACAAATGAGTCATATCTATCAACCTATGGTCTCTTGTTCCGTGAAGAGGGTGCGTTGCTTGCAAAGTATAAAGTTACAATGTTTGTTATCTCGTTGACTACATAATCCTCGGTTATGCACCCCTCAACATGAGCTTTATTTTTCACTGACTTTTTGGAATCCTGCATACCCCTATGGGAAATAAGAAGTATGTTACTTTAATCTATATATTTTGAATTTACATTTTGTTTTGTTTGACAATGACAAAATATAAATGCACCTTTCATAAGAATACATCCATCTAAAGTGCACAGGGCCACCAATCCTTGCTTCATATGTGAAAATTTTCTCTAGTTTGCGAAGGACTGAAATGTTGTCTTCTGACTCCTTCATTTTAATTGGGTCAACCTTCCTAGTGCACAATTGTCTATAGAAAAATTTTAACTCCGCCAAAGAAAACCAAACATTATTATCAATAAAACCCCGTAATGCAATAGGAAGTAAACGTTCCATGAATATATGATAATCATGGCTCTTCATTCCAGTTACCCTATGTTGTTGCAGATTTACACCTCTGCGAATGTTAGCTGCAGACATGTCTGGGAATTTAAAGCTCTTCAACCAATGGAAAACTAGAACCTTTTGTTGTCGATTAAGACAACATGCTGCCCTTGGTTTCTCCCATCCTCCATTTGTCTTCTGTTTCAGATGATTATTAGGTCGTTCACAAAGCAGTGCTTGATCTAATCGTGCCTTTACATAATCTTTTGGTTCTGTCTGGAATGTCAAAACATGTTGCCCATAAAGTTTCTGCTACATTCTTCTCATTGTGCATCACATCAACATTGTGTCGAAGCATAATCTTTTCAAAGTAAGGCAATTGCCACAAACCAGAAATATGTGTCCAGTTGTGGGTCTTACTAAAACCTTCAAAGTTGCGCTTGCCTTTTCCTTGGTTAGGAATTTGTGAATTGATTTGTGCATGCGCTTGTTCTCCTGTTAAGTGGGGTGGAGGGGGATTAAACACTTGCACCTTCTTTCGGAAACCTTTCAAACTCCTACAGAATGAATACTTTGCTGGGAGGAATTGTCGGTGGCAATCAAACCAGCAGTATTTCATACCATTGGCCAACCAAAAAGCATTTAAACCGCCTAAGCAAACAGGACTTGCAAATTTACCATGTGTGCTATGTCCAAAAACCATTCCAAGAGCAGGTAGGTCATTAATTGACCAAAAGTAGCACGCTCTTAGTCTGAATGTTTGCTTTGTGTATCTATCATATGCTACCACCCCTTCTGACCAAAGTTTATGTAAATCATCATATTATGGTTAAATGTAAACACCAAGATTTTTTTTCCAGGATGCTCAGGACCCGGAATTACTAGTGAGAGAAAAATGTTTTCCTTCTTCATGCACATTTCGGGAGGGAGGTTGTATGGAGTAACAAAGACAGGCCAACAAGAGTAAGGTGCAGCACCAAAGCTAAAGGGTGTAAAGCCATCTGTGCAGAGCCCTAGTCGAGCATTTCTTGGTTCATTAGCAAAATCAGGGAAAGCTCGGTCAAAATGTTTCTATGCCTCGCCATCTGCTGGGTGAACTATAAGCTCTGGGTTCTCACGACGACCTTTCTCGGTGGTAACGCATGTGTTTAGCGGACTCTTCAGCTTGGCAAAGCCTTTGAAGCCTAGGAATTATTGGTAGGTAACGCAACACCTTTCTAGCAACTGGTCATGACTGTGTGTCTGAACATTCAAAATTTTTCTGGACATAACGTGGCTGATTACATATATGACAAACAGTCTTATCTGCGTGTTCTTTCCGGAACAACATACACCCATTGACACAAGCATCAATTTTGTCATATGGCACGCCTAGACCACTCAAAATCTTTTTGGATTCAGCAAATGAAGTTGGAAGTTTTGAACCTTTAGGAAGAAGGTCGTGTCTGAATTTAACTAGTGCATCATGACCAGATATGGACATGTTGTACTGAGACTTGAAGAACATCAAACGAGTAACAGCAGATAGGATGGTCATGGTGGTCTCATTATGAACTGGCTCTTCATAGGCTGTCAACAACTTATAAAAATCATTAGCAGCTATGGTTGCCGCCTCATCTTCAGCTGAGGGATGATAAAAATTTGTCATATCAGTTAGCATTTCATCCCAATGGTCTGTTTTAACTAATTCATTATCTTGGTCTGGAGATGCATTGACCCTTTCCCTGTGTTCTCTCAAAATTAAGTACAGTGGCATGAAACCGTTCTGAAAAAGGTGTATAGACATGTCACGTTCGTTCTTGCCTCTTATAGTTGGCACACTTGTGACATGGACATAAGACCCCATCCCTCGCAGCATTTGATACAGAGAATACACTTTCCACAAAATCATTTGTTCTTCTAACCCAATCGATATTAGGTTTGCCATTGTTCCAACCCTCATACATCCACCTACCTACGATCGTCAGACATTGCTCCTTCTTTAGAAAAAAAAAAAGAACAATCCTAGTTTCAAACAAAGATGCTTCTAATATATATTTGTGCATGTATGCTCATGCGGATCTAGTTCTGCATATGACAAATTCAACATGATGTACCGAGATAAGGTGGTAGGTGTGTGCTTACATATTGTTCAATTGCAGTCTTTCTTCTGATTCCCCAATTGAAACGTAGAAAAGGATTCACCGAATGTGACATTGGTGAGCTCGCCGAATGTGACCGGTTGATGCAGGTACTTGCTACAACTCTGCTCGTGCTGGCCTCCCTCTGCGCGCCGGTCTCTATGCTGCACCGTCCAGCAGCCTGCACAAGATGGCGGCGGCCGGCGGCGATGGAAGAAAGACTCCAGGTGGAAGAAAGGATCGTATCTGATTGTTAGAACTAACTGGTGAGAACAATTGGGTATTATATAGTAGTGGACCGATAAATATGGTAAAAACTGTGCGTGGAAGTTGCTGTAGGTGAAAACAAAACAAATGGAGGTCAAACTTGCCAATTTTTGGCGCCATGGCCCAAACATCGCATTTTCCCATTGTATTTTGCAAATCAACAAATACACTAAAAATTGCACATAAAGAAAAAAAATCAATGCGGTACCACGGACAATACGTGCATACCTTCTCGAGCTTGTATCGCCTTGGTCGTCTGTGCACCGAAATTTTTCCGTCATTGTGGTGTTGCTGCATCGAACTCCCTCGTCGAAGCTTGACCACAAAATTGGTGATTTAGGCCTTTGCACCTATAGCAAGATCAAGCAGCAGGGGAAGAAGAAGAGAAGGGGGATTAGATGGAGTAGCCGATTTCAGGTGATTTGTTGGTGCCGCAGCTGGCCAAATCAATTGAAGAAAGAGAATGGAGATGGACTGGAGAGTGAAGAAAGAGAATGGGAAAGTGACCAAGAAAGAACAAAATATTGGCCAGCTATCTTAGCCACTCAATTCCCACTTATCACTCATGATGTTTCACTGCATCATCTATCTATGTCAATATGATAGTAGTTACCTAGTGCACTAAAAAATATTCCATTTGTTAACATGATAACACTTTTTTATGACCGAAAACTCACAACTTATAGAAAAATATTTACAGCATGATAAGTTTTTCTGCTTATATATAGAGTGGTCCAACCGCGCTCATGAAAATTTAGCATCATATTTTTTTAGAGGTTAAATATTTTTTTACAATAAAGTAACGTCATACACCCACAAAAATTTTCTCCGAACCGAAGAATGCCTAACTCTAGCTTGCTCCGCAGAATGTGTGTTGGAATTCCAGAACACGTGCGCACGCGGGACACCTTAATTATTCCGACGAGATGACCTCCAAGACGTGCCGCCGGTGCCCTTGCGCTTGTCAGTTGGTCGTGTCCACGCGCATGTCGGCTCCTTTGTGCGTCGTGAAGCCGCCGTCGACGAGGAGGTTATGCCCGTCAATGTGTTTGGCCTCGTCGGACACCAGGTACAGCGCCGACCCGGCGATGTGCTCCGCCTCCATCATCACCCCGGCGTCGACGGCGGCGTCCTTCAACCGCTCCAAGTCGTCCTCGCTCATGCCGCCGGGGGACGTCTCTGGGCGATGGCGTGCATCGTCATCGGCCGTGCGGCGACATGGCGTTCCCCCGCAGGCCGTGGCTCCACCGCCGCGCGCACGATGGCGATGCCGCTCGCCTTGCTGACGGCGTACGCGGAGTTGTCAGGGATGTGCATCTCGCCGGCCAGGAGCGGGCCCACATCAATTCATGGAAGATTTTTTTTTTGATAAAAAAAATAAGTATAGATACTTTGCAATTCATGTGTATTCAAAAATAATAAAAAGAGGCATCAATCAGACCAAGAGGCATCTTCTGTTGGCCCATTTGCACAAGTGTATTGGGAGGATTGATGGCCCAATTGCCAATTCCTAACTCAATTTTGCTCATTTCCTAACTCACCAACCAACAGCCCAAGTGCCCAACACAAACCCTAGCCAGGCTCGCAAGCGGCGCGGGAGCATGCAGCCAGGCGCAGCGCAGTGGCTGCGGCGGAAGCGAGCAGGCGGTCGGGCGCAGGAGCAGCCGGCCATGCGTGCGGGCGGCGCAAGCGCGAGCGCGAGGGCGAAGCGGGAGTCAACCTAGAGGCCTGACGACTCGACTAGAGAGAGGGAGCTAAGCATGAGCTCCTGCTACAGTGCTGCACTGCTGCTCCACCGCCACAAATTCCAGCTCCATCACATCCCCAAGCCAAGGTCCATCCAATTTTTCCTTCCAGTTCATTCGAGTATTTTTTTTTCTCCTGATTTGATTCTGATTTGAATTATTAGAAGCAAGCTCCTTTTTGATTTGCATGTACTCTACTTTGTTTTGCTCAGGAGGTGTTCGATTGAATGCTGCTGAACCAACCGGGCATGATTATATATATATATAGCACTATCCCAGTATCCCTCATGATTACTTAGCTTAATTTTATTGTCAATGGTAGAAAAGTATTAAGAAGCTATTATATGATAGAGCCAACTATACTTCATCTGTTCGAATTTTTTTACCGATTCAAATTTTGAATACACAAGTTCTAAATCCTAGGCCCGCCCCTGTCGCCGGCGTCACTGGATGTGCAGAGGACGACGCCGCTGCGGCGAGGCGCCGTGACGCGCGTGGCGTGCTTGATGCCGACGAGCGCCGCCCGGGCGTTGATCGCCATCATGCGGTCGAAGTTGGTGACGTCCACGAACGCCATGTCGTCCTGCGGCATGGCCCCCATGGTGCCGGCGTTGTTGTCGAGGATGCCGTGCCGCTTCACGGCGTGGTCGACGCCGCGACCTGTGCCTCGTCGGTGACGTTGCAGCGCGTGTATCATCCGGGCCGAGCTCCTCAGCCACAGAGTGGTTGGCGCCATTCCTGGTGAACTCCTTCTTGTTGCCTTGCTCATGCCGCTGGCTCCACCGGTTATGACAGCCACCTAACTGGCCAACCTAATCTGCCAGTGACATCCATGTACATACTTCTTTCAAAATAAATAAATAAATATAGTATGCATTTTATTTCGTTATTATAAGAGTTTGACTAACGGTTATTCTATTATAATATTATTTTTTACAAATTGATGTTATTATATTTGTATTCGAAAATACCTTCTTATGATTATATTTTTATATCATATAACCGATATATTAATAAAGTAATTATTTGTTAAATTTTTATCTTAATAAAACAAAATTTCTTATAGTAGGAAACAGAGAGAGTATTAATTGCTATGGCATGAAAAAAGCAATCCCAATCAGACAATAACTATTCTTTATAAATGACATGTTCAACTATGTGTCATACGGCAAAAGACTGAAGATGTAAACCATGTCTATACATCATCTTAAAAAATTTATTCCTATATATATAATCTTCGAGAACACAAAAAAAAGAGCTAACGGCTGGCCGGAGTTGGAAGCCTTGGAGAAGCCACTGGTGAAGCTAGGAATCGAAGTTGTTGCTCCAAGAGCTCTATTGGTCTCAAACATCTCTCTCTCTCACACACAAAAAATAAATTGAAGTACTAAACGCAGTCCAATTAACCCTGTGTATTTCTACCTGAGAAGGAGTTGCACTGTTCTGAACATTCTGTTAGCTCGAAATGCTTGCTAGAGCTATTAGCAGCTAGTAGCAGAATCAATGGAGATGTAGACCGGACCACGAGCTGTCGATTAATTAGCACCTGGTTGATCTTTAACCATGCATGTTTGTATATATATACTTCTAGCATCACGATCAATTTGATTTATTTTTTATTTATTTTTCTCTTCCTACTTAGGCCACATGCAAATAACTGATGTAATTGTATCACAGCGTAGAAAATTCATATCCCTACTAGGTGGCCTGTGACACTCCAAGCCTTCTCTGGGAAGGCCAGCCAGCTCACGCATGTGCCACTCGTTTTTTTTTTTTTGTGTGTGTGTGTGTCTTATCGCCATAGTTAGTCCAAGCCCTACGTGGTCACCCTCCTGGAGAAAACTTATATCTAAACAAGCTACTGACAACTGTAGTTTTTTTTAAGAATGTTTAGCTTTTTAACAGTTCAGATTTTTATCTACATTTTAAAAATCTATAATTATAAAATTTAGAAAATTATCTAAAAACAACTTTATTATATTTTCATTAGCTGACTTATCAGAATCTTAAACTTCTTGACCTTGATCGAGCTCCTATCGAGCTGGTTAAACATCGAAATATTCTACTAATGTGAGTACCGTGAGTGAGATAGTACACTAGCCGTATGCTCATCTCCCTGTCAGGCTCACCTATCTTTCCGCGAGAGATATTTACCAGTGGCTTTGCCTGCTTCTTCTCTCCGATTAGTAAATCAACACACGACGTAAAAGATATTGCGAGCAGTATCAGTCAATTATTTTTTTTCGACAAATCAGTCAATTAATTTGACAACCGGTTGAGCGTTCGTCAGCATATATGTAATGCAAACTTTGAGGATTTGCCAAACCTTATTATATTTTCCTACAATTTACGACTCTACATGTCTATAATGATATATAACATAAGGATAAATTCTAGATTATACTTTGTCTTAAAAAGATTTTATTTTTTCTTATCTTATACACATCAATGATATTCACTTTCTCAAACTCTAATATATTTATATTATATTTTTTATAAATTCAATATATCGATTAAATAGGACTAACTACTAATCAAGTGGCAAATCTTCGAAACTTTGTATATAGTCGCCACCGATGCTGGCGTCATTCGAGATGACGTTGATGGGGCCGTGGCACGCAATCAACAACGTTGATGGTTTTCGCATCAACCATCAACCGAGCTTATGACGTTGATGACGCATGGCATGATACGAGTGACGACTGGACAAATAAGGTATCAACCGAGCTTAGATGACCCAACAAGCATGCTACAGTTATAGAGTTTGTAAAAGTAATTGTTCGGCTACCATAGTTATCGAGTTCATTGAGACCGTGCAAATGGACAAATTGTTGCTAATTAAGCCGGTTAAGGTGAAAAAAAATTAATGCATTTCCAGCGAATTCTGTTAACTTCGTTGGTTTTATCAGTAACTGAGTGGTAAACTGGTAATCATGGTTATCGATAAAACCAAAAAGTAGTGCACTGTCGTACGTCCAATCCGAAAACCAAAAAGAGTGCACTGTGTCGTACTGGACGAACGGAATTCTTATATTTTTTGTCGTTATAATTTCTGTCGTTTTAACAGATCTTTAATATTTTTAACTATATTTTTATAATATATACAGAAAATAAGTATTTATTTATTTTTATTAAAGTATTTTTAAGACATGTCTATTGTTTTCAAACTAAATATTTTAAAAGTTATTAATAATCAAAGTTTTAAAAGTTTTGCTATAATCTTATTTAAAACAACATAAATTATGGAAATGGAGGGGTAGTATATAATAACTCACAAACCTCACCGTGATTACAGAAAATGCATTCAATCATTCCACCGCATGGTTTGACTTGGGAACAAGAGAACTTCTAGAGAAAAAGGAGGCAATGCACACAGACCATGTGGTGTAATTTTCCTCAAGGTTTGGCAAGATCGTGGCAACAAGCTCAAACTTAAACATTAATTAATGTGGTTGAATGTCCTTAATTTTCTTTTTCCTTGTGTGACATCCCAATCTAGCACCATCAAAAAACCAATTACAAATAGGACATATCGCCGAGAATAGTGAAACATTCCTATCGCAACCACGTGTGTCAATGTTAGTTTCAAGATCCCAAGCTAGCCTCCGTGCTAACAAAACAGTAATCACAGTAAAAATTAAATAATACATTATACCATATTACTATATTGGGTAACTCTTAGCAGCAATTACAAAGAAAAACTGCAACAACGGAACTTAGTACTGCTAGTATACTAATCAATAGATAGTGGCTTAGGTCTAGAGATAAAACTAAACTCTTCGACACCTTCAATCTAAAACTTAAAGAGAGAGAAAGAAAAAACAATAAAAATAGAGGACGTAAGTACTTTCATACTCATAGTCACATGAGGAAACATAAGTATGTAAGTTATAATAGAAGACTAAATTTATTTCGTAAATCTTTTTTTAAAAAAATATTACAATTCATTTAAAAATACTTTAACAAACATGATAACAATAGTTTCTTATCATTTTACATCCCTTCAACGAACATCATTTCTTAAACCATACATACAACTTTTTTCTCGCACCATTCAAAGTTAAACCAGCATCTTTCTTTTTATTAACTTTTTCTAGAAACCACCTAAGTTTTAGTTTTAGTTTTCTCTCGAAAAGCTTACTCTATAATGACATCACAGTATCTTGGGTCACATAGACCTGTTACCGACCACCAAGGTCATCCATCAGTCTCCAAGACTGACTTGGGTAACAGTTTTTATTCTCTCAAATATTTTATATAAACACTAGCAAACAAAATTACGCTAGAAGAATCACCTTACATTATGTCTTAACTGTGGGCACTCCTATTGTAATAGTTGAAACTATACCGAGATTGTACACTTTACCCACGCGATAATAAACTAACACTGGATACCTGTTGGCACCAAAAGTTCATGACAAGTTCTTTACAAAGCTAACCCATAAATATCTCATATCACATAGTTGATTTGAATCTCTTAATACTAAGTATTAGATAAGTCTCATGACTTTATTTACTTAGGACACACTGAGTATGTCTCCTATACCAAACCAATCGTCTTAAAAGAGATTAAAATAACACCCATATCAAGTAGTAAAGATCCAATGTCTCATATTCTCGGCATTCCATAACTATTGGCATATAAATTTTTCATGTGCTACCTAATTACTTAGATATGAACATCCTAAAATTACTCATATGGTGTAATATGCTCGAATGCAATTCTCTAATAAATTGGTCCTTATATACGATTACAAAACCAAGCCACATAGGTGAGGTTTTGCATCGTGGATTTTTACAAATCTTTTCTCCTTTCAAACCCACTAACTCCATGAATCAGGTTTTTGCAAAAGTTTTCATAACTCAATTTTTTCATAACAACAAACAACAATATTAGATGAGGTAGTGGTATTCTAGCTTAAGGAGCGAGAATTTTCAAGCACCGATATAGTGAATTTACAATAATAGTATTTAACAACAACCTCCAGAAGAAGGTAATGTAACTACTTGATTGATCCGTCAGTTGCGCATAAATTGAGGCCGATCAATTTAATTATGTATGCTAAGTATACAACTTTATAAATAATCATATTTTATAAATTAAGAGAGACTTGCCTTAACAACAGTGGTCTTCAAATCTTCACGATCTTTGCATCTGACTAAATTTCAAAACATCACTTAAAAAACACGAAAGAGAGCCACACCAAAAACCTACAATTAATATAGAAATAATTATATTCTAGTAGTGATATCGGGTATATCTTAATTTTAGAAGAATTATGGAAGTTAAACAGAGTCAATCGAAGTTATGGTGTGAGAGATATTAATTTTGGAAGTTTAAATGAATTTGTGAAATAGATTTTGGTTGATCATAAATGGAGAGGAAATATTCCAAATGAATATCCCCTAGCTGAGAGAAGAAGCCCACTGGTCAGTGACAATGGTAGCAGGGGCTGGTGGCGTAGCGGTGGCTTAGAGAGGTAGTCACCTAGGTCAATGACAGGCAGCAGAGAGAAGGGTTGCACGTGGGGGCAGCCTGTCCTAGCATGGCGCTTGTCCCTTATTAGGGAAGAAGGACAGGTGACCAGGCCCAAACGGCAATGGGCGGCCATGGCAGTAGTAGCCTAACTCAGCGAGCACCAGCCTAGCATGGTTCAACTAGTAGGATGGAGCAGCTCCTGCCAAGGCCAATCGGTGGTGGCGACTCTTGTTTGTTGGATAGGGTGGCGAAGCTTCGGCAGCGCCCCAGAGTGATCGAGGGAGGACAAAGATGGGCATGGCGGTAAACGACCAAGGATGAAGGTGGCACCACAGTGGCGTGTAGGTTGTTAGTGTGGCGACGGTGGCAAGATAGAGTGTAGCAGCTTCGAGCGTACACTAGGTGCTTGATGAAATGCCAAGGCACATTTTGGGCATCCTGGCGATGGTGATGGAAAGTCGTGGCGGAGGTGGTGAGATGGGGAAGATGTAGGCAGTGTGGTGGCATGAAAAAAGAGATCGGAGGAATGCAGTGAGGTGGCGGTAAGCTAGCTGCTCATGGAGCAAAGCAACAACATCATCAAGGTGAAGAGGATGATAGGGAGATAGAGGTGGCACGATGACTATTGTAGCCATGGTGAGGCGAGAGGGGAGCGGTGAGGTGATTTGTGTAGGGATATAGTGAAGTAGCACGCGGCGAGGCCAGAGACATGATGGGACTTAGGGGCGTAGGGCTGAGTGACGGAATTCATAGTATTGGGGTTGAACTTGTCTCGAAGCGCTTGGTGACGGGATTCACAATGATGGGGCCATTGTGTTCGAGCATGAATGCAGGCGACAGGCTTGGCATTTCGTCGAGCATGTGCCATGCGTGCATGTGAGGCGAGGAGGAAGGGATGACCACGCACGTGAGAGGAAGTGGACACTCATGAGATAGCTGAGTCGCTAACTAGTGGGGCCTATGGGATAGTAAACGGCAAGTAAACGCATGGACGAAGCAGTGTGGACGCCGTGGGTCAGCTCGGGCGTGGCCTAGGAGGGAAGGAAGAGGAAGGGAGAGGGAAAGAGGTGCCAGGCTGGCACGGTAAGAAAATGGGCCGATGGAAAGAGGGAAAGAGAGAGGTGTTGGGCCGAGGAAAAAATGGAGGCCTAGAGAGAAGTTTATCTTTTTTTTTCTAGCGATTTTAGATTAGACCTTTGAGAGTATTTGGAGGGTTTTTAAATGCAAACTTGTTATATCAATAAAATTTTGGTGATTTATAGTAAAGGTATAAAATGGGTGTTTAAAAGATTTGAAGGGATATTTGAGTTACAACTCAATATTTTTACTCACAAAAAATTATAATTTCAAGGAAAGAGCTTGACTTGTATATTTTTGGAATAGATTTGATTTTGTAGAGAGGAAAGAGAGAGGGAGTTTTAAAGGAGTTTTGGATATAATTATAGAGGTATTTGAATTTTAAAATTCAAGTCTTGGAATTCAAATCTCGATATTTGCTTTGGATTGAAATTTTTTTAGTCATAAAGATGGAATTAATTGATTTCTTTGACACTAGCTATTAAAAGTTTTTTAAATAGTACTTAAATTCTAAATTCTAAGAATCGATAGTAATATAATTTAGAAGATAAACTAAAAGCTAAGAAGCTGATATCCTAGCTTTTTCAAATTTTTACTAGCAACTTCTCAAAATGTTGAACTCCGCAAATATTGTCTTATTTACATAAACAAAGACCGGCACGTCTGGAACGTGGAATAGTATTTTTCTTCCTTCCAAGAAAAAAAGAAAGAGACTTGGGACAGTGTCGTCCCCCGTCTCCATTGAGAAAAACCAAGGAAACCCGGTAGAGCATCTTATTAGAGGAAAAACAAAGAACAGTGCGCTTTTGGTAGAAATGTGTCGCCGTCCTCCTTATACTATATTGTGAGTGCGTAGGAGTGTGTATACGTATACGCTCTCTTCGATGCCACTAAGGCCCTCTTCGATGCAGATGAAAGGATAGGATTATCTCCGACGCATGAAACAATACGAATCATACAGCATAATTAAATAGTATTAACTATTATAAATTTAAAAAATAATTTTATTTTATTTTATTTAAAAAACTTCTCTATATAATTTTTTTAAAAAATATGATTATGAAAAACGAGAGAGCCAAAATAGACACAGCTTAATTGGTTAGGTCCTTATAATAAAATCCGCTCATCAGGTTTTAAATATTATATTTACAACTAATTATTTTAAGTGATAGGTGATGTATCGATCAGACTTCGTCAATCTTAAAAAATATAATGATCTAGTTTTTCGAGGTGTTGAGATTTGTGTGTTTTATGAGTACGTACATTTACACTGTGTTTCATAAAAAAATAAAAAATGAGAGAGTAGCTCATCTCTTCATCTAAAACGAACGGGCCTAAGTGGTATTTTCTTTTCTGACCACACATCTACTCAAAAGACTCGGCTTCACAAGTTACGACCATAAGGCCTAGTTTGGCAATTTTGGCTTGGGCCAAGGCTCAGCCGAGCCTAAAAAAGCCAAGGCCTATATGCAAATTGTAACCCCACCTGCGCGCCGCCCCAACCCTCCAGCCAACACATCATCAACTCATGAACTGGATCCCAACAACGCATTGATCAATGCAAATACAGGAACACAATTTATTCATCTCATCAACAGAGTAATCATCTACGAAATTCGCATGCCTGATCAAATGTATTATTTGTTCATCACCAATTAATTCTTGTGTTGATCATTGCGGCGGCACCGGCAGTTTGGGCGCCTTGTCGACGGTTTACCCGCCGTCGACGATGAGGTTGTGCCCGTTCACGTACTTGGCCTCGTCGGAGGCGAGGTACACCGCCGCCCTCGCGATGTCCTCCGGCTCGAGCGTCAGCCCTTCCATCTCGTTGATGTCCCTCTCCACGATCCGCCTGTGCTCGTCGGCGCTCGTCCCGGGGTACCACTCCGCCATGATGCGCATCACCAGCGGCGTCGGGATGTAGTTGAGCGAGATGGCGTTCACGCGCACGCCGGGGCGCGCCATCTCGCCGGCCACGGCGCAGACCATGCCGATCACGGCGGACTTGGAGACGCTGTGGGGGTGGGGCGTCACGCTGCCGAGCACGCCGGCGATGCTGGCCATGCAGATGATGCTGCCGCTGCGGCGGGGCACCATGACGCGGGCGGCGTGCTTCACGCCGGCGAGGACGCCCCGCGTGTTGACCGCCATGACGGCGTCGAAGTCGGCGAGGTCGAGGGAGCCGAGCGGGTGCTGCGCCAGGGAGCCCACGATGCCGGCGTTGTTGACGATGACGTCGATGTGGACGTGACGCGCTACGGCGAGGTCGACGGCCGCGGCGACCTGCGCCTCGTCGGTGACGTCGGAGCGGGTGTACGACGCCTCTCGGCCGAGCTCCGAGGCGACGGCGCGGCCGAGGTCGTCCTGGACGTCGGCGAGGATGACCTTGACGCCGTTCCTGACGAACTCCGCCGCTGGCCGCGCCGGTGATGACGGCCACCTTCCCAGCCAACCTACAAACCAAAACCAAATCAAACCCGCGCACGCAATGCTTCTCCATGAATCACACAATTCGCAAGAAACCAAACAAAAAGAGAAAAAAAAACAAAACTGAATGTTAATTAAAAGTGGCAACCTTTCGGAATTTGAAGCCGTGGGGAAATGACTGAAAAATCCAGGTAGCGCTGGCCCAGCTACTCGGTTCTTCCCCCTGCGCTCAACACACACTAATCATTCCCGCCATGTTTAATCTGATCTTGTTCTTGTTCTTGTTCTTTTTTCATATAATGGAAATGGTTTACATCTCCGGCCTCTGCTGATCTATTCTCGTTCTCAATCCGAGAACACCTTGAAGCTTTAATCTAGGTGTAGATCAGATCATGTATACCTGAGGACGACTTGCAATGCTCTGAACATCTTGATCTGATATTCTTCTGTCTCCACTGCTTCTTCACTTCTCCTCCTGTTCGACCAGTGAAAGTGCCAGTGTACCTCGGCGAGGAGCCAGGAGCAGAGTAGCCGGCTATTTATAACACAAGTGACCCAGTTGTTACGTTGGCCTTGGATAACTAGGCTCGCCGCGGTGGCGCCGCTCGGCCGGATAATTATGAATCTCTCGCTGTCGATCCAACTAGCTAAGTCAGACATGCACTTAATCTGATTCTAGATACGCATGCACGATTAGTTCTTGAAAACAAGCAATCTTTTAAACTCTCGTGGTTTAATATAGCTCAAGCGATAAACCAACAGCTTAAATAGGGATTTATAAGGGTATCAAACTATCCAAGGCCAATAAGAACTATCGATATCACAGCAATTCAAGAAGCCCGTGCGCTCCCTGCCTATGCAGACTATGCAGTTGCAGCACCGCATCTACTCGCCGCCCTGCATCTCACCGCCGGCCGCTGTCTCCTGAGTCCTAGCGCCGCCTGACGCCTCCGCGAGCCCTGCACGGCGGCGTCGGGTGCACGCAGTGTTGCGCTTGCAGCCCCGCGAGGAGGCATGCACTAAACTGTGCTTGACGTGTGATTGATCGGGACTCCAACAAAGAGAAGGGATTGTACATATTTGTCCTTAACCGCTTGAATTGATAATAGGATCTACTATTCTAACCTCCCACTAAATCTTTAAATCCGTACCTAGCCCACACTTTTAAGTACCCTTTCACCGGTGCCTCTCATCTTAATGCGTTGGATTATAAGTGATCAACCGTGTTAATGAATCCCAAGCACATTAGAAGGTCTCTTAAAACACATGCTCTGAAACCTCTATGCTCTCTGTGAAGTATGAACCGAAGCATTTTGATTAGACAGCTCGCATGCGTGTTCAGCGAAAAGGAAGAAGAGAAAAACTTGAGGACGTCGAACGAAGAAGATTTGCATGCACGTTCAGGAGCGAAAAGGAAATAAAGAAAAAAAAATCTTCAGGTGTAGGCTGTCTTGAGCAAAGAAAAAAAGATAATAAAAAATGAAAGGGGCATTCCGAGAATCGAACTCTGGAACTCTCGCACCCAAAGCGAGAAAAATACAACTAGACTAAATGCCCTCATCTGAAACCCATTTTCCTTACAAATTTAATATCCAAAATTTCTCCCAATGCATCATGAAAAAAAAAAGAGACAAGAGTCTTGTTCCCGCCATGTGTGAGCTCTATGCCGAACTTGCACGAACTGCAGCGTCCGTCCAAAAGCCCCGTCCTCCTCCTCGCCTCATCCTGCCTGCTTCTCTTCTCCTCAAGCAAAAGAAAAGGAGAAAGAAACTGCCAAAAAGCTGCAGCAGAAAAGCGAGAGGAAAACCAGAAAGGATAGAAGGCAAGAGGACCCAAGGACCCAGCTAGCTCACGACGTCACTCCATCTCGACCAAACTGATTCAATTACTAGTAGTAGCATCAATGTATGATCAACCATCAATGCAGCAGCAGCTGCTGCTTTTCGTTCAATGAAATGATTCGATCGCATTTAATCCTACTCAAGATCTTAGTACTCAACTACTCATCAATTAATTCTACTCCTGATCAATCAATCAGTCAATCAATCAGTAGTAGTCGTCCAAGATAGATAGGCAAGAGGCCCAGGCCAAGAACGAGGAGAGGACAGAGGTTCAGCAGAAAAGGAAAGAAACCGGAGGTGGTGGGATTCACGGGCGAGATCGCGGCGGCGGCGGTGGGGATGGCCGGTGATGGGGAGGAGAGCGGCGAGAGGGTGAGGCTGTTCGTCGGCCAGGTGCCGCGCAGCATGGCGGCGGAGGAGATCCTCGCCGTGATCCGCGGCGCCGCCCGCGCCGACGACGCCACCGTCATCCGCGACCGCGCCACCGGCGCCTCCCGAGGTGAGTCGCCTCGCCGCCGCCGGCCGGTGCTGCCCATCAGATGATTGATTGCTCTTTGCTGTGGCTGGGAAGTAAAAAAGGTTGGATTCTTTTGGTGGTTCGTGCAGGGTGCTGCTTCGTGGTGTGCTCGTCGAGGGAGGAGGCCGACAAGGCCATCGCCGCGTACCACAACAAGCGCACCCTCCCCGGAGTACGTCCTCCATCTTGTTCTGTTCATGATTGATTGATTGATTGGTTTGGTGAATTTTTGTCTGGAATTGGGGATAAAGACATGGAGTCATGGCGATTGGAAAAGGATGTTCGTTTTTGTGACTAAAATATGCCTAGTGATTTGTGTGGAATCAGCCATTTTCACCTGAGATTATTTATCAAAAAGAAAATTCAATGAGATGATATGTGCTCTCTGTCTAATTGTTAATTATGTAGTTCTGATAGGAGATATTTCTCTTCCTATCTCCTTAATCAGGCGTCCAGGGTAATGCAAGTAAAATACGCGGACGGCGAGCTGGAAAGATTAGGTATGATTTATCAAACGCGATGCATTTTATACTGACAAGTCCTAATCAAAGAATTCCTCCTAAATAAATCGAATTTAGTTCTTACTCTGGTACTCTTGCAACCCTGGTGATACTGTACTCTGAAATGATTGCTGCTGACTCACAGCCGCAGAGCAGAAGCTTTTCGTTGGCATGCTTCCGAGGGATGTGAAGGAGAATGAAGTTTCCGCATTGTTTTCACAGTATGGAAATATTGGACAGCTAAGGCTACTGAGAAGCCCACAAAAAACAAGTAAAGGTATAACTTACGGCTCATCTCGTTTTCGTTCTTTGAAACATGATGCTTGTAGTGCTCACATCCTTGATTTGTTTTACCCCAAAAGTTGCAGCCTGTGCTATTCTGGAATTTGGAAGCAAAGAACATGCTAGAGTAGCCATTGAAGCTTTGAATGGCACACGCGTGTTGTTCAATGTAAGCGTTCGACAATCTGAAATCTCCTGTGTAGCTCTCCAGCCTGCAGCATTTGGTTTTGTTCCTGCAAACAACAATTGTAGCAAATTGATCTTTACTGAAGCAAACAACATCTTTTTTCTGAAACAGGGGATGCAACTTTACTGAATTTTCTAGCAACTTACCGATACTTTTTTCACGACATCCATGCAGGATTCGAATGCGACTTTGGTTGTTAAGTTGGCTGACACTGAAAAGGAAAGGCAAGCTAGAAAGGCACAGAAACCTCAGGCTCAACCTTCTAAGCCCTTACGAGTTGATCTTTTTCCCCAGATACCAATATTTGGAGCAGGAGCACCACAGATGAGATTTCTTCCTCCATATAATGTATTGGATTACAAGGTGATATTTCATCTAAATTATGATGTCAATTGTGACCACCCAAATGAATAGAACCACCAAAATGCCGACATAGAAACTGTGGGAACTGGGAACTGGAGATCTAGGGAATGCTTGGGTTATACATTTCTGATACTGAAATCCCTGCTATAGTGCTAACATTAATATGCTATGCGTTATAAGTAACTGATAGAAGTCAGATATGATAAGCTAATTTCAGACATATTTCCTTTGTTCTCAACTTCTCATTTATTACTATCTGAATTATGCTAGCTATCAAATCATGTTGTTTATAGTAGGAACTAAGCCAGGGCATAATATGTATTCCGTTAGAGTATGATAGTATATGAGCTGACAAAAGCTTCACCTCATGGTGCAAAAGTGTGCTTATAGAAAATCATCAGATTATTATTGAGATGATGTGCATTTGAAGATCCTTGGGTACATTTCGTTTAGCTATTGGTTTGCCTAGTGCTCAAGTCAACATTAGAAGTTTAATTCAACTAGAGCTATTATGTTCCTTTCTTAAAACAAAAGGTTGTAATCTACAAAACAAGCTCCCCCCCCCCCCACCCCCTTCTGTAGCAATCACATTCTTTCTAATACTGTCAATCATACGTGGGCACTATCAGACTGAAGAAACAATGGATCCAGAGTTGAAAGATCTAATGAAGATGACAAAGGACAAACTTGAGATGTTAGTGGCTGAGCTCAAGAGCGTGGTGAACTTATTAGAGAATCGAGTTACATATAATGATCCAATACTGCCAAATCAACATTCTCATTTATCTGTAGAGAATGACAAGAAGCAATATAAGCCTAATGAGTGTGATTCCAAAACATTAGAGGTAACACCTTGAACACTGGCCCATCTTTTCTGTTCTTCCCAATCTTCTCTTCTTTAGTGCAAGACTGCCTCAAATGCTTATTTCCAAAAGACTGTATTGCTTGAAATTCCTGCTAATAGAACTTTGACCATAGTAGTGTTAACTGAGCTCCTATAGGTTATAACTTATTTTCAATGTTGTTTACTGGATGATATATTTTTCATGTTGGTACTTCACTTGTGATTCTGCTATCAGAATCACAAAGCCTGTTGCATGGATATAAGCACAGATCCTACTTAGTACTCATTGCAATACAAATTCTTTCGATCAAACATGCAATAATGTTGTAAATTGCTATAGAGAACATTTTAAAATTTGTCTATTTCTTTCAGTGAAATTGAGGTTTGTACACAAACTTTTGCAGGTACCAGGGCATTATGGACACACAAAGAACCCATTGCAAAATCAAGCATCCTACAACACTATGTACCCACAAGTCAATCAAGGAAATTTACTTCAGGGACTCGACATAAATATACTTCCAAGAACAGATCCTAAAATTTCGAACCTGATTCAATCTGCTGGATACATCCAACCTCCTTTCCCTGATTTACCAGGTCTTCAGTACCCAGTATCATATGCAGGTGCCTTAGTGGGAGATAGACCACAGTATTTATCTGATGGTTTGGTAAACATTCCAAACATTCATAACAATCATGCCTCATCTGCAGCAAACACAAAGATAGAGAGTAAGATCGAAGGTTAGTAAATTTAAGCTTACTGTATCATTTAAGATGCAATTTCCAAAGTTCATTAGTTGATTGATCATTTACTTATGCCAACCCTCAGGACCTCCTAGGGCCAATTTATTTGTCTATGACATCCCTCAAGAATAAGGTGATGAAGATCTGGCCAATCTATTTCAAGAATTTGGTAGGATCCTGAGTACCAAAGTTTTCATTGACAGAGCTACTGGTGTCAGTAAATGTTTCGGTAAACAGCACTGCAACTCTATATTTTGCATAGTCACTGAAATAAGAGTCTTTGGTATTCATGCTTTGTGTTTCTTTGCAGGCTTTGTTAGTTATGATACACCAGCATCAGCTCAGGCTGCTATCAGGAGGATGAATGGCTCACAGATAGGTGGCAAAAAGCTCAAGGTACAGCTCAAGAGGGAAACATGAATGTGACAGCCCAGTTGACATATTATGAAATTATGATATCTGGATAGTGTAGTTCTGAGAGTACCATCCTGCATAGTGAACAAGCAATGCAGCAGGCTATGGAAAACCATAGATGTAGCTATGACAAAATTGTTCCTTGTTACTCTTTAAAATCGCCAGAATTGCTAGGCACAGTTCTCCTGTTGCATTATACACAGCTAATGCATATGAAGTTATGAACAAGTCGTGTAATTGAATCTGGCATTGGGTTAAGCATCAGGTAGTTTCGAACTTTTGATTAAGGAATAAATATGGTACAGACTCCAACCCTACCCCCCACCCTGCCTCCTCCCCCTGCAAACAGATAACTCTGTTCCAATTTCAAGTCAAAAGTAATTAAACACACAACCCAAACAACACAACAACATGATGCAAAAGGGAAAAATAAGTGTAGCTGTGTGGGTGTAGCCACCATACCCAGAATAAATCCGAAACCGCATCAAATAGAAACACAGATTGGAATTCAATTGATTGCTTCACCAAGGTTTCTCACTTAACAAATTTACAAAATGGGAACAGTAGTTGGATCCAGTGGTACAAAATATCGCTTGGTTAGAATGAATTGGCATTCTGTTTTCAAAACATACCATATTTTTTATGGGCTAAATAGTGCAGCATGGTTCAGCATTCCCTACACATGAAGGACCTCACTGGTTTAACAAATTCATCCAGCTAAGCTTTTAAGAATGGGAAAACCAAATGAAGCCACTGCCACTTGACAAAAATAGTGAGCAACAGGGCATGTGAAAAAATGTATGCCATTTTCTTCTGTGGCAATGAACAGTAATTATCTACCGTTTGTTTTCTTGTAATGCAGAAAAATATGATCCTTGGGAAGAATTACTATCTCGCTCAACTAACACAGATAAGTTCTAATCTAAATGAAATTCAAAATGAATATCAATACTTGATACTTGGAGTAGACAGAAAATCAACCGATTTTTTCGACATTAACTTCTCATCATTTGTCATTCAAAATATCTTCTCATCATTATCATTCAAAATATCTTCTCATCATTGTCATTCAAAATATCTTCTCATCATTGTCATTCAAAATAGCATTGCTGAATCTTACCTGCAAATGAAATCAAGTATCAGAATTATTTCCTGTAGGAGTTTTCCTTTAGTGGTGATCTGAGGACCCCTCTTCAAACTTCAAAGGTTTTTGCCACAGTCACAATTGTACCGAATGCCATTTTATACCATGGGCTATTAAAACAAGTATTGTTTTACCCAGCCAAACATCTCCAGACTCCAGTTGACTTGAAAACAAGCAAAGCTTAGGTATCAGGTAATATCAGCTTCATTGCATTTCAAAAAATAAATATTAATTATTGCTTATGTGAGTTTTTACCTTTGCTTGATAACAATAGGTATTATGTGGAGACATTTTAAAATCTTACATAAAAGTTGGTTGTCATCATCATCATAAAGTCTTTTAATCCTAAGTAAATTGGGGTAAACAAGAAATGAAACTCACAGAAGCCTCACAGGAGTGGTGAGAATTGTCATCAATTCTGATTTGGATTTGCAAGCTCATCAAGACCTCGTGTATGAATGATTCTTGTCACATTCTAGTAGATATTTTTTACGAATCTTACTTTAACTTGGTAGTGAACCATATTGATGTGTCACAGCCTCACAGGCAAATAACATTAAGTTTGCCCATAATTATGGAGCAAGGGTGAACATAGAAGAAGCACCAGGACTATCAAATACTCACTTGTCATTCAAATTTCTTGTCCATGCGCCATGGCTAATACTATACCACTGATCTACTAGCCTTGCATAAGGATATTAATAAGGCAATCCCTGGAGGCCTGGATTCATTGCATATTCCCTTTCTTTTGTGTTTGTCTTTTAAGCCTTTCCCTTTCTCTCCCACCCTCTTTTTGAAGGACAACAAAGAAATGTTTATTCATTATAAGCAAAAGGGTATATTTTACCGAACTAAGTAGTGTATGATAAGTTTGTTAACTATTTGATAAGTCAAATCAGCTTAGCCATATATGGCCGATAAACCATATTCTAGTGTCTAGAACATGTTCAAGTGGTCTAATAGGGTTAATTGGATTTTGTACATACATTGGCTAATGGATGATCCATGAGCTTGTTTTTCACCAATGTCATCTCTTCAGTGACTCTAAATAGCAGCAAAAAGAAAACTTGATCATAATGTTTGGTCGTTTTTGTCAGGAAATAGCACACATACCGGTAACAGTCAGATCAGATGGTCCCCAGTGAGCCAGCCGTTCTTCCTTCTGACGCACAGGCGATAGGTGCAGCACCAAGAGCACCCAACCATCATCTCCACCAAGCCGATCATGGCTGCTTGTGGTTGTGGATTCATCATGCCATTGCCAGCCACACAGCCGGCAAGGGAAGACCAGCAGGTCCCGTCCTGTGGGCCGTGCGCGCCGACCACGAGCACGAGCACGCGCCTCCCTGGGTTAGGGGATGCGCTACCAGCACCACCGTGCGTGTGCCGCCGGAGGGCGTTCATGCGGTTCAGCGCTCCCGTGGTGAACATATGGCTTCGGCAAGGATGATTCGTACCGGAAATCCACGGCCTCGGCGCGGGGGCAGAGCGAGCGGTGAGGAATTGGATGCCGGAGCCGCCGCAATCTGCCGTGCTGATGGGTGAGCGTGGAGGCTAGGGAGGACAGAGGCGTCACGGACGGCAGGCGACGACGACTCAGGAGGATCTCCCCGGACCGTCGTATGGGAAGCGGGGTCTCCTCTCAGCCTCTCCGGCTAGGATGGCGCGCCCCTTCTGCCGCCCGCCGCGGCCGGCGACGGAGGGATGATATCGGTGGATTCGGGTGGGCGGAGAGCTGAATGAGGGGTGGAGGTGGCGAGGCGAAGCGGCCGACGTTGTCTCCGGCGGGGAGCACGGCGTACTCCGGCGCGGCGGCCGGCGGCGGGGGTTTGACCATGGTCTGCGGGTTGAACACGAAGCGGTGGGAGCTCGGACTTACCATCCGATCGATATTGCACGGCTACGATCAGCCCAACTACTCAACATTGAAAACTGGGATTTGCTTGATTCCAAACGTCTAAAAAATTGTAAATTTTCATTCACCTAAAAGTGCAAATTTCTAAGCCTAAACTTGTAGTACTATGCAATGTGTAATTTTAGTTTTTTGTGAGAATAATTTTAGTTTATTTTAACTGTGTTTTTCCTTATATATGATTTTACTTAAGTTTTATTTAATTTTGATTTTTAATGCAATTTTGTAAATTTTTATGAGTTATAAGTTTATTTCATGTAATTTTGTAAAATTTTGTAGGTTAGAATAATTTATTGTTAATCCTAAGGAATTTGTTTATAAGTAAGTAATAGAGGAGTATGAACCTTTGTTTATAAATAAGTAATAAGGGGAGTATGAGCCATTGGATTATCATCCAAGTAACGAGAAAAGTGACTGAAATTTTGAAAAACTTAGGCGTCTAAAATTTAGACACCCTAAAAATCTAATTTTATGTCCTATTTAGCATTACTCCAACTCCTTAATTTTTTTATAAAATAAAGTTTGTTATATAAAATAAAATGATCCAGCAATCTACTTTTAGTCTTAAGTGTAAACAAGACATCTCACACTAACAACCTTAATGGAGCCCCAACTTTTTTTAGAAAAAAAAGGAAATTTAGAGTTGAAATGTGCCAAACATGACCTTAGAAGAGAAACCGCGCTTTTAAAACGTAAAAACTTTGCAGAAAACACATTATATCCGTATACTGTATATATGGTTTTCATGTGGTGTTACATGTTAATCCGGGCTTTACATGATAAAAGAAGATGCAGAAATCTGATAGCAACCATTTGTGGAATGAATATGATGTCCATTTCATCGTGGAATTGGAATGGATTCTTCTTTGAGCGCTCCGCTTTGCTTGACAGCAAGCAGCTAAGCTTCACAGCTTCAGTAGGTCTGAATAAGATGTCCATTTCAAGATCCTATTACAAGAATAAAGCTATCAAGTTGATAGTTGACAGAATCCACATCACTCTTATTTTTAAAAAACAAAAGAGATATTTTCTCTCTGAAACCTTAACAACATATAAATTTGACTGTTTATTAGACAGATCACTGGTCTGGATTGTATATATATAAACCTGATCTCCTTTATACATTTAAGAGTTTTAGTCACTGTACACATTCTACATGGTATCAGAGCAAGTCTAGATATCTCGGCGCGCTAGCTTCTCCCTCCGGCGAACCGACTCTTTCCTCCTCATTGTCGGCGTCTTCTTCCCGTCGCCGACCCTCTTCCCGGTACTCTCCTCGCTCTCTCTCCCCCGTTTCCTCTTTTCCTTGTCTCTTCCGCAGTCACCTTCTCTTCTCCGTTCCACCTCCACGCGACCAGGCGACGTTCTCGATCCGCCTCCTCGTCTCGCCTCGCACCCGTCTCCGCTCTTCTTTTTACTTCGTGCATCTCTCCTTCTCTGACGCCGGCGCACCTCTACGCTCGTCGTCTCCATCGACTGAACTCGTCCACCCTCCCATCGGTTGGACCTGTCTAGCCCTCCATCGGCTAGAACCCTCCCTCGATTCTTATCTTTTCCGACACGCTCAATGGCTCTCGAACGCGAACCTTCTCCCCTCACGTCCGAGCCAGTCAAACGTGTCCACGTGTCCACGAACACGAATCCCTGTCTCCCGGACGCGAGCATATTCTCTTCCCGTCCGGCCACTCCCCGCCTTTTTCGCGTCCGCCCCACTCCTTGGCCTCCACGAGTCCACGGACGTGAATCTTCTCTTCACGGACGTGAATCTCCGCACGTCCGTGAACCAACTACTCTCTGACCCACCCACTCTGTCACCACATTTTTCCTCACCTACTCCCCATCGGCCAACCACAACTCATCGGCTGGCCGGCCCACTTCCCATCGGCTTCTCACATCCTTGATCGGCCGATCCGTCCTCTCATCGGCTCCTCCCTCCCATCGGCTTCTTTCTCCCATTGGCTCTTTGCTCCCATTCTTCCGTCATGGCCACCGAGTCCGCTCTCAGCTCTAGCACTCTCCTAGTCGCCGAGTCTGCTCCGGCCCTCAGTGCCTCAGACCACATCTCGGGCACCACCTCGCCGATCTTCTCCCCTCCTTACGCTGCTATGAACGTGAAATCTCACGTTCCTATATCTCTTGACCTCAACGCCAACTATTCCAAGGGGGTTTTCTTCTTCAAATCCCTCTATGGAAAATTCGGCCTCCAATCCCATATTGATGGCTCCGCTCCACCTCGCCCCGATGATCCTCAGTGGGACAGTGCTGCGTGCGCAGCTGGCTGCTCGGCTCAGTCGATGACTCTGTCCTCGACCTCGCCATAGACGATACCGATCCCACCGCTTGGGATCTCTGGGTGGCCATCGAGCGGATCTTCCTAGCCAACAAGCAGCCTCGCGCCATCTTCCTGCTCAACGAGTTCCACTCCATGGTACAAGGCGACTCCTTTGTCTCCTCGTACTGTTAGTGCCTCAAAGTCAAGACTGTTGCTCTCTGGGACGTCGTCGACTAGGAGTTGATGACGCCCCCACCCGACCAGTTCTTCCCATTACTCCTGTACCCCCATCGGCTCCAGTTCCCTCCACCTCTCACATGGTCACTCGCTCCCAGACCGGGTCTCTCCGCCCACTCAACGCTACGGTCTCTCCGCCATCCACAGCTCTATCTCGCCCATCCCGGCGACTTCTCCCTCAGCCCTGGCCGACCCTTAGTGGCGCGCGGCCATGGCCGACGAGCACAAGGCCGTAATGGACAACGAGACCTGGCGCCTCGTTCCCCGACCTCCCGGCACCAACATTGTGACCGGTAAGTAGATTTTCAAACATAAATTCCACGCCGATGGCTCCCTTGCCCGTCACAAGGCTCGCTAGGTAGTCCGGGGTTTGTCCCAACGATCCGGTGTCGACTACAACGAGACCTTCAGTCCCGTTGTCAAACTCGCCACCATCTGAGTCGTCCTCACCTTGGTTGCCTCTCACTCCTAGCCGATCCATCAATTAGACGTGAAGAACGCCTTTCTTCACGGCCACCTGACGGAAATAGTCTACTGCCAGCAGCCTCCAGGCTTCGTCGACCCTTCTCGTCCTGACGACACCTGTCTCCTTCAACGCTCTCTCTACGGCCTCAAATAAGACCCTCGTGCCTGGTACCAGCGCTTTGCTGTCTATCTTCGGCACATCGGCTTCGTGGCCTCTGTGTCCGATAGTTCCCTGTTCACTTTCCATATTGGCTTCGCCACTGCCTATCTACTTCTCTATGTCGATAACATTGTCCTTACAGCGTCTTCGATATCTCTCCTTGACCAGATCATGGCCCAACTCCACTTTGAGTTCGCCATGACCGATCTTGGTCCTCTCCACCATTTTCTTGGTATCTTCATAACCCGCTCCACCCACGAGCTCTTTCTTTCCCAACGCCAGTACGCCATCGACCTCCTCCAGCGTGCGGGCATGGCCGATTGTCACCCCACGGCCACCCTGGTGGACACTCGAGCCAAACTCTCCGCTGCCGATGGCGCCCTTGTTGTCGATTTCTCTCATTATCGGAGTCTTACCAAGGCTCTCCAATACCTCACACTCACCCGATCTGACCTCACGTACGCTATCCAGCAAGTGTGCCTCTTCATGCACGCTCCGCGCGAACCTCACCTCGCGCTGCTCAAGCGCATCCTACGCTACGTGAAGGGCACCCTCTCTAGCGGGCTGCGTCTCAGCTCCAGCCCCATCGACTCTCTCACTGCGTACTCCGACGTGGACTGGACAAGCTGTCCCGACTCTCGACGCTCTACGTCCGGCTACTGCGTTTACCTCGGTGACACTCTCGTATCCTGGTTCTCAAAATACCAGATTACAATGTCTTGTTCTAGCGCCGAAGCCGAGTAACGCGCCGTTGCCCACGCCGTCACCGAGTGCTGCTGGCTTCGCCAGCTTCTCCAGAAGCTCCGTGCACCCCTCTCTACCGCGACCGTCGTCTACTGCGACAATGTCAGTGCCGTCTACATGACCGCCAACCCGGTCCATTATCGACGCACCAAGCACATTAAGATCGATATCTATTTTATCCATGATAAGATCGTATTAGGATAGATTCGGATGCTCCATGTACCATTGGCACATCAGTTTACCGATGTAATGATCAAAGGCCTGTCCACGTCTTTGTTCACTAGTTTTCGGTTCAGTCTCTGCGTCCGTTCCTCTCTCACTATGACTATGGGGGTATTAGACAGATCACTGGCCTGAGTTGTATATATATATAGATATAGACCCGACTCCGGTTTGGAGGTCTGTACACATCCTACACTGTCTTAAACAGAGATGAAGGACGTGATATAAATTGCTCCAACAGTGTGAGTGGCAGCTGCCAAGCAAGTCTGCAACAACCTGAAGGCCATATTTGACATGCAAATGAAGCCACCATCGCGGTTTTCGACCGGTTTCCGTCGGATACATGGACCCATGCCCACTATCCATGAACGTACGTACTGTAGACTGTAGAAGTTGTCCTCAACTTTTTGCTGCTAACTTCAGCCGCGTGATGGTTCGATTGGGAATCCCAGACGGAAAAGGCCATCATCCATCATTTTCATGGTTTTAACCCTCCACACCGTCAGAAGCAAGCTCTGCTGCAGTGCGATGCTAGCTGCCAGCTTGCTGCAGGGTGAAAGTGTCAAGCCCATTAGCTACTGCCACAAATATCAATATGTCAAATCTAAGAACAAAATCGACTACTTGGATTGAGACATTCACCGTAACAATGAAGTGATTCAGTGAGTGCGTGCTGCATGCGTCGATCGATTTGTAACCTGAACAATCTCACAGCTCCATTCTTTCTCTCTTTCTTTGCTGGCTTGCTGCCACTCGGCGAGTCGTCGTCGAAGTGATTGACCAAATTTTCTTCAGACGTCGAATGCACGCACAAGGCAATAGACCTTCATCTCCTTCATATCGAGTCTGAATTTGGAGCAATTACAACAACAATTCCCATTCTTTTCAGCTTATAGATTATGAATTATCATCGATACTTCTTACAAAACTTTTCTAAGCTAACCTTTTTAATGTTCTAGTATTTAATTTATTTATTTACATTCAGACTCGGTTTTATCCATGATCCATCAGCCATCAGCTATAAAGAACATGCCCAAGAAAAGAACTTTTTTTCATCCCATCCGGTAGCCTAAGCAAAACTATATACAAGTATGTGTATTACTTTGTCTAATTTTTTATTTGACGCTGATTAGTTTAAAATTTAACAAACCAACGTTATTTAAAGAAAAATGAAATGCGTACGTCCCAATCTCTGAAGACTAAGGCAGTACTACTACTGTATTAATGGAGTACTCCTTTATCTTAAAATAAATCAAACTTTGTCACAAAATAAAAATTTTTATCTTTAATACCATGTACCTACCCAACCACCAATACTATTCACTTTATTTTAAAATATAAGTATTTATAGAATATAATTTTTCAATGATTCTCCAGTTTCAAAAAGGAATCTACATAATTCAAAATTTAAAAACTAACCATTGAAATGATTAAAATGGAATCTTTTAACCTAACTTTTGCTAGATAAACTAAAAATGCTTATATTTTGAAAGGGGCATATAACTATTTGCCACTCTTTATGAATTGGTTCAATCCCTCTCACAACCACCTTTCTCATATAGTGGTAAATTTATTTAACACTCACCTATTAAGAGTGAAAAAATGTTAAATATTCCAGAAAAGTAAGGATTGACAGGGGGAGTAGTACTACTAATCTACCGTTAAAAATACCCGGAAAGAGGAAGATGAGTTGAGCGGCCAACCACACGGAGCCAAAAGTTTCAAAAGGGATGGACGTCATTGGGCTTCTACAAGGGGAGAGCCCAGGTCAAGGTCAAAGCTTCTAGAAGTGATAAAGCTAGCAGCAGACAGCAAACGCCGCGCGTTTCGCAAATGCAGCTTATTCCGTCTGGAAACTCTCAACCCACCAGGGCAAGAGAAAATGATAGTCGTACGCTCCATAATTCCATTCACCCAATCTCTCCGTGTCGATCTGCTAATTAATTACATGTACTTTAAATTTTCTCTGAAGAATTATGTATTCAAACGACTAGTCCATCACTTGATTTTCTTGTTTTGACCGAAATTTAGCCATATTTGGTGGTACAGCGGCACGTACACAGCATGACTTTTTTCAGGCGATTCAAGACTTGGTCGGAGATTAGCAGTCTAAAACAACTACATTTCCGGTCAAGCGAGGTGTTTCTAGAACTGGTGGACTCTTAGTGCTTTGTGCATAGCAATAATTTTAGCCATGAAACTGATTAATTTAGTTTCCGCGTGAATGTTGCCGATTCGGTTAGTTAATTGCATTGAACGTGGTACCATTTTATTTTGATTTTTTTGACTGGATCATAATTTATGGAGTAATCAAATATAAACTGAGGAATATGGAGTAATCATATGTAAACTGAGGAAGGAAAATATGACCTTATTTGCAGCAGTAAAAATGTCACATTAAAATGAAAATTTTCAAATTTGTTAAAGCAAACACATTGGAGCGCATTTCATTTCCTATGTCTTCCTTGTGATTGCGCAAAAAAAACATTAATTTTTGAAGCCAGTAGACTCTGATACTGGATCAGTTGGCGGTTCCGAACTTTATGAACATTGGATATGTTATGAAAATTTAATTATAGTAATGTATTAAATGTTATATGTTATAAATCTAATAAATAGTTTAGAGTTAGTTTAAACATTATAGTGACACATTAAATACTGATGTAAAAAGTTTTTTTTCTCAAAAATAGTAATTTGAGAACTGAGGTAGACACAATTTATACTCTAATCATTATATAGTATGATGATTATGACGATTAAACATCATATAGTTATACAGATATTTTAGTATAGAGGGGTTCAGATTCATAGTAAGTGATGGAGAAGTTATAAGATGAAAAGAAGGGCTCTTAGCAGCACCGAAGCAATAGCATAAACAAATCACAAATTTCAAGGCCTCTTAGATTTGGAGGATTTTAAAAAAAAAAGAGAGAAATTGAACTGTTCTATATATATATAATCTATAAAATTTCTATGTTGCGACGAAGCCCTCAAATTAATCTTAAATACTTATAAAATTAGGAGTACTCATATCTAGCTGTGCATGCGAGGTGTTTGGCTATAAATACCAACTGCTTCCATTAATGTGACCCGTCTCCCCCACCGCGGCACCGTGCACCCCATCCCCTCGCCTCCTCCGATGGCCACCGTACACCCCCCGCCGCCGCCGCCGATCCCTCCGCCGCAGTTCGCGCTCCAGAGTCCCCGCGCCGACGACAGCGACAGCGAGAGCGTCGCCGAGTCGTGCCCGTACCCGCGTCCCTGCCGGCCGGCGTCGGTGGCGGCGACCGACGGCGGTCTCGGCGGCGGCGCGTGCGGCGACGAGGAGATGGAAGACGACAACGATGGATGCAGCAGCTGCGTAGAAGGAGACGGGTCCTACGAGCTGCGGCTCCAGGAGTGCGGCGGCGGCGGCGGCGAGGAGGAGGAGGAGGAGGCCATCAGCGAGGGCGGGGTCTGGTGGACGCAGCTAGCGGCGGCGGCTGCCCATGGTGGCGGCGGCGTCGCGGCTCATGATCTCGAGATGCTCCGGCGGCAAGGGGAGGAGGAGGAGGAGGATCCGAAGAGCGCGGCGGCTAGGCAGGAGGAGGACCGCAAGTTCTGGGAGGATTGCCTCGCCTCAGGGTATCCATGAACGCGAGCTCGACTGAGAAGACGACGAGCTTGTGAACAACGCATAGCGTATGCCTCTTTTTTGGAATTTTCTGGTACAGCTATTAAAATTTTAAACATTTGTTGTTCTATCTGAAGGACGCCACTCAATTTCAAATTCAAAATTTTCCGCTCTACCTGAAGTTCAAATAATTGTTTGTTCTTCACAAATGAATATTTCATCAACTGTTTTTATAAAAAAAACAATTAAATGTAGAAATCACAACAAAAAATAATAATAAAGTGCAATTGAGACTGATTTTTTTTCAAAAAGAATTCTTTGCCGAGGTAGTGGGATGCCAAGAGTGAAACTCCCTTTCGATGTCCATCTCGCAATTTAATAGCGAAAAAGACTTACTTTTTTTAGTGGAAGCCTCGCCATATGCACTAATTAATCACATAGTGATCAGTGAGTGTGTATGCCTGGTAGTTAAGCTACTAGGTTGATTGGAAACTTTTGTGGTCAAAGATTTTTCAGTAACTGCAGTAACTAACTTAAGCAAATACTATCAAATTACCACTAGGAAACTTACTGTAATGTAATCCATGTTCAGATCTGGGTTTGGTGTGGAAAGCGACCTAATTAATGGTTAAATGAGGTTGTAAAGTGGTTGCTTGTCCAGAAAAGGTAAAGTTTTTCATCTTTATTTTTTCTTCCATCTCCTAAATTAGTGGCCAGCAACGAGTCTAGTAGAGGTAGCTGTTCAGGTTCTTTCTGAGCTTTTCAGAAATAATAAAGGATTGTGATTCACACATGTGAGCATCATCAGTGCTTTTGGTACGGAACAGCAGCATGAGACATTCAGAGCCTGCAAAATTCAGCACTAAATTGCCAAGGTTTCTTGATACCATCTCAATTTCCATTATATTGTTAGTACTGTGTAAGCAGCAAAGAAGGCCAAGGCCCTGTTTGGACTTTCAAGAGCTTGAGATTCTGGTGATCAGGAGAGCATGTTCATTTCTGAATTTGATGGCACCCTTCTCATTGCTGCTTTGAAACAAGCAGACAGAGGTTAGCATTTCATCAGAGGAAAGTGTTCTCTGAGCCTGAGTGCCCAACACGAGCTGACCTGCACATCCAGGACCACATTGAGGAGCAGCTAGCCAGCTACTAATGTAATATTAATTGTCATCTGGTACGACCAAAACACCAAAAGCATCAGGCTTGTTTTTTTCCTCTTGAGATTCTTTTGCTCAGTACCAAAAGAAACCCAGAAATAAAGGGTTTTGCTTCAGCAAGAGAAGCAAGTTTTCTCATCGGCAGAAATCAGATTAAATTAAAAACCAAATTAGACACAGTAGAGATATTGAGTTGCAAGAAAAAATTTTATTAGCAAAAAAACAACGGGGATAAATTATTTCACATGCTGACTTGATGAATGATATGATACTAATTATTTCCAGTGTTAAATGGAATTAGTTGGCGTAAAAAATTTCTAGCTGAAACAACACCAGCTGAACTTGCCAATTGGCAGTAAGCTGCCTTATTCTATTTACTTGTGATCGTGATACCCTTCAGCTGTTCTTGAGATAATTTTCTATGGTTTACCATTCAACTGGACTTTAGCTAACTTCTCTCCACTTTCTTCCGCGCCATCCACCTTCTTGCCGGGAAATGACCTCCCACTACTTGTGACAAGGTCCTTGATGGCTGCTTGGATGTCCTTATCATCCAACAGCGTCTCCAATGTCACGTGTACCCCTTAAAAATAAAGGGGAGAAGTTAGACACAAGGAAAAATAAACACCTTTATGGGTGGCTAAATTTACAATGAGGATGTGCAAATTTCATGTGGGACTTGAGAGACATCGCTTTAGCATAAAAAGATATGCCAATGGGCCCTATGAAAACAATAATATCCTACAAGTTCACCCTCCAAGGTATTTTTTTTATTCATCTGTAGTTGGGAAGATAGCACTTCATTTGGTCATGTAGAACAGTCTTGTAAACAACAAAATAAAAACACATGCTGAATTGTGCATGTTTCAGCTGTTAACATCATGAAATTGCGCCATTGCTCAAACCAGATAACAATGAAACAGGCCTATTTTTTTATTGGTGAACATATTGCTTTATGCCAATTAATTGTATGGGAATTTGCTATAATAAGGCATCATTCAATAATAGCTAAATTCACTTTCCAAGTTTTTTTTACACTTAATGCCTAATTTTGATGAAGCAGGGAAATAATGGTAATATGGAACTTTGACTTACGGAATCTCCAATAATGCTTCGGGTTAGTTGGGTCATTGATTGTTTCCTCTGGTGCTGGTCTTGTGGTGTACTTGTCTTTAAGTGCAAGCAGGTCCTGACAAATAAGGCACCCCAAGTATATTCATCTACTTTATTCTGTGTTGATCTATGGTACCCTGTATAAGTTAACTAGCCAAGTTATGTACCTGCAACGGGAAGATTGCCCACATTGATGGAGCATCAAAATGCTGCTGAACAATAAAGTGTACTACTTCTGGGGTGCAGTGAGATGGCGGCTCATCATCACTACCAACTACAGTCTTGTAGAAGTGGCTTCTTCTCCTTTCATCTTCTTCCCACCAAGCACGTAATGTGGAGCAATCATGACATGATGGAGCACAAACCTGAAACAATATCACACAAATTGAACATCCGATTGATTAGCTTCTCCAAACCATTTTCATTGTTCCATATAAAAACCTAAGTCTATGTGCATCTGAAGCTATGAACATAATACTATAACAAGAGAGAAACACACCGTCATGTAGCTATACTGAGATGGAATTCCAAATTCCAAGTTTGGTTCACTAGGCATTCTCTGGATACGCAATCCAATCAATCCAAGTTCTTGCATAACCTGGATAAAAAAAATTGTTATTTATGAGCATAGAACAAACAGTAGCTGTTTACTACCATGTCCAGGAAGCATCATACAGGGTGAACACAGGCAGGGATAAGGCCAAGATCTTCCCCACATGCCAACATATCCGATGAGTTCAACAGCACAGGCAGAGTCTTCAACGCATTTTGACGCCAGAGATTCTCTTGGCGAGCAAAATAATAGTCGTAGTACAATCTTCTGAGGACATTTTTGCTGTAAAACAATGCTTCATGAGAGGATGAAATAGTCCATACTCCATATGGAAGAATTTGGTTATTGTCATTGCATAAACAAGGAAGTACTATTAGCAAGACCTAAAAAGTTGGGTGCTACTAATTCATATTTTTCTTGAGAAGAAACAGCCTACTAAATATACTAGTTCCATTTCTCTCAATAATGAACTGCCTGCTAGAGATGCATAATGCAAAACACTGATTATGTGGTAAAGGCGATAGCAGTAGAACTAAGCAAATTCTGGACAGAAAGGAGCAGTATATAACAAAGTACAAAATCACACTGATCCTGTGCTATTAGCCTGTTGGACTAAATACTTCATCAACATTAGCATGCCTGAGGAATTTAAAGAGGTGTGCAGATCAAGGCCTTCTCAGACCTGAACAAGATAGAGACAATTGTAGTTAAAGAAAATCAATGTTACCTATGTTCATCTAGATCCCTAAAACTTGAAGTATCTTCCAGGTTGAAACGGGGATAAAATTTCACATTGTCCTCTGGATCTCTAATAAGGACTATATTCTGCAGGAGAAAAAATATTTTAAATAATTTCAAATATTTTTTGTTCAGAATTTGAAATAATATTTGCTATATGCATTAAGAACGATTGGGTTAGGTTAGGGAAAATTGTAGCATGTATTGTATTGCACGAGATGAATTACCTGTATTAGATCGAACAAACCACACCGAATACTGTCTTCTTTCTCTACCCAGAGTGATTTTTCAGAGCTGGTCTTAAGCTTTGCGATTATCTTTTTCTCTGTATTGCAGTCCTCTTTGAACTATACACATAATAAATTACTAGATAAATTGAAGGATGCAATGTATCAGGAAAACTGCAGTGAAGAACACACACAGATGATATTGAAAAGGAGAATTCTGTACTGAAGCCTATGCTAATAACAATCTACTAATGCCATGCAGTCTTGAGTAGGTGATACGTTTAACTAATATGAAAGAAGAATATAACTGATTGCATTACCTCATAACATTGTTTCTTGTACTCGTTTAGAAAGTTGGCTGCAATTACTGTCCAAAATGATCCAAACATCTCCTGAAACAGAATAGAAATTTCATGCTGGTGTCCTGTTCTTTTCCTGAAGAAATATGTAGAACATTGTTTTAGAAAAACAAACCTCCAGCATTTCCTGCCGAATATACGGGCGGCTCATTCTATCAAAATCCCATAGGCCTTCACTAAGAAGCTCCTCCTGAAAGTCAACATAGGAACAGGTCAGATAAACTACTCACGCTCTCTGGGCCCTTTTAGTTTTTGTTTAACAGATACAAAAGCCAACCTGACTGAGAGCAATTGAAGGTCTAAATTTCCCAACTAGACCTGTGGCTGCATGATCTGGAAGCTCCCATATCCTAAAAAAACCCAAGATATGGTCTATCCTATATGCGGTGAAGTAGTTTGCCATCTGCATTATGGTAACTGGAGATAAATAATGACAGCAAAAGATGACCAACCAGACAGGAGGAAATCTGTGCTGCTAAATAACCTGTGTCAGACGAGCTCGCCACCACCCATAATTATCCTTTGACATCTCCTCCCAGTTATATGTAGGAAAACCCCAATTTTGTCCATTTTTGTCAAAATAATCTGGAGGCGCACCAGTAGCTGTATTCATGCGAAATAAAGTGGGGTATACCCAAGTATCCACACTATTCCTGTCAACACCAATAGGTAAATCTCCTTTCAGAACAACCTTTTTCTTCCTTGCATATGCAGCTGCCTCTGATAACTAACATGAAGGGAATAATAAATGTCAGTGAATACAAACGGAAGAAAAACTCTGAATGCAGATCAGAGTGACAAAGACAACAACCAATACTTACTTGCATATGTAGATGGTACTGGATGTAATAATGAAAACATATAATGTCATGGTGCAAAGTACCTTCAGAAACAAGCTTGTCAAGCTGAAAGAAATTACAGAAACAGCCATCACTTAGTACTTGAACATTTTCCCATATGTGGTCTCACCTCTCAGAAAGGATTAAACCAAATGATGGGATTTTCTTTTAAAAAATGTTTAGCACGTTATACTGATCGCACCTTCTCCTTAGAAAACTGAGAAAAACGGCCCCATTGGCTGTGATCTGATGTCTCAAAGAAGTCACGCAAAAAACAAAATGCAGCATATGGTTTCAACCACTCCTATTGGAACATGGAGGGAAGGCAATCACAGTAAGTCTGGAATAATCTATCAAGTACATGAACTAAACAAAATGTTAGCAAATAACTAACATACCTCATTTTCAGATAAGAACTGCTTGAACGAACTGGAACTCAGTACTTTGTCTTTCTCTAATTTGAATAATTTTCTTGCCATTGAGAGTTTTGTGGCCATCGCTGCCTCATAGTCAACGTCCTGTTTAAACATGATTTTCAAATAACGGAATGTTAGATTTATGCAAACAACAAAAGCACTAATTGCACTATATTAATTGCATAACCATCTGATTTTAAGACTAAACATAGCTAAATAGCAGGACAGGAGGTGCATCAAATCCAACAGCAGTTTAGCAACTGCGTTTGGACTTTTTACCCTACCAATAACAGAAGGTAAACTAATGATGCTATGCATTTGATAATATCTATACCTTTTTGTTCAACTGCTGCTTTGCCTGTGATATCTCATTCTGTAATAGTAAGAAAAAAAACATTGAATACCAGATCAGACAAGGATGAATTCATTCAAGACAAAACAAATCAGTGAAATATTGAAATCAGAAGCTAACATAGACAATGAGTGAATATGAAGGCACAACAAAGGTATACCATAATATCCACTGGAATTGCATCTGAAAGTGCTTGTACACTCAGGTACAAGGGGTGCAATGCAAACACAGAGAGTGAGCTGTAAACCAACATGTAGGGCATTATTTCTGTTCAGATATCGTTCTTCTTATTTGAAGCAAAAGCACAGGGAATCAGTCCATATTACTGGTACCTGTATGGATATGAATCCCACCACATCCCATGAACTGAAGTATCATTGATAGGAAGAAGCTGAACAAGATGAAAGCCTGAATTGACTGCCCAGTCAACAAGAAGTTTAAGATCAAGGAATTCTCCAACACCGAGGTCCTCATTTGACCTGATTGAGAATATAGGTACAGCAACACCTGCACCCCTCCATGGTGATTCCTGGTAAAACCAAGTGATGAATCAGTTCTACCCATCAGTTCTCTATTATGAATTGGCACCCACTGAATCCTCAGATCTTGCCAAAGCATGAGATACAATGGTTCTTTCAACCAAGCATTGGATATTATTACTTTTTTAGATAATGGATTCAGTAGTATTACTGCAAACTAAATATAACTGATTGCTTAATGCATCATAGCAAAGCTGATGAGTGCCAGAGAAAAATAGTCAAGAAGTCTGGTAGGCTCAATGGCAACAAATGTATGCAATTATAAGCGTATTTTCATTGTACTAATTATAGTTGCATACATTACCCGGAGAGCACCATCAGACAAGAGGATGTATCTGGATGGCTTGGGTGATGATAGATCCACATCAACCTCCCGGTTTGGACCGAACTCCAATGAAGTAACTCCTGCTTCACTAATTTTACAGTATTTATATGTGGAATATTTGTTAAGGGCAAGACAACGGTCAACACATGAAATGGTGGTTCCTCCAGAAATAATAATAGAAATACCCATACGATAAATCTACATGCAAATTGGAAACAAGGAAGTACACATTTGCACGAGGATATTTTACTGGGAACTCCGATTTTCGCAAAAGAAAATTTGCCTTCCAGATGGAATCTCTGACATATTTAAGCTTGAGGCCATCTTGAGCTCGCCAATTTCCTAATTGAGGATTACTTCCTGTGACCACGACCTAAAGTTTGATGTCAGCAAAAGTTAGGGAGTACCAGAAGTATAACTCTAGCCATAATGGGATAATGATCACCAAACAGAAACTGTACGAATAATACTCACGGTAGATCCAGCTCCAAGCCGGGGACAGCTAATAATAAATTGAACAACAATATCTGTTGAGGAAAAATTTAGGAACAATGAATTAAAAAACAGACTCAATGCTTGGGTTGATGTGTAAATATAAGTACACGCAAGAAAACAATCAGCATACTTGGACTGATATGTAATTATGTATTAAACATGGAAATAGATGATGCTACGTTGATTCTTTATCCATAAAATACTCCCCCCGTTCAAAAACAATTGTCAGTTTTGACTTTGAGATGCTAAGCTTTGACCAACAATAATTTTAAAATGATCAAATTATGTACTATTGAAGTTTCACTAATATCACACATTTAAATATAACCGCCTTGATGTGCAGTAGACAATAATAGTCAAACTTCATCTATTCTCAGTCAAAACCGAAAAGAACTGATAATAGGGAGTATATTCAAAAGTAAGTATCAGATATAAGTATATTCATCTGTGTTACTTTTCTTACCTTCAGGATCCAAACTTTTGTTGAGGGATGTAGGATTCAATTCTCTTTTAGCATTTTCAGTTCCATTGAAAATGACATTCTTGAATGCACTTCGAAGGAAAAGAGCTTCAGAAGCATCCTGAATTCAAACCACAACTATTCATAAACCGTGGTACAGAACATGATGCTTGTATGACTAGCATGATGAACAAACACGCCAGATGACCATAAAGTAGAAAGATAACACATCCAACTAAAATTGCTGTGGCAAATAGTGCTGCTATTGCTGCTAATGTTTCTATAGCACACCCACATACGCCAATAGCTTATGCAGAGAAATTAATAAAGTACATGAAACTTTTTAACAAGTACCTGCCACAAGTCACTTATCTCAACCACGTCTCCATCCTGAATACCCTCAGGAAGTACTAATTTCCTTTTCTCTCCAGACTCCGATCTCAAAACATTCTTGTTGTCATCCACTACATAATAACTGTATTGACAACTGAAGACAGTAGCGATGGAAACTCGGCCAGACCAGATTAGCTCATTTCCCTGATGAACTGGGCTCAGAGGCAATCCTTGCTTGACATTCCAAGATCCAAGTGCTGGCTCCGAACCAGCGATGAGAAGACTCTGCCCCCATTGCGTGTAGTACGGTAATTTGAAGATCAAGGTTACTGTATTCAGAGATTTCTTCCCCGACGATGCCCCCAAATTCGCCATTTCTTCCAAACAGGAAAAAAAAAAGGCAGCGAAGTCAGTAAGCTGAATACATGAATGAACGAACACGAAAGATTTTCATAGGCATCATCTCTCTGAGAAATCAATAGACCATGCACAAAATGAGTGGTTCCAGGATGCATGCCTGTGAGGCCATCCATATCCATAACTGTTCATGTTTCTAAGCCTCCCCCTTTCCCATTTCTCCAATAAATAAAAGTGCTTAAGATTCAAGTATCGGTATCTTTTCCATTTTGCCATGAAAAAAGGTAGAACAGATTCGGAGAATCAAGAAATTCCCCGCATTCCCATGTCTCCCGCATCCTACTTTTGCCGCTGCCATGTCCAAGGTTACAACCCAACAAGAAGTCAAGAACCAAACAACCCAGCAGCTCAGCGTATCCCACGATCCAATCCAATGGCAACGCACGCATCAAACCTAGGAGGCAAGAAACTCTCAAGAGATCGGTCTTACCTTACGCCGTGGCCAAGAACGGCCGCAATGGCGACAGACGAGCAGGGAAACAGCAGCAGCCGCAGCAGCACGAGGAGGGAGGAAATCAGCAACGGGGGGAAGAAGAAGACGGCGAGCAGAAAAAGGCGGCCCCCGTGGGATGAGGACAGCGACGGCGAGGGAGGGGAGGGCGAAGGCGACGTCTACGACGGGGAGCGAGCGGAGTGGCCAGCCTGGGAAAGCGCCACCTGCAATGCCACTGCAGTGCGAGCCCGCTACATAAAAAAGGAGCTTTGTCCTCCTCCTCCTCCTCCTCCTCCTCCTTTCTTGGTGGGTGGATCCGGATCGGACGGAACACTTCCAAATTCCTAAATTTGAGAGGCATTCGATTGTGTGGCTGGGAGGAGAAGCCTCTCGTCGGCTCGTCGCTGACACGCTGAGGCCGCGGGTGGACACGGCGACACGTGAAGACGAGCGACACAGACGAGACGCTGCTACTCTAGCATCACGCACGCGGCCATGCCTCTGCCGCCGTCTCGACGCAACGCAACTTGCGACTCTCTACTTTTTATGCGTCAAAAAAAAATGCAACTTGCAGATGCAGATCTCTGAACCGAAGACGGTAGGGTGACGGAGAGAGAGAGATGGGGAAAGGCAAGATTTTTTTTCTTGAGATTTTTCGTGTGTTCAGCAGGGGACAGCGATCGCATGTTACAGATTTTTTTTTTCAAAACGACTCACGCCGCGGGAAGTAAGAAGTTCTTTTTATTACTAAGCAGAAAAAAATTATAAAACTATAATCACGAGCCTGTAAAAAAAACACACCACCGCTACATTGATAGCTCCTCATATAATCCAGAGACATTTGTACCAACTCATTCACCGTTATGCGTAACCAATCGTCGCTAATCCAAAGGGTTGCAAACGCATGCATCTAGCACCCAGAGGCACTAGCACCAACGCATCTGAAAAATCTGAGAGTGAGAGCGTGGTGTACAACAAATCTGGCTGTTGCTGAACTCTGCATTGAACTGCCCCCACGCTCCTAGCTGGATTAGGAGTGTGAAGATGCAGATTAGTTTAGTTTTTTTTTCATAAACAGCAAAACTGAAACTTGGACAGTGTAGATTCCGGGAAATTTATAGTACTAGTACTACTGAGAAAGAGTTCTCTTTGCCGCGAACGCGTAGTTCTCGCCTCCTCTTGGTACTGCCCATTCTTCCCTTTGTCTCTAGAACAAAAGCAAAAGATGGGCGATCAACAACAAGGGAGAGATCGAAGTCCTCGTGGAGTTGAAAGTATGGTAGAAGTTTCAGTCCACCCCTCGTCTTCAACAACAGCAAGTCTGTTTTTTTCCATGAACATGCCAAATCTCTGCCATGTATTATCTCCTAATTGTTATTAGACTAGGTTGGTTTCAAGCATGAACAGGTGGCAGAATTTCGTACTGTTTCTTGCATATTAACATTAGTGTTCACACAATAATGAACATGCTATACTTCTTGATTACGTAGATCATGAAAGGGACGTGGGAGACAAGTAGAAGCACCACTGATGATTATTGTGTGAAAAAGTTAGAGCCAGTAATTGCCATGGAATTTGATAATAAAGATATAGCATATAAGTTTTACAACCGCTATGCAGAAGATATTGTCTTTAGCATTAGAAAATTTTGGCATGACAAGTCTTTAACAAATGTGATTCGCAAAAAAAAAAAAAAGTATGCTCGAGGGAAGGTTTCAATAAGATGAATCCTTCAGATGCATGCCAGCGGAAGCGAGCTGATACAAGAGTTGTTTGCATGGCAGAGATGACCATCAAGATCACTCCTACAGGGAAATATGCTACAGCTAGCTTTTCAAACACACATAATCATGAACTCATAACTACAAGCAAGGCCTATTTGTTGCGCTCTTAGAGAAGAATGATAGAAGCTCAAAAGGCTCAGATTGACATCCTATATGATTCAGGTGTTAGACCCAAATTGGGCCATGGGGTGATGAGTAGATAAGCAGGCGGATGGCAAAGTCTTACATTCACAAGAAAAGATTATAAAAACTAAAGATTATAAAAACTATCTCCGATCAAAGCGCATGAAATCAGTCTAAGACAGAGATGCAGGTGCCATTCTTTAGAACCTACAGGACAAGTAAATGGAAAATCCTTCATTCTTCTATGCAATGCAAGTTGATGAAGATGAGATGATGACAAATATTTGGGAAAATACAATATCAGTATTGGATTTTGATTATTTTGGTGATGTAATATGCTTTGACACCACATACAGGACAAATAATTATGGTAGGCCATTTGCTCTTTTTGTTGGTGTCAACCATCACAAGCAAATAGTTGTTTTTAGGGCAGCATTGTTATACGATGAAACAACAACAACAACATTTGAATGGTTGTTCGAAACTTTCAAAAGAGCCATGTCAGGTAAAGAACCAAAGACAATATTAACTGATCAATGTGCAGCCATTATCACTGCTATTGGAACAGTCTTTCCCAATCAACCCATCGTCTATGCGTTTGGCACATGTACCAGAACACTGCGATACATTTGAGCCACATTTTCCAAGGTTTAAAAACATATAAGAAAGATTTTGGCAAGTGTGTTTTTGATTTTTGAATAAGTTGATGAGTTCATATCACCATGGAAGAAAATGATAGAGGACTACAAATTGAATGACAACGAATGGTTGCATCATTTGTATCACAACAAGGAGAAGTGGGCTTTGGTTTACGGTCAGCAAACATTCTGTGTAGATATGAGATCTACACAAAGAAGTGAGAGTCTCAATACATTGCTGAAAAAATACTTGCATGTGTGGCTTGATCTATTAGACTTTTTCAAGCATTTTGAAAGAGCAACAGATGATAGAAGGTATGCTGAACTACAGAGTGATTTCTACGTAAGCCAAACATCTCCAAGACTGCCAAAAGTGCGTATGTTAATACAGGCTTCAAAAGAATATGCACTTGCCATTTTTGAGATATGCCGAGAAGAATTTGGTATGGTGATGGGATGTTATTTGTACAACAACGATCACACATTGTCAAGTTCTGAATACAAGGCTATTGATTCAGCTAAGTATGGAGAGCACAGTTTCTTGGTGAAGTTTGATCCAAACAAAATTAAAGTTTTTTGCTCATGCAAAAAGTTTGAATTTGTTAGGATACTATGCCGCCACGCACTGAAGGTGTTGGATCATAACAATATCTAGGAGTTGCCATCCAATTACATCTTGAAGAGATGGACGAGACATGCAAAGATAGGAGCATCACAGGCTTATCAAAAGTGTGCTAATGATGAAGATGCCAGAGTTGTTTTAGCTAGGAGATATGGATCATTATGTCGGGCTTACAACTATGTGTTGAGCAAAGCTGCTGAAAATGAGGATGCTTATGCACTACTAGAAAGAACTTCATTAGGATTGATGGAACAAGTTGACCAAATCATGCATGGGAACAAGTCAGAAGGTATCTCAACTAGCCATAAACCAGCAGAGAAACGACCAATTGAATGCAATAGTGAAAATGTAACCCTAGTACAGGGAATTAAAAGAGAGGAACAAAAAGGATACAGTAACAAAAGGATTAAATCAGGACTTCAACTGAGCAAGAAAGGGCAGCCAAAGAAATGTGTTTTATTAATTACAAAAATGTATGCCAAATATAGTGAATGATATATGTTAATTCAGATTAAAAGGATTCTAACTAAGTTTAAATCTGACAGGTAAATCTGAAGTGGACAAGAATGTTGGTATAACTCCTGAAGCATCTGAATTAATTCCTAATTTCGCTATGTCAAGTGAGGACTACAATTTGCATGAACTGCAACATGATATGCCATTACTACCACAGGCTAGCACTGCTTCTCAGCATTTGTTTAGCTTACAACCACAACAGCTATTTATCTATCATAGCAGCCAATCAATAAAGGTACTACCATACTAGCCAGCTGTTAAGAACAAGCATGCACATTTCATTTACTTGCACTGACATTTGGATTAACAATCTGTGTAGAGTTCAGCAACATTACCTGACTCAGGATGATCATCCAAGGAGAATGATCAGATGCCAACTAAGGCATCGGTTCACTTAAACATGGTAACTCCATACCCAAGCTTTTTTTTTCACTTTATTCTAACTAATGCATTTCTTTATAAATCTTTCAGGTCTCCAATGACCCATCAAAAAATCTGCAAGGCAAGCATTTCTAGAACTGAAGAAGCTAGAATGATCTTTGGATGGTATGTTCTTAGTTATCCTCCGTGTTTGAAACCCAACATAATGGTGTGCAATCTACATGATGCGCCCGTGACTCCGTGCTTTTATATCCATGACAGTAGAAGAAAAGTTTAATAAACTCACCTGTGAGCCAAGCTTGATCGACCGCGGCCACTCCTTCCACCAGCCGTTCTTCCACACCCCACGGCGAGTGCGCGCCTCTCCCAAGAGCGCCGCCCCTCCCATGGTCCACAGTTGGAAGCGCCGCCCACCCGCGGCATTGCGTTGTGAGCACCGCTACCCTCCCCGCTGCCTTCCGCGAGAGTACACACCATCTACAAGGGCTAGGTCGTGCTTTGTGATGCGGATCAGGAGTGGCTGCTAGAGCTAGAGAAATTCGATGGAGAAGGGGAGCCACGACTCCAGCTACCTGGAAGGGGATGGACGAGGCAGAGGAACCATGCGGCGGGAAGTTCACGGGGGTGGCCCGTGCTGTGTAGTCTTTGCTCAACGTCCGTTACGTGGGGGACTTGGTGTGGGCCTCACTTGGACAGGTGTCGCGTTTTCATTTGCCCCGCACCTGCGCCCACCTGTCGTGAGAGACTGGTAGTAACGGCGGTTTGGATTCGGCCTCGCCATCGTGTTCCTCAGCGGTTTTTGGTTTTAACTCAGGTCCTCCGACTCCGCATACGTCAGCTGGCCCGCGCCGCGAGGATTTCACGATCAGCCTGCCTCGCGCGCGCGCGCGGGAATATAACGTGCTTTGCTCCCATGGGTAATGGCCTGTTGTTAGCCCTCCCCTCCCTATATCGTGCGACAATTTTTTTTTATATTCTTTTATTAAAATATTTATAAACATATATTTTTGTTTGAAAATTTTCTCAAACATTTTCTCGCTAAGTGCAGTACAGACAAACCACTAACCAAAATATCCGAATTAAGATCTTTGTCTAGATAGAAAAGTCTATTCAAAGTATACAAACCTTTTGGTCATTTGTTTAGGCCAAAAGTCTTATTTGAAGTCTTCAGATCATGAGTTTATATTTTTTTAAGTAATAACTAGTTTTGAGAGATGTGGATATTTAATCCCACCAACCTCTATTTTGAGAGGATAGGTTGATCCGAACTTCGTTAAAAAATTGTATGTCTCCTATCTTACCTTTGCTCTTTATATTTACTGTGATTTTGTTACCTTGTCTCCTCTCCAACCCATTAGATTCACCTTCTTTAAGTATTCCTCAAACATTTTGAAGGAGATCTGGAATCTTTGGACCATACTATCGGAGACTCTGTACTAGTTTCTCTGGCAAAAAGACTGGTATGGATACTCTGGACTTTAGGACCGAATACTCTAGAGGGAAGACTAATTTTCACTGTTAGTGCATTTTAGATTTAAAAGTGTACACATTTATCCTCTCTCTATACGACTTAAAGTCCTTTCACACACTTATGCATAACTTTTTTACAGTAGATTCCACGCTTGGTCTTGTCACTATAAAGATTTTAAATCTATGTTACTGTCTCATCACTGCGCCTAAGAAAATACCATCATCTAACATAGAGGGTGTAGCTAATTTGTACCGATCTCTAAAATACTTGTATGTGATATATATGATAAACTCAATAATATCAACAAGCAATAGCCCTTTAACACCATGTATCATCTAGTTGTAAACCACAGACAAATTGGTGATTATTATGCTAAACCTAACGCCACCATCATCAAACAATAAAGCTTATTTTTTCTTTGGTTCATTCTCAATCCAATGTGAAAATTTTCTAATATTAAATGATCATCAGTAGAGAGTGGTCCTAGAGCTTTGGAAGCCTCGTCACTTACAGGCGTTAGTGTTAGCCTTCTTGACTACTTATCTATTTATTTCGTTGTCAACCTGTCCAATCTTCTCCAAAGCTCATTGTATTTTTCGTTGATTATGGGCATAAAACCTCATGATAAGACCAATGAGGTGTTTTATATTAAACTGTTTGTATAAATTATCATCCATATAACGCATGCACCATCTGTCAAACATTTGGCCACTCTTGTAAACACCCCATCTCTATGTTACATCTCTTAAATATTCAATAGCCTGTAAAAGTCCAGCGTGACGGTTACGTATAAGGGACAACAATGCATAAATACATTAATGTACGTACTTAATGTAAAGAAAGCACATTAAAGCATATTCTACTAAGCATGCTCAAGTGATGAGAGTGATTTGAATTCGTGGTAGTTCTTCGGATTTCTCTGGAGAATACAAGCTAGAAGACAAAATAAATTATCATATGAAGTTTTAAATGTAACAAACATAATCTCTACAATCTTCTGTTTCGTCCTCTATGCCTTCACATAGATAATTATGTATTTGAATTTGTCCAATGTGCCTTATAATTGGTATTGGTTCACACCCTAGGTTATACACAACATCGAAATACATCTCTGTTATAACAAATGCAGATATTATATTTCTATAATATTTCTCAACCCCATATAAGTGACAATTATACTCGGTGATGATTGACATATTTCAATAGTCCTTTCATTTACTCTTAAATGCATACACTCTCCATAGACATTTATAACTTAAGTTCACGCACTTTACTTCATACACGGACTTACTTGACTTTGTGACCCAAAACTCTTACCAAAGTGATATCGTCCAGTGCTTATTTTCTCTCTATCAATTTCTCTTATGCATATTTACTCTCTTAAATGACCTCGTTCTCCTTAATCTCATGACACGTGATGCCTCTTAGAAAAAACAAATCCAGAGAAGTTCTCACTGGACTATTATGATGGATTTACATTGCCACCCTTCTCGTCCAACAATTCATCATCCTCTGCATACTCGTTATCAGCATCTCCCATATCCATCATCCTCTCTTCCTCGTTTGATAATCTTCTTGGCTCCTTGTCTTCTCGTCCTCCTTCTTTTTCTTTTTGTTGCTCTCACTCATTTCTCTCCACTGTTTCAACATCATATTCTGTTATGCTTAGATATTCATTATCTTGCACGGCTATTGAAATAGTGGTGTCTTTCTCATACACTTACATAAGAATGCTAATTGGTAAATCTCGTTGTAATGCATTCTTCACGTACCATATCTAAGTGATCGTGAAATTCACTGATATCAATTGCTAGAAAAAAAACCTTCAATTACTCGACTCACTACAACATACACAATTAATTCGAAAGTTTCGTATTAACCAGTTGTACACTGCTCGGATCATATCTAACACTATATGGATTATATCTAACATTCACTTGACCATGATATAACTGAAATAACACTTTATTTTATATATATATTCATGAAAAAATAGACCTGACCTAATTAAGAAATTAATCGTCACATTTAGTTCCATGTATTTGATATTTCAATACCAATATGTCTTCAAATATTATGAACAAAACTATCTATAGATTTAAAATAAAACTATCAAACCTAGATCTTAAACAATACTTTCATCACTAAAAACAAATACTATAAAGTGTATAAATCTTTATCTCCATATGAATTCACAAGCTAGCAGGTCTTCATCACTTCCCTTCACCTCTCTTCTCCTCAATAATCTCTTTTCTTTTTTCTATTTTTTTAAATAAAATAAATTTTTAGACAGTTGAAAACAGCTTTATAGTCATAAAAAAGGTCCTAATAGAGGATATCGCCTATAAAATTATCAGACCCCCTCCTCTCCTATAGCTGAATCTAATAATTTTATAGGTAGCTCCATAGGAAAAAAACATCACAAGAGACCGATTATAAAATGACAGGCCCTCATCACTCGCTCATCCTATGCGGGATTTACAAGCGGACCCCTGCCACAGAAAACAACATTTGATAAGGTGTTAGGAGAACGTCTGTAAATTTTTTAACCCTCTAATAATCCGCTGTTAACAGAAATTAATAATTGTTTGTTACGTCAAATTTCACGTCATCTAAAATAGTGTTTTTTATAAAAAAAAATTAGATGACGTTAGTAGTACATATCTGTAATTATATATATATATATATATATATATAAGAATATCTATTGTGCGAAACACGCCTAAAAAAAGGGTTGTCTAAAAAAAAAACGGTCGCTCCATCTCTCTCTATCCCTATATATTATATATGTTCGGGCCCAGCTCCCATATCCGATTACACAATCCTTTATAATTAGTGAAGTTCTTCCTCCTTCCTTCCACACAGGGCTGATCCACATGGGCACACGCAGTTGCTGGACTGCCTCTCTGCCACAGCAGCAACCCAACCGTGATCCACTGAAACTCGCTCATGTGCGTGTGACTGACTGACTGACTGAGAAAGCAGTCAAGCATCGCCGTCGCCGGCCACTTTATCAGCCTTGACACCTGAGCCACACAAACAGCCACAAGATAGCACAAACAAAATACCTTACAGGTTTTGCAGTTGCAAACCAAGCACACCGAGGGCTCCATTCCCAGCAACAATGGCTTTAGCTGCTTCTCTTCACTGCTACCCTCTACTGAGCTCATCATCAGCATCAGTCTCACTTCCGGCTTCTACAATAGCACCGGTGCTTCGAAGAACAAGAGGAGGGCCAAGGAGGAGGCTCCAACGATGCTTCTGCTCGCAGCAGTTCGCCGAGAGGCCGTCGTCCGGTTCGCAGCAGCAGCAGCTGGAGCGCCTCTTCTCCAATCTCAACCAGGCAACCATGAAGCACGAACCTGGTAAAACGCGCGGCAGAATATGCTTCTCTGAACTTTCCTTGTGCATACTACTTTTGCCTTTGAGTTTGAGATGATGCATCGTAATGGAATTGTTGCTCTGTTTTTCATTTGGATGTCAGGGAGTGTCACCAGTTCGATCTTCCTTGTGGCTGGCACGACGGTAATGATCGTCTTATCCTCCTTGCTGCAAGAGATGAAATATTGGACTAGGAATAGTTTTCGCTCATTTCGAGCAATTTGATGACGAGGCTGCAGGTAGAATTTATGTTTAGATGAAATGTACCAAGAATTATCAAAATGAGAAATCATAGAGAACAGTTGATGAGATGACAAAGTATTAGACTTTGACATATCACACACTGCTTCAAGAAACTAACATTGCAAACCAGAGAAAAATTGATGAGAAATGGGAACGCACCTCAAAATGTGTGTGTGTGTGTGTGTGTATCACAGGATTTTTTTTTTCTGAGTAGCAGAGGATCATTGTAAATAGCCCTAAATAGATATGATTTATTTATATCTTTTACCACACATTGATGCCATAGGTAGGGGCAGGTATCCTTGCAATCCCTGCAGTCACACAAGAAACTGGATTCTTGGCCTCAGCAGTTACATGCATCTTCTGCTGGATTTATATGGTAATAGAACGTCAGTGACTGGGTAGATTATCAAAACCAACCTGTTAGAGGTGACATGCACTCAGAGTCTCAGAGAAGACTCTCAAAGGTACATGCTTTCACATCCTGCATTCCTGCATAAATTCTTTTCATAAAGAAAGTGTTTCAAATTTGTGTCTTATGTCACCTTGATACAGGACGGTTTTGATAATATGACCCAATACTCTGTCTAGTTCACTAACTTGTTTGTACTCGGATGGCTTATGTTTGGCATCTCATTTTCCAGGTTGTAACAGGGTTATTAGTTGCTGAAGTAAATGTCAATACTATGTGTGAACTAGGATCTGGAGGTGTCTCCCTGGTAACTAATGCATCACTCAAGTTCTGATTTTTTTAACCAAAACTTATATTATGAACAATCAAAATGAATCTGAAATAGAGTATCAAATTTAGCTGAAGAGTAGCATCTACTTCCAAGAGGTGTTAACTCTGCATATGCAATGAATACAAGTGTTGATAAAACATCACTGGGACATACTTTACCTAAGATCCAGCTACTAAGATTTGACAAATGATGGATAATGAGACTCAATAAAAGATATCCGAAATTACACTGTGACTTGCCTATTACAATGTTATATGATATGTAATGAACAAACCCCTTATGGCTTCCTGTTTAAAAAAATACTTATGGCTATATAATTGGTTAGAATTTCCATACATTATATCACTAGATATATTGTTTGGTTGTTCCCCTTATACATTTACATCTTGCACAATTTGAGATTAGCAACTGTTTTCTCTAAACACTAGTTTATCTTCCAGGTTTCAATGGCTATGCGCACTCTAGGGACATTTGGAGTAAGAACAGCTTGGTATGATGGAATTAATTTAACCGAAGTTTATTTACGTGTGATAAGGCATTGCAGTTTAATTAAATAAAACAATAGCATGAAACTACAAATCATGACCTAGATTGATTAAATCATAACAGTCATGATTCTTATCCTCTCTGTAATCAACCTGCAGATGCAACATTTCATGTACAGAGAAATTCTAACATCGTTTTCAATGTGCCTGCAGCATCTCATATTTGTTTATACATTATGCACTTCTTGTTGCATATGTGGCACGCTCTTCAGAGATCATAACAAATTCATTGGGCATTCCATTGTATGACTTCTTCTCTTTGTTTTCATTTTTAGTTCGTCTTCTAGCTAAAACATTTGTTCACATCTTTTGTTTTAAAAGGATGTACCCATCTGATCAGTGTGTATTTGACACATTCCACAGCACTATGTAATAAACAAATGCTATGGAATTTACAGAAGTTACAGCTTCCTCAAAAAGTTTGTTCACGTGCAGGTTCTAGAATTCTTAGTAGATATTTAACAGTCACAGAGCACTACTAGTCACCGCAGTGTAGTTTTGTCAGCATTCAGTAATGCCTTCTCTTGAGCCTTAGATGATGCTACTACGATTACAGATGGGAGAGTGATACTCTGTTTTCACTGGCTTTTGGGGGGCTATGCTACTTTGGAAGGTAAATGTCAAATGCTACTGCTTCATACAAGATGATACACTTACTGAAATAGCGTGATTGTAAAAGTATTGGCAGATATCTTTTTTCTGGTCTGAGATTCGTAATGTTCTAATTAGATTTGAGGGTTCATCGCAATATGTTTTAGATGAGTATATGGTTCATCACAGCATATAGGAATGTCAATCTCTCCAAAGGTGGAAAGTTTGCTAATTCAAAGTATTTGTATTAATAGGAAACTCTGTGCTTAGATACTTAGGTAATCTATCATATTAAATGTTACACATTCCCCAGAATGGATAAGCACGACAACTTTTTGTATTGATTACTGCAGCCAGCGAGTCATTGGTGCGGTTAATGGTTTTTTGGTGTTCAGCATCCTAGCATCCTTCACAGCTCTTGTGGTAAGTGTGCCTAGATATGCTGCAGGCTATTAACATCATTTTGTAAACTTTTTAGCGGTTTCATATGGAACTCCTCATTCACCTGTCATAAATATTTGGAACATCAAGTCATCCATGATTCTAGCTATGAGCGAAGAGAATGAAAAAATCATCAAATTTCCTATAAATAATGATGTATTGATGCCTAATCATTATCAATACTGTTTGCAAAATATAGGATCAGATGTAGATGAAGGTTTCAACCTACGTATCCACATATAAAAGGAAGAACATGAATGTTGCAGTGTTTAGACCAGTCCCCCATTCTTACAGATGTACTAGTCTATGTGACAAGAAATATGGCCATCTTTGCAGTAATATAGTGATTCCTCTAGGCTCTAGTTATATGGTTTCAATATAAAAAATGACAAAACTAAAATGACCAGACCACTAGGAAAGAAAAATCACATAATGAACAATGTGATACAAAGTACAGATGGTGAATAGAGTGTGACCTTCGTAGGTGGTGGCAAGTGCAAACCTACAGTGGAGTTCACTTCTTGAAGCAAATTTTGCTGCTGCCCCACAAAGTATACCAATAATTGCTCTTTCATTTGTATACCAGGTAATCCTACTCACCGTGTTCACTTTGAATGAATTAATATTCTTGGTGCTAGACTGAGTATTCTCCTTAACAGAATGTAGTTCCTGTTCTCTGTACAAATTTGGAGGGAGACCTATCAAAAGTAAGGTAAGGAAGGCTATCAAGAAAAATATGTATGTAAAATCTGAATAAGTACAGAAGTTGTAAACAGTTCTTTCAAACTTGTGACAACAGAGCAATATTTACCTTGTTCAGCACAAAAAATATTGAAAACAATCATAGCTTCATTAATATGGGATGCACATAGTATGATTTTCAGTTAATGGACATGTTACCGTATCCTAAGTTGTGGGTTCAAAAGGAATATGCGTATCCTTGTTGAATATTGCAGGAAGGCCATTGTAGTAGGTACTGCCATACCCCTTGCTCTGTTTCTCATATGGGATGCTGTAATCCTGGGGACAATTCCAGGCCTTGCAGGGGACGGCACTATTATTGATCCATTACAACAACTTAGATCAAGTAATGGAACAGTGGGGGTAAGTATTTTCAAGTTGTTAATATGATGTTCCATGTTTCACAAAACTGAAGTCAATTTGAAAGTGTCTTCGGTTTGCAGCCTATTGTTGAGGCATTCTCATTTCTTGCAATTGGCACATCATACATTGGATTTGTTCTAGGACTCTCAGACTTCATAGCTGACTGTAAGTTATCTTTTTCAACCTAGACCAATCACATTTTTCAACTAATATGAGGTCTAAAGGAGAAACTCCCAATTTTATGAGAGAAATACTTGAATATAACAAAATTAATGTCAATATTCTGGGACTAAGTACTGCTATTAACCTACTATCCCTCTTCTTTTTGGCTAATAATTTAAAACATTGCAGTGCTCAAACTACCAAGTGGACAGAACAAACCTCTGCCGTACCTTGTGACTTTGGTGCCTCCACTTGTTCTGTCATTGCTTTATCCAGAGATATTTTTCAAGGCATTGGACTTTGCAGGAACTTATGGAGGCAAGGATCCTTTTATCTTATCTCTAATTATGATGAATAGAAGTACAGAGCATTCATATGATTACTGATCAAACAAAGATTATATTTGCTACTTGAGTAGATTAAATTGATAGCTTATCACTAGAGGAAAAAAAGGAAGAATGAACTGATATCTTGAATGTATTCTTTTCAGTTCTAGTACTTTTTGGAGTTTTTCCTGCAGCTATGTCTTGGTCGGAGAGGTACTCAGATGACCTGGAAGCTCCAGTACCCCCAATAGTCCCAGGAGGAAAATTTACCCTCGCATTTGTCATGGGGGGTGCCTTGCTCGTAATATTTTCAGAGATTTTCAAGGACATAATGCAGTTACAAGGACTACACTGACACTTAAAGCTCCAATACTGATGCTTCAACAGATTTTCTTTTTATTGCAGTACCGCTAATAGCCTCGTAATATTGTAAATAAAATTAACTGAGCCAGCTTTTCTTAATTAATTCTTTCACGATTTCATCAAGCTATTCTATTGAGGCAGGTTGTGTATATGTATGAAGCTATTTTTTTTATTTATTCAATGCAGGATGGAAATAAATACTTCCATAGTTTCATGAAAGCCTAAAAAAATTCAAGAATAGTATATGTTAGATTAGTTTTTCAAGCTATTTGGGTTTATCATCAAGATGCATATTCTTATCTCAACAGATTATGCGCATTGACTGAGATGGTTCAGCAAGACTGTCCTACTAAAATGTATAATAACACCTTCATGCATTAAAAAGGAAAATAAATAAACCTCGCAAGCAAAAGAAGTGTGACGAGAAAATATACTTTGTGCCACTATTCCAGTTTTCCAGAGTTCTCTACTACCAAAAATCATTGCAAGAACAGGTTCCCTCTCTAAAATGATGGAATCTGGCTCTATCGCGAACCACAATCTCTCGATGATAAATCTGGGACACTAACTTAGCAAACTTGTGGCAATCTGTACAAAAGCGAAGATTTTTCACGATTCTGATTGCTACATTTGGAGGGCCTCCAATGAGCCCAAATGCAATTGCAAGCTTCTCGCTGTGATGGCTGAGTGCCTGTTCTTTCTCTTCCTCCTCAACATCATAGAACACTTCCTCAGTCTCTGTGAAATAACCTTGCAGTTGCATCCTTGAGCCAATCTCAACCACCTTCCCATGAATCTCATTATATGATGGATGTGACTTGTCACCTGAGATAAACTCATGGATGGAGCCATTTATCTCAATCGAGCTGCAGCCAGGAATCTTCTCAATCCCCTTGCTTCTCATGGTCCTCCGGACATCTTCAACTCCACTCCATCTCCCAACTGCAGCATAGAGATTTGACAGGAGGACATGGTCGCCACTACAAGTTGCTTCCATCTCAGATATTGCAGTTTCAGCCATCTTGACATTCTTGTGAAGCCGGCATCCACCGAGCAGTGCCCTCCAAATGACAGGATCAGGTTTCATCGGCATTCCTGTAATGATCTTGTGGGCTTCCTCCAGATGACCAGAGCGAGCAAGGAGATCAACCATGCATGCATAATGCTCAAGGATTAACCCTATGCCATACTTCTTCTCAATCATGTAGAAATGCTCCCTCCCTACATCCACAAATCCACCATGGCTGCAAGCCAATAGGACTCCTACAAAGGTCACTTCATCCGGCACCACTGTCCCGTCGAGGTCCATTTCGCGAAACATGTCCAGTGCTTTTGTTGAGTACCCATTCATGGCCAAGCCATTGATCATGGCGTTCCATGTGCATGTGTTCCTCGACCTCAACTTGGTGAACACATCCAGAGCAAGCTCCACGGCGCCGCACTTGGCATACATGTCGAGCAGCGCCGTGCCGAGGAACTCATCCCACCACCGGAAGAGCCTCTTCTTCTCGACAAAGACGTGGATCCACTTCCCTGTCTCCAACGCGCCGGCGCCCGCGCACGCCGACAGCGCACTGAGGACCGTCCCACGGTTCGGAACGAAGCCTTCTGCCATCATCCGGCGGAAGACACAGAGCGCCTCCACGGGCTGCCGGTTCCCGACGAGCCCAGATATCATGGCGTTCCAAGAAACTACGTCCCTCCCCAGCATCTCCTCGAAGAGGCGCCTCGCCGACGCGACGTGCCCGGCGCGGCATAGCCCCGCGACCATCGACGTCCACGTGACAGGGGACGGCGCCGGGACCCGCTCAAAGAGCTGGCGCGCGGATAAGATGTCGCCGGACATGGCGTGGCCGTGGATCATGGAGTTGAATGAGACGGTGTCCCGGTGGGACATTCCGTCGAACACCTCGCGCGAGTCCGCGACAAGGCCCGTCGCGGCGTACGCCTGGATGAGGGCATTGTGTACGCGCACGTAGGGCTGAAGCCCGAGCTTGACGAGGAGCGCGTGGAGGGGAGGGAGGCGGCGGTGCGGGGTGGCGGAGGCGGAGGCCTCCCTGAGAAGAAAGAGGAAGGAGTGCTGGTTCCGACGAGATGGCTTCATGCATAAGAGCGGGAGTGCGAGGGGAAGTAGGGTGTTACTTTTTATCGAGTGAAAGTGTGAAATACACTCCCAAAATTCAAATTTTATAAGGCATATTGTAATTTCAAAAAATCTTTAACACAAAACTTTAACCATTAAACTTCTCATAAATACATTGTAGTACTTTGTAGTAGTACGTACTTATACACTAACTAATTATTAGTCAAAATCATCAAGTTTAACTTTCTGAAATCAAAAGTGAATGGAGGGAGTATAGTTGATCCTTAAACTTGCTGTATAGTGTTACTTCGATGTTAAAACTTTAAAAATATAGATCCAATTTTATATTAAAATTTTGAAAATATAGATCCAATTTTATATTTAAAATATGTCATTATAGGTCCAAAACTGTGCAATCTATGATAAGAAAATATATAGATGTATTTTACTATTTTTGATAAAAAAACAAAGATTACTTTTTTTTATTAAAACTAGTAACGGACCACAACCTTAAGATTAGAATACAATGGATATAATGAGATATGTCTATAACATTAGAAAGATTAATTATCGCACAGACTAAATCCATAAAATTATAGATGAGTTGGGAGTGTAAAGATAAAACATTGTATACCAAAGGAGCGATGTATGCCTTACGCATAGTGGGGGAAGGGAAGAGCATATGGTAAGAGAAGAGAAGGAAAGATGAAGGACTGCGTGTTTTTATAGTAAGATAAGATATTTACGCTAATCAGTTAATCACCCTACTTCAACATAATGAACAGCTTTTTGGATCATAGAAATTTGGTGTCGATGAGACAATGACGCAAGAACAAAAGATCAGCTAATACCAACCTTCAAGGTATATTATTGTATTGCTTCAAGCTAAAACAGTGTACTTGTATTACAACCATGATTGCTGAGAAAACAGAGGAAGATAATATGGCACTAAAAATAGCCCAACCATGCATTCATCGTAGGGTCCCAAAACCTTCCCTAACACATCATAAATACGAAAAGATACTCAAGGTAGGAAGTAGGAACCTAAGTTACTAAAGAGAATGACCTAATCTACAAAAATGAAGCAGACAATGAAGAACACGATTATCCAATTGCAACTCCACCCAGTTTGCTATACTCCAATCCAAGATAAGGGGTGGAAAGCAATAATGAATTCACTATGGACCACCAGAGATGATGAATAAAGTCAGGCCACTGGTGGATGACATACTTACAGACTAAATCTGCAAACTTACTTCTGCTAAAATGTCTTTTGGAAGCTTTGGTTTAGTTTTGGCATCTGTCTCAACTGGTTTCTTTTGAGGAATTGGGCGAGCATTTTTTTTTCTTTTTGAACTTCATTGAATTCAGTTCCTTCCGTCTTCTGCTTCTGTTTTCAGGATCTCATCAAGTTCATAGAATTCCCATACTAAAATTTAAAAGCATAGAAATAAAATACGAAAAATGCCTAATGCTCAGTATAGTTTGTATTATGTACACGAACAACAGAGTTTTGCTGTACCAATTGATAATTGTTACTTTCAGAATTGAAAAAACATAGAACCAAAGAGGAAATCCCTTCATATAAGGATTATACGACGAAGAGTATATAAATATGGAGTTGTTCTACCAGGCAAACATCAATCAAAGAACATCATACAAAACATAGTACAGGCTACAGACCTTTTTCCTGCGTTCCTGAATCTATTTCAATGTACGAGACTTCTCAACATTGGACAGGTAGTGGTCACGTGGTTTCTTTGCAGCTGCTATCTCCAAGTTTAGTTTCTGCTCCCTGATACGAGTCTTCTCAGCGACATTATATTGAAAGGATTAGACAACCGGAGAGTGTGTTCTTTCACTAAGCTGAAATTGCGTCAACCATTTAATTTTTGACTTCGCACATACCTATTTCACCAACAAGATCATCCCATTTGAATTTCTTGAGATATTTTATATTCCAAATGTCATAATAAAAGGGAGACCTCTTCTTCCCACCTAATAAATTACGTCAGTAACCCATGTTATTATAAAAAATAGCCACAGAAGAAAAGTGAGGCTCTGATATGAAACCACCCTGAGTTACTACAACCAATGGTAAGGAGTAAAATGTGTGTGCCAAGGCACTAAGAACACACCTATTTGTTCACCATTAAGTAGATTAGCCACCCTCTTGGCAAAGCTTTTCTTGGAAAATTCGATCCACCTAGAATAATTACAGTAGCAGAATGAAAGCATACAACTCATAAACAGACATTAGAAAATAATTTATGAGATATAAAAAAATGAACCAAAAATTTACATAACTGTTATATGTGAAAGTACATATCAAGATAAATGCATAAATCAAAGATAGTAAACACTGATAATTGGCACATGACATATGTTTTGATATTCAGCATAACATTTTGATATGATAAGCACAAAGGTTCTTCTCTCTTTTTTTTCTAAACATACCCTTCGGTGTATGCCTTCGCTCGAACATTAGTGTGCTTGCGATGACCTTGACCTGGCGATTGACATAAAATGGTGTGTAAGAACTATGAAGTCAGATCACCTTTTTTTAGTTATTGACATGCAAATAATGAAGGCTAACACTATGTTATGTAAGCAACATGAAGAGCAGTTCCAACTAAAATGGCACTTATTTTAAAAGAGGGAAAAGGAGTTCGCCTCTGCATGGTATTTTGATGTAGCAACAATGTAACACTACACATCACTTAACATGAAGAACATAGTCGACCAATTTAACCTATCTAGAAGAATGATTATTCAGAAATGCACCATGAACAGCTTTGTTCTCAAAGTTTTTCATCCAACACTATCTAAGGAGCGATTATACAAGAACATTAAGCACATCAAAAGACATAAGTGGATCAGCATTGTTAGTTGTTACACAGAGACATAAGTAAACTTTCTCACGAAATCTCAGTGGTACTGTGCCAAGCGTCGACAGTGTTTTACACTGCATCTTACTTGATCAACCAACATTCACTAATTTCGTTAATGTTTGTTGTTCTAGCTAACATTATATCGTTGTGCACATGCTGATTTAGAGAAAGCTTGCAGCTTCCAGCATGTTCTGAACTTCGAAAGGAACTACCATATAAAAAATTGAACAGAATACGGATTCAATTCTGGAGGCATAAACCAGTACATCAATACTGGGCATCGGCATGGAACAGAGGATGCGAAATACCTTCGGGCACGAGGTAAATCCTCTGCACCTCGCCGTACTTGGAGAGCATCTGGCGGACGTGCGACGGGTTCATGTTGGGAGGGACGCGGCTGAGGCAGCACACCCCGCGCTTGCCGAGGCCGTCTAGCCTCTTCAGCGCCTGCTCCCTGCTCTCCTCCGCGTCCTCCCCGCCTTCGCTCCCATCCCAGCTCCTCTCCCTCCTCCTCCTCCCAATAGTAGTCACCCTCGCTGCTCCCCGTCATATGAACCCACTTCAGGCGCGTCCGCCGGTGCCAGTCGCCGGCGCGGCAGGAGGTGTCTGCTCGGCGGCGGCGGCGGAGCCCGCGTGTAATGGCGACGGGATGGGAGAGGAGGGTTTGGCCTGTAGCGGGCCAACACGGCACGGGCAGCGTCCGGCAAGCAGAGGCCAGTGCCCGAGTGGCCGCCGCAGCGCAAAAGAAGAGAGAAGCGGGAGGAAGGAGGGCAACGTCGGCCGTCGGCGCCGCAGCGGACTAGCACTGCTCAGGTGATTATTGGGGCTTTCTTTTGTTTAGCTCCTCGTGTCGTTGACACGGCTTAATATTTGGCACGCCTGCCCAGCGGTGAAGAAATACAGAATTTTCATAGGTGGCGATTCCTCCTCTCTCTTTTTTTTTTTTTTGAAAATCCTCCAAAATGAGTAGGACCTAACAAACAAACGAAAAAAACATTTGGCACGATGGTCCTTGCCCACGGTTTCCGGTTTTTAAAATTTATGCGCGCTGGGTTCGAGGTTGAAATAGATTGTGCGCTACATGTTGAGGTACTCCATAACAATAAAACAAAATCAGCCGAATGGATGATTCAAACATACAGTTAATTTGTCTTATTTTGTTTCAGCTTTTCTTCTCCTAAAGCATTCCTGTCAAACAAATTCAACTTCAGAATTTCCTGACAACACGCTAATGCATCTACTTCACAGATACACTTCAATTCCAACAAAAGACAAGTCCATTTAATCAAATATTAGGCAAAAGGACGACAAACAAGCAAATGAAGCGGGCAAGTCACTTACCGGGGATAAGTGAACCGTACGTGTCAAGCAATTAAAGCTACATAAACACTTTCCTTCATACTCATCAAAACTTGCACAAGAACAAGGACAGATGTACTTTGACATAGCATATGTTTCGCCATTACAAGCCGATCTGCAGTTCAACTACTCCAAGATACTTCATCAAGATATAAGAGGCACTAATGACAGGCATCACTAAAAAATAAACTCAAACTAGCATTTCTGTGAAGGATAATAAGATGGGATGAAAAATGCTTCCACAATGACCAATCCCAGTTTTTGGTAAGTAGCAACAACCTGACCCCCTGATCTTTTAAATCTTGTTGAATGCAACAATGTCGCAGCTCTGAACATACTCGTTGATTGGCTCTTCGGTCAGATGTTCCTCAATCAGACTGTCCACAGACACCAAATCATCAACAATGGTCAACATGATCTGCAATTTCTTGATTCCATAACCCACAGGCACAAGCTTTGCTGCAATTTAGTAACAATGTTGGTAATTTTGCGTAACTGAAAATGGACAGCTAGAAAATACAATAGGACAGAAGGGAAAAGCTTCTTACATGCTCCCCAAGTGAGACCCTCCATCTGAATGCTGCGCACAGCCTCCTCCAACTTCTTCATATCTGTCTCATCATCCCACGGTTTGACATCCAACAGGACAGAGGATTTTCCACCTACAAAGCTTTATGTTAGTGAACTAGCAAGGTATAGAAACAAATCCATACAACATGGCAATATAATAAAGTGATTCTAGTTCACTACGTAAGATAACAATTTCAATTATACTGAACTTATTGTGCTTACTTTCTTTCTTCTTTGCAGAAGCCTTAGAAGCTGCACGCTCCTCTGCTGCTTTCTTGTCGTCCTCAGTCTCATCACCAAAAAGATCCAAGTCATCATCTTCATCAGCATCCTGTACGGGATCAAAAGAGATACAATAAAGCTAAGTAACATGTACGGGGTCAAGAGTGATACAACAAAGCTAAGTGAAAGGGCAACACCATGCAGTTCCAGTGTTGACTAGAGTAAAATTTTAGTATCGTTTCTATTATTTCACAAGGTTTCGTTAAAGCAATGATATGGCAATTATCCATAAATCAAAAACTATCATCCTATCATGGCTCACAAACTCTGTTTACAAAAGAAACAGACATTATCCCAATCTTATAGAGATGGTTGCGCTCACAAGGTACTGGCATTAAGTTAATAAACTCCATGTAAGTTTTCCCAAGCCACATCCTCAAACTGCTCATTCAACCAACAAATTAATGGACTGCATGAACATGACAGGGGTAACAACGAGCAAACCTTAGGAGCTGAGGCAACCGCCGCAGAAGCTGATGCCACACCTGCTCCAGGCAGATTCACACCAACTGCCTTGCCAGGGAACCTGCAACCAGTTAACGCATTATACAACAATCCATACAACTCTGCACCTTCAATCCAAGAAGTGTCTAATCATACTGGATGGACTGCAGCACTAATGGATTACCTTGAAGCAAGGGCCGCAGCGACGGTATCATACCAGCAGGCAGCGTTCGGGAACTCGGCTCCAGGCCTTGATGGCACAGCCGCGAACACCTTGATGTCGTCCTTGCTGATCGCATCTCTGTTCAAGCATCAAATACGTAACAAGTGAGCACAGCCGCCCACATCGCAGATTGCCATAACAAATACCACCAAACAAAGTGAGCAATCACCAGAACAAACACTAACAATTTAGCACGGACTTGCCGCAAATCACAATAACAAATACCACCAAGTGAACACACCCGCATCGCAAATCACCAGATTTTTGTCAATTGAAATGGGCGCAACAAGATCTAATCCTTCTCCATATCATAATCATCACCGTAAAGCACAGTACAGTATCTAATTGTTATGCAACATGTTACCACGCATTAACAGATCTAATCACCCTTGTCCTATGGCAAGTGCGAAAAGTGTGTGATTGGACTCACCCGGAGACGTAGGTCTTGCCGGCGAGGTGCTGCTCGAGGGCCTTGAGCCCCTCGGCGGTGTGGAGGTCAGTGAATGTCACGGCCATCGGAGATCCGGCGAGGTCTACTGGCCAGAACTCGTCGAAGTCGAGAGTGAGCGGCGGCGGCGACTAAATCCCAAACCCTAAAGGAGGAAGGTCGCGAGCCCCCTCCTATTTATACCCGGCGGCGCGTGGGGAGCTCCTCCCACCCGTGGGATGAAGCATCCTACGGTGAGGATATTCCCGCGGGCAACGGTGGGAGTCTTCTGGCCGTCCGATCAGATATCGAGTCATCGTACGGCCCAGATTCTATCTTGTGTACATGGATAGAACCTTCTCATACTGGACAGTGTCGCTGCCCCCTCCTCCCTCTCGCCGATTCCTCGTCTTCTCCGGCGAGCTCTCCTCTCCGCCGCCGCCGGCGATGATCTCGCTTGCTGTTCCGGCGATACGCTCGCTGAATTCGCGGGTTTCTAGTTCCACTGCGCACGCGAGGGCGTATTCCCAGTGCGCGTGCGTGCCGGGGCGCCAAGGAGCGGAGCAGCCTCTGGCGGCCGTGGAGACCGAGCGAACGGCTGCGGCGGAAGAGGCACCGAGGTTCAGGTGGGATGCTTTCGGGTCGGACCCGTCGGAGGCTCAGAAGGAGGCGATTCGGGGGCTTTCTCCCAAGCTGCCCAATCGCTGCAAGGCCCTGATGACGCGCATCGTGTGCCTGCCGCCGCCTCAGGATGGGGAGACTCTTGGCGCGCTGCTTGCGTTCTGGGTGAAAGCCATGAAGCCCAAGAGGGCGGATTGGTTGCTGGCGCTGAAGGAGCTCGCCGCTATGGCGAGCCCTCTTCTTGCTGAGGTTTGTGAGCATTTCACAATCTTGCTGCTAAATCTTGGAAGCAAAATGGCAATCTTATGCTGTTCTCTGCTGTTGTGGATTCACATGATTTAGGAAGTACTTGAACACCTAGGAATTATACACATTTAGTAATTTCTATGCTTTGAAAGTGTTTAAGATGAACTATGCTGATCTTTATTTGTCCTCTCCTGTTATGTGCTTGGTTGGAATGGTCTTGCTTGCTGCTGTGATTATTTGAAGTAATCATTGGTGGCATCAAAATTGCCTGAAGATTGGATGAAGTTCTGAACTTCTGAATTGAACTATACATTGAACTGAAATCTCTGAACTTTCTGAACTGCGTCAGTGGTGATTGGCGTTAAAGCTTGACTCCTAGCAACTTAACAAACAGTGTCTATGTTTGGTAGGTGCTGGAGCATGCATTGCTGGAGGATTCTTTTGAAGCAAATGTCCGCGACTACACCAAATTGATCCACATATATGGCAAACAAAAGCTGTTACAGAAAGCCGAGGATGCATTCCATGCCATGAAAGGCAGAGGTTTACCTTGTGATCAAGTCATGTTGACTGCACTGATGGACATGTACAGTAAGGCCGGAGATCTCACTCGTGCAAGAGAAATTTTTGAAGAGATAGAATTGCTTGGCTTACCGATGGATAAGCGTGTATACGGTTCAATGATCATGGCTTATATCAGGGCTGACATGTTAGACAAAGCAGAAGACGTGATCAGTGAAATAGGGGATCGGCAGATTGTTGCTGGAAAGGAAGTTTACAAGGCATTGCTGAGAGCCTATTCATACAAAGGCAATTCAGATGGGGCGCAACGAGTTTTCGATGCCATACAGTTTGCAGGGATAGTACCTGATACAAAATTATGTGCACTTCTGGTGAATGCTTATTGCCTCTCAGATCAAATCAATGAAGCAATGATAGTAACACGAAATATGAGAAGCGCTGGGATGACACCGTGCGACAAATGCATTGCTTTGATATTGGGCACTTACGAGAAGGTGAACAGGCTCGAAGGAGCACTCGCATTTTTGACAGAGCTAGAGGAGAATGGAATTGTCATTGGCCAAGAGCCTTCTCAGCTGCTTGCAGGATGGTTCGGAAGGCTTGGAGTTGTTCAAGAGGTCGAACAGGTTCTGAAGGACCTCGCAGTAGACAGGAAGAACGACCTTGAAGTAAGCAGGAAGAATGACCTTGCAGCTGACAGGAAGATCAAGAGGAAGAGCAAAAGCAAACGCAGGTTTGCGTCATCTCTGCAACATAACTGATTTGCTAGCTGCAGCACAAACCTGCAACATTCTTGAACCAACAGGCAGCAAGGACTTGTCCTGCCAACGAGTCACATTGTGATACAGACTTGTTAACATTTTAGGGATTTCAGTCAGTAAGATGGTAACCACAATGTGATACCGTATCTTATTATTCTTAAGGAACCCCTAACCAGAATTTTGATGCCCAGTACTGCAGCAATGTTTTCCTTGACATCAATTTGGTAACGACTCATTGAGAACAATGTCTTGGGATGGGACAAAAACACATGAAGGCTATCTCTTCCAAGTCACAATTAACAAACGCAAGAGAGCTAGTACTAAGGATATACAAACCAAGCACATTATAGTACAACGATTATATCTTCACCATTTCAACCCATTCCTCACTGCATTATAAACCTCATCAAGGGCTCAAAAATTGATAGCACTACCTACGAATTAAGGCCTAAATAGTAAAGGCCTGATTTAATCCATTGTTGGACATGAATTAGATCCTACATAATACTTCATCAAGTAACATTCGAGTACCAGCAACTAATAACTAAACGTCATCGTCCTCGGTTTTAGACCTTTTCTTCTTTTTCTTCTTTCCTTCAGTGGCTATCTTAGGCTCAACATCCTCTGAAGCCTCCCAGTTCTTCTTTTTCTTCTTCTTGGGAGTTTCATCTTGTTCAACATTGCCATTGTCTGCCATCTCTTGATCCTGTTCCTCCACTAGCTTGTGCTTCTTTTTCTTTTTCTTCTTCTCGGTTTCAGGTTCAGCTTCTTCTTCAGCAACCTTGGCAGGCTTATCAAGGTCCATTTCTTCACCACCAGCCTCAGCTTTAGACTTCTTTTTCTTACTTTTCTTAGCAGATGCGTTATTCTTATCTTTGCCTGCAAAAGAAATTTTGGGGCATGTTGTAAATTAAAAACTAATATGCTTACACAAAATAAGAATTGTGTCTAAGGTGATTGAGAGACCAATGAACAAAGAGTTATATCCTTACCTTCACCATCCTTTGTGACAGCATTTGTCATATCATCAATAGCAGATTTCATCACATCCAGGTTCTTACGAGGTGCAATACCCTTGTCATAGAAGTCTAGTCTCTCTTCAACTTGTTCCAGCAGCTTCTGACCAATAACTGAGGTATTCAACTCTAGAATCCACAATCCAATAGGAAAAACATTTAGAACAGCAAATAAGCAAGTGTAAAGTTTGCCAACAAAGTTCTCAAACTAACCTGAATAACAGTCAATACGTGAAGCTATGGGACATTTATTTGCCAGGTATCGAGCCATTCTACCCTTATTCTTAGTTGACGTGCGGCCAATAAAAGATGAGTGGAATATGAGGCCATACTTGGGTGTATTTCCATGAGTTTTGAGAGCTCTGTAGTTAAATTAAGAGATCAATCATGAGACTTCACGAGCATAAAGGTCAAAGTTTGCAGACTCAAAATATTTCACTTTGAAAAGCATTGGTGATAATCAATGAGGGGTTGAAAAATGACAGGCAGATCATTAAGTAATAAGTACCTGAAAAGTGCCTTTTCAGCGCCAAGAATTTGGAGAGTGAATGCAGGACACTTCGCAAGATTTCAAAGACTGCCAGCATGAGAGATTAACCGGGCTCCAACAACTTCACCAATCAATGATGTCAGATTTGGTGCAATGTCATTCATCTTTGTTACAAGATATTCATAAAGATTTTTTCTGTATTCAGATAGATTCATGACCCTTTATGCGAACTGTTGGACATCGATCAAATCAACTGGTGAAAGATCTTGACCTGGAAACACAAGGGAGAAAATAAGTAAACTGCATAGAAGCCACTACAGCAATTATTAAGAGACACTCAATTATAGGCATCTATTTACCCATAGATGCCTTTGCTGCTTCAACAATTTCTTTTGCCTTGTCCTCATCTCCAATTATATCCGCTAAATCCAGGATGTCTTTTTCTGCTAAATCAGATTTGTTCACCACAAACTTTGCAATCTTAGCATAAATGTAGTTATCGTTCACGATTTTGACTAGCTCAGGAAAATGCCAAGAATACCATTCCCTGCATTAAAGAAACAGGTTAATACATCCCTACCACCAATGCACAGAATATTCTAAACAGATTGCACCGACAAAATTGGTAAAAAAAAACAAGTTTATTACCACACCCATCACAAGCATAACAAAACTTGAGACATCTCTCAATAGCATATAGTCTCAGATAGTCCTAAGAATACCCAAAAAGAAGATACTTGACAAGCTAATAACAAGTATGAAAATACACAGTAGGATGTTCTAGTCATAAAATAGCTCCCATATGATGAAATTTAGTAGTCCACATGTACTTGCAGTATTTTATAAGAACCCTCGCCATGTGTATACCACTTCACCAGAAGTACCAATAAATGGGAATTTAACATTTAAATTACATGGAAAGTATAAAATATTAAAATTGCACTAAAACTTAGCTCACTGTAAAGTTCAGCAGAGATACTATGCAGATGAATGTGGTCAGAGGAATGAAGCTAATTCAATTTACCATAATAAGCGCTAAATGGAGAGGCCATACTGGTGACTCAGTTTTTGTCTCGGCTGAACCATGTAAGCATGAAAGATGGCACAACTGCATGCCCACAGCACATCATTATCATTAATATGGATAAGATATCAAAATATAATCAAAGACAAACTGGATTGTATAGGACAAATGAATTCACGAGCAAACAGCTAGAATATTCTCAAGACACATCAATGCCAGAACTGAGGTGATCAAATTGCGGTCACAACATATAAATACAAGCACTCAGCAGTGAACAGTTAAATTAAGCAAAAGATCACAACAAACCTCACTCTCATGGAGAAGGAATTGATATCTTTATCAAGTGTATCCAGCAAAAAGATTGCTTGAATCACCATGTTATCCACACGGTTCACATTGAACTTTACTTTTGCTCTGCTATAGCTATGCCCCAGGCCTAGTTGAGCCTTTTTCCAAGTCAGATGGCTGCGACCAATAAACAAAGGGGCAAGTAAACAAACTAGACAGGAAACAAGACCATTTTTTGCAGGTAGTGAAAACATCAAAGCATAGCAATCCAATGTACATGGCAGCAATAATTTAGAGGTATATTGTACAACCTCTGTATGGAGTTCCAGGCAATTCACTCCATAGTCTAGGTAATATTGCAAGAATAACAAAAAAGTTTGTGCCAAGCACCAAGCAGTAGAATCCGATAGTCAGTAACTCTAAAGACCAGAGTCATGCAAAATGAAAATGGTAGGTTAAGAGCCTAAGAATGTGTAATTAGGTCAGGATTTCAAGCTTTCCCTCTGCAGTACGAGCATCAAGTAGTAATATGCTAAGAGTGTAGTAGATAGTGTGGCAATATGGATCAGTTACAGAACAGTGTCGAACATATAATACAAATAGGCATAAATGTAAAATCAACCACCTTGAGCTGATCAATGAAATTATCAAAATGTAGCCGCACTCCACGGAGCAGCTCCTGGACGAACTCATTGCACTGGCAGGGGATCCCGGTGGCCTCAGAAATATGGGACCCGACCTTGGGTTCCATCACCCCGACGCTGTACTTAGCCTTCTTCCCCTCCTTCACCATGGGCAAATTGAGCTCCAGGAAGCTCCTCAGTTCATCAGTCATGATCCCTGCACGAGTTCCACTCAACCATCACCTACCATTCACGAGACGAGAGAGACCAGAGGCGATGGCTGTCGGTGTTGGAGGAGGCGAGAGGGCACGACACGGTACCTTCGGAGATGGCGTTGCACTGGTTGAGCGCGTCGACCGCGGAGGAGAAAGGGGAGAAGCCGGCGATCTTGACGGCCTTGCTGAACCGCTGGAGCTCTAGCACGGAGGCGCGGACGGCGTCCACGCTCTGCCCGATCTCGTCGACGCCGTAGGCGTGGAATAGCGCGTACCCCGACGCCGACTCGAAGAGCAGGTACAGCGCCATCCCCGCCGCAAGCTTCTCCGGCGGCGGCCGCGGGGCTCCGGAGGTTAGGGTTTAGGGAGGAGAGAAAGGGGAATGGGCTTTCGCGGGGGCGCCGTTATTTATCGTGTTTTTTTTTTTGGCGCGAGCCGGGGAGTTTCGGCCGTTCGATTTGGATCAATGGTCGCTACACAAAATTCATTGGAGGTAAGAAGAAAATCATTTTTTTTCTGAAATCAACATGATGATCAAACCTAGTAGAATTATATTTTAAAAACCTAGTACTAAAATTTAAACCATCTCTTATTTTTTATACTTATTATTTATCTCTTATAATATTCAGTGCTAAGTTAACATGTCTTAAGTGTCAAACACATGATGTATTAGCATGCGGCTAATGTGCTCCATCTTCTCATCTTTTAGATTTTGTAACCTCAATATATGTTTATAAACATACTTTGAAAAACACATAGTCAATGCTACCTTACATCTCTTATAATTATTGATAATGTCACGTGAAACTAGAAATCAACTATATTGGAGAAAAAATGGTTGAAATAATAACCATGACTGAGTTATTTTTGTTAGTTCGAAATTTCTATAGTTAGGCCTACTAATGGAGTTCGGTTCAAGTGGACAAAATAGATTAGTTTTATGTTTGGGTTGGTTTTGGTTGGATGAAAATGGGTTGAGGAGGCTAATGGGTTGGAGCGGTTTGGTTCAGAGGTAGAGTGGTTTGGGTTGGTTTGGTTTTGGGTATAAAATTTCAGGTTCAAATTGGATTCAATCCACGGATGCTAGAATGGGTTCAATCCATCCTAGTACTTTTCTTCGAGACCTAATGCCAGTTGTGCTGTCGCCTTGCTCGTCACTGGATTGTCCATGTCCACCACCGCGTCAAAGATCAAGTTGTCATTCAGCGCCACTGCTTGAGCCACACAATTCGTTGTCAGCTTTAGCCTACACACCGTGTCATGGAATACACCTTAAACTTTGCCAACCCCCATCGTTCGCCGCTCATGCCACCATTGCCACACATAGTAGCAAGACAATGAAGATGAGCCGATACCCCTAATGCCGCCACTTCACCATGTTGGGGAGGTTCAGCTAGCGATTTGATGAGGAAGAAAGAATGTTGCGTCTTATGTGTCACTGAATCGATGTTTGGGTGATGGAGCATCGTAGCCTCTAGTGGTGACTAGCGATGGCGCCGTCATCACTACAAGACAATGAATACAACCAGCAGAGGTGGTGCACCTCCTTGTTTTGGCAACCGTCGCTCCAAGCATTGTTGGCTCATACTATAGCATTGTGGTGTCTCACATCAACTGCTTCTTCGTCCTCACGTACTCTAACAAGTGATGCAAGCTCAACACCCATCTAGTCGCCACAGGCCATGCATGACTTGACACGTCACATTTTGTGACGGTCAACACTTGCTAATGAGGCTAACCCACAAAGCCTCATGAGAGACATGTGGCTAAGGCAGGTTCATTGCTAGAGGCCCTAGAGACATCGCCTTCAATTGCCCCTACAGCGCTAGAAGTCAAGGCCGTCCTCCATTGTTATGTTCCTAAGATTAGCCAATGATGGCAAATGCTTGTCGACTATCTTGAGCAGCTTAGAGTAGCGTTTGTAGATTTTGTTTGGTTTGGGAATTGATTGAGAATGGGTTACCGATCTTTTTCTCGTGGTTTAGATTAGCTGTGCACTTAGATTGGATTGGTTTGGACAATGCTAATGATGAACCAAGTTGGATTGTTTTGGGTAGTATACTGTGCTAGGAATGGAGTGAGTTTGATTTGGCTAGGTTTTGTTCCATTAGCACCATATCTATAGTAACTCACTGGTTTATACTATTTTTTTTCTACTTTAATAAAAAAATACCATTCTTTATAGTGTTTCTTATATGTCTCCCATATGATAATCAATTGCCTATAACAATCGATTGTAATATTACGTATTTAAGATAGTGTCTCTAGTTTGCACTTATATTATTTTATATAGATATGAGAAATTTTTGAATCGAAGCAAATACTTTTATCATTACATATCGATATCCAATATTTAGCATGGTGCATTCAGCAGAAAACATCATGGATTCAAAATAACTTCAAAATAAAAGGCTCGTGTCTGAGCAAATAAGAAATTTCAATGGCAGTCCGATGAGAGAGGATCAGTGAAACAAGGCCTCGATGGGCTTGTAGCAATTGCAGTCTTACATACAATGGACCTTACGGTTTTACCGGGCCCAATCCGAGCCCATCGTCTGCTTCCATTCGACCAACCCCCAAATCCCAATTAATTAAAAAAAGCCTTCTTTCCACTAGAGAGTCCAAGGCGATTCGAGGGGTTTAGTCGACGGCGGCGAACATGGCGGCGGCGGGCGATGGCCGCGCGGCGGAGGGTCTGGAGGGGGCCCTCAGGCCCTTCCACGAAAGGGCCTCCGAGGCCGAGGTTCGCGCTCTCGTCCCTTCTCAGCGGCCCCTGTCCATATCTATCCGTGCCCCGTTCCTCTGTGGTTAATAGGTAGTTCTAAGTTATTGAATTCGTTCCTAGTTGCTGTGCTGCTGCTAAGAGAGGCATTAAATGGATTGCTAAGCGTGTTGTTTTCCAGTAATTAGAACATATACTGGCCAGTTTATCTGTTGTGCTTAGTTTGCAGCAAAGTCAGATCGGTGTGGATTATTGAGCAAATGAACTAGCTAGCACTTACCCGTTGACCCTTGATGACTTGGTAGTGTTACTTTATTGCAGTAAACAATCCATAATATCTCCAATTGAAAATATTGATATGAAAGAACCTGAGCGAACTTTGAAAAACGTACAATTTACGTTATCTAGAGTCTCGTATATCCCAAGGCCTAATCTATTTGATATTTTAGGGCGAAGCGTGGTACTGCTACATAAAGTTATTGCCTCCAGTCTGCTTTAATAGAGACAATATAATTGCTTTAATAGAGACAATATAATTCCAGCTGCTAATAAAATCTACTGAATGTCTCAGACTTACAAATTCGCAATCCTTTTCAGTATAGTATAGGGCTAGCTTTCCCCGCATGCCACAGCAAGTGCCTATTTAGAGTGAGAATTTGGCTTGTTGCTCTATTACTTAATACCTACCAACAGGTAATGGATAACTCAATTGGTGTTAGTTGTCCTAGGAGGTATGCTGCATGGCTATGTTTCTTTATTGGCAGTCAACTTGAATTGATGTGTTTGACCGGTCACGCATGGAAAATAATGGCATTCTCATCTGTCTTGGCTTGGTTGCGGTGGTTACACAAATGCTTAATAGGTACAGGTGGTCTTCTCAATGTTTTATTCCCGTATTTACATTGTTTCTTTTCATCTTGTAGACACGTTTAGCAAAGCTGGAAGCCTTGTTGTTGAACAAAGGTAAGTTCAATATTGCTGTAGTATTTCAGAGAATTCTTGTTGGTCAGAGAGATGCCTCATTGCTTGTTCAAATGACTGATTTGTTAGATGGTCTGACAAGTGGTTCCGAGATGAATTCATCTGCTGTGAAAGATCTTCAGTCAAAGCTTGATGCAGTTAACTCCGAATGTCTTGCTGAAAAGGAAAAGGTATTCATCTTGCTTGAAAATGTCACCATCATACAGCTGTTTGATATATAACCATATCTATGAACAAACTTTGTAGAATAAGAATCTAATCATAGAGAACGAGAAGCTCCAGTATCGCATCACCCATCTTATCCGTGCATTGAAAGAAGCAGATTCAAGATAGAGGCCTGCCAAGGTGGACCTAAATTTAAACTTGTTTACGCTGAAGTGTTGTGTACGATCTTGTGGTCTAGTGAGCTTTGTTGCATGTTCTTAGTACCATCCCTGAATTTAGCCTGAACTATTCTTGCGACCTTGATGGGTCTGGTTAATGCTATGCGATTTTTCAAAACAAACTTTAAACTACTTGTATTTGATTATGATGCCAAATTGGGCGTGGTTACTCATATCTGTCATCCTCCCATTTTGCAAAATTGATTTTCAGTGCTGAACAGTGAAAGACTGTTGCTATTCAACTCAATGTACACTTGAAATGAAATCTCTTGGAGAACTCAAGAGTAGGGTGATTAAGCAAGATTTTTTGATCTTTTTGGAGGAAAGTGGGGGTGTTATTGCTCCTACAAGTTTCATGTTAGAAGGCAAAAAGGTCATCGCTTTACTTGTAACTCACATTGTCTCACATACATGAGCCATTGCAACCTTTTTTCACCAAGAAAAAAAAAATCCCCCTACCACCTGTTCATCCAAAAAGCATCCTCCAATCATTTCATCCACGTGCATTAGCACTTGATATTTCTAAATTTACTGTTCTCGATGATCCTCAATTTCCCAAACTACTCATCTAACCATCCACTTGATCACTGGAAAAATCAGGATTAGCCTCGTGACAAGGGAAACACAGAATAACTAATGAACACAATTCCATATGCGTGCAAGCGGGTTTATCACACAAAATGACACCGAACTCGACAGCGAAAGGAGCTGAATAAGAGGAGAAGCCTCGCATTGTTCACTTATTAGTTCATTGGCTATAGCCAAACTAGAATTTTACTACCTCCGTCTCCATCGTTCACTTATTAGTCATTGGCTATAGCAATCTTACTGCCTCTATCTTATAAATACTTCAACTTTAATTATAAATTTGAACAAGTATTAGACTCATATGAACTAATAGTATTTTTGACGGAGGTAAAACTTAACCTTAGAGTTTCATAATAGCATATTTTTTAGCGTTGATTTTTAGCATATTTTTTAGCGTTGATTAGATATAAAAGTTTTATACTTATAAATTATTTTTTATTGTTTCATAGCTCAAACAATTAAATCCTTAAACATCACAAATTGCACCATAATCACCTTAGATTTGACTTGGTAAGCACTGGAATTTTCCTTGTGATTACATATGTGTGCTCTACTGTGTCACGGACTGTTTAATCGGGCGGTGAGAAAAGCATAAAAGAAAAACAAAAACGGGCAATGGGTTAGCTAGCGAGCCCATCGCACCTTCCAGAAGCGAACGTGGCAACCTTCCTGGGAATCCTCCCTCCCACCACACCCAAAGTCACTGACGGATGGGCCCTACGTGTAAGTCCCCACCACCCCCTATCACTGACGGGTAGGCCCGAAGTGGATGTCCCTACATGTCATTGCCTCCGTACGGTAGCCTCCCTCCCGTGCATGCAAGGCACCCGGGAGTGAAAGCGACAGGGCGTGAGCTTTAAATGGCCTCGCCACCGACCGCCGCCGCTTGAGCTGACCCGAGCCGTACAGCATAGGAGGAAGAAGAAAACGGCGAGCGGCTGCTGCTGCGGCGAGATCGGGAGGGCAGGGTTCGGGGAGGTTTTGGGTGGAGCAGCGTGGGGAGAAGGAGGAGGAGGAGGGAGGGGAGTTGGGGAGGATTTGGTGGGTGGATGTTCACGGCGGCGGCGCGGTCGTGGAATAGTAGCGCGCGTCGTCCATGGGCAGGTCGTTCAGGGATTCGCTCAAGGTGCTCGAGGCCGACATCCAGCACGCCAACTCGCTGTGAGTTCACCCGCCTCCTCGTCCTCGTCCTCGTCGTCTTGCTTGCTTGTCCAGTACTCGGGCTGCTCAGAGCTTTGCCTGCTCCTGCTATGGCCTATGAGATATTGATGGTTGATGACTTGGTGTTGCTTCTCCTGTTCGTGCTCCCAAATCTGTTGAGCTGGGTGCAGCGCAAATACAGTTTGTTGTGTTGATTTGAGGCCTGGACTGGACGGGGTAGATTAGGATTACTCTATGGGCGCTGCTGCCGGCGCAAATGTGATCTCACTGGTGATGTTTGAGGTTGAACATGGTCAGCCTGGGGGAGACTGTTTAGAAGGTATCAAGCTGACGTTTTCTTAGTCACCTCGATTGGGGTTACACATTTAATAGGCACATGTAACGATGTTTGATACCTTATAGCCTTAGAGGCTTGGATGATGCTCCCCTGTTTGTTGCTTCAGTAGTACTGAAAGTTTCTGCGGTTGGCTCCTTTCATTGCCACAGTGAGTCAGTGACACCTGTCATACTGCTTAAGTGGCCAAAGTTATCTACTTTGGCCTTACAGGTCTGTTTATACCACTTTGGAGTTGCCATCATGAGTTTTTTTCTCTTCTTTTGTCGGTGTGCTATGCACTTGCGCTGCTGGTTCATCGCTATTCACCGTCATCATGGATTCCAAAAGCCGTCTTGGAAATTGTTGCCCACAACATACGCTACACACTAAGCGCTAATATCATTTGGCTAGCTAACTACTGATCATGAATTTTATTATGATTAACTTTTTGTTTCTATCCTAGTTAAATGTCCATTTGTTGATTTAGGTTAATTCAGTATTCATTATTTGAGTTTTCCCTACAATTTAATACCTTGTCAGAAAATAATAAGTATATCTTCTTACTATATTAACTTGTTGGATTGCTTCAACTTTCACGAGTCTCCATTTGGTTGAATAAGTGATCATCAGATAACCTTGAAAGGACACATCACAAAAACTAGGCATTTGTGCTGCATGCATATGCTGATGATTGTAGGAGGCTAGGAGCTTGATGATATAACTGCATCCATATGAAGTTTTTAATCTACAAGCATCTGCCTACATAAATGTGTCACATATTTAATGTATTGACTAATGATTGAGATGTTCGGTTAGTAAGTAAATGGAGATTCGTATGATTCATGTTGCTATCACCTATTTGGTTAGAACATATGGCTCTTTTTTTTATAATTATTGAAACATATGGCTCATGTTAGTCTTGTTAATTTAGTGGTTTCACCTCTACAGAGTCGATGCATGCTGTCCTCCGTGGAGACAAAAAGGCATGGCTCTGATGGTTTGTGGTTTGAAAGCCAATGCTGGAAAAAAGACTATGATGGAAAAACCCCCAAAATAAGTTTCAGACCATGAGAGTGCATGATTGAATTCTATTTCACTGAATTAACTAAGTGACAGATTGAGAACAAGTGTACTTTACATACCTTTGAATTACTTTGTTTGGTTGTTTAACCAACAAGGTTTTTACAGTGTATAAGAAACAGGTTGAAACATTCAGTCTACTTAATTGTTTCTTGAACTTTCAACTTTCAACAAACATATGCACAAAATGGCTGAGAGATTACGTCTATTTAGTTAGTTTTCAAATCTTATCTGTAGAGAATGATGTCCAATGGTTTGTTGATTTGAATACACTTGTGCAAACTGTCAGCACAGGCCTGCTAGTATATTCTTAGCCATTCGTGTATAACATTGACCATATTGCTAATGCCTCATACTGTGACACTACTCCTCTTATTGTAGATTCGGAAGTCCTACCTTTCTATTCACCATGTATGATCAAACTTGCAGAGAGTTTCTTGAGTCTCCTTAGACATTCAGCTCTACTCCAAACATCAAACCTTGAATAGTTATTTTTGGATCAAGTTATAGAGTCATTTAGTTGCTGACCTGCATAAGAACATTGTTTTACAGTAGTTAGACTATTATAATAATCTTCAAGTTTGTGATGTGGAGTGGATTGCAGATTATTTTACAAAGAATGTTCTAGTTTATACTCTTCTACTATGAAAATTTATTGTTTGTTATTTTGTTTGTGAAATGCAGTGCTACTGAATTTAGAAGAGAATATGATGGTGCCTGTCTTCAGATGAGGATGTCATACTGTCCAGCTGCACACTTCTTCCTTTTTCTTGTGCAGTGGACAGATTGCAACCTTGCTGGTGCACTTGGGCTGTTGAGGATTCTCATTTATAAGGTCCAGTATACTCCTATTTAGTCAAGTCTCTTTCTACTCTCTTTCTGGTTGATTTGGAGTCATAGTTATTCTTAACTGTGCAGGTTTATGCTGATGGGACAACCACCATGTCTACTCATGAAAGGAAAGCAAGCATTAGGGAATTCTATGGTATAGCACATGTTCTTTGGGTATGTGATTGTTTCACACGAACATTTTATTAAACTGGTTTTTTCATTAGTTTGTTTTTTTGGTGCAGCTGTCATATTTCCTTCTTTGATGCAACTAAATGAAGGGATCAATGAAGTGGAAGACAAGAAACAAAAGGCAATATGTATTGAGAGGTATAGGAGACGAGATGAAGATCAGAAAATGGTGATTTCAGAGATTGATGATAACATAGAGGAGGAATGTGGCATATGTATGGAGATAAATAACAAAGTTATTCTTCCAACTTGTAGCCATGCTATGTGCACTAAGTGCTACCGTGACTGGTACACATCTTCATTCTTCTTTCTGTGGCATTTGTATTATCTAGGGGAATCCAGTTCAGATAATATCTCTTATGTTTCTATAGTATTAGCCTTCAGTTTAATGACATCAATGGGATTATTCCTGATCATCATGCTGTAGCCAGTAATATTTGGATTCCTTTAATTAAGTTGCTTGCTTCGTCAACTGCTAATGTTATTGGAATCAAATGAAAGAATCCCCTTTCATAACATATAGTGCTTACTAATAAATATTTGGGTCCTTTTATGCTTCCATGAAGTCTTTGCTGCTTGCAATAAATCATTTATCAACATAAACTATTTGATGCTAAAGCATGACCCCCATTGAGCCGAGTCAAGTGAAAGACTTACTCGAAGAAAGCTTGGAGTTTGTTGTCTCATGCCTTTCTGATGGTGAACCTACTGCTTCCAATTCTGAAATAGGGCTTGGCCTGTTGATTTTGTCATTGAAGGTCTTCCAGTCATACCCCGGCAGATGATATTCTAAAACACATAGAGGAGTGGGAGATGATTAAAAAAAACAAAGACATCTAACATAAAGGGATGCATATATTATTGATTTTTTAAGGCACTAAAGGGATGTATATATTAAGGATTTTTTTAAGGTACTCCAGGATTGTTTAGTCTGGTCATTTTACATTGATCCAACGCTTCATATTCCAATTACCTCCTATCAGGTAATAGCTCTTTAAAAAGGGAATACATGATTTTGAACTGGCTGTTTTACATCATGGCCTTCTATAGGGCAAGTAATTAGTGAAATAATCTCGCTTGCCATATTTTGGAATTCAAACTACAATGCACAAACACAGACATTTCATTTTAAAAATGTTATTAACTTCTATCTGAAAAATGGTATTAGCTTTAGCATGAATGTATTTGAAATTCTAAAATCAAATCGCATCATAAAATTCTAATTTTGATATTTAAATACCAATGTTCACACTATACATCAATTATTGTTCAAAAAATGACTTCGATTTGTGCAATATAAGTAATTTGTATATACGAATCACTTTTAATTTTCTATTTCAAATCACAATTCCTTACTTCTTTCTAGCACAAAATATGTTTTGGTTATATTTCACGTTCACATGAATATAACGGATGATGCCAATTTGGCAGACCGTAATTACTTGCATGCACACACGGCTAAGTTGGAAAGTACAGTAATGTGCATCAATGCTTTCTGTTTTTTGTCATTTATTAATTGAATGGTGCAAACATATTGTTTCCAAGAAAAGAAAAGAAAAGAATAATCAAGGGCCAAGATGGAGTATCTTAAAAGGGCTCATATTTTATTCCTATATATATCCTCTATATATGGAAAAAAGTAAATGGAGTTCGTTTTTGGGTTCCTTGAAGCTCCCAGTGGATTGGCTTTACCTTGCTAGCTACTGTGGTGTTAGATCATGTTCTGGAAACTTGTTGTTGGTGATTTTTCATTGGAGGCTAGTGACAACAGATTGTAATGGAGCGACCTCAGTTCAGATTTCTTATTGAGTGGGTGGCTGCTTTTGGTGGGCATTTTGCTCTTTCAAGTTCACTAATTGTGCTTGAAATGTTCAAAATATGCATCTTGAAACAGGAAGTAAAAATAGTGATTGATCAGCATGAAATAAATGGTGGAGATGTTACTTAATCCAGAAAATTGGTCATCCTAATTTTCAGTAATTTCAAAATCTACAGTGCTCAATTCACATAATGCCTTGAGACAAGAATTCAAAAATGAATCTCGTCAACTTGGATAATAAAATGTAACCTCCATTAAAAAGGCATACTGGTGTTAGCAAATTGTTAAAACATATGGTATCTTTCTAGTTCTTATATTTTATTGTGTGTTATTCATTGCAGGAGATCGAGATCCCAGTCTTGTCCATTCTGCCGTGATAGTCTCAAAAGAGTAAACTCTGCCAACCTATGGATATATACAGATAGCAGGGACATAGTGGACATGGCGACAGTTCGAAAAGAAAACCTTAGATGGCTCTTCATGTACATAGACAAGTTACCTACGGTCATCCCTGAAACTGTTTTTGACGTTTACGATTCCCACGTAAAATGACTGCACTCATGCACCAATTCTTTACGGGTGTGCTACTGCTAGAGCTGTAGAAATTGTGGAGCCCTTGCCGTTCATGCTGCCTGCTTGTAAAGCTGTAAGCAGCTCGTCGAGGAGGCTCGCTATATGAGGTATATAAGTAAATTGTTCTTGGCTGTATCATGTGTGACTCTGAGGAGTTAGGAAAATCTGATGGCGTCAGTTTGTAAGTAACAAACCAACAACCATTGACTTTGTTTCTTTTAATTGTAAGCAATTTCACCCCATGAAACCGTGAAGAATGCCATTCTAACAGATAGCTTCATTGTTTTTGTATGATGCTGTCATTCTGTGAATGGAGGGTGTTCAGTTGCAGATAGAAGAATCAAGAAATGTATGGCCCCTGCTTTGATCCGGCACAGAAGTGAGACAAAAGTCTAAACTTGTATAGTATCCCAAGAATAATTTCCTGAACTGTTGCATGTGCATCCTCCCATCTCTGAAATGGACAAATTCCGTCGTAAGAGGGGGTTCTGCGGTTGAAAAAAAAATCTGTCAGGACTCAGGATGGGAGCCCATGGAGTTTGTCTTCCTTGTCCAATATTTCTGTCATTTGTGCATCACTGAATTGGTTTTTCCCTCTCCTTTTTCTGATGGCATTGGCAACGGTTCCGTTTACTTGAGTGTCATTTACTTCAGTGGGCTCAGTTTCAGCAAACGTTCCAGTCAGATTTCCTTGCAATCCATCCGGGGCTCCTGCCATGGTCCAGCTTCAGAGTGAAAACGCCTGCCGGAGCGCGTGACAAAGCTATTAAAAGGATTCCTGATGAACCATGGCCAAAGAGACGGCTACAACCTTTTGCAGCCAGTTTTTCTGCTTTACCTCCACACTTTGCGAAGCCTTTCTTAGAGCAACCGCCATGTATGTTGGTGAACTTGGTAGTAGCCGTGGGGCCAAGAGCGGGTGGTACTAGTATACGATGGATGCCACAATGTATCTGCACTGACGCTAGGAAATAAGGTGGGACCCGCTTAAAAGAAAAGACATCTATTAACAGCCTCCCATGACCATGGTATTGTTTCAATATTATAATTTATTGCTTGTTGCTGGTAATAACACTATGATCTGGTTGTAACTATTTACCACTCTCACAATGGTTCTTACCAGGTATAAAGATGTATTTAATACCAACTACCTGCTTTATTCATTACCTTGGGGATAAACCTATAGGTCATAGCCATTTAGATAGGTGGCTGCTGCTAAAAGTCTCATAGATGTGGCTTGCAATCCCAAAAAAAAAAGTCTTCCAAGCATGCTCCCAATGATCAATTGCAGGCTTGCGGTATATGTTTTTATCTCTACTATTTAAAAGAGTATTCTTCCTTCCGCTCCTCACTAATTCATGTGAAGCACGCAACCACTGTTCCAAAAAAACAAAGTTGGTTAATAAAAAAACCAGTAGGATCTAGTGCTTCTATACTCAATTCACATTTCTAGCATATTTTCAGTTGTATAAAACCATACAACGCATCTCCGATCATATGATTATGTTACAATATATATGTATCTTACTATTAAAGATAAATTTTGTAATACTTAAAAAGGTGCCTTGTTTATTATTGCAAAATTTGGTTTCAGGAGCTACGACAAATTTTCATTGAAAGAGTGTATCCTCTACCTCTTTAGGACCGTATAATCACTCTTTTGTAAATATACTGTAGTTTTGCTCGCTCATAATAGAACTGATATATCTGTTCTAGTTAATAATTGGGCCCTATTCTGATCAGCACCTTCTTGGCAGCCTAGCTCGTTAACAAAGGAAGTATTATGTTCAAACGGAAGCTCCCTCCCAGACTGAACTGAACACCGTGTTCATTCTGTAGTCTATATACTACTATACTGTTTTTGAACCTGCAACGGCTACTATGCTTCAGGGGACAAACAACCCTACCCGGGAAGTACAACGCTCTGCTCTCCTGACAGAAGCATCAAGCAGTCCGTACTATAGTTATGGTTATCTAACAAGTAAAAAAACTGTTTTTTATAAGTCTTAGGATGGCTCAGATGAGATAGTACTAAAAAATATTATAATTGACAAACTTTATAACCCAAATCATATCTAAAAGACCGATATAATAGTGTAACTATGATGACTTTTAGTCATAGATCTTACCGTAGCTAGCGTGCTAGGTTAATTGAGGAGCGTATAATCAAAGTTGTAGGATGTAGGCTATAACTAGCTACATTAGATAATAGTGTGTCACTCTTGCTGTGATGCACATATCAATAGACCAAATATATATATATAGAGAGAGAGAAAAATATCAAAATAATTATATAACTCATTAAGGTTGGTCGTTGTAATTCTTTTTTGATAGATTTCTCTAACGATGAACATAGGTGAGTCCAGAGAAAACAAACTCTACAAAATAAGTTTTTTCAAAGAAGCACGAGAGGGCATTTAATTTCCATAGAAATGCCGATCTCACAAAAGTTAGTGAAGACTTTGGAAGCTATCACCAAATAGATCATTAATTTTTCAAATGAAGATGTAGGTAATCACAATAGATACATTCTTTTCTTGCCATATATGATAAATGTGCCATCTTGCAATGCGTCCAATGGCTAGAAGGATGCTTAATAGGCACAACCCAATTTTGTTTTTCTTTGTTTATATATTTCCAAAGAAAATCATCTTCGCAATGGGTAAAACTTATTAACAAATCAGGTGACATTTTAGGCCCAACAATTTTGTGGCAAGATTCATGCAACAACTTAACAATCATGGTGGCATTTTAGGCCCAATGATTTTGTTTCGAGATTCGTGCAACTAACCTAACCCTACTATATATAAGCCCTTCCCCTCCTCATCCCCTCTTCCTCCCTCTACCTCTCATCGCCTCATAGCCATCTTCCTTTATAAATTGAAGCCTACATCTAAGACCTTGTAGCATCCGTCGGCTTAGAGGGCCACCTTCCACATCAATTTTCCACCGATGTCGTTGTCGTTGTCGTTGCCATCATGTTGCTCTGTCCTTTAATAATTTCTTCATCCTTGACTTTTCAAAATTGCAATGGTTGTGAACTGGCAACGCCACCTTTTGATGATGTTACAAGTGATGGGTCCTTAGTTACCCTTATTACATTGTTGATGGCCATCACCCATTGTTGGGTGGCACAATTTGGCAAAATTTTAGATATACATGTAGATCTTGGAAAAGATTGAAAGAAAACCTTGTGATCTAGGGGGGATAGGTATGTTTTTCTGACAAATCGCTTTCTTTATTGCGTTTTCAATCATTGTTATCCTAATATTTGCAACAAACCACTAGAGATGTCGATATACATGCTAGATTTATCAGTATATCTACATTTTAGATCTATGCATACATGTTGCAGCCTTGACTTTTTCTTTTAAGTAGGGTGTTTTGATGTTGACAATAGACGTGAGACGATTAGAAGGGAATAGTTGATGTTTTTTAGGTGATGGGTGTCAGTTGCTCGGATGCATTCCACATCATTTGACAGTGGTAACCACTAAAGCTTTAAGCGTATAGATATTGAAGAAGAATAGAAGGTTGAAGACGTGATATGCATGACTTATGTGAAAATTTAGGTGTGATACATGGCAAATCCCTTTTTTCATGGTTAAAATTTAATTACTATGTGAAACATGACAACAATCTCAGTAAGGTTGCCACATAGCTATCGATAGAAATAGTAGATTGCTAAATTATTGATTAGCATATGTATTTTAAGGTTATTTTATGTATACTTGCGTCCTAGCAATCTCCTCCCTGACTTATATGGATATGAACAACTCTATAAACTTGCCGGAAAAAAACCAAATACAGTACTGTAAGAATATCTCCATTCAAGATAATTTTTATAAACCACTCTAGTTATCTTCCATTAGACGACCATAAAAGCTTACTACGACATTATAGAATAAGCAAGCACCATTTCAGCCCAGACCGAATGGGCCAACACAGGAGACACTGAAAAAAAACCCCACTGTTACCCAACTCGCAAAGTCACAAGCCGAAGCAAGGCGAGGGAGGGAAACCCCCTCCTTGTACTGTTCCAGTCACCACCAACACAATATCAAAATTTTTTTCCTGCACCCTATTCCATTTCAAATCAAACCGAGAGAGCCGCTTCGGCTCGCACGCGTTCCCCTTGGAGCCAATTAATTGTGCTGGGGTAAAATCTCCCGACCCATCCATCCATCCATCCCGTCTCGGCTGGCGCACGAACCCGAAACGGCCATAATAGCCCGAACGCCCCATTGCTCTACCACGATATAACCACGCCTCCTGTTCCGCTTCCTGCTCCTCATCTCGCCCTCGCACGCGAAGACCAAATTCCCAACCACCACAAACCCTCCCCCCGCGCCGGAGAACCCCGATCCGGCCTCCACACCCTTCGCTCCCTGCCGATCCGCCGACGCCACGGCTTCCCCGGCCCCCAAACCTTAGGAATTTCGGCCACAGGGGGTGGGCGGCCGGGTGGTGGCCCGGCTCGCCGCCGCCATGGAGGGGTTGGTGGGGAGGGCGGTGAGGAAGGAGTTCCCGGGGTTCGGGGTGTTTGATGGGGTGGTGGAGTCGTACGACGCCGAGGCGGGGTATTTCGGGGTGATGTATGGGGATGGGGACTCGGAGGAGGTGGAGCTGGGGGAGGTTGTGGGGATGCTGGTTGGGGAGCCGGTGGTGATGCCGCCGCTGCCGCAGACGACTCCCGAGTCGGCTGGGCGGCGGCCGAAGAAGCGGCGGCGTGGGGATGAGGAGGGGGCCACGGCGGCGGTGGATTCCGTCGTGCTGGCTGTCCCCGCGGGGGGTGGGGTGTTGGATGGCGGGGAGCCCGCGTCGCCAGTGGTTGAGGTGGAGGAGAGGGGCGGGGGTGAGGTGGACGGGGATGTGGTGACGGAAATGGCGGAGAAGAAGCGTACGGTAGTGAGTCCAGGCCCTGAGTCCGGAAGGCCGCTTCGGCGGAGCGCGCGGCAAGCGAAGGCGGCCGCGCGGGCGGCAGAAATGGAGGCTGCTGCTGCTGAGGCTGAAGCCGCTGCTGCCGCAGCGGCCGCGGCGGAGGCTGAGGCTTCTGTTACGCTACCGCGGTCAGGGAGGAAGCGTCGCCGTGCAAACGGGACTGGCCGGTATCGGTCTGTCGCAAGGGATTTAGAGGACGCTGCGGTGGACAGGTTCCCTCCGAAGCCGGAGCTTCCGCCGTCGTCGCAGAGTCTGGATTTGGAAGGCCTCCCTGCTCTTGACGTCTTTCAAGTGTACTCCTGCTTGAGATCATTTAGTAGGCAACTGTTCCTGAGCCCGTTCCCGCTGGAGACATTTGTGGCTGCACTGCGGTGTATATATGTGAACCCTTTGATTGATTGGGTGCATTTTGCTCTGCTCCGAGCAATGAAGAGTCACTTGGAAGATCTCGCCAACGAAGGAGACCCTTGGGCTGTGCATTGCATTAGGTAAAAGTCCTTGAATCCTTGTCGTTGCAAGATAAGCTTATAAAAATAGATCAATCTTTTTATTATCTATTGTTCAATGTATAGGAATCTTAACTGGGAGCTTTTAGACCTAGCAACTTGGCCAATCTATCTTGCTGAGTACGTACTGACTCGTGGTTCAGAACTGAGGTATGGTATGAAGCTTACAGACCTGAAGCTATTGAATACAGAGTACTATATTCAGCCGGCAATGGTGAAGCTAGAGTTACTGCGCTCACTCTGTGATGATGTTCTGGAAATTGAGGCAATACGTTCTGAAGTTGTTTCAAAGATGTCTGAGTTGGATGGGAATGACGAGCTTTGTAAAAGCACTCGTATAAGAAGAAAAAGGAGGGCTTCTGCAGTCAAGGACCTAGCAAATTCTTCTCTTATTCCAGAAGATTCCAGTGACACCGAAGATGGTAACAGTGATGAGTGTTATCTTTGTGGTATGGATGGTAACTTGTTATGCTGTGATGGCTGTCCTGCTGCGTTTCACTCGAAGTGTGTGGGGTTTGTGGAGGACTTATTGCCTGAAGGTGATTGGTTTTGTCCGGAGTGTTTGATACAGAAGAATGATGGATTCAAAAATATGGTAAAACCTGGAAGAGGAGCTGAGGTTCTGGGACTTGATCCACATGGCCGACTATACTTTGGAACCTGTAGATATCTGTTGGTGTAAGTCAATATATACCTTTACTTTTTGTGTTATATGCAAAATTTGGGTCATTTGGCTATGGTGTGAATCGCAATAATCCTCTGCTATATTGCCCTCCTATATATCGATTATTAGTAGCTTTCATTATTCCAAATCTCAGTATGATACAAAAACAAAATTCACAACTTTTACTGTTCAGATCATTGAGTTGCCTTGGGATTTAAGAAAAATGATGTACTACTTTCTCGTGTCTATGTACTGTGGCACAATGTTTTCATATCGTCTTATCAACCCTAATCGCCATGGCATCAATAAGATTATTAATCACAATATATCGTTGATAAGGCCGATTAATGGACCTTAATCCGTCATGTTTTTTATAAAATATTGCTTACCTTGAGCATAATAGCATATAAGATGTTCTATATTAATGTAATGTTTTCATTCAATAAAACACCTTCCTATGTTTCCTATAGTATGTAGTATAAGTGTAAAGCGAAGCAAGCATAAATTCAAAATTCAAGAGAAGATGCTGAAGTGCTTAGATGCTCGTGAGTTTTGATTTTTGAAGTGTCCATAACTCCAGATCCCAGTCCCATACTCCAAGTTTTTGTTGACAGTCTGAAAATAACAAAGAATTGAAGTAGGTGTAAAATAAGACTTGCAGTCTTGCACTAAAGTTAGAGCAACTATATAATTAAACAAGCCCATAATTAAACAAGCAAATCATAGCAGCCAACCAGCACCCAGCAGCCTAGCATACACAAATAAGCAAGTTCACTAGTCACTACATAAGTAGGCAATGTCATCAAATGATAAAAAGCTGAAGTGCTCAGCTGAACAACACATCAGCAATTCAAGACAGGCAGCCATGAGCCATCTAACTAAGTAAATCATTATCCAAATGAAAGCCCTCTCCATCTCCAGTTGTTGCTGCAGTTGCAGGTCCTCCATCTCCATCTCCTGCATCTGAATCAACATCACTCTGTTGCTGCTGATCTTGTGCTCCATCTCTCTCATCATCATCATTATCATCTTCTTCAGCGATATCTTGAATAGCAGCAGTTGTCTTCCTTGGACGCTTCCTTTTCCTAGGATAAGTGACAGAGGTAGCAGCACGATCACAAGCAGCAGCAGCAGCAGCAACCCTAGGCAAGTTACGAACTCGTAGACTCTGGGTTGCACCAATAGCTTCATCAACATTAGTCCAAATGATATCATCGCCATCAGCTGCATGAACTGGGTCACAATTGTCATCAACCCATTCATTCTCCCACCGAAACTCTTCAAGGAGGAGTGGGTTGCATTTCTTTCCTTTGGAGCTGAGCTCTCTAATTTTTTGAAATCTATTTGTCATCTTTTGGTTGTAGCTAATATACACCACCTTGTTCAACCTGTTGTGCTCTAACCGATTCCTCCTTTTGGCATGGACCTGCATATAAAACAAGCAAAATCACATTGGTTTGCAAGTAAAAAAAATGCAGTTTTAGTACTAGTAGTGGTAGACTAGTAGCACTTAATGAGAAAATGCACTCCAATTATGCTCACATCCAGATGCCGAACAGCAAAGACTGATAATTCTTTTTGCAAAACTTTGAAGCTCATATGCTAGGACACCATAGGCACCCCACCAAAGAACTGCAATACAATTATCATAATGTCATATCACCACTTCACTAGTCAAGTAGTCATCACAAAAGAAAAGGGTGCATGGAAAAGGGAAGGAACTATAGTTATACAAAACTTACTAGGATTCTTTTTATCTCTATCTCTTATTGCTAATGGTTTTGAGAAGCAATCGCCTTTGGACCTGTCATAATCATCGGCTTGCTTAATAATCTTGTACTATCCATATTCATCAATCACCATCTTCCATACAACATCATTGAACATGGACCTTAGCCTTGCAGCTTGTCTCCTATCTTTTTCCCTTAGGGCAAAGAACTTGCCTAGATTCAAGTATAGTGCTGCCCCATACAACTTTTGCTCTATTTGGTTATCCCACCTCTTGTCATAGCACTCCAGCACCTCTTTCATTAAAGTGGGTTTGTCTTTCAAAGCGTCCTTGATGGAGTTCCTTGCATAATCCATGGCTGCCATGATTTCTGGAGCTGCTGGCTGTCTCATCTCCATCTGCTATCCTTAGAGTAACAACAAGTGGTTGTGAAGCTTTTCAGCAATTTTCCATTCTGCTCCAAAATGGCATTGAAAGGACAATATTCTCAACTTTTTGGCCTTCATGAGTATTTGACAAGCTGTTAGCGTGCCATTTATCACTAACAAAAAAACTTCTCAGACCTTGCTTGTACTTATACATACTTGCAAGTGTGAGAAATGAAGTAGCAAAGCGAGTCACAGCTGGACTCACAAGATCTCCACCTATCTTGTCTCTCATTTGATCAAGAACCCTCCCATGCTTGTAGATGAACCTGCTCACCGTCTTTGCTTAATTGATACAGCTGTTGAAAGCCTTTATCTTCCCAATGTCCACCAACAGCAAATCCAAGCAATGTGCAGCACAAGGTGTCCAAAACAAATGTGGGATCCTCTCCATCAGAATTCTTCCCGCTGCCTTATAGTTGGATCCATTGTCTATGACAACTTGCACCACATATTCCTTCCCAATCTTGTCAATTTACTTTTCCAACAAATCCACTAAAATATTTGCATTTTGCTATCTCACTTGAAGTGCCCATTGATCCTATAAAGAAGGTCCCTGCTGGACTGTTGGCAAGAAAGTTGATGGGATGGTGGTGGCTCATGTCTGTCCACCCATTGGACATGAGTGTGCAGCCATATTCCTTCCAAGCCTCATGCTTCTTCCTCAGTTCCACTGTCCTGTTCACAGCCCTTTCAAGCAGTGGTTCCCTCATCTCATGGTATGTGGGTGAGCGGTACCTAGGACCATATTGCCCAATTGACTCAAGCATAATCTCCCAGCTTCTAGAGTTAATGGCATTGAATGATATACCATTCTCATAAAAGAAATCAGCAGCATGGTCATCAACAATTTGTTTGGACTCCTTATCTTTCTTTGTGCAGTGTTCAAGAGTAGGTTGAGAGTTCTTGGATTTATGCTTATCTGCTACTACTTCTTCTGGTGTCTTGGAAAGCATGGAACTCACCGACTTGAAGTAGTTTTGGGTTTGTGGTTTTGGTGGAGCCGAGACCATAAAGGAAGTGATGCCAGCTGTCCTCTTTGCTTGCTTTCCTTTTGTCCCAGAACTTGGTACTCTTAGTGGTTTAACAATTTGTTCACCTTGACCTTCTTCATTTGCATCTTCTTCACCCTTTTCAGCCCCTTGTTCACCTTCATCGGCCACTTGCCCAAACACAATCGTTGAATTCTTTTTCATATGAGAATCCATCTCATCCCTAATTACCTTAGGTGCTTTTGGACATCTCTCTGCATCACCAAAACCCCTGGCAATGTGCTGCTTGAATCTTCTTACAAAATACGCGTTGCACAAACTCCTTCCCAATATCTGGCCACTACCCACACTTCCAGCCCGGGTCTTCAGATTTTGCCTTCCTCTTGGGATCTTGAGCTTGGGCAGCAAGATCTAGCAGTAGTGCAGCTATTGCCTTTTATATTAGGGATGAAGCATCCACAGCAGAGATCTCAGTAGAATCAGCACCTGGTGGAGTTGATGAAGCTCCAGCTCCAGCTGCAGCTGCATCTCCAGTGCTCTAGGCATGATCACTTCCACCACTGCATGCCGCCGCCGATCCAGATCTGCCAAAAGCCAAGTGCAGTAGGGTTTTCAGAACTCAGAAGCAGAGAAAAGGCAGGGACAGGAAGCATAGCACATTTACATTGCAAAGGAAGAAGATGGAGAGGAGGTACACTAACCGTCGGAGGAGGAGCTCATCTTCATAGTTCGTATCTGGTGCTGACGGTGCTTGAGGGGTGGCACCTAGCGGAGGCAGCAGAAGCCGCTCCGTTAGCAGAGGCAAGTACTGGAGAGCAGAAAGGAGAGCAAGAGGTGGCGATACTGACGAGAGTGCGAGAGCGAGAGGAGTCACATGAGGCGAGGGCGGCGGCGAGATGAGTGTGTGAGAACGAGAGGAGTCAAACTGCTGAACGTGATGGCGGCTGAGCGAGAGGAGTCAGGTGGAGAGGGCGGACGCTTCAGGGGAAGAGGAGTAAACCCTACTGGGAATGGGCCAGCCCAAAACTACACAACTTCAAAGGCAGCCCAACTCAACTCTAAATTGCCCCCTCTTCCTAATTGGATGATTACTTGCGATTTACCAATGATTAATTGGACGATCAAGTTTCTAATTGGGCTAATCGAATAGACCCTATCGGGGTCAGGGAACCGACCTGGACGATAAATCATGATAAATTGGATGATTTGAAAACACTGCTGTGGCAAGGATGTGCCACCTGTCCATAGAACACGTAAGCTTCAGTTAGGCTTTGAATGTGTGTACTAGGTACATGTGACATGTGAGTCTAGATATACGCAATGGACTTATAGACCTAGTAGTGCATTTAATTTCATCATTCAATGCAGCTTGTGAATTTTTTCTTATTTTCTGAGATAGAGGTTTTGGAAGAGCAAGTTTACTAACTAAGCTTATCCTGTTAAAACTAAAACCTATATGTACCTTCTCATTTTATAACTGTGTTTTGTTTAGTTACACCAACTGAAAGATGATATGATAGTAGAAAGAGTAACAGGAGGCAGTTATTTTATGTTTTTAAGTGACTAGTCAAAATATTTGTCGAACTGTATGCTTTTTAATGACTATCCACCAACTGTTACTCTTATTTGTTAAACATCCTAATGTAGTATTCATGCCATTTGCCCATTTTGGCATTCAGATACATGCTTGTTCATGACTCATGAGTATTTCTCATTGCAAAATCTAGTTCTTATTCCTTTCACTTCATATGTTTATATTGATAAATTCTGCAATTTTCTTCTACATAAGATACATATTTTTCTTATGTTGGTTAAAATGTACCTTGCACCCATATCACAGTGTGTTTATGATTTGTGTGTTAGACTTCTTGTAGTTTGTAGTCCTTCCAGAGTATTTCCCCAGAGATAGGATATATCTTGATTTTCTGTCAGTCTATAGCTAGAACGTAAATATCTGTGGAAATAGATAATAGCTTTTCATAAATAGGAAACCAACAATAATATTTTCTGGAATACAACAGGGAGTATCTCTAATACAGTAATACCCTGATTAAGCTGTGGCTTTGTGTTATCATTGATCTAGTCATAGCAGAAATGAGAATTATATATATATTGCAGAGATGCAGTATGAGATGTTTACCTTGGGAAATTGATCCTATTTGTATGCACTAGGGTAGAATTGTTACTTTTTGCTGCATCAATAAACAAAACATCATTCTGAACTTTCAGGGTTGAGTCAACTGCTGTGGACTCTCTGGACTCTTCATGTCATTACTACGGACATTTTGATCACCGTTCCCTTTTTAATGTGTTAATACAATGCCATCCATCGTACTGCTCAATTATTAATGCAATATCTTTGTTTTGGGGTACTGCAATTGAGTCTTTTGATTTCAATGGTCGTTATGAAAATAACAAGGAATGTAGTATCTTCGATGCTGAGACAGACTGTAGTCATTTATTGCCATTGAAGCAACACACACATGAGCAGCTTGAATCACAAAAGAATGGCTCCTGTGAACAATTGGCCTCTGGGAAAGCTTGTGCCTCGGATCCAAATCGGCTGGATCATGATGCCTCCCACCACAAGTTCTCCTTGAGATCTGCAGTTATGTCTGAAAATGGAAATGCAACTAGTGTCAAAACTCAGCAAGATGTTTGTTCTTATGCTAATGGGTTGCCAGTGGAGAATCAGAAAGATCAATCACCTCACAAAAAGATAAGTAATTGTTATATCCATTCAAACCCTGCTATGTATATAAACTACTACAGTTTTGGTCAAATAGCAGCATCAGCTGCTGCAGAGTTGAAGGACAAACTGTCGGAAAACAAAGAAGGAAAGAAAGCTGGTCAGGACGCAACTTCATTCCAGCTAAAAACAATATGTAAGAAATATGCTAATATTTTTGCTCTAACCGATCAAAAGCTATCTGTTGAGCTGCGAAAGGAAAAATGTGGTTGGTGTAACTCCTGCCAAATCAGTGGTGGTGTTGATTGCATTTTCAGAGTCACTGATGGCAAATGCATGGAAGGTCTTCAGTCAGAAAAGAATAAGAAAAGCCATATTATTCTTGCTTTGCATATCATCTTGTCAATTGAAGAACGGTTAAATGGTCTGCTGATTGGTCCATGGAAAAATCCTCAATTTAGCATTTATTGGCGTAAGGCAGTTCTGAAGGCTTCAGATGTGTCATCATTGAAGCAGCCTCTCCTTATGGTATAACTTTTAAAATGCGTTGTTCTTACTAAAATGCCTTTTTATCTTGTGTGTACTAAAATTACTTCATGATTGTCCTCAGTTGGAGTCTAGTCTGCGACGTTTTGCCTTTTCAGTGGAATGGCAAAAACCAGCAGACTCTGTTGAAGTTGTTGGGTCTGCAGCTCATGTCTTGGTTCGTACATCTAATAAATCTTCAAGAAATGGAAGCGCTAGAAAGCCAGGAAGAAAGCCATCTAATGTTGAACTTAAAGTTGACTCTCGCGATGTTGGTATTTATTGGCGGAGGGGTGGGATTTTGTCTCGTCAAGTGTTTCACTGGAAGAGGTTGCCTCGGTCATTGGCATATAAAGCTGCTCGGCAAGGTTACATTTTCAATCTTCTCCAAGTTTTCAGATATGCTTTACTTGCTATTGTATTTGCACTAAGCCTTTGTGGTCTTGTATGTATCAGCGGGACGAATTAAAATTCCAACCATATTATATAATGATGGTTCAGAGTTTGCCAGGAGGTTCAAATACATAGCTTGGCGAGCTGCTGTGGAAATGGCAGAAAACATGGCCCAGCTCATTTTGCAGGTAATATATTCTTATTGTTTTGTAAAGCAGTCAGCAAAATTTGGTCACTGAATTGTTCTCCTTCATACACCTTCAGATCAAAGAGCTTGAATTTAACATCAAGTGGACTGAGATATTGAGCACCCTCCCTGCTAGCCTTGCAACAAAGGAAACCCAGAAAATAGCGCGTCTTTTCAAGAAAGTTATAGTTCGCAGAAAGCGCAAAGAAGGAACAAATGTGGACTATCTACTTGATTTTGGGAAGAGGGAGAATATTCCTCCAATTGTTGCTAAACATGGAATAAAACTTGATGAGCCCTCTAGTGAGAGGAACAGATACTGGTTAAGCGAAGGACATGTCCCTCTGAGTCTTTTGAAGGCATATGAAGCTAAAGCATCAACTCGCTTACTGAAAAAGAAAGATATTGATCATCTTCCAAAGAAGATGACTGACTTAGAACCCCCAAAGCCAAAAAAATCAGGATTTGATTATCTCCTAGAAAAAGCAAAAAAGCAAGTCCTTGGGCTTTGTGGTCACTGTGACAAAGAAGTAAACACTAGGTATGTTGAAACCACCTGTTTATTTATTACTCACTTAAACAGTTCATTGTGTTTACTCAACAAGAACATTCTCACTAAATTAATTATCGGTATGAACTAGCAAAAGCCTATGTATTGCATCTAAGTCCTCCCGTGAACTTGATAGGCTTAGAGTAGCTAAGTGTTTGTGACATTCAGAGCACTTTTTTGTGACAGTCTTATCTACTTGCTATTGTGACAAAAAAAACATCAAATACCATGATTTAGTTTAGGCTTTTTATGTTCTGTCAGAATAATGGTTAAGTCAATGTGTTTTTGGTGAGGCATGGACTTTATAACATTTTTTATCATATTTGGAAAGTGAGTATAGGCATACAAATGACTTTTCATTGTTTCCAATAATCAAGTACTTAAAAATAATGGTTGTTCTTTTCTCCTATCTTCTTTTGTGTGGTGTCTTGCGAATCTCAACAAGGCTCTAGCTATTCATATGGCATTCTAATTTGCTAATTAGATCCTTACTTTTAGTTTCCTTGTGGCTTCAGATGCAACCATTCAGCTAATAGTTCTGTAACAATGATTATCAGAAGATAACTATAGAAACTTGCATAATTGGACTGCTAGTTTAGATACAATTACATTTGTCCTAAACAGTCAAGTTTTTTTCATTCTTTCAGATTTCTCATTTTATGATATGTTCCAAGTTGTCAGTTTAACTAATGGTGCTATTTTTGTTTAAGTCACGATTAATATTGTTAATTATATATGGTTAATGTTTTGATAAAGCTATCTAAGGTCTTATAGGAATCATATTTCAAAATTTTGCTCTTGAAATTATTAGATAAGTCACTGCATTTTATTGCCAAGTACAATCATGTATCACTTCTGCATCTTGCTCTCATTTTTAATTTCTTTAGCATGGTAAATTATTCTTGCAAGTTATTTGACGCTTTTTTTTTTAAACAGTGATGCTGTGAACTGCCAATATTGTGAAGGTATGTATTAAACATCGTTTCTCTTTGCATTTGCATCATGTATCCTGCCTTATATTTGCTATGTATAGCATATTTATTTTGTTCCGTACATCATGCGATAAAATACCATTAGTTACACTTGTACTTTGGCATGGATGCTTGTTATGTTGGGACCCGCTGCATTGTTTGGTACTTACCTAATACTCTTATCTTCTACACAGCACTTTTCCATAAAAAGCACTTCAAGGTACCTAGAGGTGCTACTGATGCTTATTATGTGTGCAACAAGTGCCTAGCTGAGAAGATCTTGAAGGTGAAGTCTCCACAGAAAAAGGTTGTATCAAAGAAGACCTCTCTGAAAAAGAAGCCAAAGAAGCAATCACGTAAGATTGTAACAAGAAGAAAACAAACGGTTGTCAAACTCAAGAAGAAGATGAGCAAGAATAAGGGCAAGCGTGGCCGACCTAGGAAGTACCCATTGAAAGAGTCAAAGAATGAATTGCCAGAGTTGCCTGTGAATGAACCAGTCAATGTGCCCAATAATGAGCCAGTGAAACGTTTATCAAAACGATTATATAATAAGTACATGAAAGGCAATTCAAATATATCTGAGCATGCAGCAAAGAAGAAGAGGACTGCTTCTCATTATTCATACTGGCTAGATGGCCTTCGGTGGACACAAAACCCAAATGATGACAGGGCAATATCTTTTAGGGAAGAAAGAGTTGTTTTTCCATCTGAAGATTCTGAATTGTCTGAAGTTTTTCCAGTGTGCCGTCTATGCCAGAAATGCTACAGTGGAGAGTATATTTATATTGCTTGTGAAGATTGTGAAGGTAATTTTTTCTACCTGCATGCACTGTATAGAACAACCATATTTGGCACTAAGAAATGCGGGCAATATGATATCTTGATTTTGATGTTTGACCTCTTGAAACAATTTAACAAAATTTATCATCCTTTTCCTGTGGATTGTGTCGTTGCTACTTATTACTTCTTTAATTTGGTCTTGGACATGCCAAGGAGCATCCTTTTTGAGTAATCATGCTTAACATCCCAGAAAGGCAATCAATCATTCTTGAATTTTATATGTTGCTTGTGTTCTGACTTTTGTTGCTCTTTGTGCCATGGAAAACTATTGTGTTTTGCAAATTGCAATTCTAATTAGAATTGTTTGTTCTTGTAGATTGGTTCCATGGAGATATCTATTCTATTACCCTTGAGAATGTCAATAATCTCATAGGTTTCAAGTGCCATAGATGCCGTTTGAGAGCTGTACCTGTCTGTCCGCATGTGCAAACAGATAAAATTCTTATGGCTCAATCAGATAAGGAATATGACATCAGCAGATCTGTAGAGGACATGGAAGACATGAGTCCAACAGATCTGGGTGCCCATGATAGTCTGAAAGGGTCTCATGGTCATATCATTGAGAAAGAGGTCGATGATCATAGTATTGAAAAGGAGGTTGGCGATCATAGTTGTTTGCAGGTGCTGGAAGATCATAATGAAAACAACGAGCTCAACAGTCGTAGCACTGAGAAAGAGTTCCGTGATCATGATTATCTAATAGTGCTAGATGATCATAACAAGATGAAAGAGCTGGATGGCAATATGGAAGTGGTCTTCAATCATAACAGTACAGAGGAGCTTGATGGTACTGAAGATAGCAAACTTGCCGATGGAGAAACACAATGTCTGCATGAGCTTAACAACCATAACAGTCTGAAAGAGCTTGACAACCATGACAGTTCAAAAGAACTTGATAATCATAACAGTTTTAAGGAGTGTGATAGTCTTAACAAAAATCTGTGGGATCTTGATAATCATGACTGCCAAAAAGAATGTAATAATCAAAATAGTCCAAAAGAGCTTCAAAACCATAGAAGTTCACTAGAGCTTGATAATCATAGAAGTTCAGAAGAGCTGGATAATCATATTAGTCCAAAAGAGTTTGGCTGTACTGAAGATAATGAGCCTGCTTCAGTGACACAGACGGATGGTTTTCTTGATGAACACTTCAACATTAGGATTTCTGGCAAAGAAGAACTGATCATAGTATCAGAAAGTGGTCCAATAAAGGAATCTATTGCTCTGCAGTCCAAGAAGAATTCTGCAGAAAATCCTGTTCCTGCTGACCATGACATTGATCTTCAGGCAGTGGTGACTTTATAGGGTATGTGGACATTCAAAAGAAAACTATATCTCTGGCATGTGCAAGCACTTTCCCTCTGGTACTCAATCTTTTGCTGCTGCTCTGGTACAAAGTTCTGCTGACTAGTGTTGTGGGTTGTCAATCTGCCTCACAACTTATATTATTTGTGCTATAGGATGTTACATTAGTCATGCAACCCAATAATAATCTACAAAAAGGGGAAATGCTACTTTTGTGGATTATTCAATTTTTTTGGTTTTCTTTTGGAATTGTGTTGATCTGACAAGCCAAGCGTTGAAATTATTGAGTATGACATGCAATAAGCATATATCTGGTACAACTTTACCATGGTCAAGTTATAACATTTTCGGTAGGGCTGACATAGAGAATATTTGGGTGCAATTACCTTGCCATGCTCCACTCTTCTGGTCAGAATTTGGATTCCATTTGCACTTTGCTGAGATTCTTGCATTAATTGAGTTATCTTCCAACTGAACCAGCTGGTTTTCTGTTGCAGTGCACTAACATATGTCTAAGGTGGGTTGCTATGTTTGCTTGTCGAATTTCTATTCCTTTGTGATGAGTACTGCACATATGTATCTTTCTACAATGTGATCATATCTGGTTAGAATTACATGATTCCAGTGCCCATTTCTGTTGTTTTTTATGTCGCAGAGTTTCACATTAAGCTCACTATGTTAGCTGTCGTTTTCTCAACAGGCCAAAAATAATTAAATAGTTTTTCTAGAAGTACTTCACACTAGAGTTAGAGTCACAAAAATAGGTTTTGTTAAAGTTACACTTCTTAAGGTCTTCTAGGAGAGTATTAGTGCAAAATAATTAGGTATAACATGTGGAATCTTCGTGTTATTACTTGCCATCTTCTTTTACAGCAAAAACTAGCTTTTAGCATCGCAAACATGAAATGCGCCTTTGCCCATTTGCATTTTTTTTATTTACCCCCTTTCCATGTTCAACAGCAGTTGCATATCATGTCAAATCGGCAAAGGCAATGTTTATTCTCCATGCATGGCTTTCACTTACACAAATGCTTATTTTCTGTTCAGTTGGCATTCAGCTATGTGTCTCAGCCTTGTTCATTCACCCTGTTGACAGGAAGTAGATGGATGATGAAGCAGCCGCTGTTGATGTGGAATATTGAGGCGTCGTTCCCTTTCACCATGGTTTCCCTTGGCCGTTCGTAGATTAGAGTACCAGATTGAATAGGCTTACAGGCATCTCTGATGATTTATTCGTTCTGATTGCTAGTAACAGTCCGTTGCAAACATTAGTTGTATATGCTGCAAAAGGATTTTATCTTTCTTCGATTTTGTATAGGGTTCAATTAGGGGAAAAATTATAGGAACAAAGCTCACCAGTTGCACCAGATATATACACCGTACTTTACCTGGTTGTCCTTTACCTTGTGCTTTACCTGGTGGTGTCTGGTTTCCGATTTCCTATGCTGGGTAACAATATTTGTAGATGTGATTTTATTTGACAGGGTCAGTGGGGCATCATGATCAATGATCAGGTCTTGTCTTGTTTCCAGATCAAGACAGGAGTTAGGTTCTTTTAGCCTGGTCTTACCGTTATTGTGAGCATCATTGACCTTGAAGTCGTTCAGAGTCCAGACCAGTTTGTGAAGAAGACTGAGAAGTGTAACCAGGGGATGGATCCTCCTGACGCCGACGCCGGACGGGAAGCTGAGCTTGAGCGTCGCGGGGCACCTCGTCTATCGCAGTGGACGCTGGCGTCGACGGCGAGGTGGAGCAGGCAGGTTTGGTGATCGGCAGGCGGCAGGCCGTCAACGGTGGCGTTTTACATTTGCTCCGATGGGTTCGGGGAGAGGAGCGGCGCCGTGCTCTTCCACACGATCGGCGTCGGGCTCATCAGTCATCACCGTGCTAAACGTGACGACGAAACAGTGTCACTTCCCGCGGCGCTGGTGCTACCCTAACGCTACGAGAGCGGAGAGCCTCGCAGCCGTGCTTGCACGAAATAGATCCCCCCCGCTTTGCTGCAAGCCATGAGACTGGTTACACTGTATGAATCTCTGTTTTCTTTGAGTCCAGTACAAATGGCATGTGATCTCAATCCTTTCTTTTCAGGTTGTTGTACCTTTAGGCCCCACCAGGTTCTAGACAAACTGCAGTACAATACCATTTATTTAATTACAATAATTAGCTGATTTCCCCGCTATTTCGCATGAAGCTAAATTTTAATAATAGTAAAATTGAATATTCTATTAATATACTTTTATTTTAATATACAACTATATTGCTTCTAGTTCTATAAATACAATTATACTTTATATATAACTATGCATATCTAATGATATAAATGTCTCTCTTCTTTTTTTTTCTGATTAATTTGTACCTCCTTTTCAAACTATTAGATCCATCTGAATGGACATCATGCATACCGTCAATACCATAAAAGCAAGCATAAGGCATTTCTCCGAAGGAAGTAGAGATAAATCATGTGAGGTGACCAAGATTTATTAACGGTGATTAATGAAAGGAAAAGGTCTACTCCACCTATTGAAGTATTTTGAGATGGGTCTACTTAACTCCGAAACTGATTGTTTTATCCCCTAAAGTATATAAACCATTCTTTATATATGGTTTTACTATATATATATATATGTGTGTGTGTGTGTGATGACGTGATGTTGTTTTTGGCCACATGGAGACTATAGAAGGGACAATGATATGGTGATAGAATAAGTTAAGTATTTTTTCGCAAGTAAAATGGCTTGAGAATAATGTGCATTAGTGCTAATATATTATTTTTAAGCTTGTTGATCAGTGAGTAAATAGAAAATGCTTGGTCAGCTAGAGTTTAATAGACTAATCCTTGTGCTATAAGTAATATCGCTATCATGTCATCGTCTAGGTGACAAAACTATCTACAAAATCACTATAAGAGATTATTTGTGCTAATTTTCATACTTTAGGAAGTTAAGTAGACTAACTTGAATACTGTAGAGGTAATGTAGACATTTTCCTTAATGAAAAGAAAACCAGAAAATGAGAAAAGTAAGCATAACAGCAGCATTTCTAAGAATGATGTGGAGATAACCAAGTGACCAGTACTATTAACAGCAATGAACGGAAAGAGAAACATGAGTAATAAACAATAGCTTTCAAGGAAAACACCCAATCATCACAAATAGTCATTTAGTGCAAAGCACATAACCACACCAAAACTCTCTCTCCACTCTCCAACCCCATGCATGCTCACCTCATATTCCTGCCTGAGAATAGGCAACATAAATGTCAAGTTGTCAACCCTTGTGCCTAACTAGTGACAAGACCATATTTTCCACTGCATTAAAAGGGAAACAAGTCTTCACAGACAAGAAAAGTTCATTCAGACCAAAGAAAGCCATCCACCATGCACTAGATAAGCGCACACAAACTTGTCAGTACTGCAGGATAACCTAAACAAGAACATGTATGATGACTGACAACTGTAGAAAGTGTACAGTGACTATGAATTCTCCAAGCGTATATGAGGGAGTCGGGTCTATATATATACAGCCCAGACCAATGGTCTATCTAACACCCCTCGTAGTCATAGCGGGAGGGAAACGGACGCAGAGATTGAACCGAAAACTGGTGAACAAAGGCGTGGGCAGTCCTTTGGTCATTATATCGGCAAACTGATATGCCGATGGTACATGGAGCACCCGAACCTGTCCTAATGCAACCTTGTCACGGACAAAATGAATATCGATCTCGATGTACTTGCTGTGTCGGTGATGGACCGGGTTGGCGGTTATATAGACGGCACTGACATTGTTGCAGTAGACGACGGTCGCGGTGGAGGGGTGCACGGAGCTCCTGGAAAAGCTGGCGAAGCCAACAACACTCGGCGATGGCGTGGGCGACGGCGCGATACTCGGCTTCAGCGCTGGAGCGGGACACTGTAGTCTGGCGTTTTGAGGACCAGGATACGAGAGTGTCACCGAGGTAGACGCAGTAGCCGGACGTAGAGCGTCGAGAGTCGGGGCAGCCTGCCTAGTCCGCATCGGAGTACGCGGTGAGGGAGTCGATGGGGCTGGAGCTGAGATGTAGCCCGCTGGAGAGGGTGCCCTTCACGTAGCGTAGGATGCGCTTGAGCAGCGCGAGGTGAGGTTCGCGCGGAGCGTGCATGAAGAGGTACACTTGCTGAACAACGTACGTGAGGTCGGGTCGGGTGAGTGTGAGGTATTGGAGAGCCCTGGCAAGACTCCGATAGTGAGAGGGATCGGCAATGAGGGCGCCATCGGCGGCGGAGAGTTTGGCTCGAGTGTCGATTGGGGTGGCCGTGGGGTGACAGTCGGCCATGCCCGCACGCTGGAGGAGGTCAATGGCGTACTGGCGTTGGGAAAGAAAGAGCCCGTGGATGGAACGGGTTACGAAAATGCCAAGGAAATGGTGGAAAGGACCAAGATCAGTCATAGCAAAATCAGAGTGAAGTCGGGCCATGATTTGGTCGAGGAGAGATGCCGAAGACGCTGTGAGGACAATGTCATCGACATAAAGAAGTAGATAGGCAGTGGCGGAGCCGATATGGAAAGTGAACAGGGAACTATCGGACGCAAAGGCCACGAAACCGATGTGCCGAAGATAGGCAGCAAAGCGCTGATACCAGGCACGAGGGGCTTGTTTGAGGCCGTAGAGAGAGCGTTGAAGGAGACAGACGTCGTCGGGCCGAGAAGGGTCGACGAAGCCTGGGGGTTGCTGGCAGTAGACTGTTTCCGTCAGGTGGCCGTGAAGAAAGGCGTTCTTCACGTCTAGTTGATGGATCGGCCAGGAGCGAGAGGCAGCCAAGGTGAGGACGACTCGGATGGTGGTGGGTTTGACAATGGGACTGAAGGTCTCGTCGTAGTCGACACCGGGTCATTGGGAGAAACCCTGGACTACCCAGCGAGCCTTGTGACTGGCCAGGGAGCCATCGGCGTGAAATTTATGTTTGAAAATCCACTTACCGGTCACAATGTTGGCGCCGGGAGGTCGGGGAACGAGGCGCCAGGTCTCGTTGTCCATTAGGGCCTTGTACTCGTCGGCCATGGCCGCGCACCACTGAGGGTCGGCCAAGGCTGAGCGAGAAGTCGTCGGAATGGGCGAGATAGAGCTGTGGACGGTGGAGAGACCGTAGCACGGAGTGGGTCAGAGACCCGGTCTGAGAGCGGGTGACCATGTGAGAGGTGGAGGGAACTGGAGCCGATGGGGGTGCGAGAGTAATGGGAAGAACTGGTCGGGTGGGGGCGTCATCGGCTTCGAGTCAGCGACTATAGACAAGAGGAAAATGAGAAATTAGATCGGCCTGAGCCGATGAGGTCGGGTGGGCCGAGTGTTCCGATCGGTCCGATAGAGATGGATCAGCCGATAGGGTGGGAGGAGCCGATAGGGTGGGGGGAGCCGATGGAAAGTGAGGAGTCGATGGAAGTGGGGTGTCCGATGGAGAGGGAACGGTATTGGCTGAAGGATAAATAGGATCGGTATAGGCCGATAAAGGTGGGTCCGATGGTGGGGACATCGGACCGAGTAGTGGTGGGATATGTAACGGGTAAATCCTCAGCAGTGGCCGATGAGAGGGCCGATGGAGAGAGCAGTGGGGAAGACCTGGTCGGCACGGTGTTGGTGAGGAGGAAGTCGAGATCACTAGAGGAGGATCTCGGATGAATGAGACCGAAGGGAAAACATGTCTCGTCAAAAATGACGTGACGAGAAACGAGGACCCGTCGGGTGGAGAGGTCGAGGCATCGGTATCCCTTGTGAGAGGTGGAATAGCCGAGGAGAATACAGGCGGTGGAGCGGGGAGCGAGTTTGTGGGAAGCTGTGGCAGTGAGATTTGGGTAGCAGAGACACCTGAAAATGCGAAGTGGGAGTAGTCGGGCGCCGTGCCGTAGAGAAGGGCATAGGGAACGTTGTTATGAATGGAGGAGCATGGGCGCCGATTGAGAAGGTACGTCACAGTAGTCAGAGTTTCGGCCCAATAAGTGGCGGGTAAGTGGGCGTGAAGTAGCATGGTGCGACTGATGTTGTTGAGGTTGCGAAGGAGGTGCTCGGCTTTGCCATTCTGAGGACAGGTGTAGAGGCAGGAGAGCCGGAGATGGATGTCCTGTGAGGTGAGGAGGTTTGTAACGGTATGGTTGACGAATTCCGTACCGTTATCGGCTTGTAAAGCCTTGATGGGGAGGTTGAACTGAGTGAATACGTACGTGACGAAGTGAGTGAGGTGAGAGACGACCTCGGATTTGTGGATGAGTGGGAAGGTCCAGCAATAGTGTGTGTAATCGTCAAGTATAGCGAGATAATACTGATTACCGGAGACACTTTTAACTAGGGACGTCCATACATCACAATGTATAAGTTCAAATGGACGCGAGGTACAGGAGAGAGAACTAGAAAAGGGCAGACGCACATGTTTGCCAAGTTGACATGAGTGGCAAACTATGGAGCTACCGTGAGTACATCGGATGGAGGCGCTGCGACGAAGGGTGACGACAGCGTCGGGGCCGGGGTGGCCGAGGCGAAGGTGCCAAAGGTTGGTGGAGAGGGCGACGCTGGCGTGTGGGGTGGACGGCGCAGCGAGAATGATGTAGAGGTCACCGCCACTATTGCAGCGAAGGATCTGTCGCCGGGTTGTGATATCCTTCACAGAGAAACCAGACGCGTCAAATTCAATGGAGCAGTGGTTGACTCATGTGGTTGGAGTGTCATCTGGTTGAGGGCAGCGACGAGGCCAGCCTGGTTCCAGGAGGGAACCGACTGAGTGGTTGGGGTTGGTAGCATCAACTGAGGCGGCAGAACGGGAGCCGATGCCAGGTGAGCCTGGGGATGGGTGCCGAGAACTCCGGGTTGCCAACCGATGGGGCTGCGTGGCTGGGACTGGGGCGCCCAGGGGTTGTAGCAGAGCCACGGACCCGTAGGACCGGTAGGGTGGGTAGGGACCGAGGTAGGTCGTGGTGGCGTCGGACCCTGCCAGGTCCTGCCTTTGCCTTTGCCCTTGCCTTTCCCTGTGCGGGTTGTGTTGTTGTGGCCGGAGCCATGGCCACCAAGACCGTGGGAGGAAGGGGCAGCGCAAGAAGCTCGACAGCCATTATCGGCTGCGGCAAGAAGAGCGGTGTGGGCCACTGTCTTCTCATCATTGGCCAGACGGAGTTCTTTAAGAACTAGCATGTCATGAGTCTGGGCGAACGATGGAAGAGTTGTGGCGTTGATGATGTCATCGGCGGTGTTGGAGAAGTGGGGATTGAGGCCTTGCAGAAGGGCGAGGACGAGTTGAGAGTCGGCCACAGGGTGGCCGACGTTCCGAAGAGCAGCAGCCTTGACTTTGAGGCGCTGACAGTACGAGGAGGCAGAGGAGTCGTCTTGTACCATGAAGTGGAACTCGTTGAGAAGGAAGATGGCATGAGGCTGCTTGTTGGCCAGGAAGATCCGCTCGATGGCCACTCAGAGGTCTCGGGCGGTGGGGTCGGTATCGTCCATGGCGAGGTCGAGGACAGAGTCGTCGATCGAGCCGAGCAGCTAGCTGCGCACGTAGCACTCGGCAATGTCCCACTAAGGATCATCGGGGCGAGGTGGAGCGGAGCCATCAATATGGGATCGGAGGCCGAATTTTCCACAGAGGGATTTCAAGAAGAAAACTCACTTGGAATAATTGGCGTTAAGGTCAAGGGAGATAGGAACGTGAGATTTCACGTTCACAGCAGCGTAGGGAGGGGAGAAGATCGGCGAGGTGGTGCCCGAGGTGTGGTCTGAGGCATCGAGGGCCGGAGCAAATTCGGCGACTGGGAGAGTGCCGGAGCTGAGGGTGGACTCGGTGGCCATGACGGGAGAACGGGAGTAAAGAGCCGATGGGAGAAAGAAGCCGATGAGAGGACGGATCGGCCGATCAAGGATGTGAGAAGCCGATGGGAAGTGGGCAGCAGAGTAGGTGAGGAGTGGCCAGCCGATGAGAAGTAGTTGGCCGATGGGGAGTAGGCAGCGGAGTCGGTAAGGAGTGGCCAGCCGATGAGGAGTAGGCAGCGGAGTAGGTGTGGTGTGGCCAGCCGATAAGGAGTGGTTGGCCGATGGGGAGTAGGCAGCGGAGTAGGTGAGGACAGAGTGGGTGGGTCAGAGAGTGGTTGGGTCACAGACGTGCGAGGATTCACGACCGTGAAGAGAAGATTCACGTCCGTGGACTTGTGGAGGCCAAGGAGTGGAGCGGACGCGAAAAAGGCAGGGAGTGGCCGAACGCGAAGAGAATATGTTCGCGTCCGGGAGGCAGGGATTTGTGTCCGTGGACACGTGGACACGTTGGACTGGCTCGGACGTGAGGGGAGAAGGTTCGCGTCCGAGAGCCGTTGAGCGTGTCAAAAAGGGCGAGAACCGAGGGAGGTTTCCAGCCGATGGAGACGACGAGCGTGGAGGTGCGCCGGCGTCAGAGAAGGAGAGATGCATGAAACAAGAGGAAGAGCGGAGATGGGTGCGAGGAGGGACGAGGAGGTGGATCGAGACCGTCGCCTGGTCGCGCGGAGGTAGGGCGGAGAAAAGGTGACTGCGGGAGAGACGAGGAGAAGAAGAAATGGAGACGAGAGATCGAGGGGAGTATCGGGAAGAGAGTCGGCGATAGGAAGAAGACGTCGACGACAAGGAGGAAAGGGTCGGCTCGCCGGAGGGAGAAGCTAGCGCGCCGGGATGTCTAAACTCGCTCTGATACCATGTAGAAAGTGTACAGTGACTATGAATTCTCGAGCGTATACGACCTCGAGCATATACAAAAGGGTCAGGTCTATATATATATATATACAGTCCAGATCAATGGTCTGTCTAACAACAACTCGTTAGAATAAAAGCTTGGAAGTTAGTAGTTTTTCATTCACTTTCTAGCAAAATCAGTAATTTAGCCAATATAACGGAACGAGCCATTCCGATCTAACTCAAACGCACTATGTTAGGACACAAGAATATACGTTATTTGTTAGTGAGTTTTAGTCGAAGCCTGTTCAAATTTATATATACCTTCACCGCCATCTTTTCTCTATGCTTCTACGCTATATTGTTATCATCATAGTTATATTATGGTGCTATCTTTCTATATAAGAGTATAACGTTAATTTTAACCCCTACCACTTAATACAACTAAATTATAGCTTACAAGGACATCACAAAATTCAGCAACTTTGGAGAGTTATTCGATTTGGTATGATCTCACCCTCATCTGCTGTGGACTGCTCTCCAAGCTGGAGTGAAGTTCTTGTGGCGATTTCAACAAAGTATAGACCCTCATCCTAGAGCATGCCCATGCCCACGAAGATGAATGCGGCATTGTCGCCGACGCTATATATATCCAACCTGCTTTGACATCTCGAATCAACCCACTCAATTGTGTTCCGTCTTTTCTGGACAAAGGGAGCCAAATGGCTCTGAGAGATCAATGCGGTCGACCAGGTGACAGTTGGGTTGCATGTATTTCCACACATTGAGGTGAAACCCATAAGCATGGACATAGAGCAGTGACCCTTCTTCCCCCTTAGAGAGTTGATGCTGCTTTCCAAAACCATACTCCTTGAATCCCATCGGCAAACTGGTGGCGAAGATGTGGCCATTGGACAAGGCAGCCCGGGTCATGTAACCATTGACAGTCAGAACGCAAACATAGTCTCCCACCAGAACTTCAGGTTGGCAAAAGTCGGCACCGCGCGGTGGGTGTTCTTCTATCATCATGGAATCCGACTCGTGTATGATCCACTGCCCAGCTCGACCTTGATCTTTTTCTTTATAATGCGCACCGCGCCTGTACTTCACCGGCGCTTAGCAAGCAGCACGTCTTCGTCTCCAGCGCCGGCTCCGCTTCTTTGCAATTCGCCAAGGGCAGCACGTCATGGCGTCAGGCCGTCAGCAAACCAATTAACAGCGGTGGTACACTGATAATTATACCTAGGGTGCAGGAGGAGCGCCATGAAGCATTCTTCATGGTTATGCCAGCTCGCTTTTCCATAAGATACATTTAGGCTTAAGCAGACAGCTTGCGCAATACTGCAGCCCTTGGAGGCAGTTCAGTGCTTGAGGAAATAAAAACATGAAAAAGCCCAATCACCATCATGACAGAAAAAAAAAACCATGAAAAATGGCACGTATACGTGCATATAAGAATGCTAGTCACTCACGAGAAGTTTGGAACTCTTAGTAGTTGGGATTTCAGAGAGCCCTGGAGCTGAAAACCGACCTGAAGAACTGTGAAACCTGAAATCATCTACCAGCATGCAGAACAAGGGAATAAACCAGAATTGATCTTTCTCATCCTGCATATGTTGTGATTATGATGTGGCACTAGCAGTATAGCAGTCAGCTAGGAACTACAGATTTTGTTTTCTTCTTGATTATCTGACTAACAGCTGAACAAGTGACCAAGTGTACGTTTTACTGAACTTTCTGCATTTCATTACTGCAAAGATCAGCAATCAGCAAGATAAAAGTTCATTGTTCACCTTGCTTGCGTGTGCTTCATGTTCGTGTGGAATTGTCTTAAAAAAATGTTCGTGTGGAAGTGTAGAATTTGAAAAGCATGCGCGCCAATGGAACTGTCGGGAAAATGTTGTCTTTAATCTTCGCTGCTGAATTCCATTACATCGGTTGAAAAAACAGCAACAAGCGGGCTGTAGAAGACCGCCGTGTTCCCGGCAGCGCCGCCGGGATGCTCGCCGCAGACCTAGGCATCCCTGTGCCACGGCTGTTGCCCAGCTGCAGCCCTGAGCCGACGCTGCGCATGGGCATGGGGAGGGACGGGCTATGGCGGCAGCAGAGAATGGCATTCACACCACCAACGTAGATGAGGAGGAGGATGAGGCTGCCCACCTGACGGCCATGGTGCGCGCGGTGGCGGCGCTCCGGCGAGTCACGGCGAGATGGAAGCCTCCGACCCCCATTTCCAGGCCGTGTTATCGTATTGGACCGTAAATTGAGCCCACAGCACTTCCGACAAGGCTAGGCAGGCCAAATTATTGGACCTCATGTGATATAGGCCCACGTAAATGGATTGTTACCAATTGTAGCAATCCCGATCCGATCATAACTTTCGGATGAGCCGTCCGATCAGGCGGAGTGGCGACCGCCGCCTCGCCATGGCCGGAGGACTTTACACTCATCATCGTCGCTGAAGCAATCGCTGCTACAGACGCCACGAACTGTAGGCACCTGCCCTCTCCGCTGCCTCTCAAGATCGCCGCCGTAGTCCGTGGTTGCGGTTCGTGGCCTTGCCGCCTCCATCATCCGTGCATCGCCGCCGGATGCCGCCGCGGCCATTGCCCGTCGCTGTCTCCCCCTGCCATCCGCCGGTAAGCGAGACGTGGGAATTCGGCTATGCAATCGTTTGCTGAGCTCGATCTGTAGCTCGCCTGGGTTTGGACCTAACAAGGGATCAGGAATTCATCTATATCTCTGAAACGTTCTGAACTCTGAAACTTGGTTTTTAACTTTAATGATGCCCTTTTAGACTCACAAAGGCCACCAATTTGGTGTTTCAAAATGGGGCTAGCTTGACCGGGCTGATGTTTTCCGATGACCCCAGCTACCAATTTGCATGGATGACGACACGCCTTCCGTTCCCTCATGGGCTTCGTACTGATTTTTTTAGATAATAAAAATATTTTAGATCCCCGGTCCCTCCCCGCCGTAAAACACACATCTAATAAATTTATAATAAAAAAAGATTAATGGGACCCGTTTCTAACTACTCTTATGGTTACCGTAGAAGAATCACAAATATTCTAACAAATATATATATATATATATTATGTCACCTATAATAATTATAGGCCAAAAGATTCGTATCAAACGATTTTAAAAATATAATTATTGTAAATAATATTATGCTTCCCTTATCATAACATCATACATAAATTTAAATTTAAACTAGTACGAAGTTTCTATGAAGGCAGTACTAGGCAGCCGTAGCCCTTAAAAATCAATCAATCCTAGGCCGGCCGGCCGGCGCGCACCTTTGCTACTGCTATCTTCTTTCGAGGGATGAAAGCGACACGCCAATAATATAGGTGGCGTGTCAATCGATCAGGCGCCCGTCATCAGTGACGATGACGCCGTGCATCCTCTCGATCGATCACTACACGTAGGGTACTTTATAAACAAAGGAACTCTTTCGCAAAGGCCGGCGAAAAAGAAAGACCTACCGCCCACTAGCAACATGTGCATACACGAGAGCTTTTACCATCAGCAATGGAGCAAACCAAATGGGTGAGGCTGTGCGTGCTACACGCGTCGAGTTCGATCGATCGCCAGCTGCATGGCGGTGACTCGATCCAGTGACGATGCTGCTGTTGCCAGCTGTAGCCATGTACCTCAACGGCCGCCAGTTGCAGCAGCTGCAGTGTTAGGAAAGCAACGTGACGTGTATGCAGAATCCGAAAGGAGCACCCGGCTGGTTCGTAATATAGTAATCTTTATTTATATTTAAAACTGTGTCTTCTAATTATCTTTTAATTGTCGTTAATTAATACTTTTTCATATTATATATAAGTAATATGACCATAAAAATTATCTAGCGCTAACTTATGAGAGGATAGTCGTAGCTTATAAGAGGATAGTCATATCCCGGGTGAAACCCATTTTGTAACGTAAAAACGCCCCCAAAACCCTTCTTCGGCATGCGCCCGTGCCACCCACAGCAGGCAGACGTACGCACGCCGGTGGCAGCGGCAACCAGCAAAGCATGATGCTGAATTGCTGATGCATATGCATGCACTGGGAAAGCGAGGAGTTGGCGCCATCATCGATGAGCTGCGTGTCTGCAAGGTGCAAGGAGTCGCGACCAGCTGACAATATCTAAGGGATTGTCTATAACCTGTCATACTCTTATAACTCTGGGGTATAAATATAGAATCGCTAGAACTTATGAATAATCAACAGATCATACATCAACACAATTCTCAGCGTATTGTCACCTTAGCTCGTCTAGGTTTACTTCGGTGGGTTCTGGTTCTTAATGCAGGGCTACAATGGTTAGTTCTAATCTCTGGCGAAAAGATAATTTCCGCCATTATCCTAGTCCGTTTGTTGTATTTAAGGCTATATCGGTTATATTTGACCTCTTAGTCCGATCGAACGTGTCGTATCACGTTCACGTGTAGCATATCGGTTTATCGGTCTCCCTCCATCGTCCTTGGCCTCATGTTGCATCGATTAGGTCTGACCTACGAGATCGGTGACAGTAGATTAAGCTATTGGCCTGACGGGTTCTCTTTATGACGTTTCATCAGAGTGAGTAGCCTATGAGTTATCCTTATCTTGTCCTTCACGCCTAGTGTATCGGCTATTCGACCGATATATATATATGTCTTATATCCACAACGATTAATCTGTTAGCGATCAAATTAGTTCTATCGGATTCGTCTAGATACTATCTCGTTTAGGTTCGATCTATCAGTTTCGTGCCTGACAGGCTTAGCATCAGGATTTCGTTCCATATTGGCTCAGATAGCTGATAAGGTTAGATACAGGCCTCTGTCGGATATTCGGCCGATAAGCAACCGATGGGCTCGTCCCGTTTTTTATGTCATTATATTTTGTTTTCGTACCGTTAAACTCAGACTCATACTGTTTCGGTTTGGTCCAATCTATCGATACTAGCTCTAATAGTATCGTCACGGTGATCACTACTCCTCTTAATTTTGGGGGAATTGAGGTCCCACTTCTTGCTTTCTTTACTTACCCTATTCAGAGCGTTGTCGGCTCTTTGGCCGATAAAATATTTAATTTATTCTATGCCTTTATTACTTACACCTTCATCGGTTTTTCAGCCGATAGTTGAGCATTATCTTCCTATTGGCAGCTAGCTGATAGAGTGAGCCGTATTGTCCCATCAGCTGATTGGCTTGTAGATCTCATACCCTCTATCTACTTATTAATTATAAGGTTAAATTGATTGGTAAGCTCTCAAACCTTAAAGGCCTATACTATAGTGAAGAAGAATTTCTATGCGTTCATGTGATCAAGCTACCATCTGCTTTGATAGGACCTTTGCTGGTTCGCTCATGTCTTCGCCTGGTCCGATCAACCCTGTAAAATTTGATGCACGATAGTTTAGTGATGTAGAATAATCTAGAGTATTGATTTTGAATTCGATGGCTAAAAATAAATTAATAAAAAATCTCAATGGCTTGAGCTATTTTTTTAGGAATTTCTAATTATTTTTTGGCTATATAAAGAGGGTAAGTTGTTAGAGATTATTTAGGAGATTTTAATAGAATTTTTATAAGGATAATATTAATAATAAGGATAAGGTTTATGAAAGATTAGTGTAGTAATTAATCTCTCTTTCTCTCTCGTTCTCGTTTACTTTTGTGTATGTCTAGAGATTGATTTTTTTTCTATAATTTGGGTTGATTTTTTTTTATAAAATCAAGCTTAGTTATTTTTCTATTGTGAAAATGATTGGTTAGTTATTTACAGATCTGACATTATTAATTATCTATGATTTAATTATTTTTGGTCAAGTTTTTTTAATAACCAATTGATATGATTTCAATTGGTTTTCTTGGTAAGTTTTGTCTGGTTACGGCGATGAATCAGTATTTTATATAGATTCTAAAAATCGGTTTTTTAGTTTTTTAATGAGAAAAAATATTAAATTTTATTTTTAACTTTTTCCTTTCTAATCAGACGATATCTGAATTCTAAAGTCGAATTGAAGCAGAGCTTACCCAATGATTGATTGTCGGTTGGCGTGCACGCTCGCGTCCACATGGGGTCGACGATGGGACGACGCTAATTACCATCGGTTTGTGAATGGATTCAGATCACCGTCTATAAATCTCAATTGAAACATACTCTCTGCATTATAAAATTATATGCTTGCCTATACCACTTACTCCCAAGGTTTTAAAACATATAATGTATTTTATTTCATTAGAATGAGAGTTTGACCAACCATTAGAATATAATTTTTATAACATAAAATTAATATTATTATATTTATATTGTGTTACACAAATGATATATTGATATATTAATAGATTAATTTTTATAAAGACTTATTCTAATAAAATAAAATATGTAGTAGAGGGAGGACGTCCGTAGAAAATACTACGGAAGTTATGTGAAACTTTTTGTTGCAAACAGGATGTAAACATACAGTAGCTATCAGCCTATCACCGCGTCCAAAAGAGGAGCGTAAGCCAAAGTCTACCAGAGACGACTTCAGTGGAGTATCACACCGGACAGTTGACCGGCGAGTTGGACCGGGTAAAACAGATAGAATTTTTATCAGTTATTATTTTCTACGAGGTGAAACTTTATTAGGCCTTGTTTTTAGCCTATTCACCGGATTAGCCTGTTCACCCGATTATTGAAAAGTATCATTTAATCGACGCTTCGGCAAACATATTTTCTTAAAAATCTTTTTTCTATTGTATTGTGCAGACCATTTGTTTTGAGCTATGAATTAAGTTTATTTCTCAAGTAATTTACTCCTGTAAGCAAATCAATAATTTATAATAATTATCCATTCAATAATCTAAATTAAATAGGACTGATTGTTACAGTGACAGTTGTCAAGTGTGCCACTACACATAGCAATCAAAATCAGTTCACTCTCCATATAATTATTCCCTCCCTCCCTGTAATCCATTTTTCAGCTCACGGTGAGTTGCGTGAAAAGCAAAGGGAGTGCGTCGATAGACCATGTCCAAATCTCAATCAATCCCAATAAACTTTTTCTTGATATCACCACCCAACTAGGCATAAAAGAAAGTTTCACCAAATCAAATTTTGCAATTAAGTAGTATGATTTAGAAGACGGTGCCGGTTTTGGATGGCGACATGTTTTGTTTCTATCTGATAAATAATTCATGTTCCATGTTGGGTTTAGTTAATCCGTGGTTTAGTTCCTGATGCCGTAAGCCAAAGCCAGAACCTTGCTGATTTTAATTCGGCAGCTCAGTTTTGTTTTACATCTTCTATGGCCAGTTACTTCGTTCACGGATAAAATTTACTTTGGTATTTCAATGTCACCATGCTTTTGCGTGTTCTTTTTATGGTTGGAAAGATTATTAATGACTGTTCATATATTATAAACCTAAAAATATTTTATAACGATTAGTCACAGTAGCAAAGTTTTTTTTAGAGAAAAATCTCAATTTAAAAACAATGGTACATATAAATCTTAAACTCACAATGACTATTATATTATAATATATAACATGGATTATACAGCCGAAAAAAACTTAGTTGTTGGTAGAGGACTGCGCATGGTGCAGTGGAGAGGCACGCTGGTGGGCTACCCTTGTTAGGGTTTATCAAAGACATCCGACCGGATGTCTTGTTAACTAGATTTTTCTAACCTTTATATATTGGGGATTTAATTTTAGATTAATTTTGGGTATATTAGAGTACACATGCCGTGTGTTTTAGTAGGAATACGTGTTTCCTACCTACTACAGACTTAGATCCTTCAATAGCGTGTGTGCATCTGATGTAAGTATAGAGTATATACGTCCACCATACACTATACAATAAAATAGATAATTATTTGTGGGTGAACATACATCGTACTAGGCCACTGAGCAGGTGTCTAACTATTCTAATAGACAACATATTCCTGCGAGGCAGTAAGATGTTTGTATATTTATATGAATAAATACGTGCACATATATATATGAATATTTGTATTGCACTTTAGGAAAAAAATCAAACTATCATATACTAACTTATCTTTAAAAAAGAATTGATGACAGAGCGATAACTACAGCTAACCCGTTCACGATTTACACGTTAAACGCAATCTATATCGCTCTGCAATCTGGATCGCCAGAAGCTTCCACCCAAATTATTAATCCCTCCGGTTCGGTTCGCCCACAGAAAATCCGGCCCAAGCATCACTCCACCCCATTGGCCACACCCCATGTGAAAAAGGAAAACACAAACACCCAAACCGACCCGTCACCATCCCACGGGCCACGTCGACCCGACCCCACCAGTCAGCCACACACAATCCCGACCCAACCCACACCACACGTCCCGTCCCGTCCTGGCTATAATAAACTCGCACCCCCTCCTCCCCCACCGGCGCAGCCCACCGGGGAAAGCCAAGAAACCCTCCACCGCGAAACCGAGGAAATCAATCGCACGAGAGGTAATAATCGAGAGCACGAGACCCTGACGATCTCGATCAGCGTTTTTTTTCCAGATCGAGAAGTGGCTGTGCGGCTAAAAGGTGGAGGTGTGTTCTTTTTGGTTGTAGTGATCATCATCATCGGAGGAGGAGGAGGAGTGCTATGGCCATGGCGTCGTCGTCGCTGAACCCGAACGCGCCGCTGTACATCCCGGCGGCGTTCAGGCAGGTGGAGGACTTCTCGCCGGAGTGGTGGGAGCTCGTCAAGACCACGGCGTGGTTCCGCGACCACTGGTTCCGGCAGCACCAGATGTACGAGGAGGCGGAGGAGCAGCAGGGCTACGACAACGACGTCGCCGCGCTCCTCCCCGACGACTCGCTTGACCTCCTCGACATGGTCGACACTGACGACCTCTTCTACACCCCCGAGCCCCTCCACCACCAGAAGGCGACACCCGTGTTCGACGCCGACGTGCTCAGGACTCTCAGCCTCAACTCGAGGGGCGGCGCGCCGGTGAGGGAGCAGCAGCAGCCGAGGCACGCCAGCGAGAAGCCGGCGCGGTTCGTCGGTGCCAAGGGCGGCAACGGCGGCGTCGCCAGCCGCGTCATCCTCCAGCCTCGCTAGAGAGAGCGAGCTCGCCATGGTGAGTGATGCTGATGGGTGCACGGCTAAAGGAGCTGCCTTTGTGTGCTGCTGCTGCTGCTCTGCTGTCTAGTGTAACCTTCGAGTTCTTCAGAGTTTAGCTTCTGCTTTTCTTTTGTATAAAACTGAAAAAAAAGGAGGAAAAAGGCATCCCTTGTATTGCCAGCTTCTGTTGATGTGCATCTAAAAATGTGTTAGAAACAGCAAAAATAGAGTGATGTAGAATCGATCATGTGTACTACTACTACAACCCTTGTTAATGTTGGATATAATTAAGATGGCAAGCAGTCTAATGTTTAGAATCTTTCAGCTTCTGTTTCTTCTTTTTCTCTCTTCAGAATTTTGCAAAATTATTCTTTTGTTGTCTGTGCTGTGGTTTCTTGGATCTTGAAAGGTTGGTGATTGGTTTGTCAACTGTCATCATGTGCGATGATGTTGTTTTTGCTTCGCATTAACTGGTGCCATCAGTAGCTTAAATGGAAGTGATTGATCAAGAAAGATGATGCGTTTGGGGCTCTGAAAAGGTGGATGTGCAAAGCCTCTGAAAGAAATACATCAGTGTGTAACTGTGACTAATGGGGACTGAAATCACCATCGAATTGGTCATGATCCAGTAACTTAAGGTAATGAAAGCAACGTAAGTTGCCATTGGAGGGGTAATAACTATGTACAAGGTGTCAGTGTCACAGGTAAGTGCTAGTAGACAGGAAAAAAACATTCAGTTCAGATTGATTTCTGCAGCTGGCTGCTACGGTTTCAGATATATCCATTCATAGACATTCAGTAAGTAACTGATTTGTTCTTGAGGTTGGTTTTCAATTTCAGGCTTTCTCAACTCTCAACTGAAGAGTTCTCTTGATGAACATGCCAGCTTTGCACAAACAGCATACAGCTCAGCCATGTCAAACTCATTAAATTATTTGAGAACTTAATATGCAACGCAAGGTAAGACATATGGTGTCTAAAATAATCCGGAAAGCAAAATGTAACTTGCAAAAGAATGTTTTGGCTTAGGTTGCAAATTATGAAAGGCCATGTTGATTCAGCAGTCAGTCTCTGGAACATGTTAGGGTGAAGAACATAAATTCAGAAGTAATTGGTCTAAGTCCTAGTGGGGGGAAGAAGAACGAATTCAGAAGTAATCGATCAAAGTGATAGTGGTTAGTCAAATATAACGCTCATAATATATTGCGGTTTGACTGGTTGACAATACCACAAAGAAACAAGGACCAACCAACAGTAAATTACTTAAATGCTGGACAGGATCAGCTTCAGATTGATTTCTTCATGCTTCAGTGTTTTGATATGGACAAAACGATTATCCAGCATTTTTATGGTACACGTATAGGTATTACAGGCAGATGCCAGCTTCAGTTCTGATTAATTTCAGAAGGATTCCATTACGGTTTACAAAGATATCCGCTGATGTACAATCAGCAGGTTGCTGAGCTGTACACTGTTTCACTGTTCTTCAGGTTTGTATTCAGTTTCAGATTTTTCAGGCTTCTCTGAACAGATGCCATTATCCAGAAAAGATGATGCTTTTGGAGTCTGAGATGAGGAATGCCACAGGAGATAGAGAATGGGCTCTCTGAAAAAGAGATCACAAATCAGTGTATAGCTGTGCAAAAAGGGGGTTGAGATCCTCATTTGATATATTTTCTTTTTCCCTGATTATAGTCACTCAAGGCAAAGTTTTGTATTTTTTTCCTGTTATATCAAAAGAGACTTCACGTCTGCGGTTCGTTTCGTTTGATAGATTTTGATCCACCGTTGCAGAAGTCATCTTAGTGCAAAATCTCTCTTGCGGTTCATGATCCAGCATTATTAGGAAATGACATCTGTAGAAGTCATTTAGTACAAAATATATCTTGCACAAAGGGTGTATCAGATTGATAGTATGCATAAAGTGCTTCACAGCTTCAGGTTGATTTCTACAAGAGGACCTCGTTTTACTTCTTGCCCTTACACACAAATTCCTTGAGCTGCATAACATTTTTTTTTCAGGAGCGGAACAACCTGAGATGTCACTTGGGTTGATTTCTGTTCGAACTGTAAGAGTTACAGGCCATGTTCGTTTCCAATGAATGGATGAATCCGAACGCTTCCCAAGATTATAAACAGTGCGATTTTTGTAAAAGTTCTCTATATATGAACTTATAATACTGTTTTAAACCATTTTTCAACTTTATAATAGTTAGTTCATTCATTTGTATCTCAAATAATAATTATCACAAAGTAGTGTAGGCCCTCATGACCTTGAAAAGGGCATGCTTCTTTGAAGTTTTCCGAACTGATTGTAGATGCTTGCTAGGCAACGTAAGCTAACGGTCTGTGCAAAACACAAATAGATAGCACTGGGCCAAACGTGATGCCACTGAAACCTGACTTCCAATACAGAGCTGTTTATACAGACGTGAACCATCACCCCAGCTGTAAGCGGCTAGAGCGAGCCATATTTCATCAATCATCAAGCAGGGCGTTTTAATTAATGTAACAGACCGCAACAACATGATCAATAATTTCCTTGGGGCTAACATGAGTAACATCATCTCATGATGATTACTTTAATGGTCATTACCAAGATGAGCATTTGCATTTTACAAAACCTCAACAATGGCCTGAACAAAAATCCCCCATTACGTGATCAAGCATATAAATAAACGCAGGAAACCAGGCACTTGACACAAGATTCTCAGTTACATCGCAGCTACATTAACTTGGACGATATAGTTAGTATATTAGGCTGTTCAAGCAAAAAGATGAAGCGCTAATCAACTCCGTAGCAATACCCCAAACTTATACTTGTTTGTAGAACAGCACATATGCTTGGTCATGCAAGACCTTGTTCACATTGACAGGTGTGACGTTATCATCGTCGAACCGAAGCCACTGCCCGCTGGCAGACTTTGCATCGGCAGTGTAATGGCCCCTGGACGGGTTTTTCCCAAGATGTGTGATGGTTGCAACAAGCTCATATCTCCTACTCTGCATGTGATGAAAACAAGTTGTTAGATCAAGTCATCCAAGTGCAATCGATAAACAATTGTTACATTCCATTTTATGAATTTGAAGCATCATCAATGTCTGTCTCGAATGCACTAACATACTGGAAACTAGAAATGGTCGCGATTCCATAATGGAGGCATAAACTTAATACACACTAAAAATATAACCCTACTGCATGTGCTAAGCAACAATGGGATAAAATAGACATGGCAGCCTCTGTGGGAGGAAAATTAAGGGATGAAACAAATGAAAGATAGCACAAAATTTTGGGAGGAAATGCATAAAACCATATCTTGCAAACTATCACCTCTGATGACGGTGAACTCAGCAGATCACGACTAAGAACCATCTCAAGCGGGAAGTGAAGTGGCTTGAAGAGTTTAGTATAGCCATGGCTTCCATAACTGAACCTCTTCAAGTGTAGTACCATTATCTTTGAAAGTGAGTGTATCTTGACTGATTTTCTAGCCGTTACCAACCCAGCCTGCAAGATCAAGTTTGACCCATTGTAATTTTTAACTGATTGCAATAAATAACAGTTGCATCTTTCATAGAAAAGAAGAAAGCATCAAAATAGTAGTAAAACGAAGAGAAGTACAATTCAACAACATGGTTTAATAACTTAGCAGCTTTAATAAAATATTTAAAAAATTAAAAAAATGAAGGATTCGTAAGTACTCCCTCTGTTTCTTCTTAAGCGTATTATAAGTCAAAAGGTGAAAGTTTACACCTTATAAGAAGAAATGAGTGGAGTAGTTTACTGAGTAAAATGCAGTCAATGTAATTGATGTTAATGTCACTGCAAAATGGGCTGTTGATTGCATGAAAAAAACTCAAGATGATATAAACAATTCACAAACCATTTGAGTGGTGACATAATTAAGAAGTCAAATAATAATAGAGCAAATTTCAACAAGATACCTTTCCAGCAGCTGTTCTGTATCCTTCCAAAGACTCAGGAGCAGCAAACAGACGAAGTGCATCATCAAGCTTTTGAACAGCATCTGGGAATATGTCGAGATGGATCAGCCGAAAAGGCTGAACAGTGACCGACGCTTTGTTACCTGCAGATACAAGAATAATCCATCAGTCTGCAGCCAAGCAAAGCAGAGCAAATGACTGCACAGTTTGACCTACTCAAACATAGTTTTCACCTCGTGTGTTTATAGCTCATGAAGAACTAATGGGAGTGTGGTGTTGTTGAAACAATTAATGGGCGTGCAGAGGCAATGGTGATTTGACATATATGTTATTAAAACTAGAAGAATGACAAAGAAGTAAACAATCAATAACCCATGATTCTGGTAATAATGGCAAATGACTTCTTAAAGAAAAATAAATAGTATAACAGATTTTTTATCTCAAATATAAGCATATACACTATTTCCCTGACAACGTTCATGCATGCTTAGAAACATCATTTATAGAGTTGTGTACAAGCAATAATACTGTAGAAGTAATGACATGGAAAGCAAGGACACTAAAGTTTCCAAAATAGTGCACTTTTTTTCAGCACAAGAAAATTTTACCTGCAGCTTTAACACAGCTTTGCAGCTGGCCTCCAAAAATAGCAGTTAACTCAGAGGGAACAAAACTCTGAGTCCTCATTATTGCCGATTTGTTCTTTCTTCCAACAGTCTCCCAAGCATCATCATCATCTGAAGAAACAATCATTCCCTCCTTTGAATTTGATCCATTGCCATTAAGCTTCACAAGTTCAACATGCATTCTATCCATGGCAAAACTTAAGAATTCTTGAGCATCTTCTTGCCTGCATAAGTGCATAGCATCATAAACTGAAACAAGGATCACTTACTGCAAAAGGGAGGCAAACAGTTAAAAGTGGACATTTACAGCAACACAATGTGGATAGAGTAACAATGTCCCAACAAGATGTGACGCAGCAAACTACTTTGTTTGAATGAACTTCACAATTAAGATGGCATATATGCCAAATTTCATAATGATACACAGGCAAAGCCTCATGCAGAGGGTTCAAAAAAAATTTTAAAAATAGGATATTGTTGAGGTTCAAAAGCATCGTGTGATAATGCTTGTAAGCATTGAGCCATTGGCTTTAACTTAATACGCTCAATACATCTCCCTAAGAAAGAACAAACAAAATATATGATAATACTAGATGGATCAGCTAAACACCAGACCATGCACTGCCGTCCATGGCTTGTTGGACTAAAGATGTTAGAGGAAATGCCAAAAGGTTATTGATATCCTCGATTTGCATCAACAAGAACCAAACATCAGGTTATCAGCATTAACAACTTGATGAGTTACTTTCACACAAGTAAAACTAATAGTTAAAAAATGCATTCACAGGCATTTACCTTAGCCTTGCAGATGTTCCAGCTGGCACATCTGGAGTAAAATTTCTCAGAACTGTATCAAACATTGAGGGCTTGAGTGATTTTGCTGCTATTGTAGAAAATTTCTCATCTTTCTTGATATCTGACTCGTCGAGCACATCAAATTGAGAGATGAACTCAACAAATGCACTCAGTGTTGGGTAACCAACCTAAAATCATGAAACAAGTATAATCAGAAAAACTAGCCTGAAATAAGCACAGCCAGAACATCAAGCTTAGTTGTTCAAATAGCAGCACCTTGGGTATATTCCGATTCCTCAGGTCCTGTAAAAGCTGAACAAAAGGCCAGCATGAGAGCAATGCCTGCAGGGACGCATTCAGAAAGCATATATTTCCCGTATTCTTCAAACCATGAGGAAGCAAGGGCTTGTTCTGAAAATCCTCTTTATTTAAGCTGGTCACAACCTCATCCAATGTTGCTACAATAGGTGTATCAACAGATGGCCCTCCATTTTCAGTTATTTCTGGGACTAAACTGCTGTTTTGATTGCGTTCGATCCCATCATTGTCCGTCTCTGGCACTGAAAGTGGTGCTGAGCTGCTGACATTTTTGGCAGGCACACCTGAGGGAACAGAAGCTCCAGCCTTCTGGTAATTCTCAATGATGCCATTGTTAGGAGAAACATTGACATTGGCATTGGCAGTGGGAAATCCATTGAATAGCACTGGCTTGCCATTTGGTAAGGTAGATGCTAAGGTTCCCTTTTTGTTACCGCATGAATTATCCTTTGTAATGATTTTGTTCGGGCCATCAACTAATTTTGCAGGATAAACAGCACCTTGAGTGGCAGAATTTGATGTTTTATGTAAATTTAGAGCTGAGAAATTCAGTGACCCAAACTGGATCTCAGATAGTTCCCATGTTTTATTTGCATTAGGTTGCCCATGAAACAGCTTGGTTTCAGCCTCTGTGAAGGTCCCAAATATTAAAATCTGCACAGAACAGGCAACTATATGATGAGAAAATCAGAACCACAAGGCCATAACTTGTGCAACATCCAAACAACGATAAAATCAATATATCAACATCTGTAGCCCTAAATATGAAAGGCAAACACAGAAGGAGCCAAATTGGTTTAAGGAAATACTTGAAAATTCAATCGAACTAGCACCTTCCTCACACATACTCCTGTAAACCTTCAAAGCAACAACACCTGTATACCTTCAAAGCAACAACAGTATAGTCCATAAAACCCCTAAACGAGTGAGCAGCACTCCCTCCCACGTACTCCATATATACCTTCAAAGCAACAACAGCTCATGCACTAATCGTCCATAAAACCCCAAAACGAGAGAGTGGCACATTTACTGCGTTAATCTAGTGCCACAAGTTTGGTGATTCGCACACACACGTTGAAGAATCACAATCAGAGCATTGCTAGCACAGTACCACCCCGAAACAACATCCAATCTACACGCACCCCAACCAGCAACCGCACGGCCTCATTAACACGCCACGGCATATCAAGATCAGCGTCAGTACGGACTACAGGGTCCTAAAACAAACGCAATTACCCCGCAGTAGTAGCCAGTGTCAATGCGCAGGAGGGAGCAGATGGGGGGGGGGGGGTACAATATACCTGATCGTCGCCGCCGCTCATGTCGCCTAATAACGATGCGGGGAAGACAACGGAGTCCCTGAGAGGGCGGAAGGTGCGGGGGAGCTGCTGCTGGCCGCTGGGGGACCCTGCTGCTGCTGGGAGGAGCTCTGCGACCGGCGGGGCCAGGGGAAGCCGAGGCGGACGCAGGTGGGCGACATCAAAGGCGGCGGCGGCGAGCGGCCGCGCCGGGGAGTCGGCCGCGCGGCGCGCTACCGAGAGGTAGGACGGTCGGTGGGACCCGGGGCCCGACCCCTGCGGCGGCGGATGCAGCGGAGGCGTAGGGTTTGGATTCGGCGTGGGTTTGGGTTTGGTGGCGTCGTGGTGAGGAGGGGAGACCGGGGTTGGGGCCGTGGACGAAACCGGCGGGTGCTGGTGCTTCCTGCGCATTATGTAGAGCCGACTGCGGTGCGTGCTGCCGTGGTGGGCCGGTCTTCTCGTGGGCTGGCCTGCGGGTGTGGCCTCACCGGGGGCATTTATGCAACCGCTACACTTCACTTCCCTTATATTTTTATCCACTTTAAATCCTATCTCTAAATCGTAATCCTAGAAATTACTGACTTAAATTAGATCATCTGATAGCTGGTTTCGCTGGCGTGACAAGTTCACTCGGTCCACTCGTGCTCAAAATGAGAGCGTGTTTGTGAACACTCTCTGACATTGAGTCCAATAGAGTTTTATGGTTTCATGGCCTCGATTCTATATATTGAGTCTAATAGTAGCGTATGTGGTTTCACTGACCGATAGCGCGTCATTTGTAAGCTTGTTAATGGAGAGATATGACCAACTTGATAACGTATTGTAAATCAACGTTTAAGCCTATTAGATCATCGAATCCATTCTCTTTCCTCCACACGAGCATGGGCATGAGATGATTTATAATACCTGCATTCTTTCCCTAATACTAATAAGACGTAGGATGGACGGAATTAGAGCTGGTATATCTTCTATCTCTACTTTAGTTAGAATTGCCCCTAAAAAAGGAACTTATTATTTACCCTTCAGTTCGGATTAGAGGAGGAGAAACCGGGTTCGGGGCCTTGTTGTTGGACGAAGCCGACAGATGCCGCGGCCTTTCTGGGCATCATGTACAGCGGATTGCGGTGCGTGTTGTTGCTGAGGTGGGTGGGTGAGTGCTTCTCGTGGGCTTGGGCTGCTTGCGGTTTCATTGGGTGACGGCCAGAGCGTGTTGTGGACGGACTCCGAAACTGAATCTAGTAGAGTTTTGTGGTTTCACGGCCTGGATTCTGGAAATCGAGTCCAGCAGCAACGTTTGTGGCTTCACGGACTGTTAACATGTCACTCGGTAGGTTTGTTAACGGATAGATGTAACGCGGTAGCAGTCATCTCCTGTGAAATCTAACTGCGGTATACCCTAAAAAACCAGACTTACAAATGCATTCTCTTTAATGCACGTTTATGAGACCGAGATCTAATGGGATAGTTGTGAACGAAACTAGGTTCTTGTTAACGACATAGTATCCGTGCAATCATGGACATCAAAAATTGGAAACTAGATTTGCTGTAAAATATTATTCATGCATATAGGGATAAGTGTACATAAAAAAAAAGAAAACTAGTAGGTAGACCACCATAACTTCAACAATAGTTTTAATCTAACAACCATTGATGTCCTAAAGAAAAAAACTGCTATAAAAATATATATACCAAGTAATAAACACTATCATATGTAAAACAAACTTTGGAATTGTTAAAGTAGAATAAATAAACGGAATTGCTAGATTACTAGCAACAATTTTCTTAGGGGAGGGGAAATTTTGATTTTTCGACCATATGATTTGCTATAACTAGCACACATGGCTGCCAGCCATATGTATTTTGCGACACATACATATGAGTTAACTATAAGCTACAATATAATTACTCTCTAATTATATTATATTATAGTTACAATTAAAACATTTTCACTAAAAAACTATTGAATGTTCCATAGCTATTTCCTAAATAAAACCACATGCACTTAATTTTTCTATGATGCTCAGAGAGAATGGATGATTTAAGTTTGGTAGTAATGTTTTTTGTGATTTAAAAGTAATGTTAGAAAGTAGATTACGATAAAAAAATCCCCAAAAGCAAATTAAAACAAAATTTTAATTTTTTTTGTAGCGGATGATAAGCTAACAATCAGACCACGAGAGGTTAAAACCACCGGAGAAATTAACAGATCAGCTTCAGCACGGTAGCAATGCCAACGCAGGCCAAGCCGGTGCGGTCTCATTGGAACTGCGGAAAATTTGCACCGTTGGATATCAACTGGACGGGCCAGATCGCGTGTACCGAGCCCTTCGATTCCACGCAAAATTCCTGATACCACGCGAGTCCCTCCGTGGGCGCCGAACACGTGACCCCAGCCAATGGAGTCCGCCACGTCACAACAGCAGCTTACATTTTTATATATTTGAAAAAAATAATAAGACGAATAATCTAACGTATACTAAAAAATTTAACGATATCATCTATTAAAAATTAAAGATTAGCTAAGACTAATTAGTACAGTCATGTCCCTAAATTATATTCACGCATTAGGTTACACACTCGTTTTGTTTTTTCGTTGAAAAGTCAAATTCATATTCTCTCTATAATATCCATACAAATTCATGTGTTTTTATAATTCATATGTGATTTGTTTGTTTTTATATATCTAAAAACTCCTACATTTCGCTTTGAATATGCACTCGTCCGCGAATGCACCGACCCTGTTTTAACATACGCTTATGAGATGGAGGCCCAACATTAAATCCGAAAACCTCACAAAGAATCTACGTATTGTGCGCGCATTTATGAGCACCGAGACTTCAAAACTAGCTAATGGATTCCTACACCACAACCCTACAACTTGTTCATTAACAGTGCTAATCTAATACTAGCCACCCCTTAAAAAATGAGATCTATCAAGTACTACTATAAACTAATTCTTGGGTAATAAATACTATCATATACTCGTATAAAGAAATTATCACAGTCACTGTTTTACTTGTACTGATAAATTAACAAAACATAATTTATAGATAATATATATATATACATATATATATTCTACCAATTTAAAAGCAGATGCTAAAAAATAAACTATGATGAAAAAAAAACTAAAATCAACTATAAAAATAAAAAATAAGTTTTAAAATTTAATTTTTCGCAACTCCTGACTAAAGGGTAAAAAATGGGGGTATAAGTTCATGCCTTCACTTTAGGATTGTGAAAAGGTAGAATGGTTAAAACAGATGTTCTTAATTTTTTTTATCATGCTCGGAGAGAGGGGATAATTCAAGTTTGATAGAGTAGCAAGCTTTTATCTCATGTTTTACAGGGGAGTAATAATTCTGAGAAATTCATATAGACCACCGGATCTGAAATCTAAAGGCTCAGATCAGCTCAGCGCAGCAGCAATGTCAATGCAGGCCAAGCACCCGTGCGGTCGCATTGGAACCGAGGAAGATTTGCATCGTTGGATAACAACTGAACGGTCCAGATCGTGTGTGCAGAGCAGTTCGATTCCACGCAAAAATCCTGATACCACGCGAGTCCCTCCAGTGACTGCCAAACACGTGATCCCAGCCAATGAGAGCCAGCCACGTCACAACACGGCCGCGGCTATAAAAACCCCGAACTACCGGACGGCCCGACCCCATCGCCGGCGACCAAACACCGCCACCGCCGCACCCACACCTCGAACAGCTAGCTCGCCAGAGCCGCTTTGCCAAACCCTCGAGCACTCCCTCACATGGACACCCGCCGCAGGCCCGTGGCGGCGGCGGCGGCAGCCGCTGATCCGCCGCCGCGGCCGAGGCCGGCTGCTGCTGTCGCGGCGGCGGCCGCCGCGGATGATGAGCTGGTGCTCCGGCCGCCGAACCTGCGCGTAGTCGCCGTTGCGATGCTGGCCTTCCTCGCGCCCTTCTCGTACCTCGCGTTCGTGCACTACCCGCTGGACGCCGCCCTGCGGCGATCCATCCTCATCTGCGGGGCCATGAGCCTCGGTGGCTTCGTCGTCCTGCTCCGCCTCGTCCCCGTCGCCGCCCGCTACCTCCTCCGTCGCGGGATGTGGGGGAAGGACATCAACAAGCGCGGCTTGCCCCTGGGCGAGATCAGAGTGTAAGTCACCAGATTACGATTTTGGGAGGTAGCCTGTAGTGTGCATCTAGTTCAAATGCGATTTCCCTATGATTAAATTTAACCAGATTTGAGCGTTTAGCGTTAGGATTCAGGTGCCATTGTTGTGGATCTACTATTGGAAGCATCAGGGACGAGGGTTTTGACTTTGGGAACTTGTTATGGATAGTTGTTGTTGCTCATAGCGGACTACTGTTGTTAGGAGTGATTTATCTCAACTGGAGTCAATGCATTGGGGTTAGATGTCAAAATTACAGAGCGTACAATACATTACCTCGATTTGTTCGGTTCTAGCTTAATGCTTTGCATGACAGTTCAAATTGGAATTTCCTTAAGTGATGCGTTTGTGTTGGAAATCGTTGTTGTGGAAACTGACGCATCTTGCATACTTCGTACGTGAATAGTTTATCTGGTCTCACTCAATCCCTATCTTGTAGAATTTGGAGCTAGTAATTTGTTGATATTGTATTTGGAAAGTGTTAACATGATTTAGTGTGCTTTGGGAATTTGAAACATGTCAGCAGTATTTAGTGTGATTTGGGAAGATAATCTCGTTTGGGTCGCAAACTAAATTTATTCTGGTACAAATTGATTTATCTCAGTTGTAAACTCTTAATTTGGGTTGTCTAGTTTCATCAATGCACCATAGAGTAACCCAATTCAAATTTTATGTGTTCTAAGCATTTTTCCTTATCTTGACCCATCCTAGGATTGCATTCCCAAGGGGTGTTATGCAAAGCAATTCCTTTATCTTTCATGTTGACATGTAGAGTTGATACACGATCTATTTTTTTAATCTCCTAAGTGTGAATTGAACTGATACATTGGAGTTCATCAATCAGTCATATTTCAGCACAATAGTTTCTTAATTTTCCTTCTTGGCAGACATTCCTAATTCTCTGAAATACATATCCCCAAAACATAGGGAGAAAAAGGGTTGTTCTAAGGAAGGTGATGAGTTGTGACTTGTGACTACCTCCTTTGGGTCATGTTTCTAAGGCATGCTAGTGCACACATATGCTTCATGGCTTTTAAAAATTCAGTAGGAAACACTCTAATCTGTTCATGAAGTATAGCAGTAGGATTTTAATAAATTGTGTGCATACTTCTAGAGTTGCACTGAGCATATAAGAGGAAATTTTAAGATATGAAAATTGCCCACTATATGCTATTCGTCTGAAATATCTTAGAGTTCAGCAGGATCCCAATGAAGATATAATGATAGTTTGCATTCTTGCTTGTCTAAACATTTTACTCACTTCATAGGCCTGAGGCACTTGGCATCGTCGTTGGGATTGTCTACTTGGTCATTGCTATCCTATTTCAACATTTCAACTTCACAGCAGACTCCGTGGTATGTTGACTAGCAGTTACTACGAATGGCATTCATGAACCATGCTTTATGGCACAAAACATGTGTTACAGTTACTTTTGTTCACTTGTTGCAGTGGCTTGTTGAATATAATGCAGCATTAGCATCAGTCTGCTTTATGATACTTCTTGGATTTATTGATGATGTTCTTGATGTTCCATGGAGAGTGTATGTTGTTTTTCATAACCTTCCAATTTACTTGAATAGTGATGTGCTATACATAATCTTCTGTTTTATGATAAAATTATTTTGGAATGGTTTATGTTGAACAGGAAACTGCTACTGCCCACAATTGCAACACTTCCTTTGTTGATGGCATATGCTGGTGGTACTTCAATCAGCATTCCAAAGCCTCTAACTTCTTATGTTGGAGTAGCAGTTCTGGAGTTAGGTATGCTGATAAGTCCAAAATAAGCTAATTTTGTGAAGGTGAATATCCATTAGTTGCACAATATTTTAAGTTTGGTTGCAGCACAGATGATCATTGTTGAAAGCTGGGGAGCATTGATGTGTTCCTTACTTAAAGTAATTTGGGGAAATCTCGTCAAATTACACCTGAACGTTTTCTTATGCACTTATGCAGTTAGACACTTTCTTAATTACGAACTATATCATTTAGACTGTGATATGGGATACATGCTTTAGTACAACTCTATATGAAACAGTTAGTTAAGTATGGTCTGGTGGTGCTATTTTACCCTGTCCCTAGGTCAGTGGTAGTGAACTCAAAACTTTTAAATAAAGGCTTTTGTTCGGCAGTGGGACTGTGAAACATTGGGCTTAATAGGGACTCTGGTCAACATGTATGTGGGTTATGGTTTGCTTCACAGGGAACTTAGCTTCATACATTTATGATCTCATATATCACTTAGATCTGTAAGAGGCTTAAAAATTGGTACAGGGGAGTTGATCCTATGTTTTTCTAATAGCACAAGTGTTATTATTATATCGTTGTTTGTAACAATGTTTTATGTTCTATATGTGAATGCTGACTGCTAATATGCTAGAAAATCTGCCTTCAGTACTCCAGTGAACACTTTAAATGTTCCTTCCACAGGTGACCTAAAACTGTTGAAAATAAAATGAATGAAAGAAGGGATTTTGAGGCAGCACTTTTGTGATATACTTCTGCATGTTTACTTATTTGTATGCTGCAAGCAAGTCTCAATCTGAATTTAACTCTATAGATGAACATTGATTCTATTATCGCTAGCAATAGCTATACAATGCTCTGACCTCACACTGTCTTTGATATGCAGGTTCTCTATACAAGCTCTTTATGCTCCTATTAGCAGTCTTTTGTACAAATTCAATCAATATCCATGCTGGCCTGAATGGTCTTGAAGTTGGGCAGACAGTTATTATATCTGCTGCGGTATGAACAAAATGTCTCTCAATGAGAATTATGTAACCCAAATGCTATTTGTCTACTAATGTTGTATATCATTTTTTTTAGGTTTTGATACATAATGTAATGCGCATAGGATCTTCTACGGACATTGAATCGCAGCAAGCCCATGCATTCTCCATTTATCTTGTCCTGCCTTTCTTGACCACTTCATTAGCTTTGCTCGCATTTAACTGGTATGGACCATGAGAAACAAGCACATTTATATTTAAGGAAAAGTTTTTGCCTTGTTCCAGAAATTAACTTTGCATGTGTATATATCAGGTATCCTTCATCTGTTTTCGTTGGTGATACCTACACCTATTTTGCTGGAATGGCTTTGGCTGTGGTGGGAATTTTGGGTCATTTCAGGTAAACATCCTCAGTTATCTCCTACACGATCCATCATTATCTATCAACCAAGAGCACTTAGCCAGCTTAATCTGGATCTGGTGGGAATTAACAGTCTGCATTTGTAGTGAAGTGCATCCAAGAAGTTTTGTTCTACCCACATGTGCGTGGTTCTTTGGGCACAGTACAGTCAGCAGAGTTTTGGTTCAATTTAGCATCTAGTTTTGAAATGTGTCGTGTGCTGCCTGTTGAACCTCCTGTGTAGCGTGTTTATATCATTATATATCCAGGTAGTCTTAACTGTATAGGGCGGAACTATCTTGGTTGGGAGGCTTCTCTTGTGCCATCAATACTTTTATGTGCATCTGATATTTCTGTGCTTGTTGTGCAAATAGTTTGCTTTACCCAATACTGATTAGCAACTGCAGCTGATTGAAAACTCCTCTATTTGCAGCGAGACATTATTGCTCTTCTTTCTACCTGAAGTTCTAAACTTCTTGTTCTCAATCCCACAGGTTTGGAAGAATTCATTTCGTTTCTTTATTTGCATTTCAATTGATACATTATCAGTTTTAGTTGAGTAAGTGTTTGATCTGCTTATGCTTTAATTTATCCTTCTATTTGCTACAGCTGTTTAAGTTTGTTCCCTGCCCAAGGCACAGGTTGCCAAGGTACATATAATATATTTTTTGAAAACTTATCATGGTGTGGTTTGAACATCTGATAAATAATGTAAAATGTGCTTGCATCCCACAGGTTGGATCCTCACACAGGACTGTTGACGGGTACCAAAGATGGTAACTTGGTCAACATATTCCTTAGGATATTTGGAAGGTGCACAGAGAGGACTCTTTGTATAAGGCTCCTTGTTTTCCAGGTAAACTCGAAATGTATTGCTGCTACAAAGTACAAACTACTGATTTCATTTTGTTGCATTTTGGAAGATATCATGAACTAGTTGATATTTGCAAACATACTCCATTATGTTCTAGCAGCAGTAAAACCTAAAGAAGGAGGATGGTAACTAGGCACTTAGGTTAACCTAGATGTGCGGCATTCCTTGGTCAAGCCCCAACTCAGCTGAGTACAAGCTAGTATAACCTCATCAGAGGTCTCAGCCCATATATTGTTATCATTGGCTATTGTGTGTGGTGCTATTCTGCTAACGTCAATGGTAAAATTCAACAAACACCGGCATGCAGTGTGAGGAAAATGTTGAGGTTTATGTATTATCTTGAAATCAGCTGCTCTTAATGCTCGATCTCCCACTTGACATGTATGATGGAGCCTACTTATTGCTAAACCTATCATAATATTTACACAGATATCAGTACACAAGAAATATCTGCAAACAATCCAGCTAAAACTTGTGCAATACTAACAACATTGTATGAGGAACAACTGATTAAGTACTTTGAATTAAGCCGTCCATTTAATATCTCTGTGGTCTGTGCTTTTGTGGACACTGGATCTCCTTGGAACTATTAATTTTGAGTTTGATGGGACATCTGTTGTTTTTTAGCTACTGGTAATTAATCCTCGTTTGTTATCAGATCGTGGTTTAATTTAATGGAAACAGTTTTCAGATATCTTGACTTTAATCAATAAGGTAATAACCCTATGTCTTCATGTCTGGCAGGCTTTGTCATGCCTGTTCTGCTTTTGGCTGAGATATATGATTACTGGATGGTACAAATGATCACCTGGACAGGACGACTACTCTTCATTTTTCCGGTTGCCACGGCAATCAGAATCTGTTATTACCTAACAGCTGTTTTCTGTCGGAAATATTTGTAGATTAGCAAGTTAACAGCCAACCAAAACCTTCCAAATAGGAGTAGCTGATGCAAGAACACCTTACTACTGTCCGCACAATGTTTTTCTTTTTCTCGTGACTTAGCATTTACATCTAGTCTGTCTCATGCGTCTGGAGTTTGGAGTTCGTTCCTTTTCTGTACCAACTATAGGTTATGAGGTTTTGCAACGGTAGAGTTCTTCAAGCCTGTGATCAAAACAAGAGTTGTATTTTCACAAACCGTTGGTTACGAGGACTTGCTAAGATAGAGTTCTTCAAGCTTAGTGATCAAAACAAGAGATATAATTTTGCAAACCATATAGAGTTTGTTAAAGGAAACCTTGCTTGCGCTACTGATCCCAAAAATCATCATTTCATTTCCACTGTGCGGATTGCCCCTAAAAAATCTCAACAGAATAGGGGTTTTCAGCAACATCTTTGTAGACTTTGGAAGCTTCGTTTTTCGTTTTCCTAGCTTATTCTTTCCTAATCCTCAATTGAATCCAACACAAACTTCGCAAAATAAACGAAAACTCGACTTCCTAGGCACTCTAAGCCCAATAATTTTGCCCGCCTAGCCTTGTCGGAAGTGCTGTGGGCTCAATATTCGGCCCAAAAAGCTAACACGGCCTGGAAATGGGGTTCGGAGTTTTAAACCCCGACCCTCCTGTTGGTAGCGCGCCGATCACGCCGTGACTCGCCGGAGCGCCGCCACCGCGCACCATGGCCGTCAGGTGGGCAGCCTCATCCTCCTCCTCATCTACGTTGGTGGTGTGGATGACGTTCTATGCTTCTGCCAAGCTCACGTCATCGCCGGCCGCCGCCATAGCCCGTCCCCATGCCCAGCGTCGGCGCAGGGCGCTGCGGTTGGGCGACTGCTGCGGCGACGATGGCTAGGTCGGCGGCGAGCAGCGGAGGGAACACGGCGGTGTTTTTGAAACCGAAGGAATTCAGCTGCGAAGATGAGAAAGACAACATTTTCCCAACAGTTCCATTGGCGCATGCTTTTCAAATTATACACTTTGACACGGACATTTTATTTTTTATATAATTCCACACGAACATGAAGCACGCAAGCAAGATGAAGGATAAACTCTCATCGTGCTGATAGTTGATCTTTGCAGTAATGAAATGCAGAAAGTTCAGTAAAACGTACACTTGGTCACTTGTTCAGCTGGTAGTCAGATAATCAAGAACTAAACAAAATCTTTGCAGTAATGTAATCACTTGTTCTGCAGGTAGATGATTTCAGGTTTCACAGTTCCAGGGCTCTCTGGAATCCCAACAACTAAGAGTTCCAACTTCTCGTGAATGACTAGCATTTTTGTTTGGACGTATACGTGTCATTTTTCATGGAGCTGCTGCATGGTCTGGCCTGGCGTCTGCCAATGTATAATTCAAAGCTTTCAAAACTGTTACTTCCTTTGCTTTGTTCAGAGTTTGGGAGCATGCATGCTCCTGCATTTTCTGAAATACCTGCTGTTTTTATGTTGAAATGGACCTGCTGTTTTTTTTTTGACTCAATAAGGTAGAGAGACTCTACCTTGTTACCATTGTATTGAATGGTGGGTCAAATTTTACAAGTTTGTTGAGGCCCAAGTTGGCCAGCCAAGCCGCAAAAAGGAACAAGAAGAAGTAATACAACAAAGCAGCGCAGGCGCTGAAAAAAGGCTGAAGAGAAGGCGAAGAGGAAGCTGGTAGGGGGCCGACTGCTATGTGTTCTGAAGCTTTGCAGCCCATCGCCTGAGCATCCCGCCGGAGTTTGGTTTGATGCGAAATTCCCAAAGGGAGGGGCATTCCTGTGTCTCCAACAGCAGCCTTGATCGCATGGTTGATCAGTTGCAGTTTGGACCACAGAGCTCCCGCTAGCTTGCATCTGAGAATTATATGAACAATATTTTCATTGGCCGGGCAAATGCCACAGTGGGGATTATTTGCCCATTGTTTGTTCCTTCTGTTGACGTTTGTATTAAATCGGTCTCTGAACGCCAACCAAAGAAAAATCCTGCATGAGTTCGGGATTGCCCTTATCCAGATAAATTCAGCTGGTTTCCATAGCAATCCATGATAATTGTGTAGTCTGTATGCAGCCGCTGTTGTAATCCCGGTGGAGGCAGCTATCATGGTTCTCGCTGTTAATTTCAGGAGAAGAGAGAATAGAGGATTGAACTTCTTGCTTTGAGATGAGCTCAAAGAGCAAAATATGTTGTGTGTACTAGATGGGAAATTACCTTACTATCTACAATACACTTAACACCTCCACTCAAATATAGTGTGTGTGAAATAACATTGTATTTAGAACAAAATAAATTCTATGCCTGATGATGTTGTCGAAATTTGCAATCCTTAGATGTCGAAGAAAAAAAAAGGATCATTCCCTACTCAATCAAATAGATCTTGTAGTATTTACAAACTTTTTTACCCTTAGTACCTTTTAGAACCTTCATAAACCATTCTTTGTCTCTCTCCATGAATCAAATACGTTGATATTGATAAAAGTCAGACTGTTTTTCAGACCTTTACAAATTTGAAGATGATAATGATGGACCTTTATAAATTATTCTTTAATACTTTATAATGATGATAATGACAATTAATATGTTTCAACTAATTGAAGGGTATTGAATAGAATTGGATAGACTTATCACTTAATGGATTTGATAGGAAACAAAGGAATAGAGGACATTGATATACTAGTAGAAGATGAAAGATGCAAGGATACTATTAGATTTGCAAGCTAGCAAATAGGCACAACAAAGTACAGCATCACATAAGAAACCAAGCAGGACTTAAATGAATAGACTTGATAACAAACAAAGAAAATAGACTAGCAGACATAGATAATATAATATGTAGATAGCAGCAACAGATAAGAAACAAGGCATCACATTGCATAAATCATACTAAGAAGACTACCACTAGGATTGGTTAACAACTACTTAGCCTGTGTTCGTTGGTACATGTTTCCAATTTGTTATCTTTCATTTTTGTATTTTTCAAAATATTTTTCATATATATTTTCTATAGAAAAGTTGTTTTAAAAAACTATATTATTATTATTATTTTAATTTTTAAAACTAGTAATTAATTAATAATACTAAATCCGTCACTTGTTTTGTTTTTCATGCTGAGGGTTTTCAACCTAAGGAACGCAAGAAACTATGGCACTGAACCCAAAACTCTTGATATATAAAACAGAAATTATTAGTTAAAAAATTTGAAAATAGATTAATACATGTTTTTAAAAGCAACTCTCCTATAATTTTTTTATAAAAACTTTTTTTAAAAAAATACGTATAAAAATGAGAAAGTAAAAGTTAGAAAAATAAATTGCCAAACACACCATTATACACTACACTAGTACACTAGTAGTATGTAGACGAAGAACAAAGGCACAGGGGGAACCAGATCCTGTTCAGCTTGGCGTCAGCTGTGCTTGCACGGGAGACGTCAGGGGCGCTGAAACAGAGAGGCCGATCTGGTGAGGAAGTGCGCCGCGACGGCGGCTGCGACGGTGGAGAAGCGGACGCGGTGCCGCGAAGGGCGGCAGAGCGACGAACGAGAATGCGGCAACGACGGCGAGCCGCGCCGAGGACGATGGACGGCGACCGACATGTCGACGTGGGGACGGAGCCTTAGATCTGGCTGCTTGCTACCTGTTGTTGGATCTGGCTGCTTACTGCTTGTTGCTGGATCTGGAGAGGATGAAGAATAAACCCTGATCTATTGGCTGTGCCGCTACTGCACGACGAGCTGCAGGCTGCTTTGCTGTGGCTTGAAGATGAAACAGGGAGACTACCACTTGCTGCTGCTTGTGCTTGATGACAAAAAATCCAAAAGATTGTTGCTACTGCTTTACTCTACGCTATCGATTGATGAGCCCGCGCCCCTGGGAGGGAAATTTCTCCTCCCGAGGGCAGCGCAGCAGATTGAGAAGGTGTTAAGAATCAGTAAACCCGGTGCTCTGATACCATAGTAATTTCAGGAGAAGAGAGAATTGAGAATTGAACTTCTTGCATTGAGATGAGCTCAAAGAGCAAAATATATTATATACACTAGACGGTAAATTACCATACTACCTAAGACACATACTATTACATTACCCTTAACACTTGTGTCTGGTTCGTTGTATTGAACCTGATAATTAGTCAATATATTTAGTAGTCCTTGCAGCTCCTGTTGCGCTTGTTGGGATAGGCTTGGTTGCAAGTCGATACACCAGTTGTTTTCCTGGAACTGCGAAAAAAACATTGCAGTCTGGGTTGATGGCAAAGGATGCTAGAGCTGGGAATGTTGCGGTCAAACGTCCAATTGGTATCCAGTGATCTTTCCAAGAATGGGTGGATCTGCCATCTCCCAGTGTCACCTTGGTAGTCCAAATAGAGATCTCCAGGGCTGCAGAAATTGTCTTCCACATCGGTGTGTCAGTTGGCTTTGATCTTAAAGGAATTTCCTTTTGCAGGTACTGCGTTCGAAACATGGTTTCAGCAGAGCCCGTTAGTTGCTTGCCTGCGAGTTTCATCAGTAGAGCTTGATCCTGTACCTTGAGATCTCCTACTCCTAGGCCTCCTTGCGCTTTAGTCAGTGTTACTACCGGCCAAGCAACTGGTCACTGCCCACCTTTGGTCTTGTTGTTTCCTCGCCACAGGAAGGCCCGTATGACCTGGATGGCGTATTGGTTTTGTTCCTCTTCTACTGTCCAGAACAGAGCTTCCAAATAGGAGTTAGCTGATACAACACCAACTTAAGTGTCCACAGAATGTTTTTTTTCTTCTTCTTTTTCTCGTGACTTAGCACTTGCATCTAGTCATCTCAGCACTTTGGAGTTTGGAGTTCGTTCCTTTTCTGTACCAACTAGTTTACGAGGTTTTGCTACGGTAGAGTCCATGAAGTTTGTGATCAAAATCAAAGAATTAATCGTAGCGGAAACATCTATGTGATATTTTTGAAGTTGTAGGTGGATAAATCTATTTATTAGAGTTTAAATCATAATACCTACGAATATTACCTAGACGTAAATAGGCTTCCAACATCATTTTAGTTTTAGTGAGATCAGGATGTCTCTTAGATCATATGTTAAGGGGCATATTTATGAATGTGGGTGTATGAGTACGGTATTACGCTTGTAGTGATGTGTACATGTGTGTCGTATTCACGGGTGTGTAAGTAGTGTGTATGCGTCTACCGTATAATCGAAAATAAACAAAGAATTGTATTTTTGCAAACCATATACAGTTTGTTAAATGAAATCTTGATTGCGCTACTGATCCGAAAAACCATTTATACTGTGCGGATTACCCCTCAAAAATCAAAACACTGCAGATTTTTCAGCATTAAGTTTGGAGAAGCCTCCTTTTTCCTTCCTTTTCTCGCCGGCCAAGCCCAGCAATCAGCCTCTCAGCCCACACAACGGCCCGCACGCACGACGCAAACCGGAATTTGCAAGCGGAAGAAGAAACTGGAAACACTCGTGGCAACAGAAGTGAAGATACGACGGAAAATCTCAAATAAATCACAATTGAGACCACATAAATAAATACATTATTTGCATCCATTCATGATCCATCCATGAGATCGCTATCGGCCTCGCTCTCATCTATACGAAATCATCACATGATGCAGGCTTAATCACCACGGCAAGCAAACTACTGATGAGCCTACTGCCTACCTACATCGTGAGCTCATTCTCAGCACGCCTGAACAGCTCTCTCAGAGACTTCTTCACCTCGTCGCCGGCGAACACGAACTCCACCGCGTCCTGAGCTAGCTGGAACAGCTCAGACTTTCTGAGACCTACTCATTTTGGGGTTTTGCATTCAGAGTTCAGTGTACTGTACACACGAGAATTGCCAATTTTTCAGAATTTTTTAGCAGAAGCGTACCGAAGGTAGATGCAACGAGGTAATACTCATTGGAGAGGCTCGTTGAAAAGAGGCCGGAATCATCTGTGCACAGGGATAGAGGGTGCTTCGCGTTGTACAGATCAGCTGCACACATTCAGTAACACAAAAATGTTAAACATCTGGGAAAAGCTAAGTTCCTGTCAAGATTTTTCAGTTACTGCTATTGCCAGGGACAAACCAAAGTGATGAAGCTCTAGAGAAGGTGCACCACCGGTCATAACATTGGAAGTCAAGCATATCTCAACCTGCAGAATTTCAGTTTTGGATGTAAGCATGTGTGACACATGGAATCGGCTAGGGATAATGAGAGCTAAGCTCACAGGAATCATTAACGACTTCAGCTTCTTCCATTCGTCATCATTGAGGCAGCAGACATGACCCAGCCTCCGTGGGCAGAAATCCAGCACTGCTTGAATTTCCTTCCTGTTTGCTACCTGTTGTCACCAATTTTTCGCTTCATTGGTCAATTAGTTCTGTAGGCAAACAATGATCGAGAAGGAAAGAGCGGTTCTGGAGTTGTTCTCGATTTGCAGACCTCGCCACAGTGAATTGTAATGGGGATTCCAAGCTGTTTAGCATGTTCCAGGGCAGGCAAGTACGTCTCCCTTCATAAATATTGAAAATGCCAAGGAATGTCAGCACCCAAAAAATGTAGGATGTCTCCACTTAGTCCAATCTAGGCACAGAGTATTTTACCATTCCCCCACAACTGGATTGCCAGAAAGATCAATGCCAATGACACCCTGGTCCTTCATTTCCATTGCTAAATTAACCTGACAAACAAAGTTGAAAGATTTATACATATTGCAATTACCTGTTATATTGCTCAATTTGCTCAGAATGTTAGACAGCTTGCAAAATCTTAACATACAGTATCCAATGCAGCCAAAGTAGTCTCACGGCGGTCAATGCTCAGAAGAAGACTAACATATATCTTCTTTTTACTTGTGTCACCACCAAACTCACTCATAGGTGTGCAAGTTAATGATTTATCAGTTCTTGGGTTAGAATCAAATAACATGACATTAACAGCTTCAACAGTTTTAAGACCTTTAATAACAGCATTCATGTAAGACCGCTTGGTCATCCCTTTGGCTTCATTATTCTAGATGACAGTGAAACAAAAAAAAGAAAAGAATAAATCACATTATTTCCACAGAGACCAAAAAAATGTACCAGAGAAATAAGAAACAGACAAATAGTAGTACCTTAGGGGTTGTTCTTATTTCCAGATATACAACATTCTCCTTGGCAAAATCTTCCACTACCTGCCAAGTTTTTTCTGGATGATGAATTGGGCAAGTACAATATGAAAATTTCAAGATTATAGATATCACGATACCTCCTTGGTGATCCTTGTCACTGTATCATGGTCAGTTGTAAGTACATGGTACAGTTCAAAAAGTCGGAAACACTCAGGGAGAGATCTACCATCTGTTTAAGAAGTTCAGAGGCCAGAATTAATGAGAGTTCAGAAAATAGAATCAATGAGCACCCTTCATAGTTCCTACTCTTGCCTCATAAAAATTGCAACACGGATACCCATCAGATATTGTTTTAACAAGGAGATTAAAAATTTCACAGGTTTTTTTGCACCCTTAGTTCATAATATCTTTTGATACGCCTTAGACTTGGTGACTCTGCTCAAGAACAGCAACAAAAATCTTCCACTTACTCTTCATGATAACATCCTTAACATCTTCGAATACAATGACTCCTTTATCACCTAGTTGTTTTGCAAGTTCTCTATTCAAGAAGACACAACAAAGGATAAGCATTTCAAAAGACAGAAAAAAAATGTTACTGTAGAAAACCACATATGCTTTGTCTGATATTTCTTTAATTGTTGAAGACAAAGCAGTCATTGCATTTTTAAGTCTTGGTAGTAAAATTGTTACTAATGGTAACATTACAGATCTATTCTTTTATCAAAATATAATATACTCATTTAATTAGCTAGTTAAAATTTACTAATACACATAATATTTCGGTTTAAATAGGAAACAAAATTGTCCATATTTATTACACAAATAATACTGAAGCAAGTAACTATCAGGCATGTCTTCCAGTAGCTCCTAACTGAGGTCATTTTCGTGGAGGCCAAGTCATTTGTGGTTTTTCAATCAAAATTTTGATTAGATAAATGTAAAGGTAGGCAAAGATTCTATCCCACATGAGCACTCTCAATATTGTAGATTTGTAGTGCCAGGATCCCGACGTCTGCAGACTATTGTATTTGTTGTTCCTGCTTCTTGACCATGTATTAATATATACTTTGTCGAAGCCCAATTTCAGAGTGGCACATTCCTAGTGTCCAAACAAAGTCCCAATTTTGCATTCATAATTAGGTTTTAAGTGCTGAATTCTCCATCTAGAAAAAAATTGCTAAATTCCTAAAATTTCCCTCGCCCAGAATTGTGCAACCAAACGATCTTGGAGCAGATCGATCTTGCCCAATGATCCATACTAACTAAAAAATCGAAGAAAAAATGCTGCCGTGAAGTGCAATCGTCCCGTTCTAGCATCAGATCAAGACCCAGTAGCTATCAAATGCGGGAAATCAAGAACTGGAGAGGCAGGCGAAGGCGGGGAGGGGAGGGGAGGAGGCGGGGAGTGGTACTACTGACAGGAGGGTGGAGTCGCGGACGGAGCCATTGAGGTGGGCGTGGAGCTCCACCTTGGGGAGCGCTACGCACCACTCCCTCATCTCCTTCTCCGCCTCCGCCTCCATGGCTGCTGCCGCTGCTGGCTTCCGCCTTTAATTTGTCCGTTTGCTCGGGTCGGCCGCGTGATGAGCGGCTATATATACCCAACTTGCTTTGAGATTGGTGCCACTGAGACCAGAAATTGTTTTTTTCGAATTATTATTAGTTCAAACTATTTACTCCACGCTTTTAGAAATAGAAATTTTTTCAAAGCCTTCTTTTAGGCAATATGTTCTAAGTTATTTGTTAATTTTACTTTTTTAAAAAAATTAGATAACACTATATTTTATAATCAAAATTGTAAAAAAATTACAGGTATTATAACATGTGACACATATAAATATATGTTGTATGGTAAAGGATTTCCTAGAATCACATCTTATTCAAATCTTAAATAAATTTAACATATCTAAAAAATATTATTTAAAAGAAAAAAGTTAAACCGGTCATCTATTTTTAAAAAGAGCAAATTTTACTTTAGACTAAGCATATTTACTGGTCTAAGTAACACATTAAATCAAATCGGGATTAGTTTTATCTTTTTTTTTTACTTAACATCACCTATCTTTACCATGGTTTTGCAGGTTGAACCAGGTTTATACGAGTAGCGGGCGTTTGCTTGTGGTAGTGGCGAGACGCGTGCGTCGACTGTCACTTAACGGCGTTGCCGTCATGCTCCTAGTGGGGCCACACTTTTGACTAAGGTAACAACTAAGAGTTAACGCGAAAGTACGAGGCTACTTATCATATCACTGTGTTGTAAATGCCCTTAATATTACAACTAATTCCTATCGGTGGAAGTGCAAATATGCAACGGCTCAAACCATAATGATATGATGCTAGAAAAAGTACTTTGGTGTTTTTTCCCACTGGTTCGTTTCTGTACCAAACCGATAATTAGCGTATAATTAATTAATTATTAGTTAAAATTTAAAATATATTAATATGATTTTAAAGTATTTTTTATTTTTTAAAAAACACACCATTTAACAATTTGAAAATGAGAGAAAAGTAAGAAAGTGAAGCCGCTGAACAGTTAGATATATTCTGTGGAAGTACTTCTCTGTCGTTATTGAGAAAAATAAGGGAAAAGGATGAAGTAACCTTCCACTCAAAAAGGGAACTTTTAGTTGACAAAAAAGTTTAAGTGAAGGGTGGTGTCCACAGATCCACTCGCTGGTTGCATGCATGCATCTCCCAATCTTTTTTGTCGTCGCTAGCTTGTGCAATCAATCTTCCATCGCTAATTAAACAAGATCATAACGCAATTGAGAGGAATAGACGGTGATTAGATAGCCATCAGATTACATCTGACTTTTAACCATGAAAATCTAGCACTTCATCGATTTTCTCATGCTGATAACGCATGATTACTAATACACCTCTGATCATGGAATCATGTCCCAAGAAACATCTGATGAAGAATCTGTGGTGAAAATAGACAGAACGCTGATGGTGCCAGCATTATCTGAAATGTGCAAGATGGATCTGTCATGAAGGAAAGCCAAACCTAAACAGAGCTTTGTGATAGATTTCAAGTTGGATATATGCTCAATCACACCATTCTTAAGTGATAGATTTACATCATAATTCATTGATGGGAGATTTGAAAGGTACATGCAGATTAAATATGAAGCAAGAGCCCATTACAGGGCACCAATGTTGCTGCCAATCTGGCAATACATCTACATCTGGATGTGAGGGCTTTAATTAATTCAAAAACTATTTCTAGTAGCATGTTTATTCACTTTATTATTATTGTGGATTATCAACTTAATTATAGACATAAATTAAATGTTTTGATAAAGTAACTTAATAACTGGAATAAATAGTGCAGTAGAAGAAAGTATTTTGAGAAATCGTATTTTTTAGGGTTGAGTTTTTTTTTGTAATAATCCCATGAATAAGACAAAAAATTCTCTTCTTGACCATATGTACGTTATTTCTCAATGCTAATAATTGATCATTGACCAGCTTCCCCTGAGTAAATTAAAAAAGAAAGCATGAAAATGCAGACTGACAAATCCATTCAGAAGATCTGATCAAGCTTAGGCTGCGTGATTGCTGATACAAAGAACTTCGTCCTAGTAAACAACTCAAGAAATATCTTGGAAGATTTGTCATGGTTGTCATCTGCCATTTCAGTACTAATCTAACAGCTTTGTCTGGTCAGGGGACCAGGCTTTTCATTAGAAATCAAACCTTGACAGAACAAAATGCATCGTCTTGTTCAGCGTCTTTCTCCAATCCTAGTCAGGTTAAGTAGAGTCATTGAGAAGAACACAACTCGGGCGTATACTAAACTATGAATCTGACCTTGCTATACACGAAAGAATCTTGAGCAAACGTATCCGCAGCTCGTGGCCTGAAAGATCATCGCGGATTTTAAAGTCGTCCAAGAACAAGGGAATCTGCGGTACAGATAAGTATAATTAGTATTAGTTTGATAGCAAGTGAGTTGAGCTAGCATGTAGCTTTTCCTTTTCGATTATATGAAAGACAATCATAGCACTTACATGTACTCAAATCTACCCTCTAGCACACACTTATTTTAGACTGAGCCAGAGACAAGATTTCTAGTAAAAACTCACCTAATATCGGTGAACATAAATTTAATAACAAGTGAGCTAAACTAGCATATAGCTTTTTTTTCGACCTATGCTCACACGCTAAAAATATGCCCTCTAACAAATGCAGGACAGAGGATAACAATAATCCTTGATATTATTAAATTTCTGTTAAAAACTCACGGTGTATATAAACTCAGCAAGTGAGCTGATTTCTGTTGCTGAAGAATTCCACGAGCTTTCATCCATTGCACAGATGAGTCCAAGGCAGATACAATGTTAAAGCTTCTTCCTTTGGATACCTTTCCATCCAACAGGATCCTCGGATCGATCAGGCCACGAGTTGATGCTCCTCACGCAGCAAATCACTCCCAGCTCTCTCGTCAATCGTCCCAAGAGCCGTCGCCATTTTTTTTGTCCTTACGCGATCATGACGTTGATCGGGCGATCGATTCTGACCTTTCATGTGTTATTTTGGTGGAGCTGCAGCGTTGGCCCGCTCATGCATGACTGCATGGTGTGTGCCAATGATTCAGAGGAAAAGGTTGATGGAGCTGAAAAGATCATGCGGCTAGCACTACCAGTTTTGGCTGTCATCCTTCACACTGTTGCCTTGTTGTCTCCACATACCCAATGATTGTTCAATGCCTCAATTACAGATTTAATCAAACACAAAGATCTATCAGATGATAAAGCCACCGTAGCTTAACTGTTTAGATTTTTTATAATAGAACTTGTCCATTCAAATTCAAGTATTAGATTTAATACGAGTATTAGTATTTACGGTTAATTATTTTATTAGTAGTACATCCATATCGATAGCATATACCAGCCTATATATATATAAATTCATGTGTTTATATTGTTTTATATTATTTTCCATATAAAAAATCCATCACATAGAAGAAGAATGGAAATCGAAATGGTTTCAGATATTCACAGTGAGTAGCTAGCTCTGCTCCAGCCATGAGGCACTGAACATTGGGAATCCACATCTACAGCCCTCACTGATCATCGGTATGGCGTGTACAACTGTAGCATGAGGTATGAATGTATCATTGAATGTGAAACAGAATGGTGAAAAACAAACAAGTGAGAAATGAGAAACGGTTCCGTCAAAATAATACCCTTCCCAATTCCCATGATAAAACAACACAAAAATAAAAACTGTCAATGCTTCACATACTCAACAATAACATGGCACTTTACAGACCTCAATAGAGCACATCCTGTTTTTTTCCCAATTAACATTGATAACCAAACATTAAGTCCGTCCCTACTTAAGACAAATCATGAAACTCTGCTACACAAAAAGTGACAAGTGGGCAATTTTTGACTGCCAATGCAATTTTAATATTTTCTGGTGCAATGCATATTAAATATTGTCCATTAAAAGGGAAAAATAATGTTAAGAAGAAAAATAATGCATATTAAATCTTGTATTAGGGCGTGAGTTTCATAATTAGGGAGGGACTTAATGTTTGGTTCTCAATGTTAAGAAGAAAAAAATAATGTTTGGTTATCAATGTTAAGAGGGAAAAAAAGGATGTGCTCTATTGAGATATATTAGTATTGTAAAATGACCTGATAATGCTGAGTATATGAAGTATGGACGATTTTTATTCCTATGTTGTTTCATCATGGGAATTGGGAATCCACAACATCTACAATACTCACTAATCGATCGGTATGGCATGTACATCTGTAGCATGCGGTATGAATGTATTATTGAATGTGAAACAGAATGGTGAAAAAGAAACAGGTGAGAAATGAGAAACGATTCCATCAAAATTATACCCTTCCCAATTCCCATGATGAAACAACACATGAATAAAAACTGTCAATGCTTCACATAATCAACAATATCAAGGAAATTTACAATACTAGTATATCTCAATAGAGCACATACTGTATTTTTTCCCTCTTAACATTGATACCCAAATATTCAGTCCTCCCTACTTAAGAAAAATCATGAAACTCTCACCCTAATACAAGCCGATATTCTAATGGACAATATTTAATATGCATTGCACCGGAAAATATCAAAACTGCATCGGCAGTCAAAAATTGCTCACGTGCCACTTTTTGTGGACTTGTAGACAAGTTTGCCCTGAGCAAGCTTCATGGTAGGCGTTCCACCTACAAATCAGCAAAGAAGTCTGACGTGACACCACCTGAACTCTGACTCTTCCCTGTCTTTGCACTCCTTGATCCTGAGCAACCAGAAAACAAACAAGCATGAAACAACTTCCAGAGAAGAATAGGCTAGCACAACTATCAGAAGACAGGAACGCAATTGCCATAGCAATGGAGTATACGTTAATATATTAAAAAATTATATGCTACCTTTTGAAGAGTTTGGGTCCATGTCTACATCCATTCCATCATCATCACTATCATCGTTATCTTCTTCACCAAGTTTATCATCTTGAACTGATTGCTGCCCATTCAAGAGGTCTTGCAAGTCCCATAGCTGTATAAATCAGGATGTTGCCATTTATACTTTTAAAAAAATGGTACATGGTGAGGGGAATGGGAAGAGGGAGATCACCTTCAACATTTTATCGTGTGAAATGCTGCCTAGATAATTCCTGTCATTTGAGAAAGCTGCAGCGCAAAGATAAGTGACTAATGAGAACATTCCTACACCTACTTTAAGCAGGCAGCAAATGATTAGAACATACCAAGGGATTCAATTGGATATTCTGAATGCTCAGCAAGTGGCTGAATGATCCTGTTAGGTAAGATACCCACTAATCTGCAAGAAAAAACATGGGCACAGTGTTAAAACAGCAATAAATATTATTAAGAATTGGGGCAGGGTAGAGGGAAGCAAGGCAACAAACCTGATCACACCATCTGATGCACCAGAAATCAGAGTTTCTTCATCCAGCTGAAAAACAGAAGGCCTTTGTCTTACAACGGATTGCATGGAACAATAAAAAAGAAGACTGCAATAATAATTATCACAAGGTTTAGGCACTAACCTTCAGCATTGTATCAACAGACTGTGCATGCCCCAGAAAGCGGTCACTAACCACAACACATAAACGATCAGTACACAGCTCAAAATCACAACACTTACTACTTCGGACTACCATCCCAGTAATTGAAAGAAGAGACAATTATACTTTTTTTATTTTATGCATTCTATATACCCATAGATCAAACAATGAGCAAGAGTAGATGAATGGAAATATAAATATTCGAGAATAACAAAATATAGTTCATGAGGTTAAGGGAAGTGATGAAAACATTAGTACCTGCAATCCTTAAAAAAACCCCATGAATACAACAACAGAGCTCCACTTTGAGTTCCACATACAACCTTTTTACCATTCTGAGAATCACAAAGAAACAACTTTAATTCGGTAACCATGAAATTACACATGGAAGACTCGATTAACAAGAGCAGTTAAAAAAATAGTTACCTTCATTACCACCACAGATAGTAACTCATCTTCTGAAAACTCAGATTGTGATTTTACCTGTTAATGTAACAGGACTCATATGAGTACACAAAATAACATATGATAGTATACATAAAATCATACAGCCAAACTTCAAACTAGAATTCAATAAACTGGAATGACATTGCTATAATACATACTACTAGTGTATCATAAAGCAACTCACTTTATTCCTACGAAGATTGTTGACAGATAGAGTCCCGTCACCACTGCAAACAACCCAAGTAGTTAGTTCTGATTACCAAAACATCAATGCAACAAAGACTTCTGCTTAAAATAGAATGGGCAGAAGTAGCGCAAGGGAAGATAACTTCAGTGAGACACATAACATTAGCATTATTACTATAACACCAATGCACTAAGAAACAAATGGGTAGAAATGAAGTAAATTATCTAAGGCTTCATTTGGAACATGGAAATTTACTGAATTACTGCTGGAATGGAAAAGTTTCCTTTGAAATCCATGTGTTCCAAGCAGGGACTAAATGGCTAAAACTTCTTCATGAAAAATTATATAAGATGGTGTGTACCCAAGAAAGACTGATCTCTTTACATTTTTTTTTAAAAAAAAAGATTTCGCGTGCATACTGGGTGACATGCATCGATAAGGGTTTTCAGGCGAACAAAATTATTTACCTTGTTGCCAGTATTTGATTTGAGTCAGATACATATGTCATATCTGATATGTAATCTTCGTGACAGTGGAAGGTATTGCAGCAGGAACGTTCCCGAGTATCCCATACCTAAAATCGCACAGATATTTTACTTTAAATTGACTTTACCAAAGAGGCAAACTATAGTCAATAACACACAACACAATACAAATGTAAGCCCAAAAACAGATATACGTGGAATTTTGGTCAGGGCGGACTTTCTGCTTACTACCCAACCATGTGTATATAGGTATATTCTGGAATAAGAGGACCTTGGATAAACAAGCTTATCAATGATATATTTGCATCTCCTCTAAATGCACAGATTTTAAGAGTCAGTGATGGAACTAGACTATGCTCAAAAACCATGCAAAGTTAAACCAGACTGACTAATTAATACCTTAATGCAACCTTCATCATCACCTGAAGCAACAGTAGTTTCAGTAAGACAGACAAGGCGATTTATGCCATTCCTATAATATTTTAAGAGAGAATAAGATATTTAGTTCCACAAGCAAAATTCAACAAACGAAAAACTGCAAACTGACAAAACTTACTCATGTGCATCCTCCAAGCGAGCAATGGGTTTGCTAGTTTCCACATCAGAGGCAAGAATTGAGCAATCAGCAGATCCCGTCAAAATCACTGAAACATGGCAAAAAGTCAAGACAGCCCACAGTACATGGTTAGAGGAGCTAACAGATAAATGTATGTGTCTTCCTTCACATCCAAATTAGTTTTAAAATTCCATTGCGAACATGAAACCAGCACCATGCTTGAGCAAATAAGCACAGCAACAGCAGTAATCAGTAAAACTGAAAGTTGGTAATTAGTTATTACCATTTCCTGAGTCCACAAACCGGACAGCTCTACATGACTCCTTATGAGCTTTTGCCGAAAACAACCTTGAAAATCAAGAGAAAAAAGGACTATGCATCAATCCCCAGGATATCGCGTGGAGATGCAACAACTTTAACATAACAAACAAAAGCAACATAATAAAAAATAAAGAAAAGGAACTACTGGATGAGGATCGCATAGATCATGAAAATATGCTTAGTTTGAACCATGCAGATTTTATATCAAAATAAAAGTAGCGCTAAAACCCTGAAACACTTGGATATCAGGGAAACAAAAAAAATGTGTACATCATAACTAAAGACTGCATACAGCCGATCAACCCAGCACTTAGCATTTACTTTCTACAATAAACTGCTGAAAAGGCACCTAGTTCTACAAAACGCTGAAGAATACGTAAATTCCAGGGAAATCTCAAAATATGCATTAACAGCACGAACATATGTAGCTCAACAGGTGGTAATTCTTAAGTTGTTGAATCCAAAGAGCAAGAACCTAAAACTAACACCTAAAAATTAAACCCTAAACACTGGCACAATGATAGGTACAATGCAATCGCAAACTAACAGAGCAAGAGGCATAGTAGCGACTGTCGTGACTCGTGAGTACCTCTCAGGCTGCGACTCCGCGGCATACCGGAACCTGCAAAACCAGTTACATGAGAAGAGGTTACTTGGTAAATCATAGGTGGGGATGTAGTAGTAGTAGTATGAGCTAGGTATATCGGTTGGGGGCGTCTGTGGATCGTACAGGTAGAGCTCGCCGGTGATGAGGGAGGTGGCGACAAGGGAGGAGGACGGGTGGAAGGCGAGGTCGAAGGGCATCTCCTCGTGGAGGACCTCCATGGCGGCGGCGGTGGCGGCGGAGGCAGAGAGGGGTAGGCGGCGGCGCGACGGGGAAGGAGCCTTGGGGAGAAGAGCAACGCTAGCCTTGGGGAGTTGTAGCCTTGGCTGGGCTGAATACGATCGAATGGGCCTCAATTTAGGCCCAATTTTTTCTCCTTTTCTTTGTGTGAAAAATTATGACAGCGAAAGTTATAGTTATATTTACAGCGCAGCACACTTCGATAACATAATATAGTTTTTAAGTGTTTATATAATTTTTTTACCGAAAAGATAAGGGTCAAAGTTTAATTTTAAACAGTGTCCATAGCGATTGTTTGAGAGCGAAAATAGTACATCAGATGACTTTAAGTAGAGCTTCATGATACCGTATGATTTTCTTAAAAGTGGATTTCAAGGCTAGCAAATGAAGTATGTAATCCTCCATGAAAAAAAATCTAGCTATAAATCAGAACATATATATTTAGATTCCTAGCTAGATCTGTATGTCATAACCTTCACTCCTCTCCTATATAAGACTAGATTACTTATCGTGTGTTTCACATGTCACACTTATATACTACTCTTATTTTTTCTGATTAGTTCATATGAGAAAAGGCTAGCATTATGGTCTGCACGGATTTAGTGGCTAGCGTAGTTATAATTTTTTATATACAATAGCATATATAATTTTATATTTGTTGTTAAAAAATGTTTAAAATGATATTTTAAATTCCAATCTAACTTTAACAAATGTACATGTATGATATTTTAATTAATATAGTAATTCCTATATCAGACTCGTTTACTATTCTCTTATAACACAATAAATCAGAAATATATCAGATCTTCTCACTCTATAACTAAATATGGTATATTATATAACATATTTGTAAATAGTTTATAGGCTATTTCAAATAAGACAACATTGTTCCTTATCAACTTATTCCACCGTTATTGCTAATGGTTTGGGTTTTGTTGTTAAGTTAGTATACATTTGAAGATATAATTATTTTTTATGTAGATTGAGTATAGATCTATTTTTTTGATTAACGTATAAATTCTAATAATTTTAATTACCATAAAATAGTTTTAAATTGAACTCCTATGTGAACTCTTTTCTTAATCATATATATTTTTAACCTGAATTAAGTTATTTCTAATTTATATTTCTATTTGGACTCTTTCTTTCTCCTTATGTTATTTATATTTAATCTAAATTCAAAATATTTCTAAATTGTACTCCTACATGTTTTCTCCATAATTTTTATTTTAATATTTCTAAATTGTATCTATATGCATGCTCTTTATAATAATATTATTTATTTTTAATATTTCAAAATTGTATCTATATAGATTCGTATCTCAATATTTTTTTATTTTTAATTCATTTATCATAAATTGTATTTCCACATGAGTCTTCTTTTGATTTTCTTTATCTTCTATTCCGAATTTCAGATATTTTGAATTATATTTATACTTGTACCTATTTTTTTCTTTTATTCAATTAATGTAGGAATTTATAGGCCATTATATTTATTTTTAATTCAAATTTTAGATGTTTATAAATTGTATTTACTGTTATCTCAATATTAACTATGTTAAAATTTTGAATCCAAATTTTAATTTTTTTTTCTGAATTGCATTTCTACACTATCTTTTATCTCAATATTTTTTAATCAAATTTTTTGACTTTTTAAAATTGTATTTTTATATAGACTCTTCTTTTATTTTTTATCTTTCATCGTGAATTTCATATATATTAAAATATATTTTTACTTGGACTCTTTTTACCGTTAGAGTGGACATGATGACTCATTTTTTCTATTAATTTATTAAGATAATAGATGGACGACACACTTGGATTCTAATTATTTCTATGAAGTACAACATGCCTCTAATGGAAATGAGCTTAATGCAACCATTGCAACAAGTCAGATTGCACAAATAGGAAATGCCTCAATGTCAATTGTTAAAAGTCTAATATCCATTCATATGAATAAACAACTTGACAAATGCATTTTTTTAATATGAGCCGTTGTTCCGTACTGCAGTGGAATCTAATTGTCACATGCCTTTTTCTTTCGTATAAATAATACTTTTTAGTGGCGGAAAATCAGGGAGACACCCACCATTGTCATTCTGTCTGACCTCTTCTCTGATCTCTCGCCGCCGCAAGCAATGGAGTCCGCCGCCGTCGCCGTCGTGACGCTACCGTTCCCGACGCAGGGCCACCTGAACCAGCTCCTGCACCTGTCTATGCTGCTTGCGTCGCGGGGGCTCCCGGTGCACTACGCCGCGCCGGAGCCGCACCTACGGGAGGCCCGCGCGCGGGTGCACGGCTGGGGCGCGGAGGCGCTCCTCGCCATCCGCTTCCGCGCGCTCGACATCCCCGGCGGGTACGCCTCCCCTCCCCCGGACCCTTTGGCCCCGTTTCCGGCGCACATGCTGCCCTTCCTCGAGGCCTTCTGCGATGGCGCTCGGGCCCCACTCGCCGCGCTTCTTGAGGAGCTCGCCGCGTCCCACCGCCGCGTCGTCGTCCTGCACGACCGGATGGCGGCGTTCGCGGCGGTGGAGGCAGCGCGGCTTCCCTACTGCGAGGCGTTCGGGGTGCACTGCCTCGCCGCGTCGTACAATGTTGGGTGGGCGTACCCCGGCCACCGCCTGCTGGTCGAGCACAGCCTCGTCTTCCACCCGCCCGATGCCTGCGCGACCAAGGAATTCGTGGCGCTCGCCAAGCGGATGGGCCAGGAGCGCAGGCGCGCGGCCGTCGCCGGCATGGTCGTCAACACCTGCCGCGCGCTGGAGGGGGAGTTCCTCGACGTGCTCGCGCAGATCCCGTCCTCCGATGGCCACAAGCTGTTCGCCGTTGGGCCTCTGAGCCCGGTGCTACCTGACACGCGCGCACGGGGCTCACCGGAGGAGCACGTACCCTCGCGGCAGCACGAGTGCCTGAGCTGGCTCGATAAGCAACCGCAGTCGTCGGTGCTGTACATCTCGTTCGGCACGACGTCGACGCTCCGTGGCGAGCAGATCAGGGAGCTCGCCGCGGCGGTGCGCGGCAGCAACCAGCGGTTCATCTGGGTGCTGCGAGACGCCGACCGCGCGGACATGGACACGCGCAAGGAGGCCGCGCTCGTTGCGCACCGCCTCGCGGAGGCGACGGCCGAGCTCGGGGAGGCGATAGCCCGAGGGGTGGGCGTGGTGGTCACCGGGTGGGCGCCGCAGCTGGAGATCCTGGCGCACGGCGCGACGGCAGCGTTCATGAGCCACTGCGGGTGGAACTCAGTCATGGAGAGCCTGAGCCACGGCAAGCTCGTCCTGGCGTGGCCGATGCACAGCGACCAGCCATGGGACGCCGAGCTCGTGTGCAAGTACCTCGGCGCCGGCGTGCTCGTGCGGCCGTGGGAGAACCGGTACGACGTCACGCCGTCGACCCCGATACGCGAGGCGATCGAGAGGGCGATGGTGTCGGAGAACGGGGCGGCGTTGCGCTCCAGGGCGACGGCGATCGGGGAGGCCCTCCGCGCCGCCGTGGGTGAGGGCGGGTCATCGCGCCAGGAGATGGACGACCTCGTCGCCTACATGATGAGATGATCGCCGGCGCGCGCGGCAGTAGAGCTGAATTCCGCTGTTCGTGCCAAAAAGATTACTGTTTGTTTAGAAAACACTCTTTTGAGTCTTAATTGGAATAATTTCGTACTGGATTCGAGATAAATCTGGCTCTATTGGACAAATAATCTTAGTACCATGTTCTTTTGGTTCTCATCACACTGTAAGCAAAGATTTTGCTGGACACTATGTGATAATTTGCTCTTGTAATGAGAGAGTTAAGCACAAAAACATATACTTAACCTCCGTTTGTATTTCACTTTTGATTTTTACTGTTTTCACTTTAGCCACTAATAATTTAAAAAGTCAAAAGCTTGTATCTGAATATTGTCCAGGGCCAAGTATTTCCAAATAGAGGTAGTACAATTTTAAGCCAACATTTTAGAATATAGACCTTTACTATTTAAACGAATGCAAGTAAGCTACATAAAATTACAAATTTGATATATTTTCATTAACACAGTTATTAGATCACCGTATTTTCAGATTCAAACATATGCATTACACACTATCCCTGCTCTCTAGTCCTTAGCCTACACGACCCTTGTTTATCCTGGTTCAATGTTCATGGGAGGCCTGATGTTTTCATGGTCCTTTTTTTTTCTGTACACAGATACTATGATTAATTTTGAGAAATTTCCTTACCTACCATAATAATGTCCCTGAATTTTATCTTATCCCTTACACACTTTGAGTTTTAATTTTGCATCTATACACATTCCATTAGCTCACCGTCAGATGACAGTTATATTTTTCTAAAATAAATATATCATCACATTTTTATACTTATCGTGCTATCTACTTAATAAATCGTAATGTGATAAAATTTCAATTTATAATAATAATAAATCATTTAATTCCAAAATTAAAAATAAAAAATTCAAATTAATTCCATACATTAGTTTTAACAAGAAATCGAGAACCAAAATTATTTTTTTTATTTTGGTTCAAATGTTGGTAAAATGTTATACAAATTTCATCACATTTGATTTGATATTTATTTAAATTTTTAAATATAATTTTTCAAATTTTTGATCGAATAATTCCACCCCTTTGTTTTTACTACATATTCGTTCAAAAATTACTTTTCAAATTTGATGCAAAGTTTGTTTTTTAAAAAATTCAATGAAATTACATCTCAAAATTTTAAAATTTAAAAGTGCATATTTAGTTATTTATCCCTTACTATTTTTTCACAACTCAAATAATTCCTACATAAGAAATTTCTAACATTTAGTAATATGACAAGTAAAATAACACCATTTCCTAAAATAACTAACGGTTAGTTAACTAATGCAATGGTAATGTAAGGAATAAAAATACTTAGAGGAATATGAAGAAAATATTAAAAGTATAGAAGGGATTTCAGGACACGTAAATTGTCTCCATTTGCTTATGGACATCACATATAATTTTCTGAAAATTTTAAAGTAAAAATGGATGCTTTTTTTTCTCAATTACATTCCGAACCCGCCAAAACAGCAGCAGTGCAGCAACAAAAAAAAAACATCATCCAAAAACCGCAGAACCCAATCCCGACTCCTCCTCCCGCCGCCGCCGCCGCCGCGACCCGCCGGGATGCCGAAGGCGGCGGCCTCCTTCTCGTCCCTCCTCCCGCAGCTATGGCACCGCCCCGTCCCGCCCCCTCCCTTCCTCCACCACACCCTCTCATACTCCTCTGCCCTTCTCACCACCCCCCCCATCCGACGCCACCGCGCCCTCCTCTCGCACGCGGCGCCCCTCGCCGCCGCGGCAGTACCCACCTCCGCCGCAACAGCTGTAGAAGCCCCAGCATCCACAGCGTAAGCTACCCTCTTACCCTCAGACCAGCTGCGCTTCTCCTAGCGATAAACTGATGGGACTGACTGGTGGCATCCACTGCGCTGCAGGTATCCAGTTTATGGAAGGCTCTTGCCTTGCCCTTTGCAAGATGATCCTCCAAGGATCGAGCACCTCGTCGCGCGCGAAGACGATGTCGCCGTCGATTTCATCTCCAGGTCACTCAGCCTCCCACCTCTGTAAGCACCCCTACGCTTTCTCTTGCTTTGCCTTGTTCATGCGAAATTAGAAGTAGGCTGTATGAGAGTAAATGAGTAACATTGTGGGTGTGAAGGTATGTTGCAGATCTCATCAAGTTTGGGGCTGTTTATTATGCGCTTGTCGCGCCACAGCCGCCTCCTTACGCAGCTCCGGAGCATGTTAGGATTTTTAGAGAGGTGACTGAGCCTTCAGTCCTTCGCCGTAGGGCGTCCATTAAAGGGAAGACGGTGAGGGAGGCGCAGAAGACATTTAGGGTGACAGACCCCAACCAGCGCATTGAGGCTGGCACATATCTGCGAGTTCATGTGCATCCCAAACGGTTTCCCAGGTAAAAATTTGAACTTTATAATGCATTTCCCTCTATGAGCCTATGAACTCTTACTGGTCTGTGTTTTGTCTGATATTGTCAGGTGTTACGAAGTTGACTGGAAATCGAGGGTAATAGCAGTAACTGATAATTATGTCGTGCTTGACAAACCAGCTGCAACATCAGTATGTTTCTCTGTTCTTTCCTTTTCCTAGCTTGTATCTCACACAACCTCATAGATTTTTGTTTTGAAGGTCAAACATGAGAATATTGGATATGTTTCTGCAAGTAATTACCTGGTTTATTTAATTACTTACCACATGTTACTTGAGTTTTCACATTGTCCCTGAGTATGTAACCCATCTTGATAAACTGATGATTGGTTCACAAAACTAAAGTGCAAAAATAATAGAAACCAGGATCATTCATTAAGAGTATTTTTTTAGTTCTTGGAGTTGAAGGTTTAAGAAACCGTCCAATTAATGCATTTAGTCTATGACTAAGCTTTTACTATACTTACCTAACAACCTTTTTCATGTTTTTTTCATGTAGGTGGGAGGAGCAACCGATAACATTCAGGAGTCCTGTGTGGTTTTTACTTCACACGCGTTAGAATTAGAAACGCCTTTAATGACAACTCATCAAATTGACAACTGTTCTGAAGGCTGGTTTGTCTCTTACCATCTTACTTGTACAACTACATATACCTTACCTGTACAACTACATATACCTAACTGTATAATTTAATTAATGTATGCCATGCTTGTTGTCACGTGTTCTAAACTTTGCAGTGTGGTATTATCTAAAACTAAGGAGTTTTGCTCGGTTTTCCATGGAATGATAAGGGTATGCTACTTTATTGATGACTATGATATAATATGGTATTTGTGCCTCTTGTGATGATATTAAACTTTTAATTCTGTCACAGGAAAAACAGGTTAACAAACGTTACCTTGCACTTACTACATCACCTGTGTCTACAGGAATAATCACACATTATATGCGTCCTATTAATCGTGCTCCTAGATTAGTTTCAGAAGGTAACCCTTGAACTGCAGTTTATTGTTTCAACAAGCTTCGGCAATAGTCCCTTCATGGGTGGGTGACTGGGTGCTAACATTGTTTGCTCTAGTGCTTTCACAGCTCCTAGATTAGTTTCTGCTGTGCTTATGTTTATGTTACAATTTGTACAGATATTACGGTTTGGGTGAGATTCTTTTTTCTTTTTGTACTCAAACATATATGTAGTCACATGGAATTGTAAATTGTAGGTTTTCATCAATAGTTATGAACTTTTTTTGAAAGCGTTATTGAACTAACTGTTTACGACACACCTATTGTACACTGCATCATTTCTCATTAGGCTTGTGCTTTGCTTACTGGATATTAAACAATTACAAAGATCCCTTGATATGATTAAAACTGGGATGCTTCACACTTCGTGTGCTTTTGGCTTGACTAGTATCATATAGAATTCTGAACTAGTCTCTGTTGCCTTTTTGTGTTCTGGTCTTGGATGTTTCTCCTCGCATGCATGATTAAAACTGGGATGCTTCACACTTCGTGTGCTTTTGGCTTGACTAGTATCATATAGAATTCTGAACTAGTCTCTGTTGCCTTTTTGTGTTCTGGTCTTGGATGTTTCTCCTCGCATGCATATATCAGAAATTTCCAATCCCTGTTAGTAGATTAATGGTCTTTCCATACTTAAACAGATCATATTAAAGGATGGTATCTTTGTCAAATGGAGATATTAGATTGTAAGAAGGTCCCATGGCCAAGCTCGCTGATCAGAAAAGTCCATATAGTGGACAACTGTGGTTGGCCCCAACAGGAGGCTGCCTATGAATGTAAAATCAATCTCTTGACAGGGAAAACTCATCAGGTATATATTTTCCAAGATGCCAGTCCTAAATGCTAGTAATTATTATATTACTAAAGATTATTTTTATTTTCTGATGTTGGAGTTCTCTTTGTATGAACAACTCAGGGGCACTTTTTTTTTGCTTTTATATAATGTAAAAGATTCATGACTAGCAAGCTCTCACTTCGAATAGGATACTCTGATTTAAATTGTGAAGTACTTTTGCTTTATTCTAATTTTAAGATTTAGGTAAATCAGGTTGTAAACATGGACCATGTGGGTCAGTGGGTAGTAGTTTCCAGTATTCTGGTGCTTCTTTTGGTACTCCGAACTAGTATTTGAAGCTTCTGGTAAAAGAAAAGGAAAATGTGGGGTAACAGTACCATTGCGGAAGCTAAACCTGCAGCTGTTTCTTGTGTTCATTCATGGTCCAGCACTAGTTACGTTGTTGAATACTTGAATTGAATGAGTTGTCAATATGTTATTGTTTTATTTCATTCAGTGGTACTATCCTTGCCAACAATGAATTTAATTGCACATATATCATGTTAAGAGTGTAAGTAGATGATATGACATGCAGATACGAGCACAACTTGCTGCTATAGGCACTCCAATTATTGGGGATTCTGCCTACATGACGGCAGCAATGGCAGCAATAACTAATCCAAGCATAAACCCATTTGGTAGAGGGAGGCTGAACTATGATAGTGAAGAGGAAAAGGCAGCTGCTGTTGAAGCCTGGATTTCTTGCCATGGCAAAGAACCAAAATCAGTAATTGGCCTACAAGCATCTGAGATCTCATGGGGTTATGAAGGTGAACACCATTCTTATAAGGCAGGGGTTCCATGGTGGAGGCAAGATGCAGTTGAATCTGACTTGATCTGAAGAAGAACAATATATGAGAATTTCAGCCCTGAAACACTGTCCCTGAAACCTTGGGGTGGCTCATTTTTTGTGTTCCCGCAGAGATCGGATCTCAGAGGTTATTTTTCCGCCAAAGAGAAACATAACGAAATATGCCAAATACGAAAACCGATGTTTGGTTCAGAATGCGTGGTGCCACCAATGAAAAGCTTACACAGTGAAAATCTTCTGACGTCCTTCCAAAAATAACTTGCTACAGAATGTTCTACATCTCGGAACTTACTGACAGAGCTGAGATGTAGCTGTTGTAACTGGGGTGGAGTTTGCTCATTTGCTCGTTTACAACATGCAACATTTTCCTTCTTGAGTGTACTTTTGTCAGAGTTTTCCTAAAGTGTTGTACATCTTTATAACTTGTATCTTGACACTAACTTGTTCTGGCAATTTTGTACTGTGTCGAGATTGTTTTCTGCTTCAGATGGCACTGTTTATAGGTTGAATGAAATAGAGGTTTCACATCTATGGTGCACTGTTCACAGCTTTTGTTCTGTGCAGGTAAGGCCCAAGTTGAATGTCGGCCGAGACTTGAAAACTGTCCTGCTATTTTTTGGGCCAGTGCTGAACTGTGTCGATGGATTCGTGAATGCTGACGGCTTCTGCTGCCGATATTTTATTTATATTTTTAATTAAAATATTTATAAAAATATTCTTTGTTTAAAAAATTTATAAATTTATATTTCAACAATAAAAAAAGAATAGAAAGAGTGTGATATAAATAAAGATCTATATTTAAATATAAATGCTTGAAAGCAGTTATTGATGTGATTGTATCGTGATTGGAGGTTTTCAGCTCTAGACTATCCTAATTTTTTTACAATAAAAGATTGTGATGTAGCATACTACGAATGCTCACTGAGAGATTTTTTTAAAAAAATACCCCACCAGATAACATAAAATAACGTGATAAACATTTATTATCATACGCTAATGGTGGGGCAACGGGGCTAGAAAAATTTGCAGTCATTTCTCTTGCCGCCTAGCCGAAAGCGTTTTTTCCATGGCAAAGGGTTGCCTGTAAAATGCACTGTAGAACGCGTGAGAGAGGGATAGCCTGTCGTTTTTGCGAACGACCTCCTTATAGCTCTCTAATTGGGTGTTTTTCTCTCTAGTGGCGAAAAATTACCAAGTCCGCCCATAGGAGAAAAGAGGCATTATTAATTTTGCAAATGAGCTCCTTAACGCTCTCTATTATAATATTTTTGTTCATACCATACAAATATCGATTTTTTTTAATAAATATATTTTCATTTACATATTTAATTGTAAAGAAAATTTGAAAGTATGTAGAAAAAATAATTAAGATGCCTGAAACATTATTAAATAAAGAGTCGGATTATTAATAGATTCGCACGTGGATGTTATTTAGATAATAGTGACAAAAATATTACACGGTTAGTGAGGTGTTTACATGTTATGGGACATAACATATATGCATTATAAATAATATAACGGATAACACGGTATAAACGCCTATTTGAAATCTATGGATATCGTCATCTATTGTGCATTTATAATTACCCATTATTAGAGGAGCCGACTCTTCTCTCGTACTCCACTTTAATCTGCATATATTGGTCAATTGTTTCAAGTCATATGATCTCTACGGAGTTATACGGTGATTTCTTCATATTTATCTATTGTTTAAATTCACATCTTATTGGTGGTTTTTGTAGGAAAAAAGTGCATATATAGCTATTATAGTTATGGTCATAACAAAATTAAAATAAATTAAAGAGATATATAGTAAACTTATAACAAAATCATCATCAAGAATATTTAGACAAACAAAGTACCATATAACAAAAGTATTGTCACTTATTAATCTCGTCACCTAATAATGATTACCACAAACGTACTTAAGACGCTCCCGTTATGGAGATAGTACAAGAGGTTGCAGCCTTTGGTCTTACCATTCAGCTTGCCGACGTCGTTCATACTCCTCCTTCCTCGTCGTGTGATGTTCATTTGTTTGTAAGAGAGAAAACCAATAGCACTCGGAGAAACAACGGTTAGGGTCAAATACTAGATTTTCTATATGAACCCATCATTTCGTGAATCTCGCAAAAAAATTATTAGTTCAAAAAAAATATTATGGTAAGAAACAATTGAAAAAACATATGCATACAATCCATACCTCATAAGAATAGATTAGGTATTGGAAGAATCTCGTCCCACGAGTATTAGGGTCCCAAGATGTTATAAGTTGACATCAATCACCACTTATATAGAATGGACGGTCACATCAAGATGGAATTAACCAAGCAAAGGATCCTTTCTCCAGTTGGGATCCTTAGTGAAAGCACACTTAACAGCCATTGTTCTTTGATGCTATAGGAGATAGATCAAATAGATGGTGTAGGATTTGCAATGGTATTAGCGGGCAAAAAACTTGAACTTCATTATGCATACAGAGGTCTTATATAGTGTGGGTTGTGTTGGGTGTAGAAGACATGAATAAAAACATTAAAAATGATGCGACATTCATGCATAGAAAGTGTTGTGACTGTAAAATACTTTAAACATGACGTGATATTAACGCACCAAAAGTTGGTCATCAGGTTGTGTTGAAAGCGACGTGATGGTCACGCGTCGAAAGTTCTCTGGCATCACTGAGCATTGATTGTGACTCGGCAGACATGCGTATAGTAAGAAGTAAAGGCACCGAAAGTTGGTTGTTGTATGCTACGGACAGTCATGTGCATACAATAAAAAGTGAGAGCGACGTGTTTTTAATGCCTAGTAAGTAATGTAGATACGCAGAGCCAAAACAGTTAATACAAAGCAACATAAATGGTAAGTACAAATAGAACGATATACTATTAGCCAGGGGCCTACCATCTACCCCTCTTTGTCCTCCTACCCTATACTCACACATGACACTTAGAGTAGGTGAAGCAGTCGGCTGGGATGCCATAGTTATCACGAACTTGTTGCACATGCGTTAAAACATGCGGCTTCTGTGTAAGGTAATGAAGCTCCAACAAGTTAAGAGAAGACGAGCACACCCTGATTTATCATGAGGTCATCATGATCGAAGGAGTCATGTGTCCATCGAGAGGTGGCATGCCTATATTCCTCCACAACTGTAGAGATATGTGATGGTGTAGCTTGGAACACCGTGAGAAAAAATAGTTGAGCCATGCAAACTAGAATATCGTGAACCGAATGAAAATATGTACTATGCGACAAACCTAAAAACCCTTGTATGGATGTTTCCGCTCCACGTGGTGATGTCTTGGCTCTTTGTGTCGATGTCCCCGCTACGGAGGAAGCAAGGTACGACATAGCGAAAGTTATAAAAAATATAATTTATTTAACAACAGTGTCGTATGCTAAGAAGAATATAGTATATTTGAGAGGTGGATAGACAAAGTTAACTTTAGGTTTTGCTCCTACAGGGCGGACTCTTGCTGTTACCGTCGCTATAGAATGAACCATATCGATGGTATGATAGGTAAGAGCACAAAGGACATTACGTATTGTATTACATATCTTGCCAAAGATAATCCTCTGCTCGTTCTCTGTCAGCACAACCCCGACCTTCAACCATCGACACGTAAACTCAAGCTTCCTATCAACTTGCCACACAGCGTCAATCTATTTGATATGATATGTCATATATAAAATACATATTAAATTTAACTAAGATACGAAAAATTAATTGAATCAAAGCGCAGAAGAAGTTATGCTCATGATGTCTAAGGTACATGTGTCGCACACCGGTTGCATGTGGTTGCGGATCATCGAGATTGAATGTCACACAAGTGTGGGTATGATGATGGTACCAACTGAAGTACGCTACGTACGACGTCTCTGTGTGCGGGAGCTGCTCCTAGATGACTTTCTTGACCGCCTACAATTAGTCATCGACATACTTTTGGAGATGTGGAATCCATAAAGTGCCAACTAAGTGTCCCTGTTGATTATACCTAGTTACAATAACGGTGTTAGAATATGTACAAATTATATAATCGTATGTTCAATTTTGTATTAATACTTACTGGTGAACGTTGGTCGGTACAGTCGGCACGACTGGTAGAGGGTACAGTTGACGAAGACAAAACTATTGCAACACGAGCTGTGGATGGTGCATCTCGACAAAGATGTCAAAAATCATTGGCTAAGTCGTCAACCAGTAGGCTTGGTCATGTGTGTATAGAGTCGAAAGTTTAAGTGGTGTACGAGATTGCAAGGCTATACGACTCTGGACGACGTTGATCGGCTGCAATCGATCGATTTGCAGCATGATGCCTGAATAGGACCTCATAACCTACAAGTAGGCCCATTATCGCTATAGCGCATAATAGGTGTTAGCTGGTCATTTTTTAAGATATGAGCACTAAACAAACACATTACGTATCTAACAACAACATCACACTGTCCCCATTATGAGAAAGTTCTTGAGTTGCCTCTGTGTGTACATGCCATTTATCATAGACAATGTGGTCCACCACTCGTCGACCGATAACGAACCGCTCGGCCGCCTAGAGCTGTAGAAGTAATTGACATTCAATAATCAACAAACCTGGGTCAGTCTTCGTGCATGCATCATAAAGACCCAGGTATGTCACTATGAGGACAGCGGATCTCCATCTCCACTGAGATACGCTCTCCTCCTCAGCATCGGCGATCACTTGAGTGTTGTAGATAAGACTCTTGTTCACCACGTGGGCGGCCATGCTAGTGAACATCACCCTGTCAAAGAGCCACAATAGGTATGTCTTGAAACTCCATCGCACTGAGTAGTTATCGGCCTCAGGATGGAACTGGTAGAGCTGTACAAGGAGAATATTATTTCCATAAATAATTAATTAGATCTAAATACGTATATAATAGCATAGGACTGCTTTACCTACAGTGAACTTATGTAGCCACATTTGGGTGTGGTCGTCCGTGGTGTAGCAAGAGAGTGTGCCCAAAGTTGCAAGACCAGACAAACGCTGAACATGAGTGAAACGCTCCTAGATATCATCACACCATCTCTAAAGTCCGTAATCGGACCTACTATGTCCTTCACGAGAGGAACACCCAAAAAGTAGGAGACGTCCTAAAGCATAGAAGCCATCTCCCCGCATAATGGGTGGAAAGTATGCATCTTCAGCCTCCAGCAGTCTAGAAGTGTTATGAAAAGAGACCGATTTGTGAACCACCAATTCACCGAATACTTATCGTGTGCTACGACCTTGACTAGTATGTACAACAGAAATAGGCTAGCCTCACGTAACCTAAAAAAAGATAACATATGTATTATCGACTAGAAATCATATTTAAAATTATGGCAAATAACAATATTATCTCTTACTTAGCATGAAATCGAGGGTCCATACAGTAGATATAACGAAGGGCGTGAACGGAGGATGGTCAGCATGGCGTTCTCAACCGTTGAGAGGTATAAGCGGTGTGACCGATTGAGGCCACGATCTAGCAGCTCCGCTGTCTGTTATGTCATACCTATATTTAAAAAGTTAGCACAATTATTAAAAATTAAAACATAATTTAGCATAATTATTGAAAATAAAAATATAACTTATAGTTCATATAACTGACAATAATTTTTTATCAGATAAAATGAACGCAATCCATAGGTGCGTTGTGCTACGGGTTTCAAATCCCTAGTTCCATACTCTACTTTGATGTTAGATCTGCTTAAGAATCAAAGTTTTATCAACTAAATCAATCCACTTTCTACTGCTGCTACATTGAAAAATCAAATGGTTGATCATATTGGTTTTAGGAAGTTTTATGCCTCTATGCAAACTTTGTTTAAAATAATGTTAAGAAATACAATTAGAAAGGTGTTCGCGCCGGATCTCGTGCGCCGCGGCGTAAACACGCTGACGCCTGGGAGGTCTACTTAGCTCCAATACAGGCCGATCGACTTCTCTCCATGCCTCGAGGTACGCGCGCCAGGGGCCGTGGGGTTCGATCGGCTTTGGCGCGACGGTACGGGTATGGGCATGCCAGTCAATTTGACCTTGTAATTGACAAGAAGGTAAGACGAACAAGTCTGTCAGACGGTGGGCCGATACAGGCGCTCGTTATCGACTGACTGTCGATAGGATCGGGATGGCCATCGGCCGCGTCCGGAAGGCCCTTCGCTATTGGCTGTTTACCGATAGGAATTGAGAAGCTCTTCAATCAGCTGGGGAGCCGATGAAGGCGTGGACATGTGTCGATGAGGGATCGGCCAAAGAGCCGATGGAGGAACCGGGATGTACTCAGAGGATAGCAAAGCGCACAAGATCCCTCCGGATAGTCGACAGAAGTTGTAGCGGTCATCCATCGGCTGGAAAGCCAATGAAGACGTATGTGGAGTGATAAGGAAAAGCATATAGACGCATCGACTGCGAAGCCGATGCCGCTCTGGAGATGGCATCACGATGACCCGTCGCCCGCCGTGACAACGCCATTAACACCGAATCTCAAAGATCGGAACTAACCAAGACAGTACAAGGCCGAGGCCAACAACGATAATACGGAGGACGCCGGATCGGCCGTGCTGAAGTAAAAACAGGAGCGAACCCATCGACTAGCTGAGTCGATGAGGGGACGCCTCTCTGAAGACGGGCACGCATCGGCTGGAAGACCGATGTGCTTGGCGTTGCACATCAAAGGACACCTTTAAAGGCTGGTGCGTATCGGCCAAGGGACCAATACGCTGAGCGTGAAGCTCAGAACATGGATAACTCATCGCTAACACTCCGATGAGACGCCGTGCAGAAAACTATAAGCCTACAGCTCCACCTACCATCGGTAGCCCCATAGGTCGAACCTAACCGATGCAGCACGAGACCGACGATGGTGGAGGGAGCTTGATAGACTGATAGGGCCAATACGGATGTGATACGATACATCTGATCGCCCTAAAAGGTTGAACCTAACCGATGTAGCCTTAGACAGAGAAGAACATATCGAGATAGTGGTGGGACTTACCCTTTCGCCGGAGATCGAACTTAACCGATGTAGCCCCGCGTCGAGAGCTAGAACCCGTCGGTAGAAACCTAGATGAACTAGGGTGGCGATGCGCCAAAATTATATTGATCGAGAGATAATTTACATGTCTCCAGGGGTCTGATATTTATACCTTGGGTTTATAGAGTCCGACGCATTTTCAACCATCGGACGTTATTTCCTAACAAAAATAAAGGAACATATCTCTAAAGAAGTTAACTAACTAATTAAAACTTCCTAATTAGATAAAATTACAATTTACAACGATAAAATAACCTGCCATGGATTCCACGGCTCCTTCGTAAACTCGGTCTTATCTAGATAGTCTTCCAATCTAAAACCGAGTCTTTCTTTGCTACAATCCGATCGGCTTCTTCACTGTAGTGATTGGACATCTCCCTAGCCGATCGGCTTTAGGCTGTCGACCATCGGGCTGTCCAGATTTTGGTGTTAACAAAAGGATATATTGAATATATATGAAGTGCAAGAGGTCTCTATGATAAAGCAATTTCAATAAGGATAATCATTTTTTACCGTCACTAAAGATATGTGGCCAGTAAATCATCAAAAGAAAGGTGCATGACAGTGGCTTTACATTATATTGATGATAAATGGAAGCTAAAAAGTTACCTTTTGAGGTAATAATAATCTTTTGTTATATTCCAATACTTATATACATATTTGTTTTTTTCTAATGTAATACTAATCTTGTCTTGTCTACTTATCAACATTTTCTAGATTTATGTATGTACCACATCCACATATAGCTGACGTCCTAAATAGAGTCCTTCATGATATGCTTAGTGATTGAAGGATTGAGAAGAAGGTGTCTACCGTCATTCTTAATAATTACAACAACAATGATAATATGACGAAGGAAATGAAAGATAAGATTATTCTTGCTTCTCTTATGTTAAAGGGTAAATTGATGTAGATGTGTTGTGTTGCATGTATCATCAACTTAATTGTGAAACATGGAATGAAAGTCATGAAAGCAGTAATTGGGAGGGTTTGTGACAATGTTGGGTTTTGGGCAGCCACACCAAAAAGTCATGAATATTTTGAAGAGTCTATTGTCCAAGAGGGCATTAAATATGAAAAAAATAGCTCTTCTACATATGTTATGCTTAGCACTTCACTGAATTACAATTGCCTTAAAAAAAGAAAAAACTTTGTGTTCCTTTTCAGCCTATAAAGGAAGATTGAGTTTTTGCTAATCAGCTATGTGATAGTTCAAAATTGTTCTATGACATCACTAGGCTATTATGAGGCACTTCTTATGTCATAGTCAACCTATTTGTTCTATAGTATTTATTTAGCAATTAAGAAATGACACATTAGTGATAACTCTATTGTAGAAAACATGTCCGCAGCCATGAAAGCAAAATTTATGAAATACAGGATAGATGTTCATGGCTTGATGGCTATTGCTATAGTTAGATCTTAGGTATAAAATAACATTTTGTTATGGTACATTTAGAGAGATTTATGGAGACGAAAGGATGGCTACATAAGTTGAGAAAGTTAACGTTTTGTTATGTGATTTGGTAAAGGAATATCATGGTTCTATGGAAGGTTTTGGCACAACCGATGCTATTGGAGTTAATAATAGTAGCAATATAGAGCAAAATGAAGGGGATGTTGCAGCTTTCAACTTATTTGACTAATACTCATCTTCTAAATTAGTTGAGCCAACAACTTACCTTAGCATAGAGTTAGATTTATAATTAGAAGAGAAAATGATAGACCAATAAAATTGGACATCATTAATTTGTGTGTAATTGCAGAGGTGAAGTATGGAACTTTGAGAACAATTGCTTGAGTCATTATGTCAATTCCGATTACAATAATAGCATCCGAGCCTTTCTTTAGTACTGGTAGGAGGATCATTAGCCTAAATAGAAATAAACATGCCCTAAAAATGGTAAAAGCTATGATGTGGATGTAAGCTTGGTCTCACGCTGACATGTCAGGTGCGTATGTTACATTTAATTCAACATTCTATTTCCTTTCATTTATTATCGCTCTAACTATTGAATAATCTATTTGATCTTAATGCATTGATGACTTGTTGAGGAGTTTTTTATGTTTTTCATTTTAACCAAATCGGAGTAACCATTCCTAGTGTTTTTCATTTTACCCAAATCATTATTCTCACATGTAAGCCTAACCTATTGTTTTTTTGTTGCTATGATGATTCTAAGTCTTATATAATTGATTAATGGTTTTATATGGATGGCCAAATATTACGATAATATATGAATATTTATGACTCTAAATATAATGAGTTTGAATGAATGATTGCTGGCCTGTATGTGTGTATTGTTGTTGTAAAAAGTGTTCTCGTTACTGTCAGTTTTTTGAATAATTATTATCGCTGTATTGTTGCCCATACGGTGTTTTGGGTGTGAATTCGAAATATCAATATTAATATATTATTTGATGTTGTACGAGCATACTTGCAGATGCCCTGAGACCTACGAGTGACCCACGGGTGCGGGTACGACATTTCACCGTGTTTTGAGAGCAGTGTTGCGGGTCTTGTAGATGCTGGGTTTCGGCTCCACCCACATCACATCCGACTCATTGCTTGACCCAACCCCAGTGGTGAAAAAATGGGCCAACCTCCCCTCCCCGGAAAGAAAGCCAAGCCCAAAGCGTAAGCGTAGGTATAGCACCACCGCGCACACACACCGACACACCGACCCCACTCCCCATCCGGCTCCACCTGCCATCCACCCAATACCCCCTCCCACACACGCCGTGGCACCTGCTCACGCGGCAACTTCCCCGGTGGCGGTGGCCCCACTCCCGAAGAAAAATTAGGGGTTGTCGAGAGCTCGCCTCTCCCGAACACCGCAAGGCCCAGCGAATACCCACCCGCATACAAAAACGCGAGCAGAAAGGAGAAGCGAGGAGAAGCAAAGCGAAGAGAGGAAAACAAAGCTTATCTCTGCCCCCCTCCCCTCCCTAATATCTCTCTCTCTCTCTCTCTCTCTCTCATAACCACACCCTCTCCCCGCCGCCGCCGCCGCCGCCGCGGCGGGAGACATCGCCTCGCCGCCCCCGGTTTCATCCGCCCGTCTCCGGCGATCGCTGGTGTCTAGTCCCCCCTTCCTCCACTTTTCCCGATCCGAAGTTTCGAAAAAAGGGAACCCGTGGAAATACCGAGGAAAATCGCGGAAATTCTTTTTGTAAATCGCACGGGTGTTTGCCCCTGCTCCTTGAGCCCCCTCCCGCCTCGTGGTTCGCCGGCGACGGCGATCGCATCGGCAAATAATCGCCGCCCCTTCTGGGCCAGCCATCCCCACCCCCACCTCTTCGCGGTCCAAACCTTCCGCCTTCTATCCGGGAGACGAGGCAAGCGGGCGACGCCGTCCTCTCGCCGGCGGCCGCAAGAGGTGCGTCTCCTTGCCACCTCGCGGGTTTTTCGCGGGAATTTGTGGGCGTGTTTGTTGGGTCTAGGAAGTGGGGGCGCCCTCCGCCGCGCCGATTTGGACCGCCCCGCGCCCGATCCGCGCCCGGGGCGGCTCGATCTGGCCGCAACCCGCGCTGATCTGCACGGCGTGACGCGAATCGATCGGGATTTAGGGTTTCGGAATCCAATCCGAATTCCTCGCGCTCGAGGCTGCTCAGCGACGTGGTGCCCTCCTTCCGCTCGTCGATTTTGAATAGAGTGGGGTAGAGTTATTTCTTCCCTTGGAGAGTTCAATCCATTCAGCACTAAAATAATCAAGCCATAACAAAAGCATGAGAAAACAATAGGATTAGACCTGATCGCCCCATTTGAGGTGCTAAATGTTGGTCAAGAGCTACTCGAGTGGGCTTCTAAACTAGCTTCATTTGATGAACTGCAGGGAGTGATAGTCTGCTGAGGTTGTGAAAGTTTTTCATGTGTCGTCATGGCATTCTTTAGCAACTCTGGAAGCAGGGCTGATTCAGGAGGGTACAACCTGAATGAGAAGGCTGAGGACGAAGCTGCCTATGAGTCAGTTGGGGACAGGGATGTCGACTTGAACTCTAGGCAATGGAATTTAAATGAGAAGGCTGAGGATGCCTACCATAGTGATGAGGAGCAGTATGAAGGTGGCCGCTCAAGCCTGAACTCTTCAGAGAATAAATTTGGGCACAATGACCGTAGAATAGGTGGGCCTTCTGGCCCATGGGGTGCAAACTTTTTGAAGGATTGCCGACCCACACAGACAGCTAAGGAAGAGCCATTGACTAGTGACAGGGGAATGGAATATGGGTCGGTGGCTAGTTCACATGACGACATGGATGCTAGCGGAGAGGATGATGAGCTGAATCGAGGGCATGGGGAGGTGCCTGCTGAGGAAATGCTCTCTGATGACTACTATGAGCAGGATGGAGAGGAGCAAAGTGATTCATTGCTTCGTGGTGGGATGCGCAACCCAAGCTGTTGCACTTCTGGGGCTGCAGCAGAATCTGTCTCCTCAAGACAAAGGAAGCTGACAAAATACAATGCTTATGCTGATGAAGATGATGACGAGTACAATGATGAGAATGATGATGAAGACGATGACGCAGATGGTATACTTATATCTGGAAACTTGTGTTAGCCAAGCTGATCAGTTACTGTTTTGGCATGCCGCTTAGTTTCCTATACAATTCATCATTGATCGACAACTTCGTTCTTCCTTTTTTTTTGCAGAAGATGATCCAGATGATGTGGATTTTGAGCCAGAAAGTTATACCGAAAAAGCTGCTGATAAGGTTATTTATTGACTCAAATCCATGGCTCCACATGTTGTAATATTGTCTGCCTATTAAGTTACATTGTTATCTTATTATTTAAGCTGGGTGGTCTAGTAATAATTTGTTGCCACTATGTATAAGATATGTGCGATGCTGCCAAGTTGTTTGGTCATTTCGTGCTTACATTTTCAGGAATATTCTGGCCAGTATCTTCTTTCTTGAAACAAGAATAGAAACACTGTCCTAGTCTTCAAAAAAACCACTATAGTTGAACTTTATGTTACTTAGTATTGATTGTTTCTTAAAAAAACACATTAAATATCGATAACTTTCCCTTGAAGCATCTGAAAAGCAATATATGAGAAATTGGTAGATGGGATGAGACACAGAAACAAGCAAGAAGGGATGGGAGTGAATCAAAGCTTGGAAGGTTGACGAACCTCTGTTCTTGGTATTCTTGAAGAGGGTCATTTAATGCATTAAATAGTTTCCCTTGTGAACTGCACCTGTCAACTGCAGTAATGCAGTTTAAACTCTTAGCTTGTCATCTGTTGAATTTGATTTATTTTCTTACTCTAGCAATTTGGTTGCATTCACATGTGTATTGCATTTTATTGGGTGAGATTATGCTAACTGCACACCATTAACATTTCCATTTCTTATTTTATAAATTATGTTGGACGTCTGATGACAAGTGATATGCATTCCTTTTCTCCTTTTCAAATCTGTAAGTTTCAATCAGTTTATTATCAGAACTTATTGCATAATATTGTTTTATCGAGTTATTTTCTTCTGAAATGCTGATGATATTGAATTATTTTGTCATTGTAGTTTAGGTATTTCAGCACTCTTGATCAGCAAATGCTAATTAAGGTTACTTTCTTTTGTAAAACTAAAATTTCAGGATAAGTTTGTGGATAGTGAGAACTCTAACGAAGAAGAAGATGAGCTTGAGCTCTCGGATGATGAAGAAGATGATTTTGTTGAGAATAAGAGGCAATGTAAGCGACTTAAGGTCGGTGGAACTAAAACCTCCAAGGGAAGAAAGCTTCCCTTGCAGGCTCAACGCAAACAAGGGGTGTCTTTTTCAGATGAAGATTCTTCAGGAAAAGACTCTGATGCTCCCAGTGATACTGATCTTAGTCACCAATCAAAAAAACCTGATAAGTTGCATCAGAAAACTGTAAGCCGCAAGGATGTTTTCTCAAATGTCGATTCTCATGAGGTTCGAACTTCTGGGAGGAGGAGGACAGCTAGAAATATCTCCTATGCTGAAAGTGAAGAAAGTGATGATAGTGAGGAAAAGTTAGTTAAGCAACAAAAGGTGAGAATTTGATCGGTTATGTATGAAAGAAGCATTTGAAACTCGTTGGAATCAAAACAGATGACTGAAATGCCATTAGATGATTCGATGTTGTTGTTTGCTATGTTCTGGACACTCCTTTTTTCCTGCTTGGTTGCAGCATGAAAATAAGATTTTTGTTGGTTGGAGTTCCTTTCTGTTTTATTCCTTTCGTTATGGCCATCAAACTTTTATTATAAGTCACTTGGCTTTTAACTGTGTCCATAACATTGATTCATATGTGATGTGCATGTCCTTTTACAATTTCCTTTCTTTTTTTAAATAATCACTGTACCTTGACACATGTTCATATATTTAGGTCTTGAAGGAGGACCCAGAAGAGGAAGAAGGAGAAACAATTGAAAGAATCCTTTGGCATCAGCCTAAGGGTGTTGCTGAAGAGGCACTGAGGAATGGCCAATCAACTCAGCCTACCGTGATTAGCTTCACATCAGATGTGGATCAACCATGGGATGATGTAGAATTCTATATAAAATGGAAGGGCCAATCATTCTTACATTGTCAGTGGAAGACATTATCTGACCTCCAAAACGTTAGGATGCACCTGGATATTTATTTCTGCTTATAAATGTTCACTGTCTTTGGTTTTCACTTTATCTTGCTTCTCTTAAGATATGATTTTATGTTACCTTTTAAATGGCAGGTTAGTGGATTTAAAAAAGTTCTAAATTACATGAAAAGAGTTACTGACGAGCAGAGGTACAAGCGATCGCTATCACGCGAGGAGGTAACTAAAAGAATTGATTTTGTATTATCAATGGTGTAACTCCACAGATGGTGACCACCACATATCTATATCCAGTAAATAAATGCAACTATAACCTGAATGTAAGGGGTGCAAAAGAATGTGTAATGCTAAAAAAGGAATTACTTTTACTATTTGTCATAATATGTTCACTAACTACTACCTGATTATGGCACAGTAATCATGTTATGGCATTTGGGGCATGTTTGGTTTGATATTTTGATGTTCATGCTAGCTAATGCTTGGCTTACCAAAATTTTGCTACTCTTAACAGAATTTTGCCTATGGCAGAGTGTTTTTTTGATGTATTCAAGTTCATTTGCGGAGACCAAAAATGAGTCACCAATCTGGTGTCCCAAAACGTGGCTTTCACTGTTCTTTTTGAGTAAATTATAGATTTAAATTTTCATTGGCGATAAATGATTTTGGAATGAAGGGAGTTGCCCGTAGTTATGTAGAAACCACCCTAGCATAATGCCGGTTTGAATATTTTTTTTGGGCATCATATGAATCCTTGTGAACTTGCTAATTATTTACTCACCAGGTCGAGGTGCATGATGTGGGCAAGGAAATGGAGTTGGATCTTATTAAGCAATACAGCCAGGTTTTGCACCAACTCTAACAAAACACTCTTGATATACATTTTTAGTGTGGCATTTGTATCCTAAGTATACAATCTTCAGGTTGAACGGATATTTGCTGATAGGGTTAGCAAAGTTGATGGTGATGACCTTGTGCCAGAATATTTAGTCAAATGGCAAGGACTTCCTTATGCAGAATCAACCTGGTAATATTCCTGACATAGTCCAGTGCTTTCTGTTTTCATTGGCTATGATAATTTGTTGCACATGGATATTATTTCACAATAAATCCAACTGGTCTAGATGGATTTTTTGTTGGACACTGCTTGATCTTCAACAGATGTTGTTACTGCTTACTCGATGTTCAGCAGTCTTTGTTACTGCTTACTTGATCTTCAACAGATGTAGGTACCGCTTTATGTTCAGCAGTCTTGTTTATCATTGTTTGCTTTGTTGCAGGGAGAAAGATACAGATATTGAATTTGCTCAGGATGCTATTGATGAGTACAAGGTAAGTACTTGTTGTCTTATCAGTATGATATTATGTAGCTTTATTGTGAGCATAGGAGCATAAGATTGTATAATATTTTGGGTTACACTTTAATTGTAGGCCCGTGAAGCTGCGACAGCTATGCTGGGGAAAACAGTTGATTTCCAAAGGAAAAAAAGCAAAGGTAAGTTCCCTACACAATATTTTTTTGCTTGTTTGCTCTATTACCTTTGGTATTTTTGGGGCCTTTTTGTGGACAAGTTTCTTTCCTTTCAAATGGTATTTCTAATTTGGCCCAGATAATGTAAATATCTAGGATGTTTTTTTTTGGTTCAGGCTGTTTTTCTCCTGCTCTTTAACGCATTAACGTTGGTTACTCCAAGTTATAAAACCTTTTATTTATCCTGTGTATACCATGACGTGAAGTTAACTTTTTGGATGGAAATAATGGATGATTTTGCCACTCTCAAGTGGCTTTTGATGATTTGCTACTATGGCTATCACGTCATCATTGGTGACCGTGGCACCAGGGGTGCTAAGATGCCAAGGACACTCCCAGGCGAAGCCATGGGCAGCCAGGTAGCACGGAAGTGCGAAGCAGAGGGTAGAACAGAGGAGCAGAGCAGAGTGGCGCAGATTAGGGATTGGGAGTGAGAGCAGCAAAAATAGCAGGACAAGTTGGGAAGAAGAGGGCTCAAATGTGCAGTCTCCTCTAGCGCGCAGAGTGCAGGATGATAGCATTTGACTGGCAGCTTAGAGGGACCGAAGAAGGAGGGGTTTTAGCAGGTGGCAACCAGTGGGAGTTTGGCAAGGCATGGTGTCCTCCCTGGATGGTCTGGATACTAAGGCATCACTTAGGCACTGCCGTGATAACCGCATTTGCCACTTTATCACTATCGTGTGGGTCCTGGTTCTAGACGTAGACACATGAGTAGCAAATTATTGATCACTGCTATTGTTTTAAATGACCTGTTCCTCAAATTTGTAGCACTGCCATTTAGGGTCACTGTTTTAGATGTGAATATTGTCGGGCAGTGGAAAATCCATGTTGTCTGGTTTTAAATTTGATGTCTTTGTCTAGCAACAAAGGATCTTTATTATTCAGTTAAATCTTATACTAAGTTTACATTATTCAGCTAGTTTGCGGAGGCTTGATGACCAACCAGAATGGCTAAAAGGAGGTAAACTGCGTGATTATCAACTTGAAGGCCTAAACTTCCTTGTTAATGGGTATGTAAGATCTGTACATATGCAAAATGAGAGCACATGTGTTGCCACTTTGTGCTTATTGATTTATTTGCAAAACAGGTGGAGAAATGACACTAATGTTATTCTTGCTGATGAGATGGGTCTGGGAAAAACTATTCAATCTGTCTCCATGCTGGGTTTCCTTCATGTAATGTTCTCCCACACAGTTTTGCTCATTAGATTAGTAGAATTCATCTATTGATTACTAACACCTGATGTGGCTATTACAGAATGCTCAAGAAATTACTGGTCCGTTCCTTGTGGTTGTGCCACTGTCAACATTGTCAAACTGGGCGAAAGAATTTCGGAAGTGGCTACCTGACATGAATGTTGTGGTTTATGTGGGAAATCGTGCTAGCAGAGAGGTAAATGTTGTGAATTTCTTTTATTGTTTGTTTTGCTTCCTGTGCAGTTCTTGTGCATCATAGACAGCATTTTCTGGTTGGCATATTGAACTAATACTTGATATGAGTAATTTAGGTGGTTGTTGAAATAAGTATACTATAAGGTTTGGGTCTTGTAGGAAATCAAGAACTAGTTGCGTGGCATTTATCTGGAGTAATATTTATGAGAAACTAACAATTTCTTGACTTGTAAATCTATAATCTCCATTTGTTCCGACTGGATCTTGCTTTTGCAGAACAGTAATATTGCATTTGACCATCTCAGGCCTCATGCATGGTGCAATTTACCTCTTCTAGTTTAATTGCATGTGTTTCAATTGAATTATTTTGGTTACCATGGATCTTGAGTGGATTTAAAGAAGTATACTTTGTGCACATGCACTTCGAGGTGTTTAGGTTATATATATATCGTATCTAGTTTTTGGGATATGGAATTGTTTGTTTTTCTTGTGTGCCTCCTTAATCTTCAAATGATAAGGATATGCTGTTTTGGAGCGCCAAAAGAGTCAACATTCATTGTTGATAGTTCTACACTTTCAACAATATTATCTTCTCCTATTTATACCCTTGATAGTTTCAATCTTTTCGTGTCAGATCTGCCAGCAGTATGAGTTTTTTACAAATAAGAAGGGTGGTCAACATGCAAAATTCCATACATTGATAACTACGTATGAGGTGATACTTAAGGACAAAGCTGTCCTTTCCAAGATCAAATGGAACTATCTTATGGTTGATGAAGCTCACCGGTTAAAGAACTGTGAAGCATCGCTGTATACGACTCTTTTGGTATGAAAAGTATTTCCTGAACTAAAAATAAGAGTTAGGTAACTACCTGGAAAGATAACTCTAATTTCGCTGCCTCCACACAGGAATTCAGCACTAAGAATAAGCTTCTCATCACTGGGACACCGTTGCAAAACAGTGTGGAAGAGCTCTGGTATGCGTCTTTATGTAGAGTTATGGTAGAAAGTTGGTATTCTTATTGTTAATATGTGATTAGAGACTGCAACATGTTCGTAGCTGTTGCATCTAGCCTTTACATTTTTTTGTTTGACCTCTATTATTACTCTGTCCCATTTTTGGTGATTGTACATTATAATCTGCAGGGCATTACTTCATTTCCTTGATCCAGCTAAATTCAACAGCAAGGATATATTTGTTGAGAGATACAAAAATTTGAGTTCTTTCAACGAAACTGAGGTAATATATTTTTTTCTTTCGAAATGCACTTTTCTGTTGACCTAGATTGTGCTGAAAAGTATCTTACTGTTGACCTAGATTGTGCTGAAAAGTATCTTGTACTATTCTGTCAGCATTGGAAACCCATAACTTTGTTGCTCTATTCTTGTTGTAGCTTGCAAATCTTCATAAGGAATTGAGGCCTCATATTCTAAGGCGAGTTATAAAAGATGTGGAGAAATCTTTACCTCCCAAAATTGAGCGGATTCTTCGAGTTGACATGTCTCCCCTGCAGAAGCAGTAAGTACTTTGAAAACTTATGTAAGTTTATGCTCCTTTTATTCGTCATTGAGATAAACCATTTTTCATAATTAATTATTAGATATTACAAGTGGATTTTGGAGCGGAATTTCCAGAATCTCAACAAGGGAGTTCGTGGGAATCAGGTGTTGACAAATTTTGACCATTATTTTATTTTAATGGTTTCTTCTATTATTTTGTTCCTCTGTAGTTCTATTTACTTCGATTGTACTTTCATGTCTGTTATTTGTTGCTATGACTGTGCACTGCTTTTATATATGCAAACCTTTATTTCCCTGATTTACTCAGTGTATTATTATTATTATTATTTGACAAATCACCACTTCTCCTTTGCTTGATAACTATTCGCAATTAGGCTGTTCACCATGCTAGTATAATGCTGATTATCCTTCATGGAATATCTTGTATATTGTAATTGAGAAATGGGCAGTGCATATATAGCGTTTTTTTTTACGAATCGAAGGCTATTTTTCCTGAGCTAATCTGTGATTCTTTATGGTTTTAACTTTTTATGACTCCATTTTGTTAGTTTTTCTAGGTGATTCTTCATATGCATACACACAAAGAAAATGGCATTAACAGAGCACAGATTCTTCTGCAGGCACATTTAAATGCCTGGTTTTTTTTCTGGCTAACTTGATTATTATTGCATATGCAGGTCTCACTTTTAAACATCGTTGTTGAGTTGAAAAAATGCTGCAATCACCCATTTTTATTTGAAAGTGCTGATCATGGCTATGGTGGAGATAGCATTGGTGATCGCAATAAAGTTGAACGGATTGTTATGAGTAGCGGGAAATTAGTGCTATTGGACAAACTGTTGGTAAGACTGCGGGAGACTAATCATCGCGTGCTTCTCTTCTCTCAGGTTTGTATGCTTGGCTTACTTGCCACTTGATGTCATTTTGCAGTCTATATTAGTGAAACTAATAGTTTTCGATACATTATCTGAATTAATTAACTAATAGTTTTCGATACATTATCTGAATTAATTATCAACAATCCATTAGCTAGATGGTGTGCACCTGCAGAAATTTGCTTCAATTTGAGAAAATGGTATGTTGTGTTAAGCTAACAACATGTCTTATGCATGTCATATTTTGTTGGTTGCATTGTCAGTGTTTTGTGTGCAGAATGAAACTTTTCTTACTTTAGTTATGATAGGAAGAGGCTACTTCAGTGTATTATTTGTTTTGATACTTTGCAGTGATATTTCTGTATTTTTTTAACTGACAGAACAAGCTTGTTCATTTGGTTGCTTTTATAACTTGGTAAATGCAGTTATTTTTTACAATAGAATCATGGTTTCCATGTATTTTGAAAGTTGTGTTGAATATTACTAGAGCATAAATTGGACAAAGAATATATTACATGTTGCCTGAAAACGTATGCACCTTAGATAACTTACATGAGTGCTTTCTGAATTCTAATTGTTGCAGATGGTTAGGATGTTGGACATCCTTTCTGAGTATCTATCTCTCCGAGGATTCCAGTTTCAGAGGCTTGATGGCAGTACAAGAGCAGATCTTCGTCACCAGGCCATGGAGCATTTTAATGCACCTGGAAGTGATGACTTCTGTTTTCTTCTGTCTACACGTGCTGGTGGACTTGGTATTAATCTTGCAACTGCAGATACTGTGATAATTTTTGATTCAGACTGGAATCCTCAAAATGATTTACAGGTCCTCTCTCTAGTTTTCATATATGGGTTTCGTTTTTTTATTTAGAAAGGTTCTCATGTTTTGGGCTTTTTGAATTCGTGATGTCATGCTAGGCAATGAGTAGGGCACATAGGATTGGGCAGCAAGAAACTGTTAACATATATCGTTTTGTGACATGCAAAAGTGTTGAAGAGGATATATTGGAACGCGCAAAGAAAAAAATGGTGACAAACCTGATTTGTTTCATATATTGTTTTTAATAAATATAAATGAATGACCTCTGACCTTTTTTTTGGTCTCAGGTTCTTGATCACCTAGTGATTCAGAAGCTTAATGCTGAGGGCAGGCTCGAGAAGAAAGAATCAAAAAAGGGTGGTTCCATGTTTGACAAGGTAGGTTTCCGCACCAATTATTTAGTTTATTTAAATATTTGGTTTGATTTGGATGTCATATTGGTTTGGTACATGTTCCTTTAGACAATGTGTTATTGGTTGGTTTAGAAGACTGATCTGTATACTTGAAATCTGTCTATTGTATAATTGTATTACAACAGATACTTAAAACTACTAGTAACTTATCAACTACTTGTAAGTGATTGTTAATGATACAGGTCATAATCTAGTGTGGTGTAAATATGGCCATGTATAACGTTATGATATGTTTATGGCACCAGCCTTCTTGCAATATATTCTCTCTAAAATACAAGGAACATTTACTGATAATTAAAATTCTGAGATAAGGGCATTTAATAGAATCTGGCTTTTCACCTCACTTATTTGTATTTTCTCTTTTGTGGTTCTGATTTGTGCTATACAATTTGCCAGAATGAACTTTCGGCCATATTGAGATTTGGAGCAGAAGAGTTATTCAAAGAAGATAAGACTGATGAAGAAACCAAGAAGAAGCTTGAAAGCATGGACATTGATGAAATTCTTGAGAGAGCTGAGAAAGTTGAAACAAAGGGTGGTGAAGGGGAGGAAGGAAATGAGCTTCTTAGTGCATTCAAGGCATGTTGTGTGCACAACCATATGACCTGTGATTCAGAGCATCATGCTTTTATTCTATACTTCTGCTCATATTTAATATTTTTTTGGATAGGTTGCCAACTTTTCTAGCGGTGAAGATGATGCCACATTCTGGAGTAGATTAATTCAGCCAGATGCTTCAGATATGGTTGAGGTATTTATTTGGACGGCTAGTTTTCTTCTAGTCTGCCCTTTTTCACAGTTGAAAGCTACCTACAGCTGTCGCCTGACAGTAACCTACTCTATAGTTTCCTGCCCCCACCCACCCACCCACACACCAAAAAAAACGAGTAAGTATTTATATGTTCTGCAGGAAACTTTAGCACCTCGTGCTGCAAGAAATAACAAGAGCTATGTTGAAGATCACCGACTTGATAAAAATAGCAACAGGAAAAGGCGAGCAATTGATGCACAAGAAAAGCCAAGGAGGCGTTCTAGCAGAACAATGGACACAGCTGTGTCATTACCACTCATTGATGGTTCAGCTCATCAAGTACGAGAATGGTCCTTTGGAAATTTGCCAAAGAAAGATGCTACCCGATTTGTTCGAGCGGTAAATATGCACGCATCATCAATAGTTTTGCTTTTATGTGGTGATTTTATATTTGCCAATATCCAAAGTTGTGCTATTTTGTCTGTTGGTTCCTCAGTTGTTATGTTACCTCTTCTGCTTTGAGTTTGTGAGATACCACAAAACTTCTGCTTAGACAAGTTATTGCAAGTTAGCATTACAAAAAAATTGCAAGTTAAATAGTGGTTGTGGAAGTTGCTTCTCTTGTGATTTCTTGGAACTTATACACTAAACTTTTTTTGCATAAAACGATTTAAGTTGTATGTTGCGTATTACTTCCCAGCTTCATCAATCTTACCCAATAATTAAATATTTTAGGTTAAAAAGTTTGGAAACCCAAGCCAAATTGGCTTAATCGTGGATGATGTTGGTGGTGTAATAGCGAAGGCTCCAGTTGATAAACAGCTTGAGCTGTTTACTTTACTCATTGAGGGTTGTCAAGATGCTGTTAAAAATAATATGGATGCCAAGGTATAATCGTTGTACTTTCTCTATGGATAAAAGGGCAATCGATGCCTTTTCATCACCTTTAAGCTCAGTTCTTTGTACTTTAAATGCAGGGCACGGTACTGGATTTTTTTGGTGTAGCAGTTAAGGCGCATGAGTTGATAGCCCGTGTGGAAGAGCTCCAGTTCTTGGCAAGGCGCATTGCACGTTACAAAGATCCAGTTAGACAATACCGGATTCAGGCACCTTACAAAAAGCCGCAGTGGTCAGCAAGCTGTGGATGGACTGAAAGTAATTGCTGTCAAACCTTGCTTTGTTGAAAATGATGTTAAAAAAATATAGGCTCATATAATTCTCTTATCTGTTTAGCTGATGATGCAAGATTGATGGTTGGAATTCATTGGTATGGCTATGGAAATTGGGAGAAGATACGATTGGATCCCAAACTTAGCTTGACAGCAAAAATTGCACCAGCAACACTTGGTGAAAGAGAGACGTTTTTACCGCGTGCACCCAACTTGGATAATCGTGCTAGTGCTCTCCTGCAAAAGGTACTCCCCATGGCCCACCCTCTTCCCCCACCCTACCTCTTGGTCTATCTGCCTTCATTTAGATGCAACTGTACCTGGAGTTTGTTGCTTGTGTACTGGAGTGACTAATAAACAATTGCTTGTTGAGAATTGAATTTCTTTAAAGAATATATTTCATGCTCAGCATGAGTGCTGCATCAAAATTTTTATAGTTTTTACAAAGCCCCATATATATGGCCAACTGTGACACAAAACCCCTGGTTCTAGATTTCTTTGGACATAACCTCAGGAGACCAACATATTAATGGAAAACAGCAGTTTTTGTTATTTTACACAGAACATCTTACCAGAAGAACAACTGCTTTGTGCAGTGGTTCAGCTGTGCTTTTAAAAAAAACAGCTGAGGAAGTTCTGTTTCTCACAACCTGGACGATTTGCTTGGTTAATTGTGCTCATGAAATTTGATTTGTGGCAAGTAGATGGAGAGATGCCATGACTTTCCTGAGTGAACAAATGATACTGTGTTGAGAAAAAAAATCATGTGTTCCTGAAAATATAAATATAGGCTCTGATCGTTTGAGCTGCAGCTGGTAAGCTGCTGAAAATTGAATGAAGCAACTGTAATGGTTAAAACTTTTATATTTGTGTTATTAGCGGTTTAAAAGCCCAAGCTGGAAAATAGACTACAACGAACCACCCCCACACCAAATCAACTCTAAAATTTGGTTTCAAAATTCAAAATTTGGCTGTCTGATAAGCTGACAACCAGACAATGAGAGTGATACACAACATATGCAAGCTCCATGCGTTGGCATGATTTTGCTAATGTAGCCCCTGTGATCTGCAAAAGAAAGCTAGCAGCCACTGTAATTTAGAAATTGTAAAGGGCTGGCCATCCAACCTGGCTGCTCATGTCCATGTTAGGTGCTGTGCGTTTGCTAACCTGGTGTTTTTTTTGGTTAAATTGTGTCTCCTTGTGGTTTTGTGCAAAAAAAATCTAGACCTGGCTGGGGTGTTGTGTTTTTGGCCATGTATGTGGGGTTTTGTGATATTTATTCAATATATTTTACTTATTCAGAAGTACTAGATTCCATGTGTTCAGCTTTTGTTTACACATAATTTTACTTTTCTAGGAATTTGCCAATCTTTGTGGTAAGAGCACCAAAACCAAAGGAGGTCCTCGCCCAGCAATCGATAATGAAAGCAATGGTGTAGCTCGATCATTAAGAGGCCGACAAAAAGACTCAAAAGTAAAAGAAGATAATAATTCAATCAAAGATGACTTTCATAAACGCAAGGTGGTGGAAGCTGAAGCAAGGGAAGAGGGTGAAATTTCAGAATCTGAAGCAGAGGTTAAATATCGTCAAGACAAGGAGGAAAAGTGGCTGGAATGGTGCTCAGAAGTTTTGGATGATGAGCAGGAAATATTGAAGCGGTTGGATAGGCTTCAGAATACAAGTGTAAATCTGCCAAAAGAAAAGGTTTCTGCTCTATCTATGAAGAGCTTAGTCTTAAGATGTTATTCTTCCCTAACCTTATCTTAACCTACTACATTCAGGTTCTTTCGAGAATTCGTAAATACCTCCAGATAATTGGAAATAAAATTGGAGAGATCGTTGATCAGCATAGTGAATCGTACAAGCAATCACGTAAGTGCACCTGTCTTCTGCAATTACATTCTCAGGGTTGCTCTGATTAACATTGGGTACAAAGCCTTGGTGTAAATAACAGCAGAACTGCTAGAATCCTAGTGTTTAGTGTTTTAAATTGTACAAGCTTGATATTTAAAAGATATTGTGTAAATAATTGTCGTATTTGCAGGTATGGCCATGAGGTTGTGGAACTATGTGGCAAACTTTTCAAGTATGTCCGGGGAGCAATTGCATGATCTCTATTTAAAACTTAGTCAGGACCAAATGGAAGCTGGCGTAGGCCCGTCACATGGTGGGAATTTTGCATCGGTCCCTCCCAACAGGGGGGCTAAATCAAATCATTTCCATCCTTCCAGAAACCAAAGGTCAACAAGGTCTCTCCAGTACATTTCTGAGTCTTTTAACAGTGGTGAAAACACTGGGAATTCTGAAGCCTGGAAGCGACGTAGGAGATCTGAGCCTGATAATCAATTTGATACCCAACCTTTGTATCAGGCTCCTCCAATCATGACAAATGGAAGTAGGTTGCAGGAATCTAGCAGTTCTGCTGGTATTCTCGGTTGGGGTCCGGTTGAAATGAGACGATATGGCAATGAAAGACCAAAAAGAGGTGTTCATCCCAGTCGTTTTCCTCCCGGGCATGGACCTTTGCTGTAGATGTAGTCCAAGTGAACAACCTTGTCACTTATAGCAGCATCGCTCCAAGGAAATTTCAGCTTCTAGCGAGCCACACATGTAAAAATGGTGGAAGACCGTTGGAATTGAAATTCTTTTCAAGAAAAAAATAATGAAGTGCTGGAACCTGATGTGGAGCACAGTTTTGAATCCAAGCCTCAAAGAAATGCCCGAGGGTTGCTGAGTAGATCCTGGCACCTTTAGCAGATGTACACATACAAGATTCTTCTGACATCAAAACAAACGTGGGGCCAAGAGGGAGAGTCTAGGAATTTTTGTCGATCAGTTTTGTGATCTAATAGAAGAATATTTCAGTTGGGGTGTTTTAAGAAAGTTCATCTCAACAATGATCTATATAGTTCAACATCAATACATGTCTGATCATTTTAAGTTGCAATATAATGAATTACGGTTCAGTTGACCATTTTTACTCTCCCGCTCTCTCATCTGTGCATCATATTAGCAAATGAAATTTAAGGCGACAGCAGGATGCAGTGTGCATAGGACATGATTGGGATACTTTAGACATGGTTTTTTTTTGTGTAAATAGAGGCGTAAATATAACTTCGGCGGTTTGGCCACAGATGGGTGATGTTTATGCTTGTATAGTACAGTACATTTTTGCGTAGTGCTCTTGGTAAGTGTGCAGAGCATAATGATCGTATATTTAAGACAGAACTCTGGTTTTTATATTTTTCAACAACTCAAATTCTTATTTACTTTTCATTGCGCTTGGTATTTCCAGAACCCACGGTGCAGCCGATTCGAGGAAAGTTTTATTACTGGAGACATTTGCTGGTATCCTTGCAATCTTTTTGTTTATTTCCTTTTTGATCTGATTGTTTTGCTTCCTTCATTTTGCAGTTTTCATGTGCAGAGCATCTTGTATGGGGTGACTGTTTATGGTCGTGGGGATTCACAAGCTAAGCAAGGGCATCAGAAATCAAGCTACATGCTGCTGTATGTTTTGTAGCAGGTCTAAATTAGAGGTACTGAAGCACATTGGGCAAATGCTGGTAGTTTGTCTTAAAACGGAAGTATTTGAAGCCTCTTGGAACTTCAATTTTACTAGCCCGTTCTATGATGATTGCGTTATTGTACCATAGATGAGTATCATGGTGTACTTGAGGATTTAGGCAATAGAGAGAGTTAGATCATTCATATAAATTAATATATGACTATCAGCCGCTGTGCCGGCCTTTTCTCCAGCAGGCACCAAACTCTATTGCAGCCTCGCCCTCCTCCAGACATCGTAGCCGCGCTGCCGCCGCCTCCGCTCTCACAGCTACGCTGTCGCATCCAGGCAGCGGAAGCGTCGACACGCTTCCTCGTCGGCTCTGCCACTTCCCTCCTCTCCATCTCCCCCGTCTCTCCTCTAGGCACCCTCTCCGTGCCGCTGTCTCCATGTTCCTCGCCATCGCTCCCGCGATCGGACAGGTGAACTCGGCATCGCCTCACCCGCCGTCGCCGCCTCCGATTCTTTCTCACGGTCGAAGGCTCATCTGGCCGCAATCGCACTACCATGCCACCGCCGCCATCGGGGTAAGTCATGCTACACCACCGATCTGGTTTTCCCCTTCCTCGGTTCTTCCTCTCTAGAAACGTGTGCTTCCATCGGCCAGCTATGCCTAGGATCAGATTGATGGGGTAGCCAAAGGCAGCGCGAACTGGCCGCCGAGTTGTCGAGGCGACGAGCTGACCGAGGAGGAACAGATCAGGCAGGCGGCGGAGCCGGATGCGTCAGGCTGTCAAGCGAAGGCCAAGGGTGGAGCCCACCGAGGAGCAACAGCAGGAGGAGGCTGTGATGACCTGCCCGTCAAGCTTATCGCAATGAATCGGCAGTGCTTCGAGTTTATTGGCAGCTATCCCCAATGGCGTCGCCACCGGCGAGAGAGGTTACTCGCTGCTCTCCCCTGCCTTCTACCCCTTCGGCTCCGCGCCCCCGATGCCTCCGTCCGCCGGATCCGAACAAGAGAAGTCCCGAGCCGCAGTACAATCGATGCAAAAACTTGGTGTCGAACAGTGGCGTTGGAAGAAGCACCCATGACTGAGTTCTGACTTTGCTACAGCACTGCTTTTCTTATTCATCCATCGTTATTATCCAGTATATCCTTAAAGACAAGCTTGAAAATTTTTGTCTTCACTTGCTTGCTCTTCGATATATTCATGCATGCACCTGTTTGCTCTTCAAGATAATCTAATTTTGTAGGTTCAACAAAGGTGCCAAAAGAGAAGAATATGGATGGCTCTTAGGAAAAGAAACGGTTGGCTTCACTTTCCCTGACTAAAAATATCTCAACAACACATGCCATTACAAGTAATTGTTGAGTCACGTCATTGATGCTATACTTAGCCCAAGGGATACAATGTTAATATTTATTATATAAAATTCATGAGTTTGCTCTGCTCCTTTCTAAATTGATTTAAGAATTGAGGATGTAAATTTGTTGTTGATGCTATTTTCTGCGTTTTTAGCATATGATGATTTATTATCTCGGGGTCAATGGGTACCTTCCGGGACTGACCCATATGTCTTCCTTGCATCTTTGACCAACAGCCACAGCCAGGCTCCATCACGGCATGGGGGCCTCACCTGGCAACAATCTGCGAGAGGACCAGTGGTCAAGCAACCATCGATTCTATTTTGCAAGAGGGCTAGAGGTAAGCAGGGTTTGGGCTTCCCTCCCTTGTGTTTGTGCCATCCCTATTGCTCCCATGTTTTGTGGTATGTTCCCTTTCTTACCCATCCTACTTTTCTTGGCATCCAGATCTATATCTTGATAATTACCTTGATGTTCTATGCTTACTTTGCTAATTTATGGGTTGCACGGTTTATTCTTTAATTATAGCTGTCATGGCTGAATACAGAGCATGGCTACCTGGTTTTTCTGGTTTGTTAACTGCTACTGGTATAAGATACAAACAAATGATTGGATAATGTGTTTCTGTTTCATCTTTTAGTGAGATTTGTTGTTTTCTCCCTCAATTGTTTTAGTGTGACATGGAATAATTTGGTTCTAACTTCCAATTTCTCATATGTTACTTACACCTGTTAAAATAATAGGATGCAAACAAAGCGAGCATGTCTTCTTCTCAAACGGTGTCCGTATATGATCTCCACAAGCTACTAATTATGGGATGAAGTGAAGTAAATCCTGAACTATGTATAAATTGAAGCCTTCTTGGTAGTAACATTCTACAACAGAATAGATGTTCTGATTGCTTTTGTCTGAATGTGCTCATTATTGCCCATCTGTCTATCAATATCCAGACAAGTGCTTATTTTCAGCTCAGGTCAGGTTTTTCCTTGATTTCAGGATGGCAGGTTAGTACCAAGTTCTAACAAATTGCTCTCTGTTATGGCTATTAACTGGTTACTGTATATTCTTTGGCTATTTTACCTCCACAGTATTAATCCAAAGAACCCTATTTGTGCAATCTACAGTTAGGTCTGAATGGATATAAAGATGTGACTATAAGGAACCATGGATTCATATTTTGCTGGTGACTTAAGTATAAGGTTAAGTGTTAACCCCCTTAGGTTTAATGTTTTTCTTTACTTTAAGGTTAAACTTATTACATGGTGTATGTACATTTTGTTATGGTTTTTTATAACATCAAATTAAGATGGGATGACCAGAGTGTGTGCCTTCGAGAAGCTAATACTTTTTTGTATTTATAGGTTTGTTAGGCTACAAGGAAAGTGCCAACAGCTACGGGCCTGATCTATTTAGTGTGGTATATACCTGAGGAAAGTAATTTGTACTACTAGCTTCGTTTTTTTAGATGATGGAATAAAAATCCCCACCTCTACATCATATATACTACTAGCCTCTGTTGCCTTTTACATTTCACTATTTCATTTTGTTGGCATCTTCTGAACTCTTTTTGTCCTTTCCCCAGGTAGTTGGCTGAAGCATGCAAATATATCTGATACCATTCCAGGAGTATAGGTTTATACCTCTCATCAGCTTAGGTAATCATATATAGTGTATATTTCCCTTCTTTTGAAAGAAAGCATGTGATATTACTTTAATTGAGGACATGCTGTTGGTTGCGAAATTATTATAGGGTGCTATGCATTATTATTTATTCAGGATTTATCTAATTGGTTTTTTTAGTTGTACAAATAGTCTTCGAAAAATATGTTCAGTTGGCATGCTTGGGAAGTGAAATACATGATATCCTACAAGAATATCATGTATTATGGTTTTACTTACTCGTTACGAGTGAATTCCTCCGACCAGCTGGTGAAAGAAAAACCATCAATTTCAAAGTGATTAAACCAAGAAATAAAAGATATATAATATGAAAATACATTATTTGAGCAGCACTAGCATGATCATTTGATCTCCAAAGGAACATCATATGATGCATCTAATAACAAAAATATCCTTTGAACTTCACTTAGCAGAACAACCTGCTGCACTAGGTGTTTTTTTCACAAAATTTGAACACATTGTCAGTAAAACACTAATTAACTCAGAAGAAAGAGCCATATGAGGTAAAATCATACTCAGCATCCATACAACAGTGCTAGGCAGCTGTGATGATAGCTACAAATAGTGATTTGACGGTACGGCATACCACTGAGCATTGCAGGCTGATCGCTGATCTGAATCGGCAGCTCCCTGAACCACCAAAGCGCATCCCACATAAGAAGTATGCAACCACACACATCAAACCCCCCATATCATCGACGAGGAAACAGAGAAGAATTTGGCGACCTCGTGGGCGCAAGCACGCAGGCGAAGAAGCGCTGGCGGTGCTCGAGCAGCGCTTGGGATGATCGGCAGCGCGAACGCGGCCGTCTTGTCTTCCCCACGCCGATCACGTCCCTCCCTGCGCATGCAGTCGATCAATTAAGGCTCGTAATCTGGCAACAGCAGGATCGCCGCCGATCTTCATTGCCATCACTCACAACGGAGCTTCCATGGAGTGCCCTTGGGCGGGGGATGATGCTACGCACCTTGGAGGGCGAAGGGGATGATGCCCTCCGCCTGGATCCTGGTGAGCTGCTTCCACCCCATGGCGTCGCACGCCTCCACCAGCTCCGGGCGAACCCCCAGCTTCGCGAACGTCGACGCTCCGGCACGGGCAGTGGCCGGCGCCTGCTCCTCCACCTCCACCTCCTCTCCCATGGCTTCACGGCTCAGCCCCAGCTCCTCCTCCCCTCCCATGGCTTCACGACTCACCCCCACCTCCTCCTCCACGGGCTCGCGGGCGAAGCGGCGGTTGCGATTCCGAGGGCGGCTGCGTTTAGGGCAAGAAAATACAGAGAAAAAAAAAGAGAAATCTCGCCGCAGGGTCGCCTTATATAGTGAACTTGGAACCCACTTTGCTGCAAGGCCCATCACGTAATGGGCCTCATGAGAAACAAACTGGTCTCTTTTTTTTTCTCCTTTTTTTACAGAACATTTTTTTTCTTTTTCTTTAACAAGAAACAAGCCATTCTTGAGGTTGTTTAATATTCAACCTTACTATCCATGCTCATCTTGGGTAATTTTTTTTTATAAATTATAACTCTTTTTTTTCAATTTATGATCCAACAGACTTTTTTTCGATTTGTGTTCATATGTTTTTTATACGTTCCATGCTCATCAGGCAATCATGTTATCTGATACTATTAGTAACTAGTATCTACTTCACATCACATGTCACAAGTACAATGGACAATAATCTCTACAAGATCCGTTTTATCAAGTCCTAATCCTTCTTGTAGCATTGCTGTTGTCTACTTGTTTTCATGAATGATACTTTGTTTTTGTGAGCCTGTAAACGAGCTAGATAGCAACATGCCTTTATGGTTATTGTCTACTTGTCCTAGAACTTTGCACCACTAATCATTTATCTCCCCCATTTGCTTACTTCTTGGATCATCATGCTGTCCTCTGTTTGAATCTCCATTCCACAATGCAGTATTGCAGACTGAAAGTGCTTTACGGATCAAAACAAAAGAGATATGTATGGATTAAGGGTCACTGAAGCAGTAAAAGTATCATCAAGCAGAAATCAGTGTCAGGAATAATATGACACTGACGACATATGAGCTGAATGGAGTTCATATTCTACCAAACGAATAATGAGATAGGTCAGGCAATGGAGCACCATGATTCTGTGTACAGTTTGATGAGAGCTACTTGAAAACCTAGTTCAATTGATTGATTGATCATTGATGTACCTGGCTAACATTCAGCAAGTTGGTCTGAACTCTGAACAGTCTGGCTGACTTCAGCCATGCATTTCTTGGCAAATTTTCTCTGAAATCTATCATGTTAATCAGTCCTTTGAGCTGTAATTAGATCATGGCCGGGGACCGGACAATGATAACAGATAGCTCATCTTTCTCTGAAGAAACCATCAGGGAACAAAGCAGATTGGATCTCCTTATCAGATTGTCTTTCAGAATTGGTTAGCCGTGCAGGCGTAAATGACTTGCTGGGAGATGCTTGAATTGTTTATGAGCTGCATATTTATATGCATGATTGCATGGCATCAGAAACAGCACATCACTTGGTACCTTTCTTTATTTGGAGTGACATTTCTTTCCCTGTAAAATATAATCAACAAGAACAGGGTGCAATTTTAATTCTTTTTTCTGATAACTCTGCAACTGCAAGATGAAATATACAGGATGACAGTGTGACACTGCTTGATCGCTTTCTGCTATCTGATCCAACCTTGAGACTGAAGATAAGTGGAAGAAAAACAGCACACATTCTTGGATAAATAACTAAATTCCAATACCTACCACTTAATGTCTGGTGTTGAGTGGAACTAAAGTACGGTCCTTAGCCTGCATCTTTCGGTTTCTGTAGCTTTACTTACAAGTCATACTCTTGTTTATGCCAATCCTGTAGCTTACTCTTTTCACAAGTCAAAATTTTCTCCTTGTTCGATGTATGTTTTGCCCTTGTATATTCATTCATCACTTTTGGAGTTGGATGGAGATGCCATGTTCAGAGAAAATATGTACTAGGTTTTCACAAAAGTTTTTCCTTTTCTGATTGAAAAACGTGTTCACGCTACACGTTATTCAGCATCAGCATGCTTGGTATTACCACCTAAAAGGTAGTATTTCTAAACGATCAAATAGTTGTTGTTGCTAATGTTTTTGAACTTGGTAAAATGGATCATTTTGAATAACTTCTATTCTATCTCCATAATTTATAAGTTGTTGACAATAACAAAGATCGCAATGATAATACATTTTATGTTCCAATCTAAAATGGAACCGTTTTAATCTCCAGGAAAAAGTATATATACTAAGAAAATGGTTGAAGGATGCCCTCAACTCTCAACGCCACACAGACTGAAACGGACAGTTAACATGAGCTTATCTCAGGTCACATAATCTATTCTCTGCTCTGGCTTTTGGAAAAAGTCTAACGAACGCAACCGCGTGAGACGACCAAATAAACTTGCTAGTTCAACAGAAACATCAAAACAGCAGGCGAGGCATTTGCTGCAGTTTTTCTCGTGTTAATTTTTGGTGCCGGTTTGCATATGGGGTACACCCTTTGTTCCAAAAAATATCGATTCCTAGTTACGAATATAAATATAGCCCATATCCATTCGGAGTTAGGAATTGATTTTTTTTACGAGTTTTAGTATCAATTCGGTAGCCATGGTTGACGCCTGTAGATCTTCCAGCTGTTTCTGAATCACACCTTGCATGTTAAAGTTCAGATATCTCTAATCTAAAAGAAGTTCTTAAATATATTTCTTCTTTTTTGTCTTTCAGATATTATTTGGAGTTGACTGCAACAAATTCAGTCTGAATAAAACTCCGAATCACGGCAGGTGGCATAATGGAACGATTAGACCATGAAATTTCTCTGAATTTGAGTTTGCCGGACGAACAAACAGTACTATCCAAAGTATATCCATGCTCCAGCTGCCAAGTGCCAACTATTAACCATCAAATCCATAGATGATAGTATATGATATAATTAACAACCCATCCTCGCAAAATAATAATAACAATTAGCAACTCATCAATTCGATCTATCGATCTATTATGGGGTAGCATTTATAAAGACCAGCTCAGATGCCAGAAGACAACGGACCCAAAAAAAATGAAGACTTACGGGAGTTGGATGCTAGCCTTGTTTAGCCTTTTTTGGGTCCATGACACAGGACCACGTCCATAGTTCAGTAAACCAAACTGCATGACCTGCATTCAGTTCTTCAGCTTTCCATGTTCCCTACTCAAGCTCATGCTCCTTCATTCTTTGCCACTGTGTGGGATCCTATGTTCCTCAAACTTCAGACATGAAGTACCTCGAAACTTTATACATGTGAGCTGAACAGTGTTCTGCCATGCCATGGAGAATTCAGGGAATTCAGAGCTTCAGACATAGATTTCCATGCCTCATGTCTGTACAATTCTACAGTCTTTCGGTGAAGTAAGCAGTGCTCTTGATTGAAAATGGAACAGTGGCCATGCTATGCTTCTACCAGTTTGCATAGCAATAGGTTATTCGGGTTTATCTTACCGCCGGTTATCATGGTAATCGGACTTATTGCTAGGCTGTGGTAATAAGTAAAGACCTGATGACCCCACCAATTCAAAACAATTAATTAGAAAATATATTTTTTGTCAATTTCTTCCGGTTTTTCCACTATTTCCCGTGCTAACTGTTGGGATACAGTAACCCCTCCTCTCCTGCTATGGTTCACATAAAAAGAGAGAAAAGAGGGGTAAATATAGTAGAGGAGGAAAATGACAGCCTCTCGTTCAAGTTGATCATGACACATTCAGGAACCTTCTTTCTGGCTGTACAAAGCCATGCGCTGGGGTTCAACTCCAAGACCCAAACCAGTCTATTTCACAACCAACAAAACTAACCAATTGAACAAATAAATGCTTCAGAATTAAGAAAAGAAACAGCAAAAATGTTATTCCAGCTCAAAAACAGCCTAAACAGAATTAAGTACCCAGCTATGAACCTCTAACTGATTAACTGATAATTGTTAATTACCAAAAAAAATTTACTACAGCATTAGCTAACTACAACTCAACACCAAGACGAAAAAAACGAACAAAACAACTGAAAAAGGAAAAAGAAACAAGAAAAAGAATACTGTCAAAAAAATTGCAGCTTGAGAAGAATATATATATACGCCACTAAACCCCACGTTTACGGCTAATTCCATTCTCCTCGCTTTCCCCAATTCACCTTCTTTCCCCTTTCCTCGCCTCTCGGCAACCGCCATAGCCAAGAACCTCATCTCACCTCTCCTCAGCTTCTACGGCGGCGGCGGCGGCTGTGTGAGATGGAGGATGGATGCAGCAAGGCGGCAGTGAGTGGTGGTGGTGGTGGAGGGAGCGGGAGCTGCGGCAAGAAGCCATTGTTCCACTTCGCGAGGTCGCTGACGTACCACCACCACCAGGGGCACCGGCAGCTGCCGCCGGCGGCGAAGTGGAGGCGGCACCAGCTCACCGACGAGCCGCGGGCGCGGCCCAAGGCGGTGGTGCTGTACACGACCTCGCTGCGCGGGGTGCGGCGCACGTTCGCGGACTGCTCCTCGGTGCGCGCCATCCTTCGCGGGTTCCGCGTCGCCGTCGACGAGCGGGACGTGTCCATGGACGCCGCGTTCCGCCGCGAGCTGCAGTCCCTACTCGACGCCCCCGGGCGGGTCTTCTCGCTCCCGCAGCTCCTGGTCGGGGGCCGCCTCGTCGGCGGCGCTGACGAGGTCCGGCAGCTGCACGAGAGCGGCCAGCTGCGGCGGCTCCTCGACGGCGCCGCCGGCCAGGACCCGGCCTACGTCTGCGACGGCTGCGGCGGCGTCCGGTTCGTCCCATGCCCCTCCTGCGGTGGCGGCCGCAAGATGTTCATCGAGGAGGAAGATCGCGTGCAGCGCTGCGGCGATTGCAACGAGAACGGATTGGTACGATGCCCTAATTGCTGTTCTTGATCGCCAAAGATGTGATCTTTCCCATTCAATTCGAGTTGCTGATTACAAGGATTAGAGGCTTTAGAGTCAAGAAAGGAGACGCCTTTCGGTTTCTGGGTGTGATTTGTGTGCATCCGATTCATTTGGGGATTGGATTTGCTGCTTATGGAGGAGAGAACGAATTGTTCTTGGCTCCTTGATGCAAAAATTGCCATGAGGTGATGGCGATTGAAAAAAATAAGAGCCGATGGTTGCATGTATGTATTGTATGTAATTAATATACGAGAGATTGTCACTGATATTAACGTGTAAATACTTGAGTTTGGGGTGATCAGTTCTTGTGTATAGTTCTTAATTATCCTCATCTTTTCCTTGCCTGAACTCATCTTGTGATCTGTAAGTTGTGACTTGTTCTTATTGAATTTCTACAATCGCACATGGATGGAAGACGGGTTGAAGATGAAAATAAATGCTCCAAGAAATATTTTGCTTGTTTTTCTCATTGCATAGAGTTCCCTCTTTTTGTTATTCATTTATTTTAGTAAAGGGTATTATACCGTATTAGTTCTTCAACCAAGCTATTTGATTATCAAGGGTATTATCAGGATAGCTGTCACTAACAGGAAAAGCAGAAAAGCTGCTCTCTGTATCACTCAGTCTCATGAAATCTCATCCACCCTCCAACACTTTGGACTGTTACAATTTTCTGAACGAATCCGTCCATTGATTTGGAATCTGAATCTTGAGTTGCTCGGAGATTCTGCTGGCTTCCCAAAGCTTGCACGCTTCCATAATAAACTACTCACGTGTGGCATCAGGTTTGCAATGCTACATGACCGGCAAGTAATGGTGGCTTGATATAAGTAGATTGGAGTCGCAATGTCTCATACAGAGAGGGGAGCTACATCATTTATATCTGATGCTGCACATTGCCAAACTCCTGATGAGAAGTTCAGAGCGAGCTAAGCAAACTAGAGATTTGCCTTCAATTCTACAATCTACTACTCTGTACATCAGTACAGCGAGATAATCATCCATACAAATCGTAATTCTTTGATTACAAGAAGAGTGGCAGCTGCTACCTAGTAGATTAGCACCAGAGCAATTCGCTTATGGATTCAATATTTGCTTCATTTCACGCTGGACAGGAGATTCATCCACCGTCCATGGCCACTGAAACTGAAACAAACAGCCGCGAAGTGATGTTGCGATGCACTGCTCCTTCCAAATCCCAAAACAACGTTTTTTTCTTCTTCTGAAAATGATCCAACTGAACTAATCACTTAAAGTTCCTTAACTGTAATCTAAGTGCACTAAACCTGAACATGGCTTCGTTTTATCATTCAGAAAAAAAGGAATTGATTGATGCAACTATCATTGTTTCTTGCGTTGACTCATCCTGCACATCGTCGTACTGGGGAAGTAGCCTTCGTTTCCACGACACAGGCGCGGAGACTCGGTGACTCTGCTGGCATCCGAGCTCGCACGCTTGCACAAATAAACTCTTTCTTGTTCACATGCCCCTCTTGCTGTAAATGTTGACAAATTGTTGACCAATTGCTCGCCATTGTCAGGCATATGCAGCGTCTGCTAGTCAACATACATGCAGGATTTTTCAGACAAAATGGTTCAATCCCACAGCTGAATATGTGGTCTAAGCAATGAAATAGAAGAAATATATGCCACGGCAATAATCTAGTGAAATAGCTGATAATACGGTGAAATAATTGAAAAGAACAGGCCGTAGTAGGAGCAATGCAGGTTTGGCAGGGCTATATTTCCAGCAAAACAATGGTGGCCTGATATAGATTTGTCTCATACAGAGGGGAGACCTACAAAATTTACATTTGGCAGAGTCACCAGCAAGATTCGCCTGTCGGCGAATCGGCTAACTCTTGAGAAGTTCAGAGCAAAGAAGAGATTTGCCTTCAATTCTACTACATCAGTGCCACAAGATAATCAACCATACAAGTGTTCTTGAACTACTAGAAGAATGGCAGCTGGTAGCTAAGACACACATTACCAGGTCCTACCTAGCTAGTTCCTGGAGCAATTCGCTTACACATCAAGCCCGTTTCACTCTGAAAATTCAAGGCCCATAGCTCACAGAAACAAACGGACGCAATGAGAGGCTGAGGAGATGTGATTCACTGCTCCTTCCAAATCCTTCCAGTGACACGCAGTTTGAGCTCCTTCCTATCACCACCAGAGAAGAACAAGGCCATGTTCCGCTGGATGATGAGCCCGTTGTAGCTGTCCCGAACTTTCCTGTGGCTGTCTCTGATGCTTCGGGGGACGCCTTGCCAGGTCATCTTTCGACCACTGCCCCCAACCTCCAGGCTGTAGCTATAGTTCTTGGCCTCTGCGTCATCTCCCATGAAACGCAGGAAGGCAATGTAGACAGGTGCCATGCCCAACTGGAATGCCTCAAAGTGCAGGCAAAAGTACTGGCCGAAACAGCTGAAAACCTGGATAGAGAATCCACATTTAGTTACAGCTTACTCTTCACCATGAAGAATAAAGCATAAGATAAAAGTTTCAAAGCAGTTGTACAATCGTTTTCAATTTAACCAAGAAATGATGATTTGAAGATAGCAAGTAGCAACTGCAGGCAGCTGAGAAAATTATGGGGTGTTCACTTCATAAAATACAGAGAGCTGAGAAAATTACCGTGAGCATCCAGGTAGCATTCTCAACTTCATGAGGATTTGATTTGACATACCGATGATTGAAGGTGCTTCCATTGTGCATGTCAACCTTATGGTCATCTTTCAAGTGACTTACTAGATATTGAATGTCACCAGCGACAGTGCATTCAGATCCAGCATATGGGCAAGTATAGGGCCTGTATTGGCACTGTGACTCATGCTTCAGCTTGCAATAATAAGGATATATGCCCAAGCACCCAAAATTCTGATATTTGCATGGAAGCTCTAGTGATGCAGCTACCTTTTCCAAAGCAAGGCATCTTATGTTACCCAAGTCATGTCTGCAAGTTGGGCAGCGATTGTGAACCCTTAGCTTGCATCCAGAACATAGAGTATGACCGTTCGAGCACTATACACATAAATGTGGAAACATTGTCAGCAAATATGCTTACAAATTCAATTTGCTCTTCAGAGTTAAAGAATATGCAGTTTTCAAAACACAAGGGACTCATAAAAATATTGAACAGAAATCTTATGTTAGCTCAACTTAAATTAAAGCTAAAACAACATTTTAGTCCAAGTCTCTACAGTATCAACATATACAAGCTAAAAGCCTATAACTAAGCTAGCATAATGTAACTAGATGGTTCAAGTAAATGTAATGACGAGTTTAGAAACAAGATGTACCTGATAAATTGGAGGATACATGGCATTTAGGCACACAGGGCATTCCAGCAGCTCACGCACATTGCCAGAGACCATCCCATTCGGTTTTGGTGAGCACTGAGTATGATCACCAACCAGTTCAGTAACATCCAACATCTCCTCATTCTTTGGAGGATCAATAACTTCAGGATGGGCATCATCAAGATAAGTAGCTGACGCCATGGACAAACCTATACATGTAGAATGTTTGAACAAAAAAAGAGAGTTATTTCCAGTAGTTAAAAGAAAGATGATAAGGTAGAATCGTGGAAGTGCATGTTTACTGATCACAAAAAATCATTGCCAAACTAAATTTCCTCGCCTTCCCTTTGGAACTCAGAACAGAACTATATTTGTTAACCCCTAAGGTAGGCATAATACAACGAACAAAACCTAAAGGTTATGCGAGAGAGACCATTAAGGAAGCAGAAATCATGAGCTCACACAGGCTCCATATGAGGTTTTTATGGATTGGAGAAGTACATGTATACTCCTAACCATTGCAAAAAAAAGGCCCATTTTACACACTGAACTATAAAACTGGTTATTTAGAACATAAACTTACAAATTTGAGTCAATTACATCCTCTGGTGGTTTTGGACTTTTTTGTTGCTAAATGTAGATTAAACTCATTATAGTTTTGCAGCCATGGCACTGCAATTTTCATTGTTGCAGCATGTCTTGTTACTACATAACATGTTTTTTTCAAAGATGCTATGGTGCTTGGGTTTTTTGCTCTCAGTTTGACGACCATTGTAGCACAGCATTGGTTAGTTGGTCTGCTGCTCTAGCCTTCTAGGTACAGTACAACTGCTTCACTGTAAAGACCATAGCTATAAGAGGAGGAAAAATTTTGTTAGTGTTAGGCAAATTAAGAATTTGCAGATAAGGAATGGGAAAAGGGGTGGCACTTGCATCAACGTCCACTACACCTTGTATTGCGCACAAAGCTGAACATACTTACAGCAGCACTGAACAACAGAAACAACAGGAGTAGGGCAGGGAGCAGTTCATCATCACAAGTGGCACCTTTCATCCTTGTGTAATGATGAATTGCTAGTATACACAGTATCTGTGATTATTGCTAATTCAAAGAAACCATGATACTTGCAGCAGCAAAGCATAAATACTGGAGCAAAGAAATTATGAAACCATGACATTGGAAAGTAATAGATAATTCCCCTTACATCATGGACACCTCATAACTAGAATCAGGAACCAGCAGACTGAACCTATAACAACTCTATCAAAATGTACGAGGACTCATGGTGATAAACGACCATTGTTCCACAATATCTCGAGTTAAGTGCCTAAAATAGAACTAAAAAGAAAGAACAAATCAAATATGATCCTTTGGTATAAGAGTCAGTTCCCCCACAAAAACACACTGTTGCAACTTCGAATAAGAAGAGAAGAAAATATTCACCAAATATGCCTAGCCATGATATGCCAAGTATCAAGAATGAGATGGATCAATCATCTAGAGTTGTAGCTTTCCTAATAAGAAGTCCAGTACATGCATCAATGAGGAGGGAAAACATTTTCTTTAACCGAATCAGCACACCCCAACATGAATAAATCCCATCCATTCCAAAGCAGAAAACCCCCCAAATTCCCAAAAAGAAACCAAGCAAAAACCCATAATCGACAGCAACAAAACGCACGCTAGCCACCCACATTCGCGATCTCACGCCCGCATTTCATCATAACCGAACCAAGAACTGCAGGAGCACCTCAAAATCCCCTAAAAAAATCCAATCTTTCCTCCGAAATTCCCCCTCACAAAACAATCCAAAACAAGTTGAGCAGAATGCTCTACCTCAAAACAGAAGGCCGAACTAGCCGACTTGATCTGGGATACTTGGGGTCCGGCTTGAATGATGCTACCGTGGTGAAGGGCTCGAGAGAGGATGAGGAGGCAGGAGCATTCGAAATAAAGCACCTCTCTTTCTCTCTGTCTCCTCTCTCCTCGAGCTCCTCTCTCTCTCTCTCAGAGAGAAAGTAAAAGTCTCTTGCGGTTTTATTCCCCCTTCTCCTCGGGGTTTGTAAGGATTATTTCGACGTAACTGTTCATTAAGTTTTAAGTGGGCCTGTCTGCTAGGGTTCAGTAGTCAGTTCGGTGCAGGTCATCAACGGTAAAAACGAATTACTCCTCCATTCCCTGATTTTTTTAATGATGAGCAGTAAATGGACACTGGCTGAAGAGTGAACATTGCTGCTTCCAACAGTTTAGAGTGCCACTGGAGATTCGTAGTACTCCATTTTCAGTTTGGAAATTTTTCAGGTGTCCAAACAGATCTTCCTATTATGGTGAAAACTTGTCTGAGGAATCCTTGAATTTCTTGTAGTTGTATTTATTGGCTCTGGGCATTGCATTGTAGTTTTTGCTCTGTACTTGATGGCTTTATCGGTAATAAAACGGAAACCTAAACGTTCAGAGTTTGACTTCTTTTTTCTTTTTAATAGTGAAACTGTAAAGTGAGAACCACCTTTGTCATTTTCTGAAAAAGAAAAAACAAACAGGACAAGGGAGCCAACATTCAGACAAGGGAGTGAACATTAGAGCCAAGGGAGAAAAGAAACAACAGAGAGGGACAAGACGAAATTTGAAATCTCCACTAATAATCAATCAGCACCATAGAGGTAAAAACAGATTAAGCCAATAACTACTTCCGAGCTGTAGTTATTTTACCTCAGCTGTACACGTGAAAATGTGTTTACTGGTCCAGTGGCATTCAGACTACCGTTGCAACTTGTTTGAATTTCCAACTTCATGCAAGTTTCTGAATTAATTAAAGGACGCAACTAACTACTTCCTTCGTTTAAAACATGTAGGACGTATTTTATGATGTTTAGGATAAGATTTAATTAAAGGATAAGAATTAATTAAAGGACGCAACTAACCCTTAACTAACAACACTGTATTAGAATATGATTTTTTTATAAAAAAATTAATGTTGTTATATTTATACTTTTATATCACATAAGTAATATACTAATAAATTAATAGTTAATCAACTAAAAAATAAACTATCTTATATTTTAAAACGAAAAGTACTCATTTTCATACAGTCTTCTATATCAACCTTACTGTCGTTCTTACCTTGCTAAACACTTCATTTTTACTACTGCTTTTGAACAAGCAGTAAAAGCGATTAACTACAGTACACATTAACCGGATTTCAGAATTCATACGCTTCCTTGACTATTGTACGCACGTAGGAGTAACATCAGGCACCTAGAAAAAGGACAGGGATAGTAAGGTAATTGATTACAGTATAATTAAGCATTTACACCCAACAGTATAACGAACATGAATTAAATTGCAACTACTTCAGACATTGAGCAAGAAAACACAGCGAAGATTACCCCCAATCCACATATTCAAAACAACAATCAGTACAAACATCATCGAACACAGGACTAACAGAATTTCAGTCACCCAAATTGAAAAATAGCAGTCCAAGTGCATCCTTGTCTGATTGCTCACTTGCACAATAACAATCACGTTACCTATAGGTAGAAGTTAATTTAGCATAAGTGTCAGATAGGGTCCCCGTCTTGTCCTTTGTTCAAATGAACGACAATAGGACGTGAAGATCATTACAAACGGCCAATCAATAGACTGTTCTGCCGATCCAAGAATTAGGGTAAATTTGATCGGTGACAACTCAGCTAAATTTATGAAATTACCAAACTTTGCACTAGTAAACTAGCAACATGTCCCTGTTGATCCAAATATCAAACATTTATCATATGTGACAACAAACAGGGGGCAGGCAATGGAAGAGTTGATACAGATACATGACCCTATTACTAGTTTACATGAATTCCTACTTTTCTCCTACTTCAAACCAGAAGAAAACAGAGCTGCGAGAATAGATAGCTCGCACACGCTGCAGCGCCAGTGTTCCATTAGTTCTGACAGCCTTCGCACCCCCCTCAATGCGGGTGCGAACAACAGTTACACCATGTCCTTGCTCCTTGAGTGATGAGAATGAATCATACTCAATCGCGGTGCTAATTATAGGAAAGGACAAATAATCCAGAGGGTTTTGCTCGCACTGCAGCAAACACTCCTCAATAGTTAATCTACCACTTCGATGAAGCAAACAACACCCAAGCTCTGCTCTAATAGTGAGATTCGCAATCTTGCAGGTGGAAAGGAACTCCAATGCACTGCTCAGACAGGCAAGTGGAAAAGGGCATTGAAATCATTGCCACTTTGATGGAACATTATAAAGCATTGTCACGGAAGAAAATAACATACTTGTCAGAGCAACGCGAACATGTTAATACTGTGTCATCAGGAAGCTCACCCCTGCCAATCTGATAGCAAGCAAATGACAACAAGAAGCTCTCAGTTGCATGAACAAGAAAAAAGTTTGCAGTCTAATGCAAGAAACATTTCACCAAAACAAACTTTCAATCTTGAGATAATAGTAAGCATGGATGGAAAAACTTACAATGCAAAGGGGCTTCTTTATTTGGATATTACTTGCAACATGTGTGCCACCAGCAGCAATTAGAATAGTATCCCCAGGCCTTTATAAGAAAGCAGATAAAGGTCATCCATAACTCCCTCTTTAACACAATGAACAGTCAGAGAGGATGCAGACCTAGCTGCAGAAACAGCAGCCTCAAGATTTGGATAAACTCCTGGCTCTATTATATTTCTGATTGGCCTCTCGACACGCAACCATAATCGAGGATGGCATGCAAGGAAGCGCCATCTGTGGCAAACGAGGGCGGTGTTATACCTATCTGCAGGTTCAAAAATGAAATGCTAAAAATGTCTCATTTAAAGTACATCAGCAGCGACACATTATCAGGCTAGAAATGGTAGCAGGGATACAATCAAGCATGACAACTGTGAGCTAAAGGTTTGCTTTATCGGAACAACATTGAACATCTAAAATCACAAAATGGAGTGTTGCTAACTCTCCGTCTCTACCAATTCCACTATGAAGGCAGATATACAATAAAATTATTTGTTTTCATATAGAACCTATTTTTTCATCGATAGGGATGTAAGATCAATATTTAGCATGCAATTTTGATGGAATAAAGCTTTTAAAATAAAAAAGGGAGTCCGGCTGTCTAACCAAAATCATCCAACGTCTTGTGCCTCAGCACTGCATAACATAAACATATACTTGTTGCTTGGTTCAACAATCAACACAATCAGAATTTTCATGCAGCACAGGCAGCCGCGCCCCTAATACAAACAAACACACCAAAATCCAATTCTAGTACAGCTAAACACATCAGACTAACCAAAGAAACCCCCTTATGTGAATAGTTACACAGCTCAAGCATAACAATATTGCCAGCTCAACCAATAGGCAACAAATCACATGAACATTGCTACAATAGCAGCAATGCAAAAATGGGCCAACTATCAGTCCTCGCCCTAGAACAACACATCAGCTGGACCATTCTGGTATTGCTTTCTACGATATCGAGTGTGTAAATTCAAGAGTAACCAAACTATGGATTTGCAATTCGACCACTAAGCAAACTATACAAATCATTCCCTGGAGAAGGTGCTTAGTGACATCTTCATCTATGAGACAAAACTGCACTGCAATTACATAATAGACCCAGTGGTAGAATAATCCAGCAAAAAACCAATCCAGCTCCGAGCTAAAGCAGGTTAAATTCCCAAATTTGGCCTGTTCCCCCTTCCCCCCGTCCTAAATCCTCAACCATTCCCAAAAGCGGACCCACCGACCGTTCGCAGCATTTACCAATCGGCCTCAAATTTTCTCCGAATAAGGTAGTGAAGCATAGGACCAGGAGCGAATCGAACCTGGGATTGGGCTAAGGAAGCTGAAGATGTGCATGAGGCAGCCGTCGTCCAGGCTGTTGACCGGCGAGGCGGCCAGCCCTGCCGCCGAGAGCCGCCGCTTCGTCATCCCTCCGAATCCCCCCCTCCCTCGCCCTCTCACCTCCCCCCCCCCTCCGCCCCTACGGCGTGCGGCGCCGGCGGGGAGCGGTGGCCTCTAGCTAGCGCGAGGTCGGCGACACAACCGCACGGGGATATCTCGCCTCGACGGATCCACGATTTTCCCCTCATCGTGGGTCCCACTTGTCAGAAGGATGTTGTTGGGCCTGTCCACGTGGCAGCCTCCGCATCGCCGTACACGTGGCTTCGGCCTTTCTCTCTCTCGTTGCCATATGCCCATATGGCCCTGGACCAAAATTAAGAAAGGGCCTAAAATTAAGAATGGCCCATGTAGGCCCATATAGGTGGATGAGTTGTAGTCTTTAGGCCCAGTTATGGTCTGGATTTTATATGTTTTTTTAATCCTTTTCACCCAGTTAATAATCCCGAAATTTTCGCGTGTTTCCAACAAGAGCCTGTGAATGTGCGTGTTCCGATTAAAAAATGTTCACGATTTGTGCATGATCGCGAAAAATGTGGTTACGGAAAGCTTTCTCCCCTTTTGTGTTGCTCCCCACTTGTATTTGTTGTCATCCGATTATTTTGTAAATAATTAATCCTGCTTTAGAAATGCTTGTCAGCTGCGTGTTCAGAGTGTGTGTAGTAGTAATATGATAATCAGGATATGTGCATTGGTGCCATTATATTACTGCCATTGCTTATTTACGATTTATTGCAAAGAAAGAGAGAGGAATAAAAAATGCATGGTTTTATAAAAAAAAAGCATTGCTAAAGCTTGACACAAAACAATGGCAATGCAGATCACATGGTGCTACAAACTAGTTCTTGAATGAAATTCTGTCGGAAACCTTAATGTGAAAGTAAGTTCCTTCTCTCAGAAGTGACGACTGAGGTAGGTGTGCATGCAGCAGTGCAGCACATATATTCATGTCATTTCTCATCTGTGCAGTGTGTTGCTTCCGTTTCGTCACCATTGCTGTTGAAAGCGCAGAGAAGAGATCAATCGATCATGTCCACCATTGCCGTCCCGAGCCCCGTCCCTTCCGCCTCCGACGACGCCGAGAGCCTCAGGAAGGAGTTCCAAGGCAATGGCCAAGCATGCTCTGCTCTCGTATCGCCGTCCATGGCAGCTAGCTCAGCTTCCTCTTCCTCTCTGCATGCTTCTTGGTTTTCTTACTGTGATCTGACATGGGTGATCTTGACTCCGCGCGCGTGCGTTGCAGCAGGATGGAGAGCGGACAAGGGCGCCCTGATCGGGATCCTCTGCCTGAGAACGGCGGCGCAGCGGGCGGCGATACGCCGCGCCTGCGCCTTCCTCTACAGGGAGCCCCTCCTCAACTGCTTCCGCTACAAGCTCTCCCGCCATTACCTCCTCTCCCTAGATTTCTGGGTACTTCTATTTTTCACTTTTCTGATTGATCAAGCAGTGTCAGTGTTCTAGTGCTCCATTTCTCAATCTTCTTTTCTGAATTTTCTTGGTTCAGAAAGCGATGATCTTGTGGACGATGGATCCGGCAGAACGGGACGCGAACCTAGTGCACGAAGCTCTGAAGAACCAGAAGAGAGACGAAAACTACTACTACATCTCTGTGCTGATCGAGGTGTCATGTGCTTGCACCCCGGATCACCTCGTCGCCGTCAGGCTCGTCTACCTCGCCCTCTTCGGCTTCTCCGTCGAGGAAGACGTCGCAGACTCGCCGGCGATCCAAGAACCTCGCAAGAAGGCAAGCACCAAGACGCTGCAGAACTCATTCCATGTTCGCAAGAAATTCGGAGATTCAGACAAGGAGACATTTTTGTTCGTTGCTGGTGTTCTACATGCAGATGCTGGTGAGGCTCGTGAGCTCGTACCGATACGAGGGAGAGTGCGTCGTCGACATGGACGTGGCGATGATGGAGACATGTCAGTTGGCAGAAGCCATCAGGAAGAAGAAGCAGCCGCATGGAGACGAGATCGTCCGGATCGTCACTGCTAGGAACAAGTCTCAGCTCAGGGCGACGTTTCAGAGATACAGAGAAGATCATGGTGCAGACATAGCTGAGGTATCATAAGATTACAAGTAAATTAACAGTGTCATCATGCCATTATCCACGCAAGACAATCAAAAAAAGATGTTTTAACTGATAAAAATCTTGTGTGGTTCATCAGACAAAGAAAATGTCAGGACATAAGCAAGTTGTGTGATATTTATTTCTCTTTCCTTGTTTCAGGATATCGGCAGCCATTGCAGCGCCCAGTTTGCCAGGATGCTGAAGAGCGCGATCTGGTGCTTAGCATCACCTGAAAAACACTTTGCAGAGGTGAACATAAGTTAAACTAACTCAGATTAACATCATACCATCTTAATTTGTGATCGAGATAATTAACCCGTACTGTTCTGCACATGCTGGTTCAGGTAATAAGGCACTCGATCTTGGGGTTAGGAACGTGAGGAAATGCTCACTAGGGTATTCGTGTCGAGAGCAGAGATCGATATGAAGCATACCAGAGAGGAGTACAAGGTCAGGTACAAGAGGACGGTGACTCGCGACGTCGTCGGCGACACATCCTTCGGTTACAAGGGCTTCTTGCTGACCTTGGTTGGAACTGAGGACTGAAGAACAAGGCAGAATGATATGCTTTAGTTTGATTGCAACCATTCCATGTGATCCTCTACCGTTGTTTGGAACGAACGGAACAAATAGAGGTTATGATTTAACTTGTGTGTTAACCACTGCTACTTTGTAAAAACAATCCCTCATATTGATCATCAATACAATTTGACTAGGAAGCTTTTGAAAACAATAACATGGGATCCATTGCAAAAGAAAAGAAGTACGTAGTGAAGTAAAATTTCATCAGTTTCCTATAAACCAGTAACATGCCCTTGCATTGCAACAAACCCACATAATAGGAATGTTATAATGTGCTACACATGCTCACATGGCGAGGGAAGTATAGGTAGAGTATAAAGTATTGCATCCAACCGGTGTTTTTAACTAACCGCTCTTTTTTTTCTTTTTTTTTTGGAAGGAGTTGGCTACAGGATTCCCGTGACATGGGGAGTAACGGAAAGATGACTTTGTTTTTAAAGTAGTAAAGATTATTACTCATAATTTTAAAAATGTATAATGTTGTTAACTGCTACTAAATTATTGTTGTTGTTTCACCCAAACTTTTTTTGAAGGGTGAAATTGTTGCCAGTCAACATTTTTCTCTCTATGTGCTTGTTTAGTTTAGATGGGCTGTAATTCTGATCCATTTACATTTTTCTAGCAATATATCCATACTTTACAATAGAGATGTGTTGTACAAGCCCATGTGACTGGGATGGGCAAGGAGCCTGGATGGATTCAACCAATCTTTTCATTAACCAATTGTTTGGTTTTTTAAGTTTTCTCAGGGAAGCACTAGTTGCGCGCTTTGCATGATGTAAAGAGTAGAGGAGGACGAATACACTATTGAATACTCTATCTGATTCTATTTTTCCATATTTGACGTTATTAACTTTTGTAGATATGATCATCCGTCTTATTCATTTTTTTAAATACGTAAAAATATAACCATGTTTTAAAATATATTTAATAATAAAATAAATAATAATTTTATAATTTTTTTATAAGATGAATGTTAACAGTATCAAACTAAAAAACTGAAGGGTGTAGTAGAGGGATAATAATATACTAACGGGGCAGATTTCGGGACAATGGGTCGGATATAAGGCCCATCCAACAAGGCCTTAACGGGGTCCACTGTCAGTGGTCAATGGGTCCCACATGCAAGCAGCTGATGGCGTGAACACGCGCCAGGAAAAAAAAAGCACCTCAGCCCTGGCACGTGGGCCCCCTTGGAGAGCAGCTCACGAAATTTCACGGCTCCCGCTCTCCGATTCGAAACACTCCCCCATTCCCACCTCGTCACGCTCTCAAACTCGGAGCCAGACCGTTCCCCTCCTCCGCTCGCCGGCGGCGAGATGGCGCCGCCCTTCGTGTTCCCCTCGAGCCTCCGGGACCTGGAGCGGGAAGCTGACGGTTACGGTGACGACGAGCCGGCCACCCGCCCGCAGAACCCCGTCGCCGTCGGGGCACTCCGCGCCGCCGACCTCGAGGAGTTCGTCAAAGGTAGTACGAGTCGCTGCGCCCCCACTTCCTCCTTTAGATACTGTAGCACCCGGCGAGCTTGCGGAAAATCGACCGTTGGTTGTGGCGTGCGGTGGAGCTTAGCTGTCCTGTTTCGCCTCTCATTCGAGGTTGTAAACCCTAGCTCCCGTAAATTTGGCCTCGTACGCTCTGCTCTTCGTTGGTGCTTACAAATATTTCGTCCATAATTAAGTCAAATTCCTCTGATTCTGTTAAATAGTTGCTCTGGACTGTTGTTAGGCTTTTTCGGTGTAAGAGTTTGTTGTAATTAGCCTTAGAGTCATTTCGAGCTAGCATATCATATAGAATTTATTTTCATCTTGCTCCTGGACCTTTTTCATGGAAGTGGATAGTTTTATGTGCTGCTTTTAGAATCTGCACCTTCCGAAGTGACAGGGTTTAGCTGTCTCATGAAACAACTAAGTGTTCCTTGCTTTTGGCAAAGGATTCTTAGGCCTGTATTTATGCCCCACAAAATTTCGTTTAGTTGTGTTTGCTACGTGTTAAAATTTGTTAATAAGGGAGCATTGTGGCTTGTAGGGGAATTAGTGCAGGTGTTTGTAAGAAAATTATGCACTGTTATGATATTATGGGTTGATACCATCCTTACCTAACTCTCATTCTCATTGCCTTGGTAATTCTCGTCTTCCTTTCTGTTCCTGGAAAAGTTGTTTTTTCCCTTCTTTTGGCCATTCACATTGCCAAAACTCTGTTGAAGTTGTTATTATTTATTGAAGTGTAATAGCACGTGTTTAATTTCTTCATCATCTTTTGATCTTCAACTGAATATTCGTGGAATGACACCAGGCAAAAATTTGGTCTCATTCATCTATTCATCCAAACACTTAAGCTTTTATTGGGCTAAAATTTCTCAGTTTGCACTTTGTCACAAACATATATTAAATTTAGTGTAAGGCTGTAAGCTCCATGTGGTTTGTTGTTCTGCAAAAATTCTGAGTATTTTGCTCAATCAAAGTACTAACTCTTATTGAGATAATTTTGGAATATTCTGCCTTGTTTGAATGCAGATGCGGCTATTAATGTTTACTTTGTGTACATAACAATGCACTTTTATCCTTTGAACCAAAGGATTTCCTCTGAATGAACTAATTCTTTTTATTTAGAATGATAATAATATGAAAAGAGATAGAGGAAGACCAAAATTAATATATAGAGAGACAATAAGAAGGGTGAGATATACCTAAAAATTTTGTATTTAAATAGAAATATTTAGAAAACATTTATTGATGTGATTGAACTATGTTTGAAGGTTCTTGATGGACTGAAACGCTGTATTGTTATTAATGAACTAATTCTTTTTATTTCTTAACTTAAAAGGTACATCGTTTGACCTATCTGACAGGGAACTCTTCTGCATGGAAGAGCAAGATGTGTTTGACCGCATCTATTCCCTCGTGCGTGACTTCACTTGCTTGCCCCCTGCCCTCAAGTTTAACCTTGTTGAGACCTTGCGCTCCAATCTTAGTGTCCTCCTTCCGAATATAGACTCCCTTTCACGAGCTTCCATGTCATCCCCTTCTGATGGGGTCCCAATCACTGACCGCATTGCTTCACACCGGAATTCCCTCAAGATCTACTCCTTCCTCCTCTCCATTGTTGTTGCTGAGGAATCGGCAGCTGATAATTGCAATGGCCCCAAGGTAATGCCTGTGCAAAAGTTGCTAATTATTTGGACTGTTTGTACCCTTTTGATTTTAAGTTAACTCATTCTTCCATGGGTGGACTTAGGTGGCAGTTCATGGTCGGAAGAGGAATCCTGTATATTCCTGGAATTGGGAAGCACAAAGAGGCCGTATCATGAATCTTATTGCTAATTCACTTGAAGCTGACCTTTCACTACTCTTTGGTCCAGGCGGTGCCGATGAACAATATCTCTCTTTTGTTTCGAAGTAAATTCAAGAAACTAGTTATTGTATGCTTTTCTTTATCCATTTCTTATAGTAATGTTGCTCTTGATGAATATGTGTAGGTGTTCTTTTGTTCTCTGTGAGAATCAGAACGTGTTAAAAGACGAGGAAACAAGAAATGGCCTGTTTCGAATAATTGGTGCAATTGCTACGAAGCATCAAAGGATATCTCAAACAAGTGCGTCTGTCTTGTATTTGATTTATAAATTTGATTTCACTGTTGTGCATCTTGTGGAAGCAGTTGCTGCTGCAGAGAAAAGGTTCGGCGATGCAAGCCTTGCAATTTCGTTGATAAGGGAAATAGGTCGGACCGACCCAAAGGGTTATGTAAGAGATAGTGCTGGTGCTGACAATGTTGGGAGATTCCTGGTAGAACTTGCAGATCGCTTGCCAAAGCTCATGTCAACCAATCTTGGTGTTCTGATACCTCATTTTGGTGGGGAATCGTACAAGATTAGAAATTCTCTTGTTGGAGTCTTGGGCAAGCTGACTGCAAAGGCCTTCAAAGATGTTGAAGGCGATAGCAATGCTCATTCGTTAAGGCTCCGAAGTAAGCATGCTATGCTGGAAATTTTGATTGAACGTTGTCGAGATGTGTCAGCATACACGAGGAGTCGTGTGCTTCAGGTATGGGCAGAGCTGTGTGAAGAAAATGCTATTTCAATTGGCCTGTGGAATGAAGTGGCATGTGTTGCTTCGGGTAGACTGGAGGATAAGAGTGCAATTGTGAGAAAATCAGCACTGCAACTACTCATCACAATGCTGCAGCACAATCCTTTTGGGCCTCAACTAAGGACTGCAACCTTTGAGGCAACTCTAGAAAAGTACAAGGAGAAATTGCAAGGAATGGAGCCTCCTCAAGAGAAAGATGAGCTTGTGAATGATTCTTCACTGGGTGAAGTGATTACAGGGCAGGATGAGAGTTTCAGTGATAGCTGTTTACCTTCTAGTCATGACCAGAAGGATGAAGAACAAACTTGGAACAGATCAGAGCTTTAGTTGCATCACTTGAGGCTGGTGGGCAGTTCTCGACATGTATAACTTCATTAATGCCAACTCTTGTCCAGCTGTTGGCATCACCTTCAGCCACTGATGTTGAGAACACAATTCTTCTACTAATGAGATGCAGACAATTTCAGATTGAAGGTTCAGAAGCAGCCCTCCGGAAAATGTTACCTCTGGTAATGTCTCCCTAGAAGTGTAGGTTGTTTTTGAACTTGAGTTAGAGTATGCATTTAATTTGTTAATTTTTGCAGGTATTTTCTCAGGATAACTCGATATATGAAGCTGTGGAGAGTGCATTTATCACTATATACACAAGGAAAATTCCCACGGAAACAGCCACAAGTCTATTAAATCTTGCCATTGATTGCAGCATTGGTGACCTTGCTGCCCTTGAAAGCTTAGTTAGTTTATTGGTATCAAAAGGAGAAATTCATCCAGCACGGTGCATTCTTGTTTCCTTTCAAATTTTGCTTATAGAAACCTTTCGAATGATATTTCCTTTCTAAAATCAATTGTTATATATAGTTATGGTAATACTAAGTACTCATTTATTCTTGCATATCAATTTCCATGTGCACCAAAAGTGATTCTTCATACATATTCCACTATTGTCTGCTACTAATTAAAATTTAGAATGCAAATGCCAACTTGCACCATTGCACATGGGGTAAGCTCGTTAATTTTTGAACATGTATAAATTAAGAATTTAAGATGCATGCGAAGAATACTGCTCTCAGCTTCTTCACTACCCGATTTGAGACTTACCTTTTCTAGATTCTAAAAATTGATGGGATTTTTTTTCTGTTGTTCTTGAAGTATCTTTGTTGGGTACTAATCAAAATAATTTATATTGTCTATAGCATAACTTATACCCATTTTATCGAATGCTACTATCTAATTTCCTTAGTTCCGTGATACCTGTTATCTTTTATTTAGGAGGTTCACACTTGTTACTTCCCATCGTCTCTTGCAGGTATCAGCTTTGTGGGATTATTTTTGCTTTCACATCAATGATGTGAGGCCAGTGCAAAGCCGCGGAGTTTTATTGATTCTTTGCATGGCAGCAAAGTCATCTCCCAGCATTTTGGGTACCCATTTGCAAGATATTATTGATATTGGGTTTGGACGCTGGGCTAAAGAGGAGCCTCTGCTTGCTAGAACTGCATGCCTCGCCCTGCAAAGATTATCCAAAGAAGACAAAGTCAAATTAATTAGTACTAGTAGTAGGGTTTTTGCTGCATTGCAAGGCCGGATAACTAGCCTCTCGCTTCCTGAGAAAATATGGTACGGAGCCGCAGATAAAGCTATAAGTGCCATCTATGCCTTACACCCAGCACCTGAAATCTTCGCTGCTGAGATTGCAAAGAAATCACTTAATTCCTTATTTTATGTCTTAGGAACGGACTGCATGCCAAATGAAAATGAAACCCAGAATGGTTCCATGCTGTCATCGATACCAGCCACAAAGCTAGGCAGATTTCTTTTCATTATTAGTCATATAGCACTGAATCATTTGGTTTACATTGAGACTTCTGTTAAGACAATTCAGAAACAGAAACGGAAGAATGAAAGATCAGAGCCTACCACTGAGGACCTTCAGGTAGATACCTCCAAAAATTCGGAGGTAACTTTTACTCGGTTGCTTTTTGGCCTTATTGATTTTGATTTAGCATTGTTTCGTTTGAGTGTGCGACTTGCACTGGTTACTCTTTATTGTGTGATGCTGGCAGGCACAAGGCATAAATGCCGAGTTGGGACTTGGTGCAACGGTGGATTTTGCAATAGAGTCCCTGGCTGAAAGGGCAGAAAGGTAGATCGTGTCCAGTTCTTCTGAAAAGAATCTTATTGGACACTGTGGACCATTTCTTGCAAAACTCTGCAGGAACCTAACTTTGCTGCAAAAGGTTTTAATATGTATTGAGTTTCCTTTATTTTCTTAATGTTTTGATTCCATTACTCTGTAATTTTTTAAACTTTTTTAATGCAGTTTACAGATTTACAGGCCTCTGCAATGCTTGCTCTTTGCAGATTAATGATTATTGATGCAGAATACTGGTAAGTATATATTCATATTCCAGCCATTTGCACTTTTTCAATATGATGTGCATCTGATCAAATGCTCAACTTTCAGTGAAGCAAATCTTCAGATCCTGTTTACTGTTGCTGAGAGTGTACCTTCTGAAATTGTCCGATCCAACTGCATTATAGCTCTTGGTGATTTAGCAGTTCGCTTTCCAAACCTCTTAGAACCTTGGACAGAGTACATATATGCCCGATTGCGTGATCTTTCGGCATCTGTGAGGAAGAATGCCGTGCTTGTCATTTCTCATCTTATATTGAATGATATGATGAAGGTTTCTCTGTCTCTCCTTTTTTGTTCGTAGACCTTTGTATCTCTCAGCTCTCTATTCAAACACCTTTGCAAAACATTTGTAGGTTAAAGGCTTTATTAATGAAATGGCCATAAGGATAGAAGATGAAGATGAGAGGATCTCAAGCCTTGCAAAACTCTTCTTTCATGAGTTGTCAAAGAAAGGCATGTGCTGCAAATGTGCCAGTCAAATTAATTGCCAACCTTGAATATACATGTTTGACTTCTGTCTGATGTTTATTTCTGTTTTTTTCTTTTCATTTCTGAAGGAAGCAATCCAATTTATAATCTTCTTCCGGATATCCTGGGTAGACTGTGCAATCAACACCTCAAGGACGACACATTTTTCAACATTATGCAATTCTTGATTGGCTCTATTAAAAAGGCATGATGCATCACTTGTGTTCTGTTTTCAACAATTAGTATGCTCTAACTGTACATTGACTAACTATATACATCTCTGCAATATCAGGACAAACAAATGGAAGCTCTTGTGGATAAGCTCTGCAATAGATTTGCCGGTGTAAATGGTATTATCTGTATACCTTATGTGTACATTAATGTATTCTTTTCCATTTAAGGCTAATCAACTACCCTGCCTCTGTGTTTGAGAAATAAGAACATAAATAATATTAGATTGTTAGGAATGGCATTTACAAGGAAAATGAAAGCATTCATCAGAAACCGAATGTCGTGATGAAGCATTTCTTATTCTTTGCTGTAACCTTGTAATGAAATTACTTTTGCATAAGCTAGCAATACGGAAAAGTTGGTGAGGCAGCTTGACTTATTTTACTCTTCGTTTTAATCCCTTGTCTTCTTGAGACTTCTGATTTTTCACATGCGAATTGTTCAATTTTTGTGGTCTGTTTTTCAGATTCTTACCTTTCCTTTTTCTTGTGTTTCAGATGTCAGGCAGTGGGAGTATATATCCTATTGCCTTTCAGATGTTTGAGCATGCATTATCTGAAGATTCTGTGATGAACCACTTCAGAAGCGTGATATCAAAGGTTGGTGCTTGGTAGCATAGGCTTGATGGACGCATATGTTATTTTGTTAAATACAGCAGGGCTGAATTTGTGAACTCTTCAACGTTTTTTTAATCTATGATAATTCCTCCAATCAGTGCAAGAAGTTTGCCAAACCAGATCTCAAAGTTTGCATTGAGGAATTTGATGAAAAACTCAGCAAGGTTCACCAGGAAAAGAAAGAGCAAGAGGCCACGACCAGGAATGCTGAGGCACACAAACAAAGAATTGGTTCAATTGAAGGACTCATGGTTACTAAGCAAACTGCGCAAGATGATGGAAAATCTGCCAAAGGTAAGCAAGGATACTTCTTTTCTTTCTGAATCTCCTTATCCTCTGTCATTTAAGTTAATCTCCACATGATTATCCATCATGTGTTGGACTATGTGCAGAAGTATAGTATACAGTAAGACTGAGACCCTGTTTTCTATATAAGGGGTTGGGTCTATATTTATACAAGTCTAGTGGTCTAACATTTCCCGCAGTCGTAGCGGGAGGGGTACAGACGTAGAGACTAGAGCGAAAACTGATGAACAAAGGCGCGGGTAGGCATTTGGTTATGATGTCGACGAACTGGTGCGTCGATAGTATATGGAGCATCCGAACAAGTCCTAGAGCGACCTTGTCACAAACGAAATGAATGTCAATCTTAACGTGCTTCGTGCGTCGATGATGAACCGGATTGGCGGTCATGTAGACGGCACTAACGTTGTCGCAGTAGACAACGGTTGCGGAAGCGATGGGTGCACGGAGCTCCTGGAGAAGCTGACGAATCTAGCAGCACTCGGTGACGGCATGAGTAACGGTACGATACTCAGCTTCGGCGCTTGACCGAGACACTGTAGTCTAGCGCTTTGAGGACCAAGAGACTAGAGTGTCGTCGAGAAAGATGTAGTAGTCGGATATAGGGTGTCGGGAGTCAGGGCAACCCGCCCAGTCCGCGTCAGAGTACACGGTGAGAGAGTCGATGGGGCTGGAGCTGAGGTGTAGGCCGGTGGATAGTGTGCCCTTCACGTAGCGAAGGATACGCTTGAGCAACGCGAAGTGAGGTTCACGCGGAGCATGCATGAAGAGACACATTTGCTAAACGACATAAGTGAGATCTGGTCGTGTAGGTGTTATGTACTATAGAGAACCAGCAAGACTCTGTTACTAGGAGGGGTCAGCTATAAGAGAGCCATCGGTGGTAGAGAGATTGGCGCGAGTGTTGAACGGAGTGGCGGTGGAGTGACATTCGGCCATGTCCGCACGTTGGAGAAGATCCATGGCATACAGACGCTGGGAGAGGAATAACCTGTGGGAAGAGCGCGTGACAGAGATGCCAAGAAAGTGGTGTAGAGTGCCTAGATTGGTCATGGCAAACTCCGAGTAGAGTCAGGCCATGATGTGCTATAGGGTGGTTGTTGAGGACGTTGTAAGGATGATGTCGTCAACATAAAGGAGGTAGGCGGTGGCATCCCCAGTGTGAAGTACGAAAAGAGATGTGTCGGAGATGGAGACCACAAAACCAAGTTGCCGAAGATAGACAGCAAAGCACTGGTACCAAGCCCAAGATGCCTGTTTAAGGCCATAGAGAGAGCGCTGAAGAAGACAGACGTCATCGGAACGGGATGGGTCGACGAAGCCTAGAGGCTACTAGCAGTAGACCGTCTCCGTCAGATGACCGTGAAGGAAAGCATTCTTCACGTCGAGCTGATGAATTGGATAAGAACGCGAGGTAGCGAGAGTAAGCACAACCCGAATGGTGGCGGGCTTGACGACGGGACTGAAGTTCTCGTCGTAGTCGACGCCGGGACGTTGAGAGTAACCGCGGATTACCTAGCGTGCCTTGTGACGAGCATACGAGCTATCGGAGTGGAACTTGTGTTTTAAGATCTACTTACCGGTGACAATGTTGGCACCGGGAGGACGAGATACGAGGTGCTAGGTCTCGTTGTCCATAAGGGCCTTATACTCATCGGCCATAGCCGCGGGCCACTGAGGATCGGCCAAGGCAGAACGATGAGTTGCTGGGATGGGCGAGACGGCACAATGGACTGCGGAGAACCCGTAAGGCTGAGGGGGGACGGAGGGATCCGATTTGGGATCGTGTGATCATGTGAGATGATGTGGAGACAGCAAAGGCCGCACGGTCCGATGGTAACATCAATGGTAGGGCAGGGTCGGAAGGGGGAATGGTGGTATCAGCCTGGGATCGGCGACTATAGGTTTGGAGAAGGGGCTGCACAAGGTCAGTCTAAGCCGATGGAGGTTGGGGGGCCTATGGAGGTTGATAAGCCGATGGAGTTGGTGGGGTCGATGGGGGGTGGCGAGACGATGAGGGTTGTGGAGTCGATGGAGGTCCAATCGGTATGACCGTGGAGCGGAGAAGAGTGGGGTAGTCGTTCAGGGGGTCCTTAGGAACGACCGGTGTGGAGTGCGGAGGTGTAGTTTGTGGAGAATGTCGGGATGGTACAGTGTGGGTGAGAAGAAAGTCGAGGTCGTCAGACGAAGGTCTATGGTGAAGTAAACCGAAGGGGAAGCAGGACTCGTCAAAAACGATATGGCGGGAGATGATGATCCGACGGCTGGAGAGATCAAGACAGTGATATCCCTTGTGGGAAGAGGGATAGCTAAGAAAGATGTAGGTGGTGGAGTGTGATTCGAGTTTATGAGGACGGTGGCTGTTAGATTGGAGTAGTAGAGACACCCAAAGACACATAAGTGAGAGCAGTCGGGCGTCTTGTAATACAGAAGGGTGTAGGGAACATTGTAACGAATGGAAGAGTAAGGGCGCCGATTTAGTAGTTAGGTCACAGCGGTGAGTGCTTCAGCCTATTAGGGTGCAGGTAGATGGGCGTGAAGAAGTATAGTGCGACTGATGTTGTTTAGGTTTCGAAGAAGGCGTTTGGCCTTGCCGTTTTGGGGGGAGGTGTAGGGGCAGGAGAGGCGAAGATGGATGCCACGGGAGGTGAGAAAGGCTTGGATGGTACGATTTACAAACTTCGTGCCATTGTCGGCCTGTATGGCTTGGATGGAGAGTTTGAATTGGGTTGAAATATAATTGTTGAACTTGATGAGATGAGAGGTAACCTCAGACCTGCTTGTGAGGGAAAAAGTCCAGCAGTAGTGCGTATAATCATCAAGTAGTGCAAAATAGTACTAATAACCCGAAGCACTTTTAACTGGAGATGTCCATACATCAGAGTGAATCAGTTCAAATGGTCTAGAGGTACAAGACATAGATGGGAATAAAGACAGCCGCACATGTTTGTCAAGTTGATAAGAGTGGTAGACAGTGGATCTGTTATGGTTGCATTGTATGAAGGCGCTGTGACGGAGAGCGGCGACAGCGTCGGGGCTAAGGTGACCAAGGCGAAGATGCCATAAGTTGGTGGAGATGGCTAGGTTGGTGTGAGGAGTGGACGTCGCAGTAGGGATGGTGTAGAGGTCGCCGCCACTATTGCATCGAAACATCTCGTGTCGGGTCGGGATATCCTTCATAGAGAAATCAGAAGCGTCAAATTCAATTGAGTAATTGTTATCTCTGGTGAATTGCGGACAGAAAGCATATTGTGGATGAGGGAAGGAACTATTAGGACGTTGCGGAGTGAAAAATTGGTTGTGGGTGTAGACAGGATGGAGTCACTGTGACATGTGATAGGAAGAGATTGCCCATTGCCAACGGTAATGAAAGGGGAGGAGGAAGGATGGCGATATAATAGTATACGGTCCGATGAAGCCATGTGGGATGATGGACCAAAGTCCATCGCCCAGGGGTGCTAGGGTTGGAGTGTCATCTGGTTGAGGGCGACGATGAGGCTAGCCTGGTTCCACAAGGAGGATGACTGGGTGGTTGGCAAGGATTTGATCAACTGAGGCGGTTGGATAGGAGCGGACGCCAGGTAGGCCTGGGGGTGTGCGTCGAGGACACTGGGTTGCCAACCGATGGGGCTACGTAGCTGGGTTGGGGTGCCCAGGTGTGGTAGCAAAGCCATGGACCCATGTGACTGGCAAACGAGGTAGGGACAGGAGCAGGGCTCGGTTGCATTGTACTGCTCTAGCTATTGCCTTTGCCCTTGCCCTTGCCACCGGCGCGGGCTTTGTTGTCATGGCCGAAGCTAGGTCTACTAGAGCCGCGAGAGGTGGTAGCAGCGCACGATGGGCGGCAACCGATAGGGTTGTTGCAGCCATGATCAGTAGTGACGAGGAGAGCGGTGTGGGCCATAGTTTTCTCATCGTTTCCCGATGAAGTTTCTTGAGAACTGGCATGTCGTGGGCCCGGAAAATATCATCGGTAGTGTTGGAGAAGTGAGGGTTGAGTCCTCGTAAGAGGGCAAGGACGAGTTATGAGTCGACCACAGGGTGGCCAACATCACAGAGGGCGGTGGCCTTGACCTTGAGGCGTTGGCAGTATGAAGAGACAGAGGAGTTCTCTTGTACCGTGGAATAAAACTCGTTGAGGAGGAAGATGGTGTATGGCTACTTATTTGCTTGGAAGAGCCGCTCGATGGCCAACCATAGATCGCGGCCGGTGGGATCGGTGTCATCCATGGCAAGGTCGAGAATGAAGTCATCGACCGAGCCGTGCAGCTAGCTGCGCACGTAGCACTCGGCGATGTTCCACTGGGGGTTATCGGGGCGAGGTAGCGCCGAGCCATCGATATGAGAGCGAAGACTGAACTTTCTACATAAAGATTTGAAGAAGAAAACCCACTTGAAATAGTTGTCGTTGAGGTTGAGAGAAATGGGAACATGAGATTTCACGTTAACGGCGGCGTAGGGTGGGGAGAACATCGGGGTGCCCGAGGTATTGTCGGGATTGCTGATGGTCGAAAGGGATTTGGCGACTGGGAGAGTGCTAAAACCAAGAGTCGATTTGGTGGTCATGCTCAGACACGGCAGAGGGCGAAAGAGTAGTGGGGCGTGATAAGCCAATCGGAAGGTGTGAGTGTTGAGCCAATGGGGGTGGGCGGGGTGCCAATGTGGATCGGTGCGTGGCCGATGAGAGTAGGTAGGTTACGGGCGCGAGAGGGTTTACATCTGGGATGTGGGGTTTCGCGTCCATGGACACATGGACGCAACTGAGTGGGGCGGACCCGAAAAACAGGAGAAGTCGCGGGCGTGAGGAAAGGAAAGTTCGCATTCGGGAAACAGAAATTCGCGTCCATGAACACGTGGGCGCGTCGGAGTGGCGCGAACGCGAGGGGAGAAATTTCGTGTCCGGGGGGCAGGTGAGCGTGTCGGAAGAGCAGGAACCCGAAGAGTGTTCCAGTCGATGAAGGGCGTGGGTGCAGAGGTGCGCTGATGTGAGAAGAAGGGAAGGTGCGTCGATGCTAGGTGAAGCGAAGGTGGGTCTAGACGAAGGAGGTGGATGAAGGTCGTCTTCTTGTCACGTAGTGGAAGTGTCAAGTAAGTGGTGGAGAAGACCGTCTACGATGGAGACGATATGGATAAGAACCGAGGCGAAAAAGCAAAAGAAGAATACTAGAGGAGAAGGTCTACGACGTAGATGAGGCGTCGGCTCGCCGACGAGAAGGTTGCTAGCGTGCTAGGGTTGTTTGAATCTGCTCTGCTCTGATAACATGTAGAAGTGTAGTATATAGTAAGACTAATATTCTATTTTCTATACAGAGGGCCAGGGATATATATATAAAAAAGTCTAGCGATCTAACTGCAAGCTGAAGGGAACGGTTTGCTGTCTGCTGATATGAATTGCAAGGATCACTTATGTCATCCAGTAGTTTGCCTCTGATATCCAGCCTCCTTACTCCTTAATAAGGGGATCTTATGTTGTCTTTGTTTCCATTACGATTGCTCTGCGTGTACAAATCTGTACTCGCTTGTTCTAATCTAATCCATGACTTGTAACTGGAGAGGTGTACCTGTTTGAAGGCTACTTCATCCATCTCATGTGTTATATGTTTACGATTCTAATCTAATCCATGACTTATAACTGGAGAGGTGTACCTGTTTGAAGACTGTACTTCATCCATCTCATGTGTTATATGTTTACGATTCTAATCTAATCCATGACTTATAACTGGAGAGGTGTACCTGTTTGAAGACTGTACTTCATCCATCTCATGTATTATATGTTTACGATGTATGCAGGTAAACTTTACAAAGTTTGGATATATCGGCATTTTTTAGAGGTGGATATATTAGCATTGGTTGTGTGAAAACGGTATTATAGTAGAGTACTCATGAAAAGGTACTTTAGATTATCAGTAGTTGTTACGAGCATATAGCTAAAAGACATTAAAATTCATCGATAGTCAGTTTTAAAAGGTTGATCGAAATTTATCTAAAAATGTTGTGTATTTCTAAATATGCGTATTGGAGAGCTGGGGCCCTGGAAAGCCAACGGCCGGATCATCCATGGCCTCACTTAACAAAGGGGCTCATTTGCGTTGTCCAGTGACAAGGCAAAGGCATGTTGCGCCACTCGGGCAATCGAGTTTTTTCGCTGTCCGCTTAGAATCTGGAATGTTCACATCCACATATATATGCTCCGTTTCTCCTCCCAGATTTTGATCGTGAAATTCAGCCACGACGTTGACGGATTCATCAATCGTGCTCCTCATATTCCCAGGCAGATTCCAACCACTGGTTTGAGTGGCAGATGATTCATCTGAATTTAATTCAGCGCTGAAAGAATAATAGTTTTGTTAGTCAGTCATATGCTTCGTCGCTAGCAACAATTGTTTCCTTGCAGTAACTGCAACCGGCACATATTTCTCCTCGGTGAAATGACAGTGTCACACTAGACAATTTCTTGTAGAAATACGAGCAAGCGTTTTACTAGGTCGTATAGTCGTGTGTTTCACGACTAACTCATTTTTTTTCTTTGATTGAGTGGTAAAAACTACTTGTACCATGCGTCCTCTGAATTTTGGGATGCTTATTTTGTGGTTATGCAGTGGTAATAAGTGTCAACCACCGAGCGTATAATTAAGCTTGATAAGTTGATGTCTGTCATATATGAAATCAAAGTTCTAAAATAATTGCGGAGAAGCACTTGGTGTGATGATGTGAACAAGACCGGTTGCTGTGTCGTATAAGCACGATGGTTGATTGAGCTAGCTAGCTGAGCTGTTTCCGCTCACCGCGCCATGTCCACATGATTCCCTTTCGTTCAGCTGTCAATTCCAGAGGACGCGCTTCGTCGCAGCCACGCGATTCCAATTCTTTTGGTTCCAACGCCCAAGATTTTATGTTCCGATCTCCAACTTAACCTGAAGCCAATACGGAAGGCTGTTTCTCTTGGGGTGCAGTCGCTAGCTACCCTTGCTGAGACCGTCGATCTAGTCCGTGCATGATTCATATGAGAGACTACAAAGAGAATCGCACGATGTTGTACTGGCGCATACCACCCCTGACAAAGTCTAGCAAAAAAAATGGTTGTCACAGACTTGCAGCTAGCTAGAGATGTGCTCAGGTTAGTGGAACCAGAGCCGGTCACGGATTATACATATCGTCCGACCCACGAGGCTAGCCCCAGTAGAACATCGCCACCATGAATCCCTGATCCACTTCTGTAGCGTTTCCCCGCCTTGAAAGATGGCTCGACGTAATTTTGGTCGACCCCAGCCTCCACAATCGGTCGCGGATGCAAGGGCGCCTATGCATCCGATCGATCGACCACGCGTCCGTCCGGCACGCCGAGGCTAACGCTAAGCGTCCCGTCGCGCACGGCGGCTGACACCGAGCGATGAGCCGGGGTACTCGGGATGGCGTTAACGTGCTGGCGTGTCGGGCACGTACGAGGCATCCATCGCGACGGCTGCGAGCGCGATCGATCGGGGATTCTGGGATGGCGTCGCCCACAGGCAGGGGACTTTGGATGGCCCGCACTAGCTTCGTCCTATTCTTAATGCTGGTTAGCTAGTATTATGAATTTCTCTCCTAATCCAGTATTATTTTCTTATACTTTAGTATATAGAGGATTATGTGCATCACGCTGGTCAAACCCAGACATTTCTTCTCGTAACCGGTGCTAGATGGATGATCAATTTCATTTTTTCTTCCAAACAAACTTAGATCTTGATGATACGTCAACTATTACTTTAAAAAATAACATATCAAGTCTAAGTGGACTGGTTTCACCACAGAGAATATGATCAACTTGTAATTTTAATTTTTTTGGGGTTTGAGATGGCATAAACGATTATGTGTGAATTATAAGTTGATAACTGAAAATATGTAGTTTCTCGATATAGGCCGGTGGTGATTGACATTTGCTTTCTGATACATGTTTATAGTAATAAATAAGTTAAAATTGTAAACCAAATGATGAAGTTTGAAAGGAGAGATATCAAAGAATACGATGCAAATAAAATATGGAAGAAGATGATAATATACATTCGGAAGATTGCTTTAGAGATATTTAAAGTGGTCAAAGAGAGTAGATGTGAAACTAAAGACACTTGATGATGAAACGAATGTGTGCAAAAAAAACTATTAAGGAGAAAAAATAAAAGCCCTTGCCACATGATAAAAGTACGGACAACATAGAGAAATACACGGTGATAAAGAAGACCATAAAACAAACTGTGAATGAGACAAAGGTGTGGGCTTTTGAGGATCTTTATCAATACCTGAGTACAAAGTAGGGAGAGAAGGACATATATAGAATGGCTAGAGCTCGTGATAGAAAAACGAGAGACATCAACCAAGTAAAGTGTATTAAGGATGAGAAGGGGTATCTCTCGATAAATGAGGACGAGATTAGATATAGATGGTAAAAACATTTTAATAATTTGTTCAATGGTACGAACGAGAACACTACCATTTAAATGGACGACTTGTCGGATGACAACAATAATCGCTTTGTGCAGATGATTCAAGAATCTGAGGTTAGATAAACTTTGAAAATGATAAAAGGGGTAAGTGATAACTCTAATGATTTTTCAATCAAGATGTGGAGATGTTTTAGAGATATAACTATAGTATGATTAGCCAAGTTATTTAACGATGTTTTTCAATCAAACACGATTCTTGAGGAGTGGAGAAATAATATATTGGTACCAATTTACAAGAATAAGTGAGATATCTAAAGTTGTATTAATAACAGAGGAATTAAATTGATGAGGCACACTATACAGTTATGGGAAATAGTTACCGAGCACCGTTTAAAAGGAACAACACGAATCTCTATAAATCAATTTAGTTTCATGCTTAGAAGGTCAACCATATAAATAATTTTATTAATAAGACAAGTTATAGAATGGTTTAGAGAGTAGAAGAATGACCTATATATAGTTTTCATTGACTCGAAAATATCAAGAAATATTATATGATAGGGTTTGGATAAACATAAAGTAACAACAAAGTATGTTGCTCTTATCAAAAACATGTACAATAATACTATAATTAATGTTTGAATAAATGATCATAATATAGGTTACTTTTTAATTAAAATATAACTATATCAGGGATTATGCTTGAGCCTGTATCTTTTTGTCTTATTAATAGATGAGGTTATACGAAACATATAAGAGAATATTACATTGTGTATGTTCTTCGTAAATGATGCAGGGTTAATTGATGAGAGCTGAGTGGAGTAAATAGGAAACTAAAGTTATGGCGACAGAGTATTGAGTCTAATGGTTTTAAAGTAAGCAGAACTAAGATTGAATATTTAATATATGACTTTAATACCATTACACACGAGGAGTGAGATATGCGTTTAGGAGGTCAAATAGCACATAAGAATAATATCTTTCGATATGTGAGATCGATGCTATAGATTGATGGTGATATTGATGTATACGTTGGCTATATAACCAAAGCAGGTTGGATGAAGTGGCACTAAACATCTACCATTCTTTGTGATAAAACGATACCATAGAAACTAAAAGATAAATTTTATAGAACAACGATTAGACCTGCTATTCTGTATGAAGCAGAATGTTAACATAAAAAGACGACATGTTATGTTATGATGAATTTATAATTATATAAAAATTAATAAAGTCTGAAACGATGATATATATGATCGGTTAGGAGTAACACCAATTGAAGAAAAATTTATCTAATATCGATTGAGTTGGTTTAGCTATATTCAAAAGAAACTTCAGATAAACCAGAAAAAATTGAAATACTGATAGGAAAAAAGGAAACTTATACTTAAAAAATTAGATATAAATATGTAATATGAGTGTTTAGAAAATAGATAGGTTTAAAATATGATTTAAGGCACAACAACTCTAGCTTATTTAAATTTGTTTGGACTAAAAGATATTGTTGTTGTTGTTTGAGATACTGTCGATTTTATATTTATCAGTGAAGTTTAGACATTAATTTAGTTTATTTATTAGTCTAGAAAAAAAACAATTAGAGAAGCTGCCACGTAGATTTGTTCTTATATTAGATAAGTTTGGAATGTAAAAAAAAGAAGAAAAAGGATGAGACGAATCGCTGAGTAAGCCGCTGATGTTTTCACTAACCTTTTCTTCGCCCTGGTGCGTCATGCGTGTAAACTCCAACAGCATGGACCAAGATCCGGTAGGTATGAATCAATGGGCACAGGCCAAATAAACCCCAAAGATACCAGTAAAACCGCCGTGGCAGCGTTCGTAAACTAATCCTGATAGCTTTGCTTAGCGATCACCAAGCTACGGGACAGGCACGTACGTAGAAAAAACGACCAAAAGGACACCTGAAAAACCATTGGCTCTGTGGCGACTGATTGAAACTTTACCTGAATAAAAAAAGGGTCAGGGTCTTAGTCAGGTGTTTGTTTATCGTTGGAACATACCTAAGGAAAGGTGATTATGTGAAATGATTTCTTAAACTAACATGGCCAAAATCAAGTTGCACTTGAGTAGACGTGCAAATCAGCTTTAATCCTAGTGCCTTTTTTTCTGTCTCTGTTTACCTCCCCTGAGCCGAGTTGCTGATTACTGAGAGTTCAGACTGCTTATCTAGCAGTCATTAAAAATTTTAAATTGAGATATACTACTAGCAAAATACGCTATTGCATCAGATAATTAAATCAACTGACACGATTATTTTCCCTTGGGTGCATGCTATGAATGCCTGCCAAATTGTAATGCACAAGTACGATGTATTAATACTTTCGGTCATAATTATCTAACATTCAGAACAAAATTTAGTTAAAAAATTAATTGTTTTATTTTTTTAAAAAAATGATATTCGTCATAAAAATATTGATATAATAGTTTAATCAAATATATCCTAAATATCGAATATTTATTAGTGGAGCGAATGATATTTTACGTTTTACTGGATGCCTCACATGGCCTCCAATTTCGTTTTACTTATTCGATCATATCATATGGAGTAAAGTTTATACTCGTTTATCGTAATCGGATCAGTCGCGTAACTACACTAGAAGATCGGGTCGTAAACGGATACGACACGATCCCCCTCCAGCACGATTGGAGACGCCCATCGTCACCATCATCGCCGTGGCCTCTCTCACTGGCGAGGCGCCTCATCTCCTCCTATAAACCAGCAGAGATCTTGCTCCTGCTCCTGCTCCTGCTCCTGCTCCTCCCTCCACCACACACACGGCCACACGGGCGCAAGCCACGCGACGCGGTCAAGGCGAGCGCGCGCAACCGCTCACACACCACTGCACAGCGCGAGCGTGAGCTGTGGTTGGTGGCAATGGCCGTGGTGGCGCGGCTGCGGTCGGCGGGCGCGCGGCTAATCCGGCCGGCGGCGCTGGCGGGGAGCGGTGGTGGCGGGGAGAGGCGGTGGCTCGGGACGGCAGCGGCGGAGGCGGTGGCCGGGATCCCGAGGTGGGAGCCGATGGGGGCGCGGGAGTACTACGACTACCGGAGGGCCATTTACGGCGACATCACGCACAAGGCCATCCTCGTGGACGCCGCCGGCACCCTCCTCGCCCCCACCGAGCCCATGGCGCAGGTTCGCTCCCATCACCTCACCTCCCTTCCCATCCGCATGTCGCGTGTGATGCGCTCGTCTCCATTCCGCGAGATGCCAATAGCGCATCTATGTTTCTAAAAGGAATTTGATCATATGCCACTCCTTTAGTGTGGCAAATTGATAATCTCTGTGCTGTATACGGTCATGTGCGCGATTGAACGGTGCGTCGATCTGATCTGTTGCTGTTCTATTCTAAGTCCGTGATTCGATTTGACTTGTCTCGACTTATGGAGATCTGCTTGTGTTCTTCAAGTTTGCCATTTGGGTGGATTTGTACTTCCGTGCTTGATGACAAACAAAAGCTCTCTTTTTGACATGCCATATGTGTATCTAATGTATTTGCATGTGTTTTGATGTGGGTTGATGCAAATGTTTGTTCAGGTGTACAGAACAATTGGTGAAAAGTATGGAGTCAAGTGCTCGGAGGACGAGATTTTGATGAGATACAGGAGGGCATATGCGCAACCATGGGGTAGATCGCGGCTGAGGTAAGCCATATAATTTTTTTAACTGTTCTGTACCTCTACTTGTGAGATTTGGATTTAGTTTTGCAGTATCTTGGTTGACCTTGTTCTTGTGCAGTGTTGCTTTTGATGATTTGATTTAGAATAGCGTCAGGGAGCGGGGCATTATGCTATCACTTTCAAGTGCATTATAGTGTGTCAAATCCTTACTCAAATGTGTCGACGTGTTGCATATTAATGTTTTCTGTGTAATTTAAGCAAGGCTGTGGCATGCAGAAGTGGCTACCAACTTAATACTATTTGTCACTCGGAATAAGTTGGTCTTTTCAAATTATCAGCATGATGCAAGTGTTCCCTTACTCCCTCTATCTACTCCATAACTGGGAATTTGTTCTTGTGGGCACATGCAAACGTGATATTCAAGCATACAGGCATATGTGTACTAACTCATGAAAGATGGAAAAATATGAGCATCCAAACATGCAATGATTTAAAATAGAGTGAACTGTTCAGCAATCTGAATTAAATTGTGAATAGAAAACTTCCATCCTGTTTCCAAGAAAAAAAACTATCAAAAGTAAACTTCAACTGAGAAAACTGGTATCAAAATGCCAGACAGAACCTTCCAAGAACTATTGTTTTAATTCTATAAATAATCAGTGTTTCGTATCAATATCCAGGAATTCAACTTGTTTTTGGGAATGCCTTTGTTTTACTGCCTCTTGGTGATGGTAGAAGGTGAAGGAATTTTAATCTAATTGTAAGTAGTATTATGAAAGACAGATATTTTTCTTTGTGTGTGGTTTAGAGTTTAGACACTGTACAGTTGACTAGTGAAATTCTTGACCTGGTTTTATGTGCTTTGCAAGCACATATAAATATGGACAATCATCTGCAACTAATTCTTCTTGACATATTTTGGTGATAGTGATAGGCAGTACAGGTGCATTTATTCTTTGTTTTGGATCTAAGCCGTGCATTCATGCGCTTCCTTGAACCATGGTTGATTTTGTGTTACAAAAATAGAGTAGAGATATAAGCCTGGTAGAGTTGCAGAGCTGTTCACATTCTAGATTCATATTTCAATCATAGATGTCACATTTACATTTCGTATCCTTCAAAAATGTCTGACCCGCATGGACTAATGCATCTAACTAATTTCCAGGTATGTTGATGATGGTAGGCCCTTCTGGCAACATATAGTTAGTTCTTCTACAGGATGCTCAGATTTACAGTACTTTGAGGAACTTTATCACTACTATACAACTGCAAAGGTGAGATACTATGCACTCATAATCGTTTCAAATTTTGTTTTTATATGCTATACCTTACGAAGTTCTTCATGTTTGCTAGGCTTGGCAGCTCTGTGACCCTGACGCAAAATACGTTTTTGAATCATTGAGAAAGGCTGGTGTAAAAACAGCTGTTGTATCCAACTTTGACACACGCCTTCGGCCACTTTTACAGGCCCTGAATTGTGATCACTGGTTTGATGCAGTTGCTGTATCCGCTGAGGTGGGTTTCCACTTTCAGATGAACCGATGAATTTGGTCCAACATCCAAGCCCTGTGCTGGCCCCTTCACTTGCTGTTCTTGTCTCTGGATCCTGTATTAACAGGTTGCAGCGGAAAAGCCAAACCCAACAATATTCTTGAAGGCTTGCGAGTTTTTAGGTGTGAAACCTGAAGAAGCTGTGCACATTGGTGACGACCGCAGGAATGATCTATGGGGAGCTAGGGACGCAGGCTGTGATGCCTGGCTTTGGGGCAGTGATGTGTACTCTTTCAAGGAGGTACAAACTACATACCTGTTTAATTTTGAGATGCTCCAACACTGCAAGTTAGAAACCAATCATTGTTCTCCTCTTTTTTAGTACATTTAGGATCAAATTTGCTGTTCTATTACTTTGCTTTGTCTTTTCCAGAAACAGCTGACACCAGCATATCTGGAATGCAATGCAGGTTGCAGAAAGGATCGGAGTTAAGGTGTAAGGAGTCGTTCGCTTGAGTCACCTGAGCTTTCAATAAAAGGCCGGGAGGTGTTGCATTTTTGTACATAGCAGCAACCCTGGTTGCTCCAAAGCTGTCTGATGTACATTTTTTTTTCTAGCGAATAATAACCGAGGGCCATGTATTATGTCTGTATGACTGCATTTGACCGCTCAATTTACGTTACCCCTGGGAAAGTTGGTGTCTGAATGTCTCCTTGTGTTAACTGAACTCCAAAAAAAAAAAAATCGTTTACCTGAATGCCCAATATTACTCCATTTTTTTGGCTCGCATCCAAGACGCCTCAGATACCAACGTGCAGACGTTCGCCAACACCCTCGTTGGGTCGCCGGCCCAGGCGGCCAGGCTTGCCTTTCTTGCTTACCAGCACTCGCCCAAGTGGGTTGAAAGTTGAACCTGTGCTCCAAGCAGGCCGTCTGTGAGTAGTCCAAACTTGCATGGCAATTTGACATGAAATCCAGGTTAAAAAACTCTGACATGAAATCCAACAAACGAAGCTGCTAGAGGTAGGAAATCGTACAAATGGAACCCCTTGGAAGCTGCGGAGATGGCCAGGACGCTGAAGTGTGTGCGTGCCCACCCACGTTCCAACCCTGTCGGGGTCGGCGCGCGCGTTCACCTCTCTTACTAATACCATCGATATGAAAGCTCCTTCTTTCATATCCAGCTTTCTTTTTTTTCAAATGGTACGCCATGTAAAAGGTCAAATAGCTCGAGGAGCATGCCAAAACAAGATCAATTCAAATTTCGTATGAACTTCAGCTCATATCAATTAGCACAAGTCAGAAAATTTATACACAAGACACGTTCTACTCCATGCAATTTTGATATCGCCGATTCACCGTACTTACAAAGAGAGGTTGATTGATATGAATGTGTCAGATTTCTTGTGGAAACAAGAGATACACATCCAATATGTACATCTAATCGAAATTTCCAATCAAAATTCGCTTCAGTCTTCAGGGCAAACAAGCAGCAGCAGCCAATTAGAAGAGAGGATTTGATGAAAAATTGCCGCTGGCTTGTTTGCATGTGTATACGGCCGGCGTCTAGTCTACCTGATTCCCTTGTCCAACCCGAGAAACCTCACCGGAGACAGCCTGCCGGGGCTGACGACGTCGACCACCCGCCGCGCATTCCGCTCCTTGATTGTCTCCAGCCGCGGCGACCACGGCCGCCCCCTCGTCGCGCCCACCAGCTGCTCGTAGTGCTTCCTCAGCTCCGGCGTGCTGCAAAGCGCCGGCCCATGCGCGTCGTCGCCCTCGACCTCATCGCCACGACCACCGCCGGCGCTACCAACAGGTGACCGTCTCCCTGTGACGGCTTTCACGATGAACTCCTCCGTGACCTTGATCACCGTCCGTCCGCCGTCGTCCTTCACGTACTCGAACGGGCTCCGCGCGCCACCGGCTAGCAACGGGACGCCACCGCCACCACCGCCGGTGCCGGCGGATCCACGGGCCCTGTCATAGGTGAGCGCCGCGAGCGACGCCGCGGTGACGACGTCCCGGCCCTGCGGGAGGCGGTCGACGGGGACGACGAGGTAGGTGGCGCCGGCCTCGAGCCGGTCCTCGATGGCGAGCACCGGCGCGGCCCGGCCGAGCCGGAACCCGTCGGCGCGGCACACCACGAGTCTCCCCGCGTGCTCCATCATCACCTCCCCCGCCATCCTCCCCGACTCCGTCGCCCTCCTCTCCCCTCCCCACAGCACCAGCCGCGCTCCTCTCCGCAGTCGCTGCCTCTGCCCCGGCCGGACGCACAGCCACCCCAGCAAGCCATTCGCCATGACTAGCTAGCTAGCTTCCATCTACACGATGGAGATCAAACACGAGCAGTTGTTGTATATATCGCGAGCACGAAGGGGGGTTGACATGTACGAGCCAAGCGGTGCTGGGGATCGCGGGGTTGACGTCGCGTCGGTGGTCAAAAGTCCGCGGCGTGTTTCGCCTCTCGCCGATTCTCCCGGTGGAACAGTTCACGCCGGGACACGACGAGATACAGTGAAATCTCGCGCAACTTGCCGGGGTTTTTTTTTTTTTTTGGCGTTTTTGCTCGCTCGCTACGCGCGCGTTGCCAATCGCGGTGGCCGGCGCGCGCGATAGCGGTGCGGGGCGGCACGGGCGGCGCGGCTGCATCTGCGTCGCTGCACGGCGCGGCACGCGGTTGGGTTTGGATCGTGTACTCGTGGCGGCTGCCGTGGTGGCGAGGGTACAGCATACGTGCATGGCTGAAACAGGCGACGAGCTTGTGGATATGGTGCGAAACCTAGTCGGCAAGGCATGCACTGGATTTTGCCTAGTGATCGGTCGATCTCACATGTTACATGTACAACAAATGGTCACGGAGGCTGATGTACACTGGCCCTTTTCTTTTCATCCACTTGAATAGATTATTACTGTAGATTATTTGTTGCACATTTCTAAACATATATATATTAAAAAAAGTTCTTCTACTAAATTGTTTAAAACATATGTTTTTTTTAAAAAAAGTTCTACTACTGAATTGTTTAAATTGATTGTGAAATGTTTAATATATCTATATAATAAAATAGATAATTCGCGATAACAATTCAGTCAATAATCTGTCTTCAAATCAGTAGAGTAGCTAACGGTGAGATTGTGAGAATGTTCCAGCCGTTAGACTGGGGTGGTTTGGTTTCTACTACTTTTCAGAGATGATCGGTTTCTGTCAATTGCCTAATTGTTTTCGCGTGCTGTGCAAGGGTGAAAAGAAGGTTTCAGCAGGATCAAGCTAGGTCAGCAGCGTACTCTGAAGGTGCTCCACTCCATGAATTCTGATGTACTGATGATCAGTCGTCGTAGCAGTCGGCAGATGTATCAACTCTGAAACCAAATTGTATTATTCTAGTATAGCATGCAATAAATTATACTACTAGTACACCTACTATATACCTAGCATTATGAAAATGCCTTGCTATAAATTTAGTGAAAGATACGTCAGTGGCGACGACGTTTGGCAAGTTCTGGTATTCTTGCAGCTGCTGTGTTTGACATCTTCCTCTTCTCGTCCCATGACCGGATCCTAGAATCGTATCTCTATTATTAAATGGAATTCACACGACAGAATTGCCGCTTAATTTCACACTGCTTACAACACCTACAAAGTAGAAAAACATATAAAAGCTCCACCGTTTATCCTTCAGCTTATAGGCTACAACCAAAATTTGAATTCTAAATTTTATTTTGAAGTTGATTTTAGAGATTTTTTTATAGTTGCTTATTTTCATCATTTTATACTTGCTTATTTATATATATATAATTTTTAATTATCTTTTGGCCATTGATAACCTATTAATAAGCCAAACTATAGCATATTCAAACTAGACATATACTTCTATAATAATATAACCCCTTCAATTTTTATATTTAACATCGTTAACTTTTAAATCTAGACTATTTATCTTATTAAAAAAATAGTATGACTTATATTTTTATATTTTTTATAAAAATTTTAAATAAAACGAATAATTAAATGCACGTATAAAAGTCAACGGTGTAAAGAAGCATATGCAAGCTGAAAGGTCTCATGCTCATGCAGGCATTACATTGCCAAGAAAAGAACGTAGGCTGCGTAACGACTGACGTGTGACTTTGTCTATGACACTATCGATCTCTCCATCGAGAGAAGAATAATTAGACTGAAAAATGCGGCGCCTGTGGTGCGCAGCTTGCTAACCTGCAGTAAACAAGCCTATTCTGAACAAGTCCTCTCTGAAATTTGCATGCATGTTTTGGCTAGCTAGAGATCCTAATCCAGGGAGTACTAACTTGTTTTGGCAGGTCAGCTGAGATTTGTAACAGTTATACACTTGTACTAACTTAATTTGCAATTATGTTCTTGCCTTTGACTAAGTTGTCCATATAGTAATAAAGTTCAGAAGAAATATGCGGGATTTAATGAACGGTTAGCTCAGGGGTTGGTAAATTAGTTTGAGAAAAATTAATATATACCTATTGGAAGGTGCTTTAATGCACGTTTTCATGAAAGTCAAAAACACAAATTTTGTGTTTTCAGTCACTAAAAAATGGTACAACTTCAGGTCGCTGTTCTCATTAGAGAAATTAATGATCCAACTTGAAAGATACTACTAGTAGCTACCATGAAGAACTTGTGTATACTCTTTAGACAATCTTTTATTGGGCTCAGGGTCTAAATCCTGATGAGTCAAGTTTTTTTTTTGAGTTATTGGGAGTTCTTGCATCTCCTCGAACCACATTTGAAATGCAGAGATTTTACTGCAACTATGGCCTTGTTTGTGGAGCTTATGGCAACAATAGCTTCTTCTAAAATTTTCAGCTCTCTAAACATTACATATTTTTATATTATAGAATTTAAAAAATAAATTAGAAGTCAGAAGTTCAAAACCCAATTATTTCATGTTCTCGCTAGCTAGCTTTTTATCAATTGCTTCTCAGAATATCGAGCTTTTCAAACAGGGCCTATGATTCTTACAAAATTGTGCTTAACTTTGGTCTAAAAAAATTAATATTCATTCATCCAAGCAGGCCGAACCAAAAAGAAGAGACGTTTGCACGAAAGCCCATTACTTCCCGGTTCCATACCAAACAAAGCCAATACATTGAGGAAAACTGGGGCCCACTTGGCTAAATACCGCTGGACACTGACATGTGGGGACAGCGCGACCGCCGCCGGTAGAAAGGGTAACCGCAGCGCCACCATCTCTCTCCTCTTCCTCACTTCCAGGCGGCGGCGGCGGCGGCACACTCCGCCGCCGAGCAGGCGCAGGATCTCATCGACGTAAGCCCAAAAATCCCGCGCGGCCTCCTCCCCGGCCGGCTTCTGTTTTCCTTTGTGCTATGAGCTGTTGATGGTGTACTGAGACGGATGTTTCGCTCGGTTTCCGTGCCAGGCCGCTAGGTACGATGACCTGGACGACGTCGTCGCGCTGTTCACCGCTGGTGTTCCCCTGTACTCCACGGATTCGCAAGGACGAACGGGTTGGTTTGGTTCCCTGAACTCTCATGCTGCCTGGGTTGATCTTAGCTTACTGTTAGAATTTTTGGTCTTGACATGCCACTATGATGTTGGAATCTGCTATAGAGATGTTGCATGGTACTTGAGTATAACTGAATATTTACCAATGACTTTTAATTGAGGCATAGTAGCTCGATGATTGGAATACAGATGAATAATGAGTCGATGTCTTTTGGTTTGTCTTGTAGATGACTAACAATGGAGAGTGATAGAGTTATCATTTTTTCCTTTTCTGTTTCAATTGTGCTACTACATGTCAAGGTGCATATTATAAATTCAATTGCCTGCACTACAGATATCTGAACACTGACAACTTTCTAGTTCATATGAATTGCTGATTAATTCATCCAAACTTCCTTGTAGAATGCATACTACTAATTCTATATACACTAAGGATATCCAAAGCCTTTTCCTGTTGTTGTCAGCACTTCATATGTCCTCCTCCAATGGGCATCTTGCTGTGGTGGAATACTTAATTCAAAATGGAGCAGTAAGAAGCTACTTTTTCATAGTTTTTGGGTCACCAATTTATTTTATACTCCTTTTCATATTACAAGGTACTTGGGTTTGCCCTAACTCAAACCTTATCAGAAAAATATATAACATCTATAACACCAAATTAATTTCATTAAATCTACTATTCTATAGAATATTTATTTTATGTTGAAAATGTTGCTATATTTTTTTATAAATTTGGTTAAATTTAAGGAGATTTGATTTATAACAAATATAAAGTGACTTATAATATAAAACGAAGGAAGTAGTGACAAGGGCAGTTCATAAAGTGTGTTTGTGTAGAATATGTACAGTGACTATGAATCCCCCCAAGCGTATACAAGGAGATCGGGTCTATATATATACAGCCTAGGCCAGTGGTCTATCTAACACCCCCGTAGTCGCAGCAGAAGGGAAACGGATACAGAGACTGGACCGAAAACTGGTGAACAAAGGCGTGGGCAGGCCTTTGGTCATTATATCGACAAACTGATGTGTCGATGGTACATGGAGCACCCGAATCTATCCTAATGCAACCTTATCATGGATAAAATGAATATCGATCTTGATGTGCTTGGTGTGTTGGTGATGGACCGGGTTGGCGGTCATGTAGACGGCACTGACATTGTCGCAATAGAAGACGGTTGCGGTGGAGAGGGGTGCACGGAGCTCTTGGAGAAGCTGGTGAAGCCAGCAGCACTCGGCGACGGCGTGGGCGACGGCGCGGTACTCAGCTTCAGCGCTGGAGCGGGACACTGTAGTCTGGCGTTTTGAGGACCAGGATACGAGAGTGTTACCGAGGTAAACGCAGTAGCCGGACGTAGAGCGTCGAGAGTCGGGGCAGCATGTCCAGTCCGCGTCGGAGTACGCGGTGAGGGAGTCGATGGGGCTGGAGCTAAGATGCATCCCGCTGGAGAGGGTGCCATTCACGTAGCGTAGGATGCGCTTAAGCAGCGCGAGGTGAGGTTAGCGCGGAACGTGCATGAAAAGGCACACTTGCTGGACAGCGTACGTGAGGTCAGGTCGAGTGAGTGTGAGGTATTGGAGAGCCCCAGCAAGACTTCGATAGTGAGAGGGATCGGCAACGAGGGCGCCATCGGCGACGGAGAGTTTGGCTCGAGTGTCGACTGGGGTGGCCGTGGGGTGACAGTCGGCCATGCCCGCACGCTAGAGGAGGTCGATGGCGTACTGGCGTTGGAAAAGGAAGAGCCCGTGGATGGAACGGGTTACGGAGATACCAAGGAAATGATGGAGAGGACCAAGATCGGTCATAGTGAACTTAGAGTGGAGTCGGGCCATGATCTGGTCGAGGAGAGATGTCGAAGACGCTGTGAGGATAATGTCATCGACATAGAGAAGTAGATAGGTAGTGGCGGAGCCGATATGGAAAGTGAACAGGGAACTATCGGACGCAGAGGCCACTAAGCCGATGTGCCGAAGATAGGCAGCAAAGCGCTGGTACCAGGCACAAGGGGCTTGTTTGAGGCCGTAGAAAGAGCGTTGAAGGAGACAGACGTCGTCGGGCCGAGAAGGGTCGACGAAGCCTAGGGGCTGCTGGCAGTAGACTGTTTCCGTCAGGTGGCCGTGAAGAAAGGTGTTCTTCACGTCTAGTTGATGGATCGGCCAGGAGCGAGAGACAGCCAAGGTGAGGACGACTCGGATGGTGGCGGGTTTGACAACGGGACTGAAGGTCTCGTCGTAGTCGACATCGGGTCGTTGGGAGAAACCCCGGACTACCCAGCGAGCCTTGTGACGGGCAAGGGAGCCATCGGCGTGGAATTTGTGTTTAAAAATCCACTTACCGGTCACAATGTTGGCGCCGAGAGGTCAGAGAACGAGGCGCTAGGTCTCGTTGTCCATTAGGGCCTTGTACTTATCGGCCATGGCCGCGCGCCACTGAGGGTCGGCCAGGGCTGAGAAAGAAGTCGCCGGGATGGGCGAGATAGAGCTATGGACGGCGGAGAGACCGTAGCGCGGAGTAGGACGGAGAGACCCGGTCTGGGAGCGGGTGACCATGTGAGAGGTAGAGGGAACTGGAGCCGATGGGGGTGCGGGAGTAATGGGAAGAATTGGTCGGGTAGGGGCGTCATCGGCTCCGAGTCGGTGACTGTAGACAAGAGAAAAAGGAGGAATTAGATCGGTCTGAGCCGATGAGGTCGGGTGGGCCGAGTATTCCGATCGGTCCGATAGAGATGGATCAGCCGATAGGGTGGGGGGAGCCGATAGGGTGGGGGCGCCGATGGAAAGTGAGGAGCCGATGGAAGTGGGGTGTCCGATGGAAAGGGAACGGTATCGGCTGAAGGATAAATAGGATCGGTATCGGCCGATGGAGGTGGGTCCGATGGGGGTCCGATGGTGGGGACATCGGACCGAGTAGTGGTAGGATATGTGACGGGTAAATCCTCAGCAGCGGCCGATGAGGGGGCCGATGGAGAGGGCAGTGGAGGAGACCTGGTCGGCACGGTGTTGGTGAGGAGGAAGTTGAGATCACTAGAGGAGGATCTCGGATGAATGAGACCGAAGGAAAAACATGTCTCGTCAAAAATGACGTGACGAGAGACGAGGATCCGTCGGGTGGAGAGGTCGAGGCATCGGTATCCCTTGTGAGAGGTGGAATAGCCGAGGAGAATACAGGCGGTGGAGCGGGAAACGAGTTTGTGGGAAGCTGTGACGGTGAGATTTGGGTAGCAGAGGCACTCGAAAACGCGAAGTGGGAGTAGTCGGGCACCGTACGATAAAGAAGGGCATAGGGAACGTTGTTATGAACGGAGGAGCATGGGCGCCTTTTGAGAAGGTACGTCACAGTAGCCAGAGCTTCGACCCAATAAGTGGCGGGTAAGTGGGCGTGAAGTAGCATGGTGCGACTGATGTTGTTGAGGGTGCGAAGGAGGCGCTCGGCTTTGCCGTTCTGAGGAGAGGTGTAGGGCCAGGAGAGCCGGAGATGGATGTCCTGCGAGGTGAGGAGGTTTGTAACGATATGGTTAACGAATTCCGTACCGTTATCGGCTTGTAAAGCCTTGATAGGGAGGTTGAACTGAGTGGATACGTACGTGACGAAGTGAGTGAGGTGAGAGGCAACCTCGGATTTGTGGATGAGCGGGAAGGTCCAGCAATAGTGTGTGTAATCGTCAAGTATAGCGAGATAATACTGATTACCGGAGACATTTTTAATTGGGGACGTCCATACATCACAATGTATAAGTTCAAATGGACGCGAGGTACATGAGAGAGAACTAGAAAAGGGCAGACGCACATGTTTGCCAAGTTGACATGAGTGGCAAACTGTGGACCTGCTGTGAGTACATCGGATGGAGGCGCTGCGACGAAGGGTGGCGACAGCGTCGGGGCCGAGGTGGCCGAGGCGAAGGTGCCAAAGGTTGGTGGAGAGGGTGACGTTGGCGTGTGGGGTGGACGGCGCAGCGGGAATAGTGTAGAGGTCTCCACCACTATTGCAGCGAAGGATCTGTCGCCGGGTTGGGATATCCTTCACAGAGAAACCAGACGCGTCAAATTCAATGGAGCAGTGGTTGTCTCGTGTGAATTGGCGAACAGATATAAGATTGTGAATAAGAGAAGGGACGATAAGAACATTGCGTAGGGGGAGGTTAGTGGTAGATGTAGATAGAGAGAAGTCATCGCGGCATTGGACAGGAAGAGAGTGACCATTGCCGATGGTAACAAAAGGGGAGGAAGAGGGGTGACAGGAGCGAAGTATACCAGCCGATGACGCCATGTGTGAAGACGCCCCAGAGTCTAGCACCCATGGGTGCTGTGGTTGGAGCATCATCTGGTTAAGGGCAGCGACGAGGTCAGCCTGGTTCCAGGAGGGAACCGACTGGGTGGTTGGGGTCGGTAGCATCGGCTGAGACGGCAGAACGGGAGCCGATACCAGGTGAACCTAGGGATGGGCGCCGAGAACTCCGGGTTGCCAGCCGATGGGGCTGCGTGGCTGGGGCTGGGGCGCCCAGGGGTTGTAGCAGAGCCACGGACCCGTGGGACCGGTAGGGTGGATAGGGACCGAGGTAGGTCGTGGTGGCGTCGGACCCTGTCAGGTCCTGCCTTTGCCTTTGCGCTTGCCTTTCCCGGTGCGGGCTGTGTTGCTGTGGCCAGAGCCATGGCCACCAGGACCGCGGGAGAAAGGGGCAGCGCAAGAAGCTCGACAGCCATTATCGGCTGCGACAAGAAGAGCGGTGTGGGCCACTGTCTTCTCATCATTAGCCAGACGAAGTTCTTTAAGAACTAGCATGTCATGAGCCCGGACGAACGATGGAAGAGGTGTGGCGTTGGCGATGTTATCGGCGGTGTTGGAGAAGCGGGGATTGAGGCCTCACAAAAGGGCGAGGACGAGTTGAGAGTCAGCCACAGGGTGGTCGACGTCCCGCAGAGCAGCACCCTTGACTTCGAGGCGCTGATAGTACGAGGAGACAGAGGAGTCGCCTTGTACCATGGAGTGGAACTCGTTTAGGAGGAAGATGGCGTGAGGCTGCTTGTTGGCCAGGAAGATCCGCTCGATGGCCACCTAGAGGTCCCGGGCGGTGGGGTCGGTATTGTCCATGGCGAGGTCAAGGACAGAGTCGTCGACCGAGCCGAGCAGCCAGCTGCGCATGCAGCACTCGGCGGTGTCCCACTGAGGATCATCAGGGCGAGGTAGAGCGGAGCCATCAATATGGGACCGGAGGCCGAATTTTCCACAGAGAGATTTGAAGAAGAAAACCCACTTTGAATAATTGGTGTTAAGGTTAAGGGAGATAGGAACGTGAGATTTCACGTTCACAGCAGTGTAGGGAGGGGAGAAGATCGGCGAGGCGGTGCCCGAGGTGTGGTCTGAGGCACCGAGGACCGGAGCAAATTCGGTGACTAGGAGAGTGCCGGAGCTGAGAGCGGACTCGGTGGCCATGACGGGAGAACGGGAGCAAAGAGCCGATAGGAGAAAGAAGCCGATGGGAGGGGGAAGCCGATGAGAGGACGGATCGGCCGATCAAGGATGTGAGAAGCCGATGGGAAGTGGGCCGGCCAGCCTATAAGGAGTGGTTGACCGATGGGGAGTAGACAACGGAGTAGGTGAGAAGTGGCCAGCCGATGAGGAGTGGTTGGCCGATGGGGAGTAGGCAGCGGAGTAGGTGAGGACAGAGTGGGTGGGTCACGGACGTGCGAGGATTCACGTCCGTGAAGAGAAGATTCACGTCCATGAACTCGTGGAGGCCAAGGAGTGGGGCGGACGCGAAAAAGGCAGGGAGTGGTCGGACGCGAAGAGAATATGTTCGCGTCCGGGAGGAAGGGATTCGTGTCCGTGGACACGTGGACACGTTGGACTGGCTCGGACGTGAGAGGAGAAGGTTCGCGTCCGAGAGCCGTTGAGCGTGTTGGAAAGGGCGAGAACCGAGGGAGGTTTCTAGCCGATGGAGACGATGAGCGCGGAGGTGCGCCGGCGTCAGAGAAGGAGAGATGCACGAAACAAGAGAAAGAGCGGAGACGGGTGCGAGGCGGGACGAGGAGGCGGATCGAGACCGTCGACTGGTTGCGCGGAGGTGGCGCGGAGAAAAGGTGACTGCAGGAGAGACGGGGAAAAGAAGAAATGGAGACAAGAGAGCGAGGAGAGTACCGGGAAGAGAGTCGGCGACGGGAAGAAGACGTCGATGACGAGGAGGAAAGGGTCGGCTCACCGAAGGAAGAAGCTAGCGCGTCGGAATGTCTAGACTTACTCTGATACCATGTAGAATGTGTACAGTTATTATAAATCTCCCTGAGCGTATAAAGGGAGTCGGATATATATATATACAGTTCAGGCCAGTGGTCTGTCTAACAGTTTGAAATACAGAATGCTACAAACTCCGACAAGAACACGCCCCTCCACTACATGCCTCAATGGACATATAGAAGTAATTATGTCGTCCTCTGCAATAACCATCTTTTGTATTTCTTCAGGTAATTAAAGCTTTGATATCCTCTGGGGTTAGTGTCAGTGCACTAAACAGGTATGTCAAATATAAATGACTTCGTCTGAACAAGCAATAATTTATCTGCAGAATAGAATTGTCTAGGCCCTGTATTAGACCTTCATCTGCAACGAGTTCGTTTATTAAGGAATGATTTGGTATCTCTGCAGCCATGAGAAAACCCCTATGGATGAAGCAGTGACCAAGGGCAAGATGGAGGTGATCGTTGCAATCGGTGCAGCGGCAGCTCAAGCAGAACTCGATGGTGTTACTGTCTCCTAGGACTTGGTAGTCCTTTTGAATGGTCGTCTCCTTGACAGTGGATGATATGTAACATTGTTCTTATCTTTGCTGGTACTGTGTACTACTGTCTGTGTCACTATTGATGCTGATATGCCAGTATCTTGGGCAACGGGAGAACTTGAACCATTACTTAATATATTATCGACTTTGTCGGCAATCACCTATTACAATCAATGACCTAAAACAATGAACATGGAAATCTACTGTTATAGACTATATGTGCACCAGTCGAAGGCCTGGACTGATCTTCAGGTTTCAGACCTGTAGTGGACTGGAACTTGCATAATTGCATTCGCTATGCTTGCAACATAGTCATGCTCACTCATGGAAGTAAGTGTAGTTTGCTTTGTTATAACGGATGTTACCATGCCTGAGAACTCCAGCTTGTATGCTGGTTATTCAGTGAGCAGCTATCCATCTGCGAATTTCGCGTTGTACTGCTGATTTTTCATGTGGGCTAGTACGTTTCTGAATTCTGAGCTCTATGTAGAATCAGACAGGCTCAAGAGCATAACGTCCACTTCTAACCAAGTTAGCATGGCCCATGAACAGACCTTATTTCTTTTAGAATATACCGAAATGCACTGTTGCTGATGATTTGCTCGATTGATTGATTGATTTTTTTTCCTATCCTGATGCCCAATCCAGAGACTCCAGATGCTATCTGACTATGCAAGTTCAGCAAATCACAGTTTGTCGAGTTCAGATAACGCCTACAGGTGCACAATCTTTCCTCTCCCCGACAGACAACCGGGCCGTTTTCAGCAGGTTTTATGATAGCCACCACTCACCACTCGCCTGCATGTCAGGTCGCTCTCCCCTTATTTGTTCAGCGAATTGAACCATTTCTCCATTGGACCGTAATACTTAGTAGTAGCTTTTAATCTCGTGTCAGCTTCATGGTTAGACTTGGATGCAGACGAGGAGCTTCTAAAAAAAGAAACCTAGCAATTGACATGGTGACAGGCTGCAGGCCCCCATCTCTGGATCTTTTTAGACGTTCTTGTGCAGAAGATACGCATGCGGCATGCTCTTCATTCAGCTCTTGGTTACTTCAGGACATGACGACGATGAAATTAACCCAATATATCATCGAAATTAATTCCACGGAAGGCTCGTGAATCGTGCATACTGCTATACATATACTACTACTAGTTTCGTGTAAATGATCCGGGAGTGGTATGCACGTAGCAGAACAAATATGAGCAATTTTCTGGGCAATGACCATCTGGTGAGCAGCTAATAAGCTAGCCGGCGGCTGCATGCCTTCATGCCGAGGATGAACCTGCGAAGGCAACGGCGCCTCTTGTCATCAATGCTTATCTGGGGCGTCACCTGAGACGAGTAAATGCCGCGATGTAGAAGCCGTGTAACTATACCACCAGTCTATTATTAGTAGACCCCATTCTTTTCTACTCTCTATGTTCCAAAATACAATACAGAGATTTCTATAATCTAAATGAGTTCTTATCTAAATTCATACTTTCTCTGGGATTTTAACTTTTTTATATAAAAATTAAGGAATTAGCAAAAGCACAAATCATATCATAAAAAGGGGTAATTGAGAAAATAAAATAGCATATTAAGAATAAAATAGTATAAAAGTTAATAGACATAAAAATAAAGTAGTACTATGTGTGTCTCAGAAAGAATTTATTTTATTCATCTCATATATACGAATACATAGAAAAAGGTTAAAATGCCCATCACTTTATCCAACTCTAATAGTTGAATCCTGTTTTTTAACATATAGTGCATGTCCTCCACTTACTCAAACTCAAATGTATTAATTGTTTTTAATATAAATTCTTTGTTGATGGAGGGAGTATAAAATTTAATAAGTGAAGAATAAAGTATTACGTCAGATTATAAAATCTCATATATTTTAGAATAAAGTTAAAAATCAAAATATCTTATATTATTAGAGGAGTAGAAGTGTTATATTTTAGGTAATTGGATTGTCTTGCTCTAAGTTTTTAAATGGTACTTTTCGTGTAAAAATATTTCTATATAAAAGTTTTTCTAAAGTAAAATTTCAACTTTGTAACAATTTATTCATTCATTTATATATTAAAATGACTATTACAAAATTAAATAATCTGAAAATTTTAAAATCTCACGAGAAACGAATACGGTAGTAGTAAAATGGATGCAGCGAGCCGGCTCCTGATCATGCTTTGACATTTCGATCCATCTCTGCGAGTGTGTCCCCCATGATCACTTGATCAGGTTCAGGTCGGCCACGTGTTGGCGTACGGTTGCATTGAAGCGTTTCACATAAATCGGCACAGGAAATTTACCCTACCTGTGACCACACGGAGGTATAGTTAAAAAAGAAGAATCTTAAAGCTATCGTACATAGGAGTATATAGCAGCATTTGTGGCTAGGATCTGTACAAGCATCAGCATTTACCCTAGCTCAGAGGGGCTGGATAGCGTATCATTAATAAAATATTAGTTATAAATTTAAAAAATAGATTAATATATTTTTTAAGAAATCTTTTTTAAAAATATAACATTTAGTAATTTAAAAAGCATATGTGCAGAAAAAAGAGAGTAGAAGATAGGAACATATGGTGCCAAACACGAGGCTACTCCTTTGGTCAGGTTTAGAACTTTTACCCTGCACGAGCGACTTATTATTATATATATATGATTAATTAAGTAGTAGCTAATTTTTTTAAAAAATAGATTAATATGATTTTTTATAACTTGTTTTTTAGATTTTTTTAATAAAAAACATACTATTTAATAATTTTAAAAAAATACGCGTGAAAAAAATAGAGAGCAGAAGTTAGTACCGTGCCCAAACAATCGCAGTCAATCTACTAACAGTAGTATCACTATATATCTTGTGGTCAGCATATCCATGTACCAATCCTATGTCACCGCATTATTTCTGACAGTAAAAATCAAGAAACGCTGGCCACACTGTGTGTGACACAACACACACGACGGACGTACCAGCCGAGGAAAGAGTAGCACTCGGTTCGTGCGAGCGACACATCACGCATGCACGTATACGTGTCAGGCGCGACGCGTGCACGTTCCGCCCTGGCACGCAGAGATCGATCGCAGATTCCCAGCAGCTAATGTGTACGTACGCCGTGCTCGCTGACTGATCGCTTAATTACTGGTAGCAGTAGTACTACCGTAATCTTTATGGATTTAAGGCATCTTTAAAACACAAGAATTTTTTAAAATTTTTATAGAAAACAGTCCAATTTCTTTAACTTTTCTTTAAAAAGTCTTTTCAACCAAATGTCTCTAATGGCTATTGCTGGCTTTGCTTACGAGAGTAGATCGGACTACTGTGTCGTCGTATGGATAGGATAAGCTAGCATGCATGATTCAACTGCACACAGTGATCGCTATAGTTGCAGCCGGCTCTTAATTTCTAGCTAGCTCTAATGGCTACTGCTGGCTTTTGCCTACGAGACTACTGTGTCGTATGGATAGGATAAGCTAGCATGCATGATTCAACTGCACACAGTGATCGCTATAGTTGCAGCCGGCTCTTAATTTCTAGCTAGCCTGGCTGCCTGCATGCTAGTACTATAGGTTTGTTTGCCAGTGTTGTCAGTGGAGAGTGTGCGCGCGCGTGTCAGTCGACAGAGGCTCTCGGAGAAGAAAGCTTCTTCGCCCGATCTCAATCCCTACTGCACACTATACTATACAGTATAGTCCTAATGAGCACCACACTGACACACACAGTATACTCCTAATGAGGAGTATGCCGTGATCGACGACAAATCAAGCAGCAGCTTGGCCAGCTTAATTAGCAAGCCAGAAGGGCACTGTTGTGGTTGAGAGCAATGGATCCCACAGAAGTGCGTTGCGAGGCCTACAATAGCCGGCCGTCGGGGCAGCACACAAGCCCGGTTGGGTTGGGTTGGCGCCGCCTGCCCCATGAGAGGGAGGCGTCGCGATCGCCGCAGTCGCAAGCGCGCAGCACACACGGCGAGGCGACGCACGCGTACGTGTGCTGCTGCTAGCTCAAGTGGACCTGCCCCTGCGGCGCTAGGCATGCGGCACCGCCCACGCGACGCTGCACGGCGGGGGCGGCGACACGCGGGACCCTGCCTGCCTGCCTGCTCTATAATAAGCCTAAGAAAATCCACGTTAAATTTATATGTTATAGTTTTTATATCGTACAATATAGCTATTAATATTAACTAGAATAATTTCTAGAGTTAGTTATCGACTATATTATTATTATTATTATTATTATTATTATTTATTATTTATTATTATTATTATTATTGAGCTCTTGCTCTTAGCTAGGTCCTAGGAGCGAGCGATCCCTCGTGTCTCGTCGCACGTACACGATACACGCGTGCACCTTTGGATCTCGTTGAATCTTCTTGTTGACGGTGAGATCTCCTATAGTTTGCTCCAGGAGACTAGCTTAAATTAATCTGTGATCACTTTCAGCAAATTTTATTATGGACTACCTCTCATTTTATTCATATCATCTTATTTATAATGGACCACCTCTCATTTTATTCATATCATCTTCTTATTAATTAAAAAGACAATAAATACAATATATCATCTTTAATATACAAACGCCAATATCATTTCACTTTCACACTAATATTTACACATTTTTTAAATTATGTAGATATTGTCTTATGACTCATCCTCTCTCTCCTTCATTCTCTCCTCCATCTCATCATTCTATATGATATTTTAGAGCTAGCAGATAGATAGGGGCTTATCTAAGCAGAGACAACCATGGTCTCCTTTTGGAACGGAGTTTTAGGATCTTCTAAAAATTAAACTAATTTCAATGCAATTTCTAGAGAATTTATATATTTTCAATAAAGCACCGGGAGTCCATGACCTTGTTTTTGGATGCATTCCTTACGGTTAACGGATGAAGGATTATTACAGGCGAATTATTATAGGCATATTTTTCAAGTTTCTAAATAGTTGTAATTTTTTAAATAACTTTTTTCACCAATTTTTTAAAAAACATTTTAAAATCAAACTTAATACTTAATTCATTCGTTTGTGCTATTAAACAAATACTATAAACTTAGTTTCATTTATTACCCATCATCACTTTACTGTGTTAGGCATTTTTCTTTTACAACCGTGGATTTTGGATTTTTATTGTCACGCTTCCTAAGTTTTCTAAACAGTATGATTTATACGAAAAAAAATATATATACAATTTCTTAAAATATTTTTCTAAACTAAAATTTTAGCTTTGTAATAATTAATTTATTCATTTATGCTATCGTAAAATTAAATAATCTAGAAAATCTTAAAGTCTCATGAGAAACGAAAGAAAATCTTAGATTGAACTGATTCCTACGAAAATTCCACAAAATTATTATGTTACAAAGGGGTCTTATGACTGTACTGATCTAGATCAAAGACAGATAATTAATATGTATCCTGTTCGAGAGATCTCTTTTGGCACGATTCTGGTGTTCTGAATAGTGCCTAAACAGGATTAATTATCTGATCCTAGGCGTGAGGTCGATCGTATCTAGGAGCAGTGTTTGTACATGTGGTTTATGATAGTGAAGATCTGTCTCTGGCGTCGACGGCGATGAAAGGACGCGGGCCCTCCAGTACTTACAGTGATACAAGCCTATGCTAGCAAACAGTGCAGCTTAAGTGCACGCGTCGGCTAGCTTAGCTTGCCCTTTCATCATTTACACACGGTCGTGCGTCTCTGCATGCCTCTCCTAATTATCACATCCCTATGATCCACTCCATCCCCCACCCTTTCTACGTAGCATTATTGCTACTTTGGCCTGTAGTGTTACCCTTTGCAGCAGCATCCGTTTAAACACCTCATCCCCACAACAGTAGCTAAGGAAGCACGGCTATTCAAATATAGTTTTCGTATGGATTGATGATCTTGAAATAAAAAGCATGTCATCTAGTAACCTATCGTGAAATATTGCACTACCTTCATTTTCTTTTATTTGACGTCGATGCATTCTAAAAAGGATGACATCCTAAATACATGCAGCTAAATCTATAACCCTTCAAATATTAAAAAATATTAGGATTAACATATAAAAACGGTATTAATATATCTGTCAGGAAAAATAGTTTTATATAGTTATAAGTTTATAAATATATAGTTAGAAAAGGTGAGGATGAGACGTGCATGCGATTGGAGACTATGTCAACGTCTAAAACAACAAATAAAAAAGAAGAAAGTATATATTTTTCAAAATTATTGAAAACATAACTATTTGAAAGCATTTTTCATGATAGATCTATCAACATTATTTTCACATGTTTAAACATTAATGATTTAAAATTTTAAGGTTCAAACACACGAATAATAGGATATCATCTTGGAGTTAATACTAACCTGCTACACATATATCCTTGTGAGTGAAACATTGCAAGAAAACAACATATCCAAAAAGTCCATCTCGGAACTTCTAGAGACAAATTAAGCTAAGCTTTTAACATGAGCAAGAAGGTTGGTGAGACAGCGTTCATGTCGGGTGTTCATTTTGTTTACGGCAGTAATCACAATGTGTCCTAGTCTTGCCGGCCAGCCGCTATTGACTGCTTATGTGGGATCCATAACCAACCAAGGCTAGCTATCAATATCCTGTAATTTACTACTAGTAGTAAGTTGGGAGTACTTGTTTAGTGGATACACAAGAAAGCTTGCCGCCTTTGTGCATGTCTTTCTTGTTTATCCTACATTTTTTTTACTTACAATATTGGACTTTCTGACATTTATGCTTCTAGAGTAGCATTCTAGTACATAATAGTAAAGCTTTTCTTTGCAGCAATTTGCACGATAATATCACCCACGAGGTTGTCATTAATTTGTATATTGAAGTTCCCTACGCCTCGGAGGTGGAGTAGAAGTTTATTACATTTTTATTTTAATTTTGTCAGTCATCTCAAGATTTTTAGGGCTCTTCTAAATACAGAAATTTTACACAATTTCCATTAAAAAAATAATTTAATTTCTTCAAAATTCCTATGAAATTCCTCCAATCTAAATATGCACTTAGATCTAGTACCATAGTTTTTGCCCTCTAAATAGACACTTAGATCTGATACCATAGTTTTTGCCCTCTAAATAGACACTTAGATCTGATACCATAGTTTTTGCCCTCCCTTCCTCAAAGATTTTATTTCTAACGGATAAGGTTACAATCAATTAGACTAAAACATGCATATTTAATTAAAGTCTACGAAGTACAATTAATGAGAGACACCATGGTTATATTTTCTACTACTAACTTATCTAATAATTATAATAAATAAAGTGTTTGTGAGAGGGTGGAGTACAAGTTAGCAGCTTAGCTAGGCAAATGTAGAGAGAATGTCAGCTGGCCTCAGAACAAATCCTAACGAGTATATACCCCCCACAAGAGCTACTAACAGACAACTAACAAGGGTAGCATCATCTTAATTAACCTCCATCTTTTCATCACTAATTAATTGCGATTGGTGGGGCATTGACATTCACAACTAGACGGATGACCCAATGAAGTGATTAGCTCCAAACTAAAGAGTATTAAGAGCAATTAAATTGCTAACCTCAATCCTTTTCGATCGGCTAAGTTGGTTACCATGATGGCCTAGTGTGGTTTTGTTGGCCATTAAGCCACTGGGTCCACCAACCACCATAATCCTAAAATTGTTACACCTCTCTATAGCTTCTTTTTTTCTTTTCCCATCATATAATCCATTTACTACCCAAATTAAATCCCTTAAAAAAGGGAAGATACCAGAAGAAATAAAAACCTTCTTAGCAAAATACTGTATGAATGTATATGCTCATATACACACGTATAGTAACTGCATATTCTATCTCTATAAACAGTTTTGAAAAACCATGGTATATCTTACTATAAATGTTACAGTCTACCATAAAAAATAATTAGTTATATATGCGATTACATGCTATGTCCACAACTGAGAAAACATTTGATCGCTTATTTGGATAGAGAAAATAGTGTTAACAAGATGATTTGCTGCGTTATTAAGGACCACAGGATCTCATCAAGAATTGCTTTTCACTCCATTATATAGAGAGTTGGTCAAGGGCTGGAGTTGCAGTTAGGTTAAGGCAATATGCCAATACCATCACATGCTGCTAAACTAATTCCCTATGGACTGAACCCTACCAAAAGTACTATAAATTCTGTGGCTGCTCGGTGCACACCAACTCGACCGATGCGATCACCAAGTGGACTCTGGGAAAAGCAACCGAAATCTTTTTTCATGGATGTTACCAACATAGTAGTACTCGTCACCTGACTGACGTAACAGTTGCGTATATGACCGTACGTCGCCGACAAGGCCAAGGCACTGCCATTTGACAAGTTGCCTGATTTGATATGTACGCAGCACCGGCTCATCATCGATCGATGATCCATATGTAGGTAGTCAAAGTTATATATTAGCAATAGCACCATGTAGTGCTACAATGAACAGCAAAGGTTTAAATCCAAATGTCTGCAATTACATATAAGCAGGCACACATTTGTACAAGTTCAGTGGGTTTGGAGTTTACCACGAGCCTTACGGCTTTTTAACCTTTCTAGAAAATAGTCTCATAAGCACTAATCTCCTTAGAATTATGTGCTTTTAAATTGATGGTTAAGCTTACGTGTTACGATTTGAGCAGCGTCTAAACTGAGACCTAGCCTCGTAGCATTATTTATTTTCTGGATCGTACTCATGACGTGGACATCCGCGTACCCTGCATCTTCCATGTTACAGGGGAAAAAAGAACAACGGTGCGATCAAATCTGGCGGCGTACGCTGTGTCCCGCCCTCTCCGGGCGGCTGCTCATCGTGGAGTACGTACACAATGTTAGAAAACGATTCAAATTTGGTGTATGCATGAGTTTTAATCGAATCATAGATCCTAAACTCCCTTTCTAATACAGTAATTATAGGATATCAAGGTATCAAATCATTCTGATATAGCTCCGGTCAATCGTTTCCTATTTAAATTTAAGATAAAGTATAAGATAGAGTTCGGCTTTAAGCTAATCTATAATCGGGTACGTACATATATTTAATACGAGCTCTAACCCGCACGACAGTGGCATGCGACGTGGGGGCGGCGGTGAGTGGTGGGGCCGGCCGGCACGGCACGGCAGATCGACGGCGTGCGGTGTGGGAGACTGACGGAGCGCGAGGATGGCAGGGCAGGAGGGCGCGGGGGACAGCGGAATTGCGGCGTGGAGCCCCCGGTGTAGGGCGTGGCGGCGGCAGGGGAGCGCCCCCCAGGCCCCAGCTGATGCCCCCTCCCCGTCTCCAGGCCTCATGACAGCTAGCAAACACTACACTTTACTGTTCCGTCCATCTCTAGCTGCTGCTGCTGCTGCTGCTGCAGGTATCGGCCGGCTTCTTTCAATGCGTTGCTTGCCATTGCTACTGCATGCGTGCCTACGTACGTGATGGGGTTGGGCCCGGGTATCGGAGGCATCGACGGCCGCCCGGTGTACGTACGTGATTAAGTTGACAGCAATGCCTTGGCGCCTGTCTCCTCGGCACCCTAACAGGGTTTGTTTTAGTTGGTTCGCAATTGATCATCTTTAGTTAATTGTGATTCATCTGGGAAGTTATCAAAGATTCAACGGTGTTGCTGCAGCCGTGTCATCCCCACATGGTTTGTCTGGGAATGCGTCCTGGAAACGGGTTTACTCATCATGCCCTTACATGGGGGTGAGGATGAATCATGAACAACGCCGGATCGGCGGATCGATTCATCGGTCCAGATAGGAGTAGCATGCACCATGGAATGTATACAGCTTCTGAGGGCACATGCCACTTCAGGGCGCCATTGAAAGCCCTGCGTGCTAGCTACTGATCGATCCTCTCAGTAGGGCGTTCCAGCTGGGGATTGACTCTGGCTGGTGATCGATGAGACTAAACGCGATCCAACGGCGAAATTATCACGGCCACCACACCACGCCCCATTCGCTGTCCTTGATCCGGGTTTTTGTCCCGGATTACCAGCAATTAACGTGCACCCTCGTCATGCCTCTCTCACCCTCCATTCTGCTTCCTCCTTTCCCAGCCACCGGCCCGGGGTCGCGCACTAGCTTGACGGCGATTTTCGCCGGTGCCGGTGTTTCCACTCGGGTCGCCGGAGTCAGCGCTCGCGGCGGCGGTAGGGGTTGTGGAGGTGTGGATATCGCACCTTGGGAAAAGAGCCACAATATGCATTGAAGATACAATGCAACCTATCTCAAAACTTTCTAAAGCTCGTTTTATCACTCACCTCATCTTTTTATGATTTTTTGTTGTCTTTTATGTTTGGATTGTTTGAGCTACGATCAATAAGTCATGGAAAATGAATGAACCGGTAAAGCTAATGTTTAAAAATAAATAATAATGAGAAAAACTAAAATTAACATTTTTTAAATTTAAATTTTATCTGTGATTAATAAGCTTACCTACAAATATGAGAGGCCGAGATGGATCGGTCGATCGAAGATTCTTGCACAAGGCTGGCAATTCCATTGGTTCTAGGGTCAGATTGAATAAAAATGTGCTGCAAAACGTGTTGAGATACATAGCAGCATAGTGATTAGTGGCCCTGCTCTTTTCTCCTACTTTCAGTGGGGTTCCAAATCATCGTCATCATTGTTATTAAGACAAAAATGAATGTGATTACGCCAGTGTGGATCATATCACTGGTGCATATTGTCCGTGCTTCCCACTATGGCCAAGAATCGGTAATGGAATTGGTTGTTGCTTGTTACTGTTCATGGTCCTGGGAAAACAACAAGCGAACCACCACTAGGATAAGATTAACCCCCTAAATTGCGTCTATATATGGCGCAAATTAATCCTCTCGTGCCGATTCTTAGCTTGATGCGTTTTATTTATGTCCGTTTTATTTGGCATATCTCAACAATCTTCTAATCACCATATGCATATATGGCAGCATGCATTATCTCCCTAAAATGATATGCTACTCATACACCGCTTTAAAAAGAGCAACCAAATTTAGGACAAGCCTAAAATGGCACTGAACCACATAACTCGTAATTAGTATTGGTTGTATATTTTGGTTAATGTATACTCAGCAATTCCGGTTTCGCGCTAAGTAAAAATATTCTAAATTTGATCTAGTTTTATAGGAAGAATATTAATATTTAATACGTTAAATAAGTAAATTATAAAAATATATAAATATAATGATGGTCATAAATATTATTGTTTTTCCTATAAGCTTAGGATAGTTTAACTTATGATAAAACCACAAATAATTAAATTTTAGGACAGAGGACGCACTTGGTTAAGATATGCTTTGGTTGTGATCTATGGAAGAAATCAGGTTTAACAAGACTGGTTTCAACACCGACCTTCTCATGAGTCAGGAAGCTTAGAGCTCCTTTTGAACACGAAAAATTTATAGGATATTAATTGGACATAGTTTAATTCTTAAAAAATGTTTTAAAATTCATTCATTCCACATGCCTTAGTCAGCAGGAGTTTAATTATATTCTAGTTGTTACAGCAATAAAACGGTAGCCCATGCATGTACTTAGTGAGGCTCATCGTTAGCTTGCAAGTGGCTGTTAGAGGCACTAATTACAAGCTTCTACAAGGTTGCTTACAGAGTGATTGTACTAGTGTTAAGCTAACACAGAGAGGCAATGATGATCTTTTGACGTAAAGTTCTGTTCTTCCTATAAAAAAACAAACGCAGTCAGAGCATTTTTTTTTTGTTTTTCAAATGTGCATAATCAAACATGTAACCATCATCTATGTCAACAGTTTTTTTTTTTGCCCCTCACAATGTGATGCCCATGACATTAGTCGTTTTCATGTACATTTTCCCCCATCTAGACACGTCCTGTGCCCTTATTTATTCCTTTTGATTTTTGCACAGTGATTTCATATCGTCATCAATATCCTTTCTAGATGTGCAACATTTATAGGAAGGCAATGAGAACAAACAGCATATGTTGGACCTCTCTACTCACCATTCACCAACCTGTTGGATTAATATACCTGAACTGAACAGCAAAACCAACGAAGATGTACTAAAATGATCTGGCCAATTGCTTAGAGAATTTATTAGATGTCGGAAGTTATACTTTTATTGTCCAAATATTATCTAAAATAATTGCTTAAAAAAATTATCTTACTGAGCTGACCTTTGTTTCCTAGATAATATTACTCCACATTGCAGCTATAGTTGCTCTGCCCATCTATAGACAAGCAGAACAAGAACAACTTTACAGTTGTGTGTAAGCAATGCAGGGACAATATTGTTGACCTCACACTTGGACCTTGGTTTCTGTTCATTGCTAGCCCTATCTATCTGTCGGCTTGTACATTGGATGGATCAGTTTATCAGGGAGAAGAGAACCAGTTAAGTTTATTTTCCATTAGCAAAAATAAAATGCCATTAGTACTTAATTTTGTTCAGAGTTGAGACCAGGCTACCTAGCTGCAGGCAAGGACGAGACTTTAATTAAGAAATGGATCAAGATCTGACCACTTATTTGGACGCACGATTAATGTGATCTCACCATAGTTTATGTGATCACTGATGGAAATTAATTTCAAGGGCGGTGCAAACTGTACGACAGCCTTTGTGGTACCGATAATTTCTAGGCCTCTCATATGCACAAGTTTGGCATGCATTGCGTTGATGCCTTGGAGAGATAGAGACCCATGGACAGCAGCAGCTAGTTGCAGGTAAATGGAGTTGAAATTTGCATCAGAGAAACAATTTGGGGCCCTGTTTTTTCTCATTCTTCCGATTATTTACTCTATATTTTAAAAGTATGTTTTCTTAAAAAAATATATTCTAATGCATTATTTACACCATTTATTTTAAGCTATTTGTTAAATTTATTTTTAAAATATTTAATTTATCTTTATAATCAAATTAATAATTTCATAACAATAATATGCCTAGTACTCTATCTCAAACGGGGCTAATTTGGTGTCACCGTTGACCAAGTCAGCAATCAGCAAACGCATGTGAAATGGTGACTGCTGATGAACAAAAAAAAAAGTCAAGAGATACGCTGCTGCTGCTGCTGCTACAAATAAATCAACTTGTTTGATCGTCTCATTGAAACTTTCTTGGGAAGTTGAAAAAGGATGTCAATGTGACAACGTGCCATATTTCCTGGGTTTTGTTGGGTCCTTTTTTCTCTTCTAATAAAACCAGTACACACTGTACGTTTGGTGTAAATTATAGCACAATTAAAATAAAATCTTGGATGAGGTATGCTAGCCTAAAGTCAGACTAAGCTGAAAGAAAAAAATCACCATTTTTTTTATAAATTATAAAGCTGGAGGACAGGAGGTACATGCCTTACATGACAGAAGAACAACTAACAAGGCGATTGATTCGCTTTCATGGAAGATTGGGTTCCTGTCTCTGAATCCTGACTAATAACACTCCTACTTTATTAGTGTATCACCTTTCTTTTCTCCTCCCTATGAGATTGATCAGCTTCATTAGTGCTGGATTAGCTAAATAAATCAACAACAGAAGCCAGTCATTAGCAGCAACCTTTTAACCAAACCAGCTGGTTAGACCTACAAATCAAGAGTATTAGGACCAGCCTATACAATGGTTACTGGATATTTGCAGCCGGATCCATGGTCCTGCAGGTTTCAGAGGAACACCAAACACAAACCAAAATGGAGGCTACACAAGTAGGAAGAACTAGAGAAGGCTAATAAATCTATGTTATTAATGATTTAAAAGTAATTGTTTAAAAATATACTATGGTAAAATAACTTTAAAATTAAGTTGTGAAACTTGAATTTTAGTTGTGGCTGATGAATTAATAAGCAGACCATGGGAGGTTAGCTGATAGGCTGGAGTAAATTGGAGGAGAGAAAATAGTGAAGCTTTAAATTGATAGTTTCTCTTCTGTTAACTGTAAGTACATGGGTTGTGCAACCTAGGAGGAAGAATAGGAGGCCAACACTTCACAAACAGACAGAGCCCTAAATTAAGCCAAGGATTGATTGTTTAGTTGGTAAGTACTTACCTCTGCTAATTAAGCATGTATACAACAGCAGAACCGAAATCTGTATCCTTTTGACGCTTTAATTGATAGACAAACACTGCCACCAACAACTAAAAACCACCAACACAACTACCGATCTCCAACTCAAGAAAAAATTGTGGAAAGGAAGAATTTTGTCTAAGCCCGATTACTTGTCCAATAGTTCAAAGATGTTACTTTTAGCTTAGAAAAGACCAACCTAAAGAATAAAAACAAAATTCTGTTGGAATGGTGGAGTACGACATAAATGTTTTCCAAATCATCATAGTTTTCATAAAATGAAAACGATGAAAAATTACATAAAAGTCTCATATTCTGTTGAAAAGCTGGAATATTTTCACATAAATGTTTTCCTAACCATCATATTTTCATAAGAAATTACAAAATGTTTAGGAATTTGGCATTCTCATCATCAAATTGTTATCAAAAAATAAAAAGGGGGAAATAAAAGTTAAAAAAAAACTTCCACCTCCCTCTCCACCACCCCTGTTCTCTTTCATTCCATCCTTCCCTCTCTTCCCCCACCGCGAACAAATTGCTTTCCTCTCTTCCTTTTCCTTCCCTTCCATTCCTTCTCCCTCGCTCGCTTGCGTTGCGTGCATCCGTTCCTCACCATTACCTCCATCGCGCGCTCTCTCCCCAGCAATGCCACCGTGGAGGGACCGCGCTTGTGGCCTCCGGCGGTGCTAGATCCGCTGCAGGAGCTCGGGCGGCGGCAGCGGCGGTGGAGGAGGAGGAGAGAGAGGAGAATACCAAGAAACAGGTGTGGCCGGGACAGACGAGTGCGGCCAATGTACGAGCACACCTGTGCCAGGGCGTGGGAGGCGACGGTGCTCAAGGTGGTGCAGCAGCAGTATCCGCACCCGCAGCCTGGGGGCATGCGCCGGGTGTCCCCGATGTCGGCTGCCGACGACTCCGAGACGGCGTCGTCGTCGTCGTCGTCGTCTTCGTCCACTGGCGGCGACGACGGCGAGTGCCACGACGGGTACGTGGAGCGCGGCCTCCCCAACGGCGACTTCTACACGGGGCAGTGGCGCGGCGGCGCGCCGCACGGCGCCGGGAAGTATCTGTGGACGGACGGGTGCATGTACGAGGGGGAGTGGCGGCACGGGAAGGCGATGGGGAGGGGCAAGTTCTCGTGGCCGTCGGGCGCCACCTACGAGGGGGAGTTCAGGGACGGGTTCATGGACGGTGCCGGGACGTACATCGGCGCGGCCGGGGACACGTACCGGGGGTCCTGGTCCATGAACCTCAAGCACTGCCACGGCAAGAAGAGCTACGCCAACGGCGACCAGTACGACGGCGAGTGGCGCTCCGGGCTGCAGGACGGCGCCGGCCGATACATCTGGCGCAATGGCACCGAGTACACGGGGCAGTGGCGCGCCGGCCTCATCCACGGCCGCGGCACGCTCGTCTGGTCCAACGGCAACCGCTACGACGGCGGGTGGGAGGACGGCTTCCCGCGCGGCCAGGGCACCTTCCGCTGGGCGGACGGCAGCGTCTACGTCGGCTACTGGACGCGCGACACCCCCACCGGCATTGTCCAGCAGGAGGGCGTCTACTACCCGTCCCCGGCGGCGTCCTCCCCGACGGCGCGCGATCCCCGCGATGTGTTCGCGAGGGACTTGCCGGGCTTCATGGGCGACGGCGGCGGCGGCTCCGAGTCGGCGTCGCTGCACAAGTCGCTGAATTACTCCGGCAACAGAGGGGCCACTGCCAATGGGCGGTCGAGCTCCGTTTCGGGGCTGAGCAACAGCTCCGGCGGCGACAGGAAGTACGACAAGATTTGCATTTGGGAATCCGACGGGGACATCACTTGCGACATTGTGGACGGCGCCGCCTTGGTGGACAATGCGATGATGGCCTCTAGGAGGAGCGTCCGGTCGGGAGACGGCGGGGAGGTGCTGGGTCTCTCGCCGCCGTCGCCGTCGCCGGCGCCGCACATCGCCAAGTGGGTGCCGCCTCGGGAGGCGAAGCGTCAGGGGGAGACCATCGCCAAGGGTCACAAGAATTACGAGCTCATGCTCAACTTGCAGCTCGGGATCAGGTGCGTGAGCTGCTCCCTTTTGCCTTCTATGGAGTAATTTTTTTGGCTGAGCAATTGTCGGATTTTTTTCATGTTGCCTTGCCGTAACATAATACCTTTGCTGATGGACAAATTCTAATTGGGAATATTTACATGCGAATCGATAAAGATTTTGCTTTATGCTATTTAATGGTTATAAATAAGGTGGATTCTTGGGTGGTTGATTGATTTGCACTTTATCTTGTAATTTCCAACATTAAGATAGCGTTTCCTTGATGGCTCAAGATCTGTGGAACCCCATGCCAGCCTATGGATCATTTTCATCCACTTTTCTCCACGATTAAATCCATGCCTGCCGTATCAATGCTTTGTTGACACAGGCATGCAGTTGGGAAGCAAGGTCTGGTTACGCTTGATCTGAAATCCTTGGCTTTTGACCGAAAGGAAAAGGTATGGACAAAGTTCTCCCCAGAAGGCTCAAAATACACCCCTCCACATAATTCTTGTAATTTCAAATGGAAGGATTACTGCCCACAGATGTTCCGGTTGGTCATCACTCCCTTGTTAAAATTGTATGCTTTACCCTTGTTCTGGTGTTATCATGCTGATCAATACATTTGTTCTGAACTGAATCAAAGGACACTGCGCAAGTTGTTCAAGGTGGATGCTGCTGATTATATGCTATCCCTTTGTGGGAATGAGGCTCTCCGGGAGCTCTCTTCACCCGGTAAAAGTGGAAGCTTCTTTTACCTTACAAATGATGATCGATACATGATAAAGACGATGAAGAAATCAGAAGTTAAGGTTCGTCCTTTGTGATCCACTGTCTATCTAGGCTTTTCATTTCCAAGCTTCCTAAATTTATTCCAAATGAAAAAAAAATACTTTGTTTACATTACAGATGCTTCTCAAGATGCTTCCAGCTTACTACAATCATGTCCGTGCATTTGAGAATACTCTAGTTACCAAATTTTTTGGTCTTCATTGTGTTAAGTTAGCTGGGGCCAATCAGAAGAAGGTTAGAGATGAATCTCACTGTATATTTCAGTATTTTGTATCCATCCGTAGCATTTTCTTTGTTATATCATTTTCAGATGTGTTCCCTGACTTGTATTACTGGCCAGGTTCGCTTTGTCATCATGGGAAATCTGTTCTGCTCTGATCATTCTATCCATAGGCGTTTTGATCTAAAAGGCTCGTCTCTTGGCCGCACAACTGACAAGCCACAGACTGAGATTGATCAGTATACAACTCTGAAGGATCTTGATCTTAATTTCATATTTAGATTGAAGAAGCAATGGTTCCAAGAGTTCCAAAGGTGCAAACATCTTTTCGCATATTCTAATTTTGGGTGTGTAAATCATGCTGTTTTTTTGTTCATGGCGTTAATACAGAATTAAATGTGTTGAAGCAGGCAAGTGGACAGGGATTGTGATTTCCTTGAGCAGGAGAAGATCATGGATTACAGTCTTCTGACGGGCATACATTTTAGAGACAATAAAGAGAAGCTTCTGGGTGAAGGTTGGTAAAACCAAAAAAAAAACTTAGACACATGGAAAGTTTTTTCATGAATAAAACTCAAGTTCTTGGCATGCTCATTTTATCCCTTACTAGGCCCTTTGTTTGGTTGAAGGTTCCGCCGACTATGATATCAACAAAATATCTACTCCTCGTCTTCCAAGAGGAAATGGGGATCAGCTTCTTGCAGATCCAAACAGGTAAGACTTAACATTTAATTACCCTTATTTGTTGTATCGTTTTCAAATATGGGAATGAAATGTGACATATTATATTTGGAAAATTCATACTTATGTGATTTCTGCTTGTCTTGACCTTATATCGTGACTGGCAAGCTTCATACCAGCAAATCATTGCATATTGAGTGATATTCATGCTTCTGTCTGAAGAAGCAATTGACTCTAATAAAGACAATTATTTATTAAATATGAAATCTTGTCATCATTCTCATTTGACCTATTCAAAATCTGTAGTTTGTTCACTTGGTTTATGGCTGCACCAGGGCATTGTTTTGCTTAGGACCTTACTAGCCTCTTCCTTTCCATAAATATTGGGCTGCTAGCTGTTTCGGATGTGGTTATGTGTTATCAACTGGGTGGACAAAAGGTAGTAAGTAAATACCAAGATAGGGCTACAGATGTGCATAGTACAAATAATTATTTACCATGAAAATACTTTTCCAGCTTGCTTTTCACTACTAGCTCCGACTGAATATCATGAATGAACAGGTGGCCTAAAATCAAGCTTGGAGCAAACATGCCTGCAAGAGCTGAACTGACTGCTCGGAGGAATGATCTTGAACTGCAGCTTATTGGAGAGCCAACTGGGAAGTATTATGATGTTATATTGTATTTTGGGATAATTGACATACTTCAAGATTATGATATCAGCAAAAAGCTCGAGCATGCATACAAATCTTTCCAGTATGACCCAACCTCAATATCAGCAGTGGACCCAAGGCAGTATTCTAGACGTTTTAAAGATTTCATATACAAAGCATTTCAAGAAGACAGGCTAGGTAGCTGAAAACGTGTTGAAGCTCGAGAAACCTCTGCCTCCAGGTGTAGATGAACTTTGAATTGTCCGAAGAAAGATCAAGCTGTGACACCATGCAAAATGCAGTTGGGCACTCTGCTTGTGTGCTGTCAGCTGTATGCAGGAGAATGGATGGCAGCTTCAGTGCTCGAACTCCTCGTGATTTTGCAGAGTTTGTCTGGCTCTCACGTAAATATAAATTAGCTTTATACACACATATAGAGCTCACTAATATTTTGTAGGGTAGATGTTAACTCAATGATTCAACTTACAGATAGAAAATTTGTAACCATGCACAAAAATGCACAACCCAGTCCAGAGTTGTAAATGTTTTTACCTGAGGGTAGCATGTATCAGGTATTATTCTTTTGTAGCTGTCTTGATCAATACCCATAGGAAATCCTTTGGATATCAGTCTTCTGCAGTCTGTACGGTGTTTTTTTGGGACCTTTGGTTGCTATCAGCCTAGTAGTGCTACCACAGTTGTTCACCTTTCCTGGAATGAATAATCATGTGTTGGCTATATGTGAGGTTCCAATGATGCAACAATTGAGATGGGGCCAGCTGAAAAAACGCAGTGGCTGCTGAGGCATCAGCATTTTGTGTGTTTCAGAGTCAGCATGCCATGATGACTTATCAGCAATTCTGCATTGTGGAAAAACACCAATGGAGCAACGCTGCGAACTTTGTCTAACTTGCTTCCCTGCAATGAAAAGGACAGATTCAGCTGCATGGTGCTCACTGTTCATCATTCAGATTTTGTACAACATGAGCTGATGTGAAATGGTGTGAACAGCGATCTGCATGCAAGCAATCGGGTACTGTACATTTGTTTGTGTTTGCTGATGCTACAGAATGACTAGTTTTATGCGAAGTTGTTAGCTTCCTGCATTGGCTGGTTTGGACTTTGTACAAGGTTTCAGTCACAGTTGTGTAAGAACCTGTATGTCATTTTGTGCTTCCTCTGAAGCAATGCTTGGTTAATGTCAGGTCCGGTGAAAAACTTTGCAGATTACGTGGATCCGAGTTCTTGGAAGGAACCCTACACCAAGCAACTTTTAAAAGCATTTTTTGCCACTTGTAAAACATCTCTGAAAAGTGATACTACCGTGCAGTAGTGCCAATAGTCCAATACCAGCTGATCCTTTGGTTTGTTACTTTCTTTAATCTCCTGATCTTGCTATTGTTGTGCCCAACATGGCTACCATTTTATATTATTCTACTATCCAACATAGCAACACACCAGCTATAGAAAAATTGAACCAAGAGCTGAAAAGTTCAGGCAGTTATGTCCCAATCCTTTATGTTGTTGATGAGGAGTTGTGGCCGGCAACTATCAACGCAGAACCTTCTCTTGCACGCTGGAGCAACGCTGATTGGACACCAAGGATTCTACTATTATACAAAACCAAAAGGAGAAAGCATCAGAAAGCAACTGGTACTACACAAAATGGCATCCAATGAACCAAGATTGCCATGGCAAAAAAAACTAATCTGAAGAGCAAAGACTTCACCCCATGTTAACTTCTTTATAGGCATGAACATGCTGCATGATTGTACACGTATTTTGTATAGATATATATCTTCAAGAATCGGCTATGATTGTATTGCATGAATGTTCTCTCAACAGGCAATTTTTGTACTCTGGTGTGTGTCACAAAATCATCATGACTTAGTTAACTGGGATTAATTTAGATTAGTCTCGTCAAGTTATTTTAAGTTCTCATCTATATTGCAAGGTTGTTCCTTTTCATTTCAACAATAACAAGGAGGATTGCACATTTTCCACAGCTAGCTATAATATTAGTTGTGCCTTGCTGTTCTTCTCCCATTTGTCATCAGTAGCACAGCTCAAGGTTTTGTGCCCAACGATTGCTACCAAAAGGCAGGCCAAAGCAAGAGAGAACAAAAATGGCATGAATTAGTGGTGATCCAGAACACTCCCTAGATAACGGAAGCTGTCGTGAACTTCTCAAGAAATTGACGCCTCCTGATGATAATCCTGTCTTGCAAAAAAAAATCTCACTCACTGCTGAGATGAGCACAAGGCACTTGGCAGTTGGGTTTCAAGTACGCCTCTCTGCTGACTTCTGAGCTGTGGCATATATGCAAGCGACTGCTGTTCCTTCACATAGCCACACAAGCTTGCAACTCTGATGAGAAGTTTATTTTTGTCTGTTAGAAAATGAAAAGGAGAAACAGACTGATAATCTGATTAGATCCATGTCTCTTTCCCTAATGACGTACTGAACAATGCATGAAAGATATGGCGGGCACACAATAATAATCATGCATGCATGCTGGCCCATATTTGGGAGCGTAGCCTACGTGAGACATACGCCATGCAAAAGCGACATTGTACCTTCCGTATGGCTGCTGCAGCTGCACAGTACACCGTATACTACAGCAAGAAGCTTTTCTTTTGTTGTTGCTTTTTTGACTCGGTGCCCATCTCGACTACTCGGTCATCAAGCCGGAGCAGTGCATGGCACTGCATGCAACTGCAGCTGCTTCTTTTCGTCTTACCCGAGGCCAAAACTGTGCTGATCCTCAAAGCCAAAAGTGAAGTGAATGTGCTTGTGGCTTCAGAAGAGTGAAGTGAATATGCTTGTGGCTTCAGAAGAGAGCAAGTGAGCAACAATGCAACACGCGCCTAGTAGGAGATGAGTACACCACACTGTAGCAAAGTCAGGCAGTGCCGTTGAAAGCTTTTGCGCAAAGAGGCAAAGATGATTGCAGGTTTGACAGCTGTAAAACTCCGAGGAGGCAAGGCAGGCAATTGAGTGAGAGTTGAATCCCCTGGTGCTTTTGAGTTTTCAACAGTAGAAATACTACTACTAGTACTAACCAACGTTTGTTCGTGTCATGGCTCGAGCTGAGTTTGAAAATCTCTGGCTATCGGTTCATGTTAAAATTTAAATTTTAAACTTAATTTTTAAATTATTTATGATATTTTTTTATTGTAGTTTCTTTTTTATATTAACGTTTGAGTCACTAAGAACACAAATATTTTAATCATAAATTAACTTTTTTTTCTAAGACGTCGTTTTACGTATTTTTCATATTTAATGAATTGATGGGTCCTCTGTGGTTTGCTTGTGACATACTCCTTCCTCATCAGAATGCAATAAGCACGCGTAGATAAGCACGGGACAAGGGATTATATAGGAGAAATTGTTGGTTTGAGATAGTTGAGATTAAAGGATTATATAATTTTTATGCTAACTATAAACGAATGATTTAACTACTATATTAAATTTTATTATAGAAAAAACAGATCAGAAACTTTTATATAGAAAATGTTTGCACCAAACGTGTCATTTAAGATTAGGAAACATGTTCACAATAAGAACCAAGTAGCTTTCGGGCCAATAAGGATGTGTAATATAGGCCAGTCCAGCTGAGGGTTTCAGCTTGATTTCTTGCATATACTGGGCTTTATATGATCCATATCTCCATTGAGTTGGGTTCCAAATTTTAGACTTTTGGGCCTTAATCCACCGGTTTAAAGCTCATTTGAATTTTCTTTGATTAGTGCCCAATTCAAATTCAAGAAGAAAAGACAGCCCAACTTCTCTTAAATATCATGTTACTACATTAAGCAACGGATTGGCTGAATTACTGCAACTCCTTAATAAACATCATAAACGCAGCTCACACTTCACTTCACTTATCAAGACCTAATTAACGAAGCCAGACTAAAGTAAACCACTGAAACATTCTTCACCTGAGAAGCTAGCTCACTAATCTACAAAGAATTGAAGCATCGATCGAACAGTGAGACGACGACGGCGATGGCGACGGCGGCGACTAGATGGCGGTGCAGCGCTCGCGCGCAAACCCCACGCGGCCGTTGGGCACGTCGAAGAGAACGCGGTGGTTCTGCTGCTGCATGCTGGCGATGACGTTGAGTACCGTGTTGACGCCGTCGGGCGCCGCCGCCATTGCCAGGCAGCTGGTGGTGCCGTACGTGCTGTGGATCACCACGTTCTCCTCCGGCAGCGTCACCTGCATGCCGTTGAACAGCAGCGTCACCGGCGGCCACGCCACCGTGGTGTTGTAGCACGTGTCGAAGCCGCCGAGGGAGGACACGGGCGCGCCGACGCGGCGGCGGACCTCGTCACGCAGTGCCAGGTACGCCGGCACCACCAGGCGGGTGAACATCGTCCCAGAGTCCAGCACCGTGCCGGCGCCGGTAGCCGGGTCGAACGCCAGCGCGGACGACGGGATGAGCACCACCTTCTTTCCTACGCGGATGCCGGTCATGTTGACGTAGTAGAGCGACGAGCGGTGCGGGTTCGCCAGCAGCGGCGTCGTCTTGATCCGCTGTGGCTGGCCCTTCCGGCCGAGCCGGAGCGTGCCGGAGAAGTTCAGCGACTTGAAGCTCGGGAGGCAGTAGGAGAAGGTCGCCTCGTACATGTCCTTAGTCTGAGACAGGAAGGAGAGTGGGCCACGGCCGAGGCCGAGGAGGCCTTGCGGCGGCGGCGCCGTGCCGGTAGCCCTCTGCAAGCAGCCGAAGGTGTAGGTCTTGACGACGTCGTTGGCGACGGCGAGGGTGTCCTGCGACAGCGCGGCCTGGAGCGAGGAGTCGGCATAGGAGAGGCTGAAGCCGCAGGACTTGCTGTTGAGCGAGCACGACGGGTTCGGTGCCAGAACGCACTGCGACGAGCCGCAGGGCACCGGGCGGTAGGAGGTGGAGGCGGCCGGGTTGAACGGCGATGATGTGGGGCAACCCGCGCAGCCGGAGCAGGGGATCCAGGCGGCGTCGTTGCTGGTGTCGACGGCGAGGAGCAGCTGCTGCGCGGGCGTGCCGAGGCGGGCGCGCACAACGTACGTCGGCGTCTGCAGCAGCTGCCTCCCCGACGCGATCGGCACGTACGCGCGGCCCTTCACCGCCGCCAGCGAGTCGAGGTACAGCAGCCTCGACGCGTCGCGCGCCGTCTGGTCCGCGAGGAACCCCGCCCACGACGGCGCCGCCGCCTCCGTCCCCAGCGGTGAGCACGGCCCGAACGCGTGCGACACCTGCAGCGTCGCCCCCGTGTCCGGCGGCGTCGCCGGGCACGACGACGCGGTGCCGGCCACCACGATCAGCACCATCACCGACATCACCGCGACGCTCATTCTCAAAGCCATCTCTCCCACTCCCAGCGCAAGACGGACCAACGGAGCCGGAGGCGAGGTGACTACGGCGGTGCGGCACGGTGGGCGGGCTATATAGCCGGGAGCGAGGCGTGGGAGCACGTGAGCCATGGCGGGAAACGACACGGACAGCGGCCGCGCGCCTGGCCCGCCCGTGAGGCCTCGCCCTGGACGTATTGGCCTCTCTACTGCGCATGCAGGCACATGGCGATGCTCGCCTGGGACCGAGCCGCGGCAGCTCGTGATCCGGGGCGGTCGGCCCAGCCAATGGGCGCGGGCCACGTACCCCCTACGCGCGCGTCGAGTCACTAGAACGCCGGTTAGAATTCTGCCTGGGCGACTAGCCCGTCGTCACATGAAGGTTGTCCGTTTTCATGGCTGCGCCCATGTGGAGCAGTGAGATCGTAATATTCTCCACCGTACATATATATATATATACTTATAGTCTTCCCACTACTTGATAAAAGGATCTTGTGACTATTAAGTAGAAATGATCTTTCCCTCGCCCGTGCTAAGTACTCTATGGTTTGAGGCTTTAGCAGGTTTATTGATAGAAATTAATCGTTTATTTCCGGATGCTTTGTCATCCCTTTTTTTCATTCTAGTTGTTGCTATGTGAGGAATAGAGTTCTTCGTGACATGATAAAAAATTCCTACTTTTCAATCCTTTTTTAGTATAAGAAAGAAAAGATTGATTGGGTTGGACCTTAGAGTCATGAAAAATTTGGTAAACGGATTTCCTATCTATTACTAGAGCTCTCTTTATATATATATATATATATAAAGAAAGAGAGAGAGAGGAGATGCGGAATTGAGAACGGCGACGCGTGGTAAACAGCCTCGGTTAGAGACACAAGCATGCAGCATGCAGTTGCCACATATCACCGTGACAAAACCGGCTATGTACATGCAGTCGCAGTCGCCCTGCAGGTTGCTGGTAGGCCATGGGCATTGCTGGATGTCGGTGAGCCGGCCGGCCAGTCATCAGTCACGTGACGAAGTGAAGGCGTGAAACCGTGAAAGGCTGAAAGCTAGTACCAGTACATGCACGTGAGTCAGAAGGTGAGAATTGTGAAACCAGTTCGTCGGGTTCAGCTTCACCGTGTTGTTGGGGTTGGGGCTCAGGGGCGATGTCTTCTTGTGGTTGTTCCGGGCATCGCCAGGTATGCTGTTGGTGCCACTGCCCCGTCCTGTCTGATGTTTCTTAGCGTGTGCACGGAAATACTACGTGCCTGCGCTTGCATACTAAGCCCCGTCCTATTAGTAATAGTTTTCATGATTATAGATTTGTTATGTAAAATAAAAACTGTTATATAGAATTTTAGAAACATAGTATGTGAGTTAACTTGTATGAGAGCTTACCTTGTATGTCGTTATAAATTAATACGTATGACGCCCTTAGCTATCATCTTGGTAAGCGCTTCTGTTATTTGCCCTCTGTATTCTTACATAGTATCAGAGCCTCTTCAACCCAAACGAGACCAAGGGAGAGATATTTCTACCTTGATCCCCGAACTTTGCCCCCGTGGCTGGGAGTCCTTGTCCCGGTCCCCGATCTAGCCTCGCTGCCGCTCCCGTTCATTGGCTCCGCTCATCGGAGAAATACCAGAGATCCGAGGCTCGATAGCCGCCATGCGCTTCGCAAGTAGCTGAAGTTTTCACCGGAGGAGGCACCTTCCTCGCCTCCCAATAAACACTCAATAGATCCAATTGCCGCTCACCATGTCTTCTTTGACTTTCCATCTCAACCCTCTCTCGGGCGGCGCTGTGACAGAGAAACTTACCAGGAGCAATCACTCCATCTAGGAAGCCCAGGTGCTCTCGGCAGTGCGCGGTGCTCGCCAGTACGGCCATCTCACTGGTACTTCTAAGCCCCCAGTGACGGAGATTGAGGACAAGAATGGCAAGAAGGTCTCCAACCCGGCGTTCGAAGAATGGGAGGCACGGGATCAGCAGATCCTCGGCTTTCTTCTCACTTCCGTCTCTCCGGACATTCTCAGCCACATAGCCAAAACGAAGATGGCAGCTGATGCATGGGCTAAGTTGAGGCCATGTTTGCCTCACAAACCCATGTGCGCGCGCTAAATTTGAGCATTTCCCTCGCCAATACCAAGAAAGGTAACTCATCTGCTATTGATTATTTCACCAAGATGAAAGGTTTCAGCGATGAGATGGCGGCCGTGGGACGATCAATCCTTGATGACGAGCTGGTTGAGTACATACTCACCGGCTTGCCCGCGGAATACAAGTCACTGATTAACTCTCTCGTCACGAGGGTGAAATCGGTGACCATCGACGAGCTGTATTCACAGCTCCTCAACTTCGAGACTATGATGGATCTGGTCCAAGGCGGTGACCAGAACTCGGCCAACATGGCCGGCCGTGGAGGAGGCCGCGGTAATAGTTGTGGTCGTAGTCAAAGGAGCAACCAGCAAGGTGGCGGCTCCAACAATAACAAGAAGCAGAACAAACCAATCTGTCAGGTGTGCTTTAAGGAGGGGCACACTGCAGCCCGTTGTTGGCACCGCTTCGATGAGGACTTTGTCCTTGAAGAAAGGCACGCAGCAGCGGCAACCAGTTCATACAACATCAACACCAACTGGTACACCGACAACGGCTCCACTGACCACATCACTAGCTAGTTAGAGAAACTCTCCATGCATGAGAAGTACAACGGTGGTGATCAGATCCACACCACAAGCGGTGCAGGTATGGCAATTAAACATGTTGGTCAATCCACTATTGTTACCCCTAGCTGCAATCTCCCGTTAAAAAATGTTCTGCATGTACCTAAGGCTTTCAAGAATCTTGTTTCAGTTCATCGATTTACTTCTGATAACTCTGCCTATATGGAATTTCACCCCACCTATTTTTTGGTTAAGGATCAGGCAACCAAGAAAACTCTGCTTAAAGGTCGCTATCATCGGGGGCTATATCCTCTTCCCTCACCACCAAAACAAGTCCTCACGGCGTTTCGCCCGTCCCTGTCTCGGTGGCATGAACGACTAGGACATCCAGCCTCCCCGATCATTCGTCACATCATCAGCGATAATAGCCTTTTATTTGCTTCAGAGTCCAATAATGAGCATGTGTGCGATGCTTGTCAACAAGCAAAAGCACACCAATTATCCTATCCTAAGTCAGTAAGTCAATCTAGTGCTCCTTTAGAACATTGTTCTCTGATGTGTGGGGTCAAGCTATCGAGTCTATTGGTAGAAAACAGTATTATGTTAGTTTTATCAATGATTATAGCAAGTTTGCATGGATCTACCTCATTAAATATAAGTCTGAAGTCTTTCAGAAATTTCATGATTTTCAGAACCTAGTTGAAAGGTTGCTTGATCGAAAAATAAAAGCCATCCAAAGTGATTGGGGTGGTGAATATCAAAGGCTTAGCTCCTTTTTTACTAAAATTGGCATCTCGCATCATGTTTCATATCCTCATGCACACCAACAAAATGGTGCCGCTGAGTGCAAACATCAGCACATCATTGAAGTTGGTCTAGCTCTCTTATAATGCGCTAGTATGCCCCTGAAATTTTGAGACGAAGCGTTCCTCACAGCCACATATATCATCAATCGTCTTTCTAATGTAGTCATTAATTTTACTACGCCCCTGGAGTGCCTCTTTGGTCAAAAACCAGATTACTCCTCTCTACGGACGTTTGGTTGTGCCTGTTGGCCCAATCTTCACCCGTATAATGCCCATAAACTCCATTTCCGCTCTAAGAGATGTGTCTTTCTGGGTTATAATAATCTTCACAAGGGGTATAAATGTCTGGACATTGTATCTGGGCGTGTCCATATCTCTAGAGACGTCACATTCGATGAAACAATTTTTCCTTTTACCGAGATGCATTCCAATGCAGGTGCTCGTCTGTGCTCAGAGATCCTCCTGTTTTCTTCTGATTCCGTGGCTACCAAAGGGGACAGTAGTTTGGATGATCAACATGTTAACTTGCCTGTTAATTTGTCTAATGAATTTAACAATCCTGGTGGAGACTCTAGTTTGCCTCAGGTGCCAAATACGAACGATATCACCATTAGAAGCAGCGGCACGGATCATGGAGACGATCCCCGATCGATTTCTGTGCCCACGTCATCAGGCGGGTCTGGCAGCCAGCCGATCGCGCCCGTTTCCACCGAGGTGATGTCGCGTGGGGGCCAATCAGTTGCGCACTCGCCCTCACCTATCGCCGAAGTCTCTCCGACATGACCTGCGCCTGCTTTATGTGCGGAAACGACGCCACCTCATGCTACGATACGGAGCATGGGGGAGATTTCCACTGGTGGATCCTCTGCCGGTACGCCAGAAGAGGTCGCAGCTTCTTTGCGGCCGGTAACAAGGCTTCAGCGTAGCATTCAAATGAAGAAAATTTATACTGATGGCATGGTTAGGTATGGGATGTTAGCAAGCATTGGTGAACCAACTGATCTTGCTGATGCACTGCAGAATAAAAATTAGAGATAGACCATGAACTCTGAATATGAAGCACTGATGAGGAACAAGACATGGCACCTAGTCCCACCATAGAAGGGAACCAATGTTACAGGGTGCAAAATGAGTGTATAAAATCAAGAGAAAGTCTGATGGGAGTCTAGATCGTTACAAGGCTCACCTTATTGCCAAGAGCTTCAAGCAAAGATATGGAATTGATTACGAAGATACATTTAGTCTAGTAATTAAGACTGTAACTATTCGAGTTATATTGTCTTTAGCTGTATCTTGTGGATGGTCTCTTCTCTAACTCAATGTGCAGAATGCATTCTTACATGAACTCTTAGAAGAAGATGTATGCATGCATCAACCTCCTGGTTTTGAGGATCCAAACCGGCCTAACTATGTGTACAAACTTGATAAAGCTTTATATAGTTTGAAACAAGCTTCTCGAACATGGTACTCTAGATTAAATGAACGATTGATTCAATTGTTCTTCTTCAGTAAGGAAGGCATCACAATGTTTGTTCTTGTGTATGTCGATGACATAATTGTGGCGAGTTCCACCAAGCAAGCATCAAGTGCATTACTTCGAGATCTTAAAGAACAGTTTGCATTGAAGGACTTGGGAGAGCTTCACTATTTTCTTGGCATTGAGGTACATAAAATAAACAGTGGAATTCTGCTTACACAAGAAAAATATGCGTCTGATCTACTGAAGAGGGTCAGCATGGCAGATTGTAAACCAGTCAATATACCATTATCCACTAGTGAGAAACTATCTCTGCATGAAAGAACTCCTCTAGGAGCTCAAGTCACCATAAGATATAGGAGCATTGTAGGAGCATTGCAATACCTAACATTAACACGACCTGATATCTCATTTGCTGTGAATAATGTTTGTCAGTTTCTTCATGCTCCAACTACATTACATTGGGAGGCTGCGAAAAGAATATTAAGGTATATAAAGCAGTGCACTAGACTCGGGCTAAAGATTCACAGGTCGGTTTCCACACTAGTAAGCGCCTTCTCAGATGCTGACTGGGCAAGCTGTGTGGATGACAGGAAATCCACCGGAGGATTTGCAGTTTTTTCTAGGAACTAATTTAGTGTCTTGGAGTGCTCGCAAGCAATCTACTGTCTCTAGATCCAGTACTGAAGCAGAGTATAAAGCAATAGCTAATGCTACGGCAGAGGTTATATGGATATAGACTTTGTTACATGAGGTAGACGTAAAGAGTCCTAATGCTGCCAAATTATGGTGTGACAATCTAGGCGCCACATACCTTTCAAGCAATCCTGTGTTTCATGCTAGAACAAAATATATTGAGGTGGATTACCATTTTATGAGAGATTGAATAAAGCAGAAACATTTAAAAATTAACTTTATCTCTTCCAAGGATCAAGTAGCTGATGGATTCATCAAGGCTTTGCCTATGAGGCTAGTTGAGAATTTCAAGATCAATTTTAACTTAACTAAGTTATGATTAAGGGAGGCTGTTAGAAATAGTTTCTATGGTTGTAGTTTTGTTACTAAAGATAGAATCTGTAAAATAAAAATTGTTGTATAGGATTCTAAAAACATGGTATATGAGCTGCGCCGAAGATTGTTATCTTATATGGGAGCCTACCTTGTATGGCGTTATAAATTAACACATACGACGCCCCTGGCTATTATCTTGCTAAGCGCTTCCGTTATCTGCCCTCTATATTCTTACAGGTCCATCATTGTATTTTGGAGAGGTGTGGCTAGCTGCATCATACTGCCTCACATAGTCAAGTACTCGCGTGGCACTGGCATCCAAAGGAGCGCACTACAGGTAGTAGTATTACTTAGAGTAAGATTAATTAAGTTTTTAATATTGTACAGTTGAAAACTTAAATTTATTTGATTTTAAAAAACATATCAGCAGTTTGAAAAACGTGACCACAGTATATAGAGAAAAGTAGCCAAACCGAACGGAAGGAAAAAAAACCGTGAGGCTACAGCGAGGCAGAGCCATGGGCCTCTCTGCCAATTCAATAAAGGCCTCGTTTAGGTGGGCCTAAATTCCGGTCTATCCTCTGTTGTTAGCCTAGTATTCATTTCAGGCCCATCCAAACAAGGCCGAACTTCAGATGAAGGGGAGATGGCCCGGATGAAACGGCTAACTGGGCTGATGAACGCGGCGCTGGTGTGATCAACCTAGAGATAACCAGATTTTTCAGAGTTTCAGACAGCAACAATCAGAGTTTTATGAGCAGCCCATAAACTTCAGCTTCAGTGCGTACTTGTTACTACTAGTTGATACGCTGTTATCACCTCTCGTGGGCCAGCAGACAGTCTGAATCAATCACTCTGTGTTACCAACTTTCTCATGTCGCAGTTCACCGTCAGCTGAAACAACACAGTGATCGCGCTATTCAGTTTCGGTGCCTGCACTGGACTGCTTTAGCCTTTTTACACCTCAGCTTACTTCAATTCGCACTTGCTTCATTTCTTCAGGTAAACACGTCTCTCCATCTCAATCGTGGACAAAGCTGCCGCACTCATGGAGTTCCAGAAGTTAAGAAAACTTTTTCTTTTTTAAAGAGGACACAAGTTAAGAGACATTAGTGACGACATTGTTTTCCATTTGGGTGTTGCCACGTCGGGATGATGCCACGATGGCTTATTCTCGAGCTATTCTATTCCAGCATTACATCAGCTGGATTGTCAGAACTGTGCTTGTACTAGACAGCACAGCTCGTGTTTCAAATCTGAAGATATCCCTTTCCTTCGTTCAGAGAGCCTGAAGCTGAAAATCCCTCAAGGCAATGTTTGTCCTTGTAGATTAGTTAGTACAAGTACTCCCATTTTGGGTGCTCCAATGGCAACGCAAACAATTTCACTATGAAAACACGGAAGGGATGATGAAAGGCGTCACAAACAAGCGGGATCAGCAATTATACAAAAGCACATTCAGAAAATATATTATATCAGCAATCAGACAAAAGCACATCCAGACAAGGTATTTTTAACTCATGCTTATAATATTTGTAATTTATAGGAAATCAATAACTTCTCTTGCGTAATAGTACGTTGAAATGATAAAATTAATAAGTTGATTCTTGAGAATGGTTGAATCAAATGACTTGGTTTTGTGAGCTTTAATTCTTCCAGAAAAGCTCTCCATCACCTACTATTGGAGCTAGTTGCCAGTGGCAACAAACAATATTGTTGCTGTACATAGTGGTTCGTTCTGAACCATATTTTATTTGTGATATTCAGATAGAGCTTCATTCTGACGGTAGTATCTTTCATCTCAAGTTATCAAGAGTATATATCCCTGGACTTCTTTTTCATGAGTTAATTAATAAGTCCACCGAACAGCCGGACAGGACAGAATATTCAAGGACAAAGTGAGGCAGATTTCTTATATTCTCCTTTATTTTCTTTAATTCCGTCGAGAGATAACAAACGTTGGCTTTAACATCTGAACTTGAACCACAAATCTCACCGTCGTTCTTCAGTTAGTGATCTGTTTTTACAGGTGGTCGTGAATCTATCAGTAATTGTTCAGGCACAGCCTCCGTACAGAGCAATCGTTTTTTTTGTAAATTTTATCAAGAAAAGGCAAGTTGCTTGCTACCTTGTGTCCTGACACAACCTCTAGTATTTTACTCCTCTCTACTAAAGCTAACTGTATTTACCACTAGTGGACGAATTGTTTAAAGTTTTGGTATGATCCATTGAGTCCTCCCTCCGTCCAGAAATATAAGGACACGGGGAGGGAGTACATTATTGCGACAGTAAAGCTATGTCAGCATGTATGGTGACATGGGAGCAGAGCAATCTAGTTTTGGTTTATTCGATCACACTAGCTACGAGTGTGAAGTTCACTGGTTGATAAAGATATATAACTCTGCCTTTTGTTTTAAATTGCATATTGGATTTTACGATTCGAAAAACGTGTGAACATTTTGCAATGGTGTGGGAACACATTCTCTTTCATGGAACTAGTATTAAAACAGCATAATCCATTTTATGCCATGGCATGGCATATCCCTTTCTATTCGGATTGAGATTTTAACTTTTAAAGTTCTTTTTTATGTTTACCAAAACTTTTGGACCAGTGTAAATTTCATAAAATTTTCAGTGCCTCTTAGGTCCCTTTCATATGTGGTGTTTAGTAGTATGCTACACAGAAGGACAAGAAACAACTAGGGTGTAGTTCACCTTCAAATCCTGAGTGACAAACTATTGAGATTCCACAGTGATATGAAGAGAACATAATCAAGGACTAATAATACTAGTATCTACAGGAGGATAATGGAGACAGGAGAGGGGCTTAAGAGAATAAACAAACTAAACACTGAAAAGTGGCACCAGAATTCAGGGCACTCAAAGAATAATTTGGAGTTTGAAATCTTAATTAGGTGCTCCTAGAAGGAATTAGAAAAGACTATTGCATCTTTGATTGTAAGGCTGCTGGGATCCTGGTACTGTAGTGAGCATCTAAAAGTTCTCCTGGTGAATAGTGATGATTGTTTCACGTGGCTATAGGCCTATCAAGCTATCAAACATTCACACCCGCAAACTGCGGTTTTTGACTAATCACTTGAAAAACAATATATATTTAATTTATAACAATAGAAAGAAACACATATTCTAACATTCTTAAAAAAACATCCGTCTTAGATTTTTTTCTCATTATAGTCTATTTTCCGGTCTTAGCATTTTTATTACTTGTTTTAATTGTTTGTCAGTCATAGCAAGTAACCTAGTTTTATTATCCTAAAAATTAAAAATACAAATAAAATGTTAAAGAAAAAGTCTACCCACATGCACATATGATACTGAAGCAATGGCCAGGCCAGGTGCCAGAAACAAGAGAAAAAAAGAACATCCACAATGAAGAAGGAGCCCAGTAATATAAGGATAAACAAGCCAAGTAAAAAAAACCCGTTAAAAATCGGAAACGATTTAACGTACTGCACTCTAGATAATATATATATAGATACATTTAGTAACAAGGTTTATATATCGGTGGCTTAAAATCAGATTTGTTTCCCCGCCAGCTCCAGCTCCACCTATGCGCTGCGCTCCCCAAGCACTGGTCCCACCGAAAGCCAAAGCTCCCCACAAGGCAATCAGTTCAATCCCACCGCGACCTTAAAAACCACGCACACCCAACCGCGAGTCCGCCGCGACCACCCTCTTCCTCTCCTCTCCCACCCATTCGGCGGCCCGGACACCGTTGATCCACCCTGCGCCGCGCGCCTGCCTCGCCTGCGAGTCTCCGTGCGCCCGAGAGGCAGCAGCGCCACGCCCTCCTCCTCGTCGTCTTCCTCCTCGTCTATAACAACCTGCGGCCGCTATTCCACATCCATCCATACACACATCCCTCTCCCTGCCCTATCCTCTTCTCGTCCCTCCTCTCCACACGATCCCCGCCTTGTCGGCTTCCGCCGCAACGCCCCGCATCCACCACCACCGCCGCCCGTGGGTGGGGATATATCGCACATCAGGCGGGTGCGCGCAGCCGCGTGTGGTGGTGGTGCTTGTTGGGTGGTGGTGGTAGAGGGGGGGGTCTCGCGCCGGGACCGGATCACGCGCCATGGCCACGCTCCCACGTGCGGCGCACCCGCCGTCGCCCGCCGCGGCGGCTGCGGCGCTGCTCCCGCTCCCGCGCGCCGCGCCGCTGCTGGCCGGGCGTGCGGCCGCGCTGTCCGCGGCGCGGAGGCTCAGGGCTAGGGGGACGAGGGCGCCGGCGCTCGCGGCCGCGCGGAGAGGATGGGGTGTCTCCCCTCGTGCGATGCTCGACCTCCCCCGACGGGAGACCGCGGAGAAGCCCACGCAGAAGGTATGGGCGCTCCCGCCGATAAGGCGCTTGTACTGTAGTGCGGTCGGGTTGGTCGAGAGGAGGGTGCGTGTCGGTGTTTTTTTTTTTGCAGGTTTGGATGTGGTGACTATTGATTACTGATTAGATTGGTTTACGAAACTATGAGAACATACGTGTTTTCATGGATTCATTCCTAGTTTTGAGACCATTTTGGTTGATTTTTATCTCTCTATATGCTTCTAATGGATTTGTGGTGGCCGTTTGCATTAGGAAATCAGGGTAAGCTGCGGTAGAACAGCATGCAACTGATGATTCAGATTATTTAACGCCTACCGATTACTGTTATTGGATAAGCTTTTGTCCTGAAGCAAAAGCTCATTGCATGTGCAAGCTTTTTTAATGCCCAGTTGATCCTTGTGCACTGCAAGTTGTCGCTGTTGTGCAGTATTTTTTAAACTCTAGTGTAGCAAGTGAACAAACTACAACAAATGCAGGTGTACTAAACAATTGTGTAGTAAGGAGCGGATACATGACAGCTGTGGTGGTAGGTACTGATCACAATCGAATTCCAGGAGTGCCACATTGTGTAATGCATAGGTGAAAAAAACTGTAATGTACTTTCCATGGCTCTTCTGGAATGTTTTGGATGCACGATTGTATTCTGAGCCACAATTATGATCTTGTAAATCAAGCATTTTGTTTACTCTTGTTGATGTCGGGATTTCCTTTCTATTTATCAGGCTGCTGATTTGAATGATATCTTATCAGAACGTGGCGCTTGTGGTGTTGGATTTGTTGCAAACTTGAAAAATGAGCCTTCATTCAATATTGTTCGGGATGCCCTTGTGGCTCTTGGGTGCATGGAGCACCGTGGTGGTTGTGGAGCAGACAACGACTCCGGTGACGGTTCAGGACTGATGAGTGGCATCCCATGGGACTTGTTTAGTGACTGGGCCAACAAACAAGGGCTTGCTCCCTTGGACAGAGCAAATACAGGTGTAGGAATGGTCTTCCTTCCACAAGACGAGAATTCCATGGAAGAAGCCAAAGCTGGTGTGTTTCTGATGCTTACCTCAATATGCTGCCCACATCACCAACCATTTCTTGTCTTCAAAATGCAAAACTTCCCTATGGATCATAACATTTATTTTCGCAATGCATGTCTTGCTGTCACCCGCTTTGATTGTTTTGTTTGAGACTTTTTCATGCAGCCACACTTCACATTGCATTACACTTTGATCCTTTTCTGATCCACTATTATCCCCTGTTGCATGAAATTTTAGAAAGTAAAAAGTCTCTATTTGTATCAACAGTTATAAGCTATAACAATTCTAGTTTCAGTTTCTTGCATGCTAAAGTTTTTGTAGCCTCAATGGGACATTTGTTTTGTAAAACTCTCAACAAGTGAGAATGGAGTAATGGACATTGTTGGGTACTACTTTCTGTTTTCTCTTAAAAATTCATTGTTATGCTTGGTAGGCAGCAGTTACCATATTAACTTCTAACCGTTATCATGTCGCCTTTTCAGTTGTTGGCAAGGTATTCACAGATGAAGGGCTTGAGGTTCTAGGCTGGAGACCTGTTCCTTTTAATGTATCAGTGGTAGGTCGCTATGCAAAAGAAACCATGCCTAATATACAACAGGTATTTGTGAAAGTTTCAAAAGAAGATAATGCTGATGACATAGAGAGAGAGTTATACATCTGCCGAAAGCTGATAGAGCGGGCTGCAAAATCTGCTAGTTGGGCAGATGAACTTTATTTCTGCTCTTTGTCAAGCAGAACTATAGTCTACAAGGGAATGCTTCGATCTGAAATTCTTGGGCAATTTTACTTGGACCTTCAGAATGAACTCTACAAATCTCCTTTTGCCATATACCATCGAAGATACAGTACAAATACAAGCCCTAGATGGCCTCTTGCGCAACCAATGAGGTTGCTAGGACACAATGGAGAGATTAATACAATACAGGTTTACATTTACTTCCTGAATCTTTACTTCTTTTAATTGTTCGTGGACTCTACTGTTATGAAAAGTTTGTTATTGACATAGTGTGACCTTTCCTTGAAGGGGAACTTGAATTGGATGCGATCAAGGGAAGCCACACTACAATCTCCTGTATGGCGTGGGCGTGAGCATGAAATACGCCCATTTGGTGACCCTAGAGCATCTGATTCATCAAACCTTGACAGCACTGCTGAAGTAAGAGACTTATGCTTCTTGTCCATACCATTATCATTAGTTTGCTTTCTTCTTTGCAATAATGGTATGGACATTTTTTTTGTGTACTTCTTGACACAAAATACAAAAAAATTGATGAAAAAGACTAGCGTATAATTTCAAAGTTTTAAAACAATAGAAAGATATACAGCATGCACACGAACGTTGCATGTTTATTTGAATTAATTCTTTTGAGAAGTAGAGAATGAAGTTGTACTTCTACATGTTATAAAGTTGCAAGTCACTGCTAGTTGCTAAGCAACATGATTTTAACAATTTAACTCAATCTATTTCGGTGTGCATTACCCCATATATATATATTAATTCAAATGCGTATCGCGCACCCTGCTCTCTTCTTCAATGCACTTTACGTTAAAAGTTGCTGCAAAACTGCTGTTATTGTTAAATTATGAAGTCCTTTCTTGCCCCAGTTACTGCTGAGAAGTGGTAGAAATCCTGCTGAAGCTCTTATGATTCTCGTTCCTGAGGCATACAAGAACCATCCCACATTGTCGATAAAATATCCTGAGGTATGGAATGCATTAGTAGATGCGGAGGCCATTGGCATGCATCAAATTCCCCACATATTAACTGGTGCAAGTGTTCTGTCCAATTGAATGTTCTTTTGATTTGTGCATCAGGTAATTGACTTTTACGACTATTATAAAGGTCAAATGGAAGCTTGGGATGGACCTGCTTTGCTCTTATTTAGGTAAGATCATTTGTATGTGAATCTATTAGGTATTTAATTTATTTTTCTTTTGCTATGTAAGTTCATGATGTGTAGGCATAGTTTGGTCAAAGGCATCTCACACATCAGCAGATTTGACTTCCTTCTAACTTATATGCCTTGATTCAAGAAATAAGGATGCACCAAATAGTGATTTATTGTGAAGATAAAATCATAAGAGAGAAGGCTATGTGTTGTCATTACAAGTATTGCTGAATGATATCTAAGCGTACAAGTTACTTTTATCGTGGCTGTTGAAACCTATGTTTTTCTTGAACACGCAGGAGAGCTGCGCATCATTTCATTAAGAGGAAAAACACGGGGAGGGGGGCAAAAACCCCCACCCCCTAAGTACGAACTAGACTTGTTCTTACAAGAAGACACAAAGCGACCTCAACCCCCAAGGGTTAGTGAGCTACTAAGTAACTCATGGAGCTTTGAAGCTCCAGTCAAGCACCACAAGGCACTCTCATTTGCTACTGTTTGGATAACAGTCCTAACACTAGGATTGACACTATTGAACACACAATCGTTCCTATACTTCCAAATTTCCCAAGCCACAAGCATAATAAGTGAATTGAACCCTTTTTTAGAATCCTTTTCAACGGCTTCACTGCCTTGAACCACCAGCTAGAGAAGTGATTCGTGTCTTGACTTGGAGAGATGGAAGTCGGGCCCAACCTATGAAGAATTAGTGACCAAACTTATCTAGCAAAAAACACACGTGACTAGGATTTGTTGGATAGTTTCCTCAGCCTGATTGCAAAGAGGGCAAACACTGGGATGTGGCAGCCCTCGCTTTGCAAGGTGATCCGCAGTTCAACAACGGTTATTGATTGCAAGCCACATAAAAACTTGCACTGCAGAGGCACCCAGTTCTTCCAAAAAGGGATATTGATTGTGGCTCTTGAAACCTATTGAACCATGTTACGGCAATAAAATTCCGTACAGGAGACAAAAATGGTAATACGCAAAACAACAGACATAAAAAAAGTTAATGAAACATTGTTGAACTAGTTTGGGACCACATAATAGAGGATGCGTTATGTTTTCGTGCATAAGATTATAAGATATTCCAATAATTATCCAAATTAGATTGCCCTGCAACAGAATTGACAACGCTTACAAGTTCTATATGGTATATTTTTGTGTGCAGTGATGGAAGGACAGTAGGAGCATGTCTTGATCGAAATGGGCTCCGCCCAGCACGCTATTGGAGAACATCGGATGAGTTTGTTTATGTAGCATCTGAGGTATGTTCGTTTGATGTTCTGGTAATTTTATTCTTCTGTGTAAAATCGATTGTTGGTGACAATGTTATTAGAGAGAAACATTGATATTCTCATGTATAGTGGAATATCAATTTTGAAATTCTTGAATTGTAGCATTTGGTTTATCTGCCAATAATTTATTGCAGATATACTGACACCCTTCTATACCAAATCGCAGTGTTCAGATTTCACAAGCTAAACTAAATGTAACATTCAGTAAGTATTGCGTCCATTTGCTAAAGTGTAGGTCTGAAAACTACATTAGGTGATTAGGAGAAAATTACGAAGTTATTGGTTTGTTCCTATTTGGATGTTATTTTTTAAGCCCATGTATGTGTGGTGTCATCCTATAATCATCCCACATGACAATAAAGTTGGCAGAGTAAATGTACAATACCTCAACCTCAAATGTAGCAAATAGCATTTGCAGAGTACATGGATGCCAAGTTGTTCTTCCTTTCTCTGTCTTAAATAGAGCTCTTTATATAGTATTGCATAGGCCATCAAGCATTTAATTACTGCTTACTGGATGCAATAATTTGAACAGTTGGTTTACATAGATGATCATTGCTACCTTTGATTGATGAGAAATATTGTTTCATGTCACAGTAGGCCTTTATATTCTTATGCTTAAGTTTGATAAGTCCAAATCATGTTTGACTCTTTGGATGGCAATTCATACTCTAGTACTCTACTTTTCACTATCTTTTGAAATGTTATCTGTTTGATTTACAATCATGACAATAAAGTATTAAACTTGTGCCACCACGGCAACACTTGAATCTTGATGAAGTAATTTCGGATCACTTTCCGAAATGCCCTGTGAGATTCCCTATATTGTATGGTTCTTACTGACCACTAGCTTTCTTGATGATAATCTACAGGTTGGTGTTATACCAATGGATGAGTCGAAGGTAGTAATGAAAGGAAGATTGGGTCCTGGAATGATGATAACAGTTGACCTACAGACTGGCCAGGTTAGAATAGAAACAAAATAATCCTTTTCCTTTGTTGCTTTTGACTATTCCAGGCAATTCAAATATTGATGCTAAGCTCATGAATCATCTTAGGTGTTTGAAAACACAGAAGTGAAGAAGAGTGTGGCTTCAGCGAACCCCTATGGATCTTGGTTGCAGCAAAGTACACGTTCAATCAAGCCTGTCAACTTCCAGTCATCTGTTGCTATGGACAATGAAACAGTCTTGAGACACCAGCAGTAAGAATCCCTCAGACTTTTCCATTGATATTGAACATCTTTTTCCTTCTTTTCCTTCAGTTGGGAACTCCCCTACTGTTCTCCTATACAATACTCCCTCCGTTTCAGTTTACCTGTCATTCTAGTAAATTTCACACTAAACTAGGAGATGCGAAAAATTACATTGTTACCCTCATTAAATACATCCTAATCAATATTCCCAAAACAAGCATTAAAATTCCCTTCCTACCATTCATTAATGTAGATATACTAGTAATCTCTTTTGTTCTTTTCTCCTCGTACATGTTTGTATTGTTGAATCTGAGTCTTGTAAGTATGTGCTTGACTTGGCATGTCTATGCGCTGATTGTACCTGGTACTTATGTTGAAATATTTGTGAACTAGCTGTTCATTTAAATATACAAGTTAAATTCCTTGCATCGTAATGTACTTTACTCTTCCTGTTACACAAATGTACAGCTGATTAGATCATTATCTAACTTAATGGTTCCTTTCATCATTTATGTCCAAGCTGATGTTTCTTTGTCGTTTTTATTGACACTGTAATAGAGAAATAAGATGGAACCTGATATGAAATCAAGCTGTGTAATGAAACATCTTCAGTTTTTCTATTTTATAGTTTTACATATCTCAAAAGAAATGAAAAAACTCCCATTCAAAATAAAATTCTATCAGAGTGCGCCAGTAAACCTTTTTTTGAACAAAACACAACTAGACCCAAACTGGCATCAATATGCAAATAATTTGGATTAGTCATACTAAGATTGTATTGGTAGGCTATCCATAAAATTATTATTTTTTTGTTAGTGTTAAATCTTGTAAAATCTCTCTATTAACATATCACAATAACAATTATATATAAATTGCTGAAGGTGTACATTGGGAAACATCTCAATTTCTGAATACAACAGAAGCATTAATATTCATTCAGATTTCAGAGGATACACCCAAAAATTTGCTTTTGATCTTGGTATGATGTCATTCACAGAAATATCCTTTTCAATCAATTTGGCTGATTTTGGTATGTGCTCCATGCGTACAAGTTACCTATTTTTTTGTAGATCAGAGTATCAGGCACTGCAGCACAGAAAATTTGATGAGTCATTAAGCTTATATATGTTAGATGGTCACTCAGGCTTGATATTTAATTTGAGATTATTGTCTTTTCTTCAGGGCCTTTGGATATTCCAGTGAAGATGTTCAAATGGTAATCGAAACAATGGCTTCACAAGGCAAGGAGCCAACATTTTGTATGGGTGATGACATTCCATTAGCTGTGTTGTCACAAAAGCCACACATGCTATTTGATTATTTCAAACAGCGGTTTGCACAAGTAAGTAAATCCTTGCTTATATTATGCCAGTCAACTCGTTGAACACCTAAAGTGTTTTTCTCATTGTTGAACAGTGTACATTTCTTTATGCAACTGGTGGTTCAACTGTTGGTTACACACAATGATGGCCTGTTCTCCATTGATTTTTTTCTTCATTTACAAAATTAATTATTAGCAAGATGATATCATGCTTTCTGCTGGACATAATACATTTCATCCCATTTCTAGGTTACAAATCCTGCTATTGATCCCCTTAGAGAAGGTTTAGTTATGTCTCTTGAAGTCAATATTGGTAAACGACGCAATATCTTGGAAGTTGGCCCTGAAAATGCTGATCAGGTTAGTTCTTTTGAAGACTTTTTTTTGAATTCATGGGTAATATAAAGACACCATCTTGTTGAATTTTTCAGGTTACCCTAACAAGTCCTGTGCTTAATGAAGGTGAACTTGATTCACTTTTGAATGACTCAAAACTGAAGCCCAAAGTACTCTCGACATACTTTGACATCCGTAAAGGTCTAGATGGTTCCCTTGATAAGGCCATTAAGGCTCTTTGTGATGAAGCTGATGCTGCTGTGCGGAATGGTTCTCAACTTCTTGTGCTTTCTGATCGTTCTGAAGCACTCGTGAGTAGCTTCTGACATTTTAAAATCCTAGCAATTTATGTAAAACCTGTGATCTTTTCAGACTCTTGGATGGCTAAGACATCTTTACTTCACTCCTTTACAGATTCAATATAAAATTGAGTTTGCGTATAATTTCTTTATTCAACTCTTTATTAGTGGATAAGAAGAACCAATTATCCTTATCTGAACTCTAATATAGTTACAATTATTATGAATACTTCCATCCATGATGCACTGATACTCTGGTGATGTCACGTAACAGTACCTCGGTAGTATCAAATAGTTACAATTCATATGTTACTTGCCTAGTTATGTCTGTTAGGATCATTACTTACTATCATAGTTTAAATGTATATAATTTTGCAATGATAACTAGTACTGATGTATCTGCAGTGCACATAAGTTTGTGCAATGAACCAAAGGAACTAAAATTTACAGGAAACTACGTAGCATGAAAACTCTATGACTGTATGTTAATCCACCTAGTTTTTTTTCCTCCACTTTTTATATCAAAATGCAAAGTTTTTTTTTCAAATTCATACTATTTGCTAGTAAAATGAAATATAAAATTGAGATAGGATTGTGCTTTTTGCTTTATTTATTATTCCTAGATTGCAGTATTAAATTACTGGACAATGTAGGAACCAACTCGCCCTGCCATCCCGATACTTTTAGCTGTTGGTTCCATCCACCAGCATTTGATTCAAAATGGCCTCCGGATGTCTGCTTCGATTGTTGCTGATACTGCTCAGTGTTTTAGCACCCATCAGTTTGCCTGCTTGATCGGATATGGAGCCAGGTGTGGCTTTGTTGTCAACATATGTTTCTTTCAATATCCAGCAGTTCAATACTTATATTTGCTTCACTTTGCATCCTAATCCTGCTTAGATGTACACTCTTAATTAACATATGAATGGGATAGGAATTTAGCATATTGCTTTAATACATGAAGACGGAATATAATTCAACTAAGATAACAGAGATCCGTTAAACTAGGTGTGGTTTTCCTTTTTATTCAATTGATTATGTGTAGCTTGTAATAATAGTTGTACACTTCCTATAGGAACCAGATAGTTCTAAAGTAACAGTGTTGCGCCTGCTTTTAGATTTATTTGTATTAATTCTTATTTTGTGCACTAGTGCTATATGTCCATATCTGGCACTAGAAACGTGCCGGCAATGGAGGCTGAGCAACAAAACTGTTAATTTGATGCGAAATGGAAAGATGCCCACGGTGACCATCGAGCAGGCCCAAAGAAACTTTATCAAGGTATGTTTTCTATAGCTTGAGTTGTAACTAGTTTGTTGTATGCTATTGTATTGTTGCCACTCTGTGTTAATGTACTTGAATTCAATACTGCATTTTACCTTTTAAGATCCATCCTCTCATGTTAAGGTTCTCAGATTTGTGAACGAATTATCCCCATCTCACTTGTAGGCTTGTAGCTAGTACTTCATATTTCATTTTACGTTTGTTATTAATTAATTTATGTTTTTTAGGCAGTAAAGTCTGGCCTGCTCAAGATCCTTTCAAAAATGGGAATATCGTTGCTCTCAAGGTTTGTTTATATTCCCTCATGTAGTGTTACAGAAACATGCCCCCATTCTTCTGAAGTGTGAGCACTCCTGCAATATCTTTACACATCCTCTTTTGTTTGGATAGTTATTGTGGAGCCCAGATCTTCGAAATTTATGGCCTTGGTCAAGAGGTTGTTGATCTTGCTTTCTGTGGAAGTGTATCAAAAATTGGAGGTCTCACCCTTAATGAGGTAGTTTACAATTTTTCAATACTCTGTTTCAAGTCCCTTGAACAAGTAATCTAAAAAAAAATGTCCCTAGAACGCCGTACAAGCGTACAGTTTCTCAATTCCTGAATGGTTTTTTTTCCTTTGTCTCACGAGTATATAGTTGCCTTGTCACATTTTATTCTTAGAAGTGAATTTAAACTATCTTCTATTTATGTACTGTTTGTCTCTTTTTTATTGTTACCTGCTCACACTACTACCCCTATCTTTTGCTTGTAAAGCTGGGTAGAGAAACATTATCATTCTGGGTGAAGGCATTCTCAGAAGATACTGCGAAGAGGCTAGAGAACTTTGGATTCATTCAATCCAGACCTGGAGGTAGAATCTAACTCATCAATTGTCACAAAAAAATAGGTTTTATGAGTTGTTTGCCTCTGTTCTGCCATTTCCTCAATCAAAACGACATCAATTCGATGATCTGAGATCTGGTTTTCTACAAAATGTTTGTGTTTTTCTTTTTGTATCTGACACATACTAAGGCATTGCTTATCTATGATTCAGAATGTAAGTTTGGTTGAGGCCCTCTAGGGATTCACCAATAAAAAATGTTTTCATGCATCCTCTTCTGTCAAGTGCCATGATACTATTAACTGATGTCTTCTAGTTCTAGTCTTCTAGAAATTCTTAGTCTATTGTAGAGGATATACCAGTTATAGCCCTGCATGTATTTTGTGTGGAGTGTGGCTACAAAGGCATGTGATCCTGGATTTGATCAACACCCATGTAAGAGTGAAAGTTGAAACACCCTTTTTCCAAAACAAAGAGGCAGCAGTAGTAGATGCTTACAAATCTTGACTTTATAGGTTCAATAGAACTGACAATACCCTCTTTGTTTTCCCAACAAGGACCCCTATTGGCTGATGTACTCGTGCATTGTTGTCTTACTGTTTAATACTGAAATTTGGTGCTTTTCTATCTTCTGAACAGGTGAATATCATGCAAATAATCCTGAGATGTCAAAGCTGCTGCACAAAGCAGTTCGTGAAAAAAGTGATAATGCATACACCATCTACCAACAACATCTTGCAAGCCGTCCTGTCAATGTTAGTGATGCTTAATCGTTACTTTGCAGTCGGCCAATCTACAGATCGTTTTGGTATTGCATCTGGTTCACCACCATATTTTTTGCACTGCAGGTTCTTCGAGATCTTCTAGAATTGAAGAGTGATCGTGCCCCAATTCCTATTGGCAAAGTTGAGCCTGCAACCTCCATTGTTGAGCGATTTTGTACAGGTGGAATGTCCCTTGGAGCTATTTCCAGAGAAACACATGAAGCTATTGCAATTGCAATGAATAGAATAGGAGGGAAATCTAACTCAGGAGAAGGTGGTGAGGTGTGTCAGATAACTTTCGGTTAGATGAAGATAGCTATTTAATTATGTCAAACAGATCACGTGGAAACTAGGCAGAATTGCTTATGGATTTCTCATTTTGCAGGACCCAATCCGCTGGAGTCCCCTTGCAGATGTTGTTGATGGGTATTCTCCAACACTTCCTCATCTCAAGGGTCTACAGAATGGAGACACTGCCACAAGTGCCATTAAGCAGGTGGGCCATCAGAATTTCATCGGTGTATATGCATTACTTAATTGTTGTTATCTGTGTTTTTTGCTATTATGAATAGTTCTGATGCAAGATAACATTCTATTTTCAAAACCATGACTTGTGTTGGAATAGGAGCATGTTTAACTTTTGCCAAATCTACCTTATAATGTGTCCTGTATCTCACAAAAAAGAAACAGAACATGTTTAACTAATTTCATTCTACATATTAATGCAGATTAACTATGCAGAAAGTACACTGTATCCACTTTCTAGTGGATTAGTATCTTTGAGTTAGTTTTCACTTGTATCATCCTCTTACAGGTTGCATCTGGACGTTTTGGGGTTACACCAACATTTTTAGTAAATGCTGAACAAATTGAGATAAAGATTGCACAAGGGGCAAAACCTGGTGAAGGGGGCCAACTTCCAGGGAAAAAAGTCAGTGCATACATTGCTCGGTTGAGAAATTCGAAACCTGGAGTTCCTCTCATATCCCCACCTCCCCACCATGACATCTATTCCATCGAGGATCTTGCACAGTTAATTTATGATCTCCATCAGGTTTGTCTTCTCTAAGTATTGATGCAATGATAGGTAGAAATATTCTTGGTGCTATGGGAGAATTACTAGCTTTAGAATAAAAGTTTGGTGTGACTCAAGAATTGGAGCCCTTTCGTTACCTACTGTTGATATGTGAAGTGGTAATGTTTGCTTTTTTGTACTTAAGATAAGTTTGTGCATTCCCTGGTACTTATCAAGACTTTTTTTTAAAAAAAATCTGGTGGGGGCAGATCAATCCTAAAGCAAAGGTGTCTGTAAAGCTTGTAGCTGAAGCAGGCATTGGAACTGTAGCTTCTGGAGTATCCAAAGGAAACGCTGACATAATTCAGGCTGGTTAAACTTTTCTTCGTTAGTTATTCATTGAGTTAACTCTTGCTATGGTTGGCAATTCAACTACTTTTCATTTATGTACTATTAACTCTTTAGCTGCAATGGTATCCCTCATCAGGTTGCATAGGGTTTTGTTTGCTATTTTATGCTACATAATTTGGCATTTATATATGGTATTCACAATGATAGAATTCCCTTTTGTAGTTTTATCTTTCTCTAGATTGAGAAATGTTGATTCCTTTCTTGAAATATTGGTTAGCTATTTTTTTACTGAATTGGCATATGCCTCGATGACAAGTACTTGCTAACGAATGCCACTATTTAGTGAAAAATGTGTCCAAGAAGCTGTTAGAGATTTGGGGGGATTTTTGAGAAATTTACTAAAATGTTCCCCAAATCTGAGCAGTGTAGTGCGTGATGGTCTCTTCCAAAAAATACCCATGTACTGAACCAATGTACAAGTTGAATGAATGTACTAAACATTATAACCTTTTGCTCCAAGGCAGATAGATTATTGCAGCATTTTAATTAGATTATGAGAATTTAGATTATTTATGAAAACTTATATTTGAAAACTGTGTATTTCTGTCATACAGATATCAGGTCATGATGGTGGCACTGGAGCTAGCCCAATTAGTTCAATTAAGCATGCTGGGGGTCCTTGGGAACTTGGTCTTTCAGAAACACACCAGGTTTGCTTCATCTATTAGCTTGTTATTTTATCCTTTTGAATCATCTTCTTTGTTCTAATGCCATTTAGCTTTTCTCCAGTCACTAATACAAAATGGATTGAGAGAGAGGGTGGTACTTAGGGTGGATGGTGGATTCAGAAGTGGCCTAGATGTCCTTATGGCTGCTGCCATGGGTGCGGATGAATATGGTTTTGGTTCTGTGGCTATGATAGCTACTGGATGTGTCATGGCACGCATTTGCCACACAAACAATTGCCCGGTTGGAGTTGCTAGTCAGGTAGTGACAATGCAAGTTATTTTTTCTCTTTTAGGGCTCTATCTTTATGTGAGTCTTAAGAGATTGACCTACATTGGGATTTAATTCTATGTACCTGCAGAGAGAAGAACTTCGTGCTAGGTTTCCTGGTGTTCCTGGTGATCTTGTGAACTACTTCCTCTTTGTCGCAGAAGAGGTATGATCTCATTCATTCACATTACTATTGCTGTCTGTATTAACCTTGTGATATATCTTATTTTGTATTTAGTACTTGCGCTTAAATTATCCAGGTACGAGCAACATTGGCCCAATTGGGTTTTGAAAAGCTTGATGATATAATTGGGCGAACAGATTTGCTTAAAGCAAAGCATGTCTCTTTGGCAAAAACTCAGCACATTGACCTCAAATACCTCTTATCGGTACAGAGTTGACTGTCATTTTTGTTTGAGTAGTTGGTGTTTCAACTATATGCTTGTTGTAGTAATCAATATCATTGCATCAGAGTGCTGGATCACTCAAATGGAGCAGCTCTCAAATAAGGAGTCAAGACGTCCACTCAAATGGCCCTGTTCTTGATGAGACAATCCTTGCAGATCCCGATGTAATGTTTTCTACTCCTTTCATATTTACATTAACTTCACTAGTGACTGATTTGTGAATAGTCAATTGAAGTAATCCTTGACTCTGCTGTTTGGTCAACTTGAAACCAGAAACTAATTTTGACAATCGATGTCCTTAATCGTAGTTTAAAGTGAAGTGTATAGTTGTTGTCAGCCAAATTCTGTCATATCTTGCTTAATGGTGTAGCATTACTTTTATTTTGCAGATAGCGGATGCAATTGAGAATGAGAAGGAGGTTTCCAAGACATTTCAAATTTATAATGTTGACAGGGCTGTCTGTGGTCGTGTAGCAGGTGTCATTGCCAAGAAGTATGGCGACACAGGCTTTGCAGGCCAGCTGAACATTACGTATGTAAATCATTTTCTGTTTTGTTCTTTAGTTTCTCTTATGAATAGGTGGGGGCAAAATGATTTTTTGCTTTCCAGGTTTACTGGAAGTGCAGGGCAGTCCTTTGGATGTTTTCTGACCCCTGGAATGAATATTCGGCTAGTTGGAGAGGCCAACGATTATGTGGGAAAGGTATCTAATATATACAGCATTATGGATATTTGAAATTGTGCCTTACCAGATTTATAATACTCTTTTTTTTAAAAAAATGCAGGGTATGGCTGGTGGAGAGCTGGTTGTAGTTCCTGTAGAAAAAACAGGATTCGTTCCTGAGGATGCTACTATAGTTGGAAACACTTGTTTGTATGGAGCTACTGGTGGTCAGGTATTTGTGAGAGGCAAAACAGGTGAAAGATTTGCAGTTAGAAACTCTCTTGGTCAAGCAGTGGTTGAGGGCACTGGAGATCATTGCTGCGAGTACATGACTGGTGGCTGTGTAGTTGTACTTGGCAAGTAAGTATTACATGCATAATTCTCATTTTGAGAATTGCCTGTGTTTTCCCTGATATATGGATATTTCCTCAATTGACAGAGTTGGGAGGAACGTTGCAGCTGGAATGACGGGTGGCCTTGCCTATATTCTAGATGAGGATGATACACTCGTCCCAAAGGTTCATATCCTTGGAACTTCCAGTTTTACTAGCCCATTAACACAAAAATATACATATGCCAGTTGTGACTTACGCTTTTTTTATATCATGTGCCATATTTCATGCTTAGCATTAGGACAGCCCCATACTAACATGTTTTACATTATTCTACTTAAGTACAGAAATGATGATTAGAATGACCTATATGTTCTGATATTGTTATACTTGTATATATAGGCTCGATCCCCCTTACACTAAATAGGGTCTCATACTTCTGTTGTACACTTCACTTCTACATGGTATCAGAGCTTAGGTTCAGACATCCTCCGAGCGCGCTAGCAATCTTTTCGTCGGCGAGCTAACGCCTCCTCTCCGTTGCAAGTGTCTCCTTTCTCGGCAAGCAAGCTAACGCCTCCGAGACCCCCATCATCTCCTCCCCACATTTTTTCTTTCATTTCTTCTCTAGTGTTTTCTCCCTTTTGCTTCCTTTTTCGTCTTGGCTTTCATCCCCATCGTCTTCTTCGTAGGCGGTTTTACTCCACCCCACCTCTATCGCGTGACGAGGAGACGGTCTTCATCCGCCTCCTGGTCTCGTCCTCCTTCACCTACCCCTGCATTCTCACCTCATCCTCCCTCCGAAGTTGCGTTGGCGCTCCTCCGCGCTCGCGCTTTTCATCGGCTGGAACACTCTTCCAGCTTCCCCTTTTTTGACACACTCAACTGTCCGCGGACGTGAAATCTGCTTCCTGGACGCGAAACTTCTCCTTTCGCGTCCGCAACCTGTCTCATCTCCGGGTCCACGCCACTCCGCCGTGTCCGCGTGTCCATAGACGTGAACCCTTGTCTCTCGGATGCGAACTTCTCCTTTCTCGCGTCCGAGAAATATAGATCTCCTGGAAACATGTAATCCATCCTTCGATCAATACAACCTCGGTGCAACGTCACCCTAGTTCATCTAGGTTTTTACCGGCGGGGTCTGGCTCTCGATGCGGGGCTGCATCGGTTAAGTTCGATCTCCGGCGAAGGGTAAGTCCCGTCATTATCTCGATATGTCTCGCTCTGTCTAAGACTGCATCGGTTAGGTTCGACCTCTTAGGCTGATCGGATGTATCGCATCACGTCCGTGCAGAGGATCTATTGGTCTATCAAGCTCTCTCCGCCGTCGTCGGCCTCGTACTGCATCGGCTAGGTTCGACCTATGAGGTTACCGACAATAGATTGAGCTTTAGGCCTATAGGTATCTATACAGCGTTTTATCGGAGTGTTAGCTGATGAGTTATCTATACGTTGAGCGTTACGCCCAGCACATCGGCTTCTCGGCAGATACGTACCAAGTCTTCAGAGACTTCCTTTGAGCGCCACACCAAGCACATCGGCTCTCCAGCCGATGTGTGTCTGTCTTCAGAGAGACGTCATCTCATCGGCTCATCTAGTCGATGGGTTCGCTTCACCCTTACTTCAGCACATCCGATCTGGTGTCCATTGTTCCGTTGCCGTTGGCCTTGGTCTCGTACTGTCTCGGTTAGGTCTGATTTTCGAGATTCGGTGCTAGCGGCATCATCACGGCGGGCGATGGGTCTCATGCTGCCACATTTAGAGCGGTATCGGCTTTGTAGCTGATTCCTTTTATACGATTTCTTGCCAGCTCGCATATGCTTTCATTGGCTTTTTAGCCGATAAACAACCGCGACAGGTTCCGTCAACTACCAGGAGGGATCCTACGTGCCATGCTATTCTCTGAGTATAATCCTGTGTTTCCATCGGCTCTGCGGCCGATGGATCAGGGTCTCATGTTCGCTACACCCGGAGCCATCATATCCTTCGTCGTCATTTGCCTACATCAGCTCCTCAACCGATGGAATAGCGTCCTGATTCTTATCGGCTATCAGCCGATAGCAAGAGCTATCCGGACGTGGCCGATGACTAACTTGATCCTATCGGTAGCCAGCCGATAGCGAGGGCTCATATCGGCTCGTCGTCCGAGCGACCCGTTTGCCTTACCTCCATGTCAATTGCAGGGTCAAATTGACTGGCACGTCCGCACCCGCACCGTCGCGTCGGAGTCGACCGAGCCCCACGGGCCCCGGCGCGCGTACCTCGAGTCACAGAGAGAAGCCGACCAGCCTGCACTGGAGCTAAGCAAACCTCCCAGGCGTCGGCGTGTTCGCGTCGGGCGCGCGGGGTTCTGGCGCGAATAGCCCTCGACAGTCTCGACCACGCCAATGTTCTCGCCGCCCTACGCTGCAGTCAATGTGAAAGCGCACGACCTGATTTCCCTTGACTTGAACGCCAACTACTTAAAGTGGGTCTTCTTTTTTAAATCTTTGTGCGGCAAGTTTGGCCTTCGTTCCCACATTGATGGCTCCGCTTCCCCTCGCCCTGATGATCCCCAGTGGGACATCGTTGAGTGCTGCGTCCGCAGCTGACTGCTCGGTTCGGTCGACGACTTCATTCTCGACCTTGTCATGGAAGACACCGATTTTACCGCTCGCGACCTATGGGTGGCTATTGAGCGGCTCTTCCAAGCAAACAAGCAACCTCACGTCATCTTTCTCCTAAACGAGTTTCACTCCATGATACAAGAGGACAGCTCTATCTCGTACTGCCAATGTCTCAAGGTTAAGGCCGCCACCCTCCGTGATGTCGGCCAACCTGTGGCCGACTCCCAACTCGTTCTCGCTCTCTTGCGTGGACTTAAGCTCCGATTCTCCAACACCGTCGATGACATCGCCAACTCTACCCCTCTTTCCACGTTCGCCTGGGCTCATGACATGCTGGTTCTTAAGGAACTTTGCTTGACGAATGATGAGAAGACCATCGTCCACACCGCTCTCATCGCCACAGCCGGGTCTAGCTGCACCAACCCTAGCGGGTGCCATCCCCTATGTGCTGCTGCCTCCTCCCGCGGCCTCGGCACTTCCTTTGGCGGACATGGGTTTGGCCATGGTAATAGGGCCCGAGTCGGCGGCACAGGCAAAGGAAAGAGCAAGGGCAAAAGCTGGAGCGGCCTTATGCAGCAGCGCCCGCTGTCGCCACTACCCTACCAGCTGGCTCCATGGGTCCGTTGTTCTGCTACAACCCCTGGGTGCCTCAGCCCTAGCCGCACAGCCACCTTGGCTGGCAACCCAGGGTCCTCGACGCTCATCCCTAGGCCCACCTGGCGTCCGTCCCCATGCAGCCGCTCCTTTTGTTTGCACCCTCACAAGCCTCACAACCGGCTCATCTGTGGAACCAGGCTGGCCTCATTGCCGCCCTCAACCAGATGACGCTCCAGCCTCAGCACCCCTGGGTGCTGGACTCTGGTGCGTCCTCACACATGGCCTCATCGGACGGTATACTTCTTTTCCGCCACCCTTCCTCTCCTTTCGTCACTGTCGGTAATGGGCAATCTCTCCCAATAACATGTCGCAGTGACTTATTCTACCCATACCCACATCAAACTTCCCACTACACAATGTCTTAATTGTTCCCTCTCTTGTCCACAATCTTCTTTCTGTTCGTCAATTCACCAGAGATAACAATTGCTCCATTGAATTTGACGCATCCGGTTTCTCTGTAAAGGATATCTAGACCTGACGCGAGATGCTTCGATGCAATAGTGGTGGCGATCTATACATCATTCCTGCCACGCCATCCACTCCTCACGTCAATATCGCCACCTCCACCAATATCTTGCATCTTCGCCTCGGCCACCCCAGTCCTGACGCAGTCTTCACTCTTCGTCGTCGCGCCTCCATCCCCTGCACCAGCACCAGCCCCACTATATGCCATCCCTGTCAACTTATCAAACATGTGCGGCTACCATTCTCCCCCTCTATCTCTTGTACCTCTAGACATTTTGAAATTATTCATTGTGATGTGTAAACATCTCCGGTTAAAAGCATTTCGGGTTACCATTATTACCTTGCTTTACTTGACGATTACACGCATTACTGCTGGACCTTCCCTCTCTCTCACAGGTCTGAGGTCACTACTTATCTGGTCAACTTCTCCAACTATGTTTCCACTCAGTTCAACCTCACTATCCAAGCTATACAGGCCGACAATGGCACGGAGTTTGTCAACCGTACCATCCGAGCCTTCCTCACCTCCTATGGCATCCACCTTTGCCTTTCCTATCCATACACCTCTCCTCAAAATGGCAAGGCCGAATGTCTCCTCCGCACTCTCAATAATATCAGTCGAACCATGCTTTTCCACGCCCACCTACCCGCAACCTACTGGGCTGAAGCACTCAACACCACAACCTATCTGCTTAATCGGCGCCCATGCTCCTCCATCCGCCACAACATTCCCTACACTCTTCTGTATCACACAACTCCCGACTACTCTCATGTGTATTCGGGTGTCTTTGCTACCCCAATCTGACAGCGACTACTCTCCACAAGCTCGCCCACGCTCTACCGCCTGTATTTTTCTTAGCTATCCCTCCTCCCACAAGGGATATCGCTGTCTTGATCTCTCCACTCGTTGTATCATCATTTCTCAACATGTTGTCTTTGACGAATCTTGTTTTCCCTTTAGGTTAATCAACCCTGGACCCTCTTCTGGTGAGCTCGACTTCCTTCTCACAAACACTGTACCCTCCTGCCTCTCTCCATCCACCACACCTTCGCAGCCCACTCTAGTGGTTTCCGAGGATCCACTCAACGACTCCATCCTTCTACGTGCCCCTGTTGTGTCGATCGGACCTTCATCGGTTCACTCACCTTCCACCATTCCTTTGCGTGCCCCTGTCATGCCGATCGGACTCCAATCAGCTCACTCACCTTCCACCACTCCTTTACGTGCCCCTACAGTGCCGATCGGACCTCTATCGGCTCCATCACCTCCCAACACCCCAGCGCCAGTCGTCGTCCTGGCTGACCAAGTACAACCCCTCCTTCGGACCTACAGCCGTCAACCTCGTCTCGCTCTCCCCTTCGCCCTTGTCCACTCCACCACACGACCAATGTTGCTATCGGACCGCGTGGCCACTCCTGTCCCAACCACTTCTCACATGGTCACCCGTTCTTAGACCGGATCTCTTCGCCCGACTCAGCGCTATGGGTTCTCCGTAGTCTACTGTGTCGTCTCGCCTATTCCGGCGAATCTCTGTACTGCTCTGGCCAACCCTCAATGGCACGTGGCCATGGCTGACGAGTACAAGGCACTCATGGAAAACGAGACCTGACGTCTCGTCCCTCGTCCTCCCGGCGCCAACATTGTCACCGGCAAGTGGATCTTCAAACACAAATTCTACTCCGATGGATCTCTTGATCGTCACAAGGCGCGCTGGGTCGTTTGAAGCTTCTCTCAACGTCCTGGTATAGACTATGATGAGACTTTCAGTCCTGTCGTCAAGACCGCCACTATCCGGGTCGTCCTTACCCTCGCTGCATCACGCTCTTGACCGATCCACTAGCTTGACATGAAGAACACCTTTCTTCACGGGCATCTAGCTGAGACCGTCTATTGCCAGCAACATCCAGGCTTCGTTGACCCAGCTCGCCCCGACGATGTCTGTCTCCTCTAGCACTCTCTCTATGGCCTCAAACAGGCCCCTCGGGCCTGATACTAACGTTTTGCCGTCTATCTTCGGCAACTCGGCTTTGTGGCCTCCACTTCTGACATCCCTTTTCGTTCTTCATACTAGGGATGCCACCGCCTACTTTCTTTATGTTGACGACATCATTCTCACGGTCTCCTCGTCTGTCATTCTATAGCGCATCATGGTATGACTCCACTCGGAGTTTGCCATGACCGATCTCGGTCCCCTGCACCATTTTCTTGGCATCTCCATCACGCGCTCTCCCCATGGATTATTCCTATGCCAGCGCCAGTATGCTATCGATCTCCTCCAGCGTGCGGGCATGACCGAGTGTCACCCCACTATCACTCGTGTCGACACTCGTGCCAAGCTCTCTGCCACCGACGATTCTCTCGTCGCTGACCCCTCCCAGTACCGGAGCCTTGCTGACGCTTTACAGTACTTGGCCCTTACACGATCTGACCTCACTTATGCGGTTCAGCAAGTATGTCTCTTTATGCATGCTTCCTGCGAACCTTATATTGCGCTACTCAAGCGTATCTTTCGCTACGTGAAGGGCACACTGTCCGCTAGTCTCTACCTCAGCTCCAGCCCTATCGACTTTCTCACCGCGTACTCTGACGTAGACTGGACGGGTTGTCCAGACTCCCGACACTCCACATCTGGTTACTGTGTTTTCCTCGATGACACTTTGGTATCTTGGTCCTCCAAGCGCCAAACCACGGTGTCCCAGTCGAGCGTAGAAGCCGAGTATCGCGTCGTTGCTCATGCTGTTGCCGAGTGTTGTTGGATCCGTCAGCTTCTACAGGAACTGTATACACTCATCGTCTCTACGACTGTTGTCTACTGCGATAATGTGATTGTCGTCTACATGACCGCCAATCCGGTTCATCATTGTCGTACGAAGCACATCAAAATCGACATCCATTTCTTTCGTGACAAGGTCGCTCTCGGACTCGTTTGGGTGCTCCAAGTACCGTCGGCGCATTAATTCGCCGATATCATGATCAAAGGCCTGTCCGCTTCTTTGTTCCACAGTTTTTGTTTCAGTCTATATGGCTGCAATCCTCCCGCTACGACTGCGGTAGGTGTTAGACCGTTAGACTTGTATATATAGGCTCGACTCTAATAGGGTCACACTTCTGTTGTACACTTCACTTCTACAGGCAATCTTATCATCTCTTTTACATACTCCCTCTGTCCAGATTCATAGCCCCAATATTTGGACGGAGGGAGTACTTATAACTTCTGTTGCCTATTTCATTACTTTACATAAATAAATTATTCGTGTATGAAGGCCATTGTTAAGGAAAATAACTGAAAATCCATCGTGTTTTCTTAGGTTAACAAGGAGATTGTCAAGATGCAGAGAGTGAATGCTCCAGCCGGGCAGATGCAGCTGAAGAGCTTGATTGAGGCTTACGTTGTAAGTGAAGTTCACTTCGGAAAATATAGCGCCAACTACGTGCATTTCCCATTTTGCTAATAGTAAATGCTCCTTTTACAGGAAAAAACAGGCAGCGAGAAAGGTGCCACAATTTTGAGAGAATGGGAGGCATATTTGCCACTCTTTTGGCAACTGGTACCACCCAGTGAAGAAGACTCGCCTGAAGCTTGTGCCGAGTTTGAAAGAGTACTTGCCAAGCAAGCAACAACAGTACAATCGGCCAAGTGAAGCTGCAATCCACAAGCGATCATCAGATTAGGCGACAGGAAGGTGTTCTTTGTTTGATACTTTCCAGGTGATTTTTTCCCGGGACCGCATCAAGGAAAAAGGAAAAATAACTGGCATACTTGTGAAGCACCGAAGTGCCCCAAAGACTGCGATCTTGTGGAAGCTCTGCCCAAGGCATCTTGTGAAACGAGTTCGCATGATCGTGGAGGATTCTTCTTTACGCCCTAGGTAACCACCCCCCTGTAAATTGGTTTGCTGACGCTAGGTTGCAATTTGCAAAGGCAGTGAAGACACACTTCTAAACTTCTTCATTCCTGTACAGGATTCGTGCCCTATGTAATCATATTCTGGTTCTGGACACATTACTTTTTACGACATTTATACCCGTCCAGTGGGGGCGTGCGAATCGCATGTGCATACAGCTATAGTGAATAAAGTGTACGGTCAAGTAGATTGCTCAGGTTTTGTTTCGTGATGAACTGTTGCCCATGGTGGCTTGACCCGTTGAATTGAATGCTTCCCGTGGAAATACTATTTGCTAGACATTTCGGTATCTCCTACGGTCCTCTAATTGTACTCAGTCCCATAATAATAGGTTATGTCATTTTTTTTAAAAAAATAAGAGTAGTAAAAAAAGTTATATCATAAAAGGTGATAATTGGAGGAATAAATTAGTATAAAATTTAGAGAATAAAATAGTATAAAAGTTAGCAAATAAAAAATAAACTAGCATAAAAGTTAATAGATAAAAAATATTATCTTAAACTTATAAATTTTCTTATATTTTAGGATAAATGAAATAACAAAATTTCTTTGAAGAAACGTTCAAAATAGAGGATGGCAACTCCATGTATTGATGCAACTTTGAAGAAACGTTCAAAATAGGGGAGAAAACTTAGCATATGTTTGATAGGGTTTTAACTTTTAGATCCTAACTTGTATATCGAACTCTAATGAGAGCTAGCTTTAAAAGAGATCTGAAGGTGGCCTAAAAGTATCTGACTGCTTGTTTTAGTTCCAGAAATACTAATAGAGAGGAAGAGGCTATGATTGACCATACTAAATCCTAAGGAGAGGAGGAGGTTATGATTAACCATAATATCCTTGGATTATTTGCTGTTTACTTGATATATTTATTAGAAGGCATGTATATATATTTAAAATTTCTCACTAATATATAAATGTTAATTTTCCTTGTATGTTTTCAACACCATAAGTATGCAATGTTAAAAAATATGATAAAACCGATACTTTAAAAAAATCCCAAAGTTGTAATAAATATTGAATAATAATAACTAGCACCATAGTCATCCAAAAATATTTTAAAAGAAAACTTTATATAGTAGTCCATTATGGTGAAATATGACCGGCTAGGTCATCATAAAATACATCTATGGATGCATCACTTTGACCTCAGATAATGTATTCGATGCATCTTAGAAAATGATATATCTCCTAAATCTATGTGGAATAGTAGGCACATAATCTGTATTTCAATCAACACTACGAAAATGCCTATCAAGCACATCATGGTCACAAATAAAATTATACAATGCTATTCTTGCCGCCATAATCATCTTTTGCTTCCACATTGGAAAGCTAGGCATCTTAAGGAGAACTCGCCACTTCATCTTCCATACACCGAAGCATCTCTCAATAATAGTGTGCAGACTCAAGTGCAAGAAGTTGAATTTTTCTTTCTCACCACTTGGTGCTAAACCTCTATGAAATTCTAGAACATGGTATCTCTGTCCTTTGTATGTGCCAAATATATTGTGCAATTTGGAGAGCCAACATCGATAAAATAATATTTTTCTAAAATATAAATAAATGGAAATATACCATTTAAAATCACTTATAAAGAAAGACATAACATGTATTAATTACCTTAGGGATGATGTGGAAAGATAGCTATATCAATTTGCAATGCATTGAATAGCATAGTTGTATCATGCATCCTTCCAGTTTGTCCAATAGATGCATAGATAAATCTCATGTCATGATCACAAATAGCCAAGTAGTTGATTTCAATCTTCCAATATATCTAACCATATCTTCATCTGTAACAACCACAAGTGTCAACAGCTCCAATATAATTGTTGAAATATGGTCACATGCGACGATCCTTCCTAATTCTATCATACACAATAGGATAGTTTTGATCCTTAGGACGCACGATGTCGCATCCTAAATCCACCATAGAAAACAATACTTCAAATTTTCTTGAAATTGTCTTGCCATAATGCTTGAAATTGTTTTGCACCATTCGGTTCCACAAACCATTTCCTACTATGAAGAGAAAAATTGCAAGTGTCTCCATTATATGCATGTATAAAGTTGGTTCTAACTTATATTTGCTGACCAAAATATCATGCAATGCAATAAATGTATTAGCATTCATGTGAAGCATCCGATATCATTCACCTAGTGTGGCCAAAGTTTCCTGCACCCATCCCATTCCACTAAGTCGTGATGTCCTAGGCTCATTATTGTCTATGTATGTTGAGTGATAATTCTCTGCTATTCTTCGAGTCGACATAAGATTGCATGCAACAATTGCATGGCAAGCAAATCATATTCATACTCTTCATTTAAAGAGTCATCGTCTTCACTCACTTGATATCTAGACATGAAAGCATACAAAATAAACTGGAATATACATAATTTGACATGTATGGTTCAGAATGGGTTGCAATAGTATATGGGACATTCATGGAAATACATTAATAATCCAAAGCTTGATTAAATCCAACAATACTCCATGACATATGACTAAAATACAACCCAACAAACAATAATTCAGAAGTGCAAATAACCCAAACAAACATAGGTTTCAAAACAAACATCATAAATAAATTAAAAAGATACATTCTTTGGCAACACCACGAACTAATTTTTATATTTCATATCATACTTCCTCTTAAAGCCATGCGAGACGTCCTATGGGAGTATGCAATGAATTAACAAACATCTTTGATCCTTCTTGATAAATATTTCAGTTGCAATAGTGTTCATTTGTCCCTTCAACAGTACCACATTCGTCCACCAAGGATATAACATCCTTTATTGAATAACCCAGAGGATCCTCTCTTAGTCTAGTAAATGATTGAATGGATAATAAAGTCTGTGCAGAGAGTCCATTACTCTTTGATATTTCCTCCATCATCTTTTGAGATCCACTCTTATTCTTCTTCGGTTTGTCCACCTTTGAGCCACAACCTTTCTTTCTCTTAGCGCCTAGTTCATCTTCTCCCGTCTCATCGTCCTTTTTGTTGTCTTCATCAATATTAATTGCATCATTGGTAGCCGTTGGTATGATGACTTGTACTAAAGACTAATGGTCAGCACTGCTATTGTGAATGTCTTCAAACATTTTTGTTAGTAGCTCCTCATTTTTCAATCTAGCCTTCACAAATTTGTAACAACCCGGTATGTCCTATATAACATACATTATAAAATAACACTAAATTTGGTTTGATAGCGTCTAATATAACACCGCATAATGAAAAAATTACTATTTTCAGCTAAGCCAACGTGCTGCAATTGTCATAATTATTTTCTTTATGTCATCCCATCCCACACCTGTTTGAGAGTTCAACTTTTTTCAACAATTGTACTCGATCATAAGTTTATTCTATTTATTCTTAAATTGACACCTAGTGTAGCTAAGATCAATTCATATGGTAAATTGTTCAGTGACTTCATCAAACCCCATGTTGGATAGATGGGTATTTGGACGATTACTCGTAGCTACTTGATTAGCAAAAATCTCACACAATTTTGGTATTGTGGTTATTCCAATCAGCTGAGTCCATGGGCAGTTTAACACTCCCCGATGGGATATTTTGATCTATCCCTGCCTTCCTCTCACTCACACCAATCTTCTCAATACTAATCAAACCGCTTTAATTTAGTAGTGGTCTCAGCATCTCATTTTTTTTTAAAAAATGATCCATCTTACTGATTAATAGTACAATATCTGTAGTTTAATAACTAAGTGGGTTGAATTTCTGCATATCAATCACAAAATGAGTACTAACTACTACTGCTCATGTGGTTTTATCAGACAATCAGTGTATCCAGGCAAAACCAGGCAAAATGAGTACTAACTAGTACTGCATATCAAGTTCTTCACACTATATGTTTCACCGGACTCATAATTTTGTTCACTTCAAGGAGGTTTTCTGCATTGCAAATATTTCAGATAACCAAATCTCTAGGTTGTTGTGGCAAGAGAACGTCATAAAAAAATTTCTTGTTGGCCATGCACACATGTTTCACTGAATACTGCACAAATTGGAGCTTAATGAGTTTAATTAGAATAATACTGCACAAATGTTCTGCTAAATGTAAAAGAATACTGCACAAATTGATACAACAAATTGGGTTCAAAATTCATGATAGAACTAGATTAGAACAAATTTATGATAGAACAAGATTCATACAAAAGCATCTCCACTAATTTGATAAAAAAAAATTGGAAATTGGGTTTGAAATTGATGGGTGAGAGTGGGGAGAAGTTCTAGGGTTTGGATTACCTCTTTTCAATGGGGTTTCTACCGGATAGAGATTGCCACTGCTCGGTTAGGGGTAGGAAAGGAGATGTTAGAGGGGAGACGAGTTGCTCCGCTGCCTTTTCCTCCTCTGGTCGCCGCCTGCTCCCCCTCGATTGTCGCCACCACCGTTGGAAGCTCATGCGCTCACATCGCTTCGCCCAGAGGAGTCAAGAGGGAGAGGCCTCGGATGATTGTGCAAAGGGGTGTTGCCGTGCCATGTCGCCCTGTGCCACCATGCGCTGCCGCCAAGGTCTGCACCAAGAAGATGGATATGACAATAGTGAGAGGGAAGAGATAGGAGGGGGCAAGAGATAGGGAGGAACCGGTGCACCGCCGTTGACGGTGCACTGCCTTCGTTGACCACAAATGCCCCGCCGCCTCGTGCTATCCTCCCACCCGACGCTGGCTGTTTTGTGAAGGAGGAGCCGATGGTGATGCGTACGGGTGAGGGGAGGGGGTAGGATGAAGGGGTAGTTCAATGGCATTTGCGGGTAATTTTAGTGCAAAACAATGGATACTTGTTAAATGCTATCAGAGTTGGAGCTGTGGAGCTACCAAAATGCCACTCCACACTGGTAGTTCATTTTTTCAGAGCGATCTGACCTGCTCTGCTCCATTTTTTTTGGAGCTGGACCATTTGTTTGAGCTCCAACTTGATCAAAGGTGTATCTAGGACTTGAAGCTATTCCAAACAAGCCCTTAGGCACCTAGTGTTGGCTTTGCTTGTTAGTCGTCACCCACAAGCGCTCGCCAGTGGCTCTAGGCTACCATGGCAAATGGCTCCTCCGGTTTTGTTTTTCATGGCTAAGGCCCTAGGTCAATATCTATGATGTGTTGCAACCATGCGTTGGCCTTCGTTGGCGGCTGCTAGTGGTGAGTAGTGACCTGCATTACCTGGGTATGGTATTTTAGCCATGTATCTCAGATACAGATATGTATCTGATATGTATATATCATATAATTTCATGATTTTTAAATAAATAAAATAATTCCCGATATGCTCCGATACATCTCTAATACGAAGAGACCCTAAATCACTTCTAGACTAAAAAAACCTCGTGAGGGTATTGACTTAGCCCACTCGTGGCTTTGTGCGCTGCCTCCTCTCTCTTGTGACTCTCCCATGTGTTCTAGTGCTGTCGCCGTTAGCCATAGCCACCGTCAGGTGCTACGCCACTATCGTCACCGTCGACCACCATCTCTGCTATCGAGCGCTACATCGCCATTGGGCGTAGGTCAATACAAGTTATTTTCCCATCATTCCCTATGAGGTAAATGATGAAACCCCTCTTTTGGCCTTCCATGCTTTTATATGCTCTTCTTTTTTCTCGAATAGATCTACAAGAATGCAATCCCTTTCTTCTTTTCTTAGTACCAATACTATCTTTTTTGTTAGATCCAATGGATTATGGAATTGGAAGCTCAAGTGCTAGTGCATCTAGCAATCCTAGTGGTAGTTTGACTCCTAATGTTGTTGTAGATTTATGAATATCAAGAGCAACTAGTGGGCCAACAAGGGCAATCAACATCTTGAATGTTGCCCATGTGATTCCTCCCAATGATTGTGAAAAGAGGTATACTAAGTTGTTGGAGAAGACATGGAAAGGCCAAGGAGAGAATGTAAGGTTTAGATGGATGCTTTGTGACCACATTATGAATGTGAGCTACTTAAGAGTTAAAGCATATCTTTTAAAGGTGGGAACTAATGGTGTTGCTTCCTGTCCAAAGGTGACAGTTGATGTTCTTAGTCAACTTCATGGTGAAATGGCTAGAGCTGCAGGAATAGCTGAAATGAGCTTGCTTAAGGACATTCCACTACCAACAAAGGGTGTGAGTAGGGGGAAGAGAAGGGTTGTTTCAGCTATTGAGTCTAGCTTCAATTTAGATGCATGTTCCAAGCTTGATGCTTTGATTGCGAGGAACTTCTATATAGTAGGTTAGAGTATAGTGTGCTTTCTCATCTCTCACATTCTTAGATTTTTGTTTTTTTTTCTTACCACTAATTGTAATGCTCCTCTCCCATTAACCAACATATAGGCCAATAGTAGTAGAATGTATTCACTTGCATCACATGTAGCAATCCTAGGAATATCACTAGTATAGACATGACATTAGTGAATTACACCCAAACCTACTTTATTTATTAGATAGAGTCTTCTTATATAGTTTGTAGCCACAGACAGAACCTGGGCATGCAACGAGATTACAAAAAACTCCAACAGAAGCAAAAGCTAGACCTAACCCACAAGCACAGCTTGGGACCTAGACTAAAACCCTAAAAATCTTCATAGGTGGCTTACTCTTGAAGAAATTTAGCAACGACTGAATCTTTGTCATCATATATTCCTAAAGGTGAAAGGGGCAAGGGTGAGTACATGAGGTACTCAGCAAGTCACGAAAACCGTGTGACATGCAAGGTTTGTCAAGGATGGCTTTGGTTTATTTTGCAAACAAGTTTTGATCCTAAAAATGTTTTATAAAATTCTAAACGTGCTCTTTAAGTTGTCGAAAAGACTCTCACACATCAATTCATTTCGTGAGTTGTTCTTCAATAACCCACCATAATTATTAGAAAGAGACTCACGTCTCAATCCATTCCATAAGTCGCTTTGCAATGACTTGTCATAATTTCGATTAGGAGCATATTGTCCTAGACAATACCCTCATTTAGTTGCATTAAAATCTTCTCTTATTAGTTTATTTTCACATTCATAAAACTCAAGCCAATATCTGATTCCATACATCACTTACTCTTATGGTGCCACACGACACCTCGGGTCACACGGTCCCATTTTAGACCACACATGTCTTCCATCCACTCAAACTAATTTTGGTAACAATTTTCACCCACGGATAGTTTTGACAAATATTTTTTAAGCAAATCTATGCTAGAGAAATTACTTCACATCCATCCATAACTATGAGAACGACTGTTCAAACAATTTTATCATTTGCAAAGGTTATACACTTTACCCACGTGACGTGAGCTTACTCCAATCATCCAATACGTATTGATCAGAAATGGTCAGTGAAGAGATGTTTATGACAAGGCCTTTTCAAAGCAAGTCTAGGATAGCACGTTGCTTTATAGAAGGGTCCCAAACCAAGTGCCAAAAAATATATTTCCTACACTTAGGGTTGTGGATATATCGCCCACTTGGCACCCTAATGACTCCACATCTATTAGCAATCGAGACTATCATGGATCTACTAATTACTCAGCCAGAAGTGTTCCATACTATCCATGTAGTTACACTATATTATGATCAATATAATTCCTTAAGGGACAGGTCCTTATAAGCCACATTGACGGCACCAGCCTATGACCAAGAGTTTTCTAAAAACCATTTTATTTCGTAAACACGTGACCACACAAGTTGGGTTTTAAAAATCATTTCACAACCCAAAGTTTTCCCATCGGTATATGATAAGTGTGTGTCGTCAATATTTGTACTCGAGGAGTGCAAGTACCAGTACGACAACAAGGCTATAAAGGTATAGGGTAATAAACAATCAAGGAGGGTCAATGCAACAAATAAGTTTAGACCTATTGGATTGGCTTGTGAACCACGACAACACGTGTACCTAAGCATGCATATTTCACAAATAAAACATTTTATAAAATACTAGGAGCAATATGGTCAAATGGGTGACTTGTCTTGCTCTGGTTCTTGGACTTCTCCTTTGTATTTCTCAATTGGCTGCTCCTCGGTATTGCCTACTACGCAACACAAAAGCAAGACAAACAAAAAAGCACAAAATCAAAATCTATTTTAGTTAACTAATAACACCATTATGTAGATATCATTTTGTTTAAAAAAAATTGAGAGTTGAATAGGCTTAAACAGAGTCACGGTTAAAAAGTTATAAATTTTTGAAGATTAAAACATTTTCTAGATAATAGAAAAGTATTAAAAAAATTAGAAAAGATATGACTTTAGCTTAGAGGCTGACAAGTAGGGCTGAGTTGAGGGTGTTATAATATACTTTATTTTATTTGGGTGGAAATGTTGTTGGGTTGAAGCATGTTGGGTCAAGGGAAAAAAAGGAGTGAAACCTTTGGGCTTTGTGGACCACCCAGGCCAGCCTAGAGCCGTGACCTGGCCTACGAGTGTGGCCAGTGCGAGAGCACAAATGTCCTATAGCCATGCCAAGTCAACACCGTCACGTCAGCATGGATTGAAGTCATTGACCATAGGTGGCATCAACGGCTGATGGTGATTGGTGGTGACTTGGCAAACAACGGTGGTTCTCATCAAGTGGCTAGCATTAGAGCAATGAGTGGAGGAATGGAAGGACAATGGATGGTTTGGATTAGAGCTAGAAGGATGGGAGGTGACTGGCGGCGAACAACGATAAAGCTTAGGTTCTGTGGTGGCATTTGGTCACTGCTGACGACCATTCGAGTTGAGGAGGTGGCTGGGTTGGGTTGGTTCGAAGGTGGTGTGATAAGAGGGAGAGAAAGTAAGAAAAGAGGGAGCACTACCTTGCTATGCGCAGTGGATTGAGGGCAGTGGCAAAGGTGCCTGACGAAGAGGTGGAGGAGAAAAAGGGAAAGAGATGGTAGAGGGTGGGAGCTTGGAGGCGAGCTTGGGGAGGTGTGGGTTGCATGAGGAGGTCTTGGGCCTATTTATAGGCGGGAGCCAATGCTAGACAATGCCATACTAAGGTGATGAAGCATAAGAGCAGGTGATCTAGCTTAGTTGCTCGATGGGACACGTTGATGGCGTGGTGATGTGGCCATTGTAATCGTCATCCTCATGCGGGAGTGAGAGAGAGGGAGAGGCAGACGGGATGGTGATAAGACGAGTAGATGAATGCTCACGAGCTTGGTGACGTCCACGACGCGTCAGTGGTCACAATTCCACTTCCCTTTAAGTAACATGAACTTGCTGAGAAAATACAGTAAAGGACAAAAGTTTTCACTTACATTGTTCCTTCCCCAAAAGTTAGAGCGCTTCATATGCATCTGAGCTCCATTGGATTTGATGGAGTGCCTGTCTACTAAATATTCAGCTCCAGGACCAGGTAAGGAAATTCCTTCATCCAAAGAAGAAAGAATCTCTCCCATCGACAATGGGGAATCCTGACTGGACACCATATTTGGCGGCTCTTTTTCACTTGGTGATCTCTGGACATTCACTGAAACATTTTCAGCCAAATGACTATGCTGATTATCATTTACATCCACCTTTGTTTCCAAAGCCTTATTTCTGTAGAAGGTTTAGCATCTGAACCATCACCATCAACTACCTGTTGTGCACATTGCCATTGTTAGTGGTGGAGACAAAGAGGAGAAAGGAGACAGGAGTGACGGTGAGGAGACGAGACGAGGGACGTGTGCGTGCAAGCTTTGACTCCCATGGCAATTCGACAAGAAATATCTCGAGCCCACACCGTCCACAACACCACAAAATGGGCATGCATGCGGCCTTGCTAGGAGAAAGCGAGAAGAATCAAGAGAGAAGAAAGAGAGCAAGGGGGCAATAGAGGAGGAAGAAGATGGGGAGAGGAGAGAGGTGGCTAACATGTGGGTCTCACATTAAGGGAGAGAGGTGAGCCGAGTGAGAGAGCTGGGTCGAGGTGCGTGGCCTGCTGGCCTAGGCAGCGCATGAAGGAAAGGAAGGAAAGAAAGAGAGGCTGGTTAGGCTAGGAAGAGAGAAAAGAAATAGAAGCGGCCCAATTGAGTGGTGACACTTGGCAATTTTTTAGAGGGGTTTTGAAAATGAATTGAAGATTTTGAATCTAATTTTGAAATTAAATTTGATATTTAAAAATAGGAAAACATGAGGGATTTTTTAAGAGGGTTCTAGGGTTGATTCAAAGAAAAATTTTGGGAACCACACTTTGGCACAAACTTCAAGAATTTAGAGAAGAGCCAAATTTCGTAATTAGTTTTTTTATAAAAATAGTTTTTCTACAGGACAAAAACATGGATGTTACACTAATATTGGAGCATTTGGCTTGATCCACGTGCATTCCTCTCAATGTTGCAAGAAACCCATATTTTAGGAAGGCTTTTATGTTTGCTTGCAACAATGCCCTTGGTTGCTATGCCCCTCTAAATTATAACAAGATACGAACATTTATTCTTGTTCAAGAGAAGATAAATGTTGAGCGGTTGTTCTAGCCTCTCAAGTCAACATGGTCTACAAAAGGTGTGAGCATTGTGTCCGCTAGGTGGTCAGATATTCAGAGGCAACCACTCTTAAACTTTGTAGCAATGACAGAAGATTGGCCAATGTTCTTAATATCAATCAACATTGAAGGAGAAGTCAAGAAGGAGTATATTGCTAAGAAGATATTTGAGATGATTGAAGAGGTTGGACCAAAGAATGTTGTGCAAGTTATTACTAATAATGTAGCTAATTGTAGGGCGGATGGATTGATGGTTGAACAAAAGTACAACCATATTTTTTGGTGTCTGTGTGTTGTCCATACCATGAACCTTGCCTTAAAAAACATAAGTGCAGCCAAGAGCTCTAGAGGGAATGCTTATGAAGAATTCCAATGAGGCGGCAGGACATGACTCTTTTATAAAAATAAAAAAAACTGTCATGAATCATTCAATGAGGCTCCATGTTCATTCAGTAGGATAAAATGTCTTGCCGTTGTTGATACAAGATTTGTTTCTACTATTGTTATGTTGAAGAGGTTTCGTTGCAGCTCATTTTGATGGTAGTGAGTAAAAATGGAATACTTATAAGGAATATAATCAAGGTCAAGCATAGTTGGTCAAGGAGAAATTCTAAGTGATGTGTGGTGGGAGAAGGTGCGCTACATCCTTAGATTTCACTGAGCCTATCTATTCTATAATCCGTGCAGCCGACACCAACAAACCATGCATCCATTTGATATATGAGATATGGGATTCAATGATAGATAAGGTGAACAAAATAATTTTTCATCATGAAAGGATAGAACCTCATGGGCATTCTTCCTTTTTCTTTCATGTGGATGAGGTCTTATGTTCTCGTTGGGTAAAAAGAAATACCCTCTTGCATTGCTTGGCACACTCACTAAACCCAAAATAATGTTCTACTTCTACTTTTAATATTGTGTCCATAATTTATAATTGTTGCTAGCATATTGTTAATTTTTTTTATAATATACAGGTACTACTGTAAAACTTGGTTGGATGAGGTTCTAACCCGCCCAGCCCCTCATATGGACGCAGAAATTTCAGATATGAGAAACAAATGCTTCAAAAAAGTATTTTGCTGGAGATGAATTAAGGATCAAGCATCAGTTTGCAGATTTCTCGGTGTTTGGAAATAGGTTTAATTCCTTTGACTCAATTGAGGATAGGCCATGTGGATGCAAAGCAATGGTGGGGAATTTATGGTAACTCTACCCCTGAGTTTAAAAAGTTAGCACTAAAATTACTTGGAGATTTTACTATAGATACATTTTTCAAACTATTGAAAGTGATGTTTTTTATAAGAATTTTCTACATATAAATTTATTTTAAAAATTAAATAAATATATGTTTTAAATTTAGAATAGCTAATAGTTCCTCTACCGAAGATTGCCATAGATTAATATAACATCACGTCAATGGGCAATGATGATGATCTCGGGTAGTGGTGTTGACGATAGCACGTCGCAACGACCACTGATCTCAAATGCAGGCCGTGAAGGGTTTGTTCGTGGCAAATCCCTACCATGGTTAGTTCGATTTGATACCGATTTTGCAACAGCAAAAAGACGGCCAAAAGGGCTAAGGCGGCGAGGCACGGAGCCAAAAGTAGGCTGAGTGTCTAAATCAAGTTCCTTTTGTAAATATCTAGGGGGTTAAATGAAAAATCTCTTATCCTTATTATTGGTTGCGATCCTGAGAGGGGAAGAGGACCTTTTTTGCGTAAATTGTGCCGGGCTAACGACAACCGTTAGATTAAGGCGCGCGCCATGGATTAAAGGGTGTAACCATGTAAAGCACAGATATCTTCACAATAGCCCTTGTCATCCTTCAAATTTAACTCTTCCTTCCAATCTACGGACTTGCTTCCCCACCTCCTCGACCTCGACTCCCCCTTTCCCCTGGACACGGTGGCGACGATCCAGCGAGCACCTCGCGGCGGCGGAGGATCCCGCGATGTCGTGTCACCCGCCATTCCGCCGCCCTTGCAAGAGCCTTGCTGGATGGCGAGCAACCCAAGCGCGACTTGGTGATCTTGATTGATTTTCCTCTCGAGATAAATGACTCTGCACAGGAGGATTGCTTATTTGCACTCGCCATATGATGGACATTTTCAGAAGTCACTTTCCATGGAAGTAAGCTCTGTTTGATTGTTAAGGGCATCCTTAACGCGAGGCTCAAAGAGGCGCTTAAGAAGAGAAAAAAAAACGTTTGTTTCTTCTACATCGGAACTTGACGACGCTTATCCCGTGACGCCGCCGCTTGCTCTGGCGTCAACGCTAAAGGCGCTGCTTAATTTAGGTAACTGATTTTTCTTCGCAACAGGAGCATGCATGCAGAAGCAAAACAAACTCCACCAAATATGGATGCATGCAACTGCAAGCAGTTAAGCGCCCATTTTGCTTCCTTCCGTTGAAATACGAAGCTCTTAACGAAGGTGCTTATGCTTTTCTTTTCTGTAAGCACCTGTTTTAGTACTTGGCGTTGAAGATGGCCTAATAGGAAACAAATATTTCTGGTAAATAAAATTCGGTGGGGATTCTCTACAGCACTGTCAATGAGATCCACATCTAAGCTGTTGCTGTATGAGCAATACTGCAGAAGATCCATGCGCTACAGAAGTCCTCTCTCTAGTACTATGAAGACAGGGTGGATGAAGTGAGGATTTTGCGCCACGAGTATCAGCTTGGAAGTGGAAATTTAGGAATACAGCTAAATCGTGTGAAACTGTCAACAGAAGCGTACCAACTTAAAATCGTCAATACGGTCGCGGCCGTGTACTGGCCTGCTAGACTTCAATTTCAGAAGTGAGCGTAGCTCAGTGTTCCTGTCATGTGTTGCATGCAACGATGGTAAAGCGAGTGCGATGACATGCCGAGCTAGCCCACGGACCACGGTGATCGCCGATGTGCCACCAAGGAAAGAAACACAATATATATTGGAAAGACATTAGAAACGAGTGCCAATGATTATGATCCCCCCAACTCGTGTTACATACAATAGATCAAAAGCATATTACAAAATCACACCCGAAAGAGGCTGCCGCATGCAACAACAAAACAAATGGAAGATGAAGAGGAAAGGGATGTACATTCATTCTCACTAGCAGCATCTACCAATGGCACCACTACGAACGAAAATGAGAGGATTCTTTACCAAGAATATACAAACACGATGTTGCAAAAAGAAGCTCCTCCTACCTTGGACTGTTCCAAGGAGACGAAGACTTGTGTGGGAAACCATGGGTAGCTGCGGACCCATTTCCTAAATCCAGACTGTGGAGTTGCTCCATTAGTTGCGACCTCCGTTCTTTGAAGAAATCTAGCCTGGTCGTCAGTTCGACCAGAGTGGACGATGCCACGGGCTGTTGCCTCCCATATTCGACACCCTGTGATAGTGATACAAGAGAATTGAATATTCGTCTTGAAGGAAATGCAGTGTGGTCTTTCCTTTGACACTGTTGCAGCCGTCAGAAGCAGTAGTTTCCCTTACCTCTGTTGCTTTTGGGATGTTCACGGACATGGAACTGCCATCCGCTGGCATGCTCGTTGATGCCTCCCTTGAATCACTCGAAGAGGCATCCATGGAGAGCTTGCGGGAGAAGGGCCTTGAAGAACCATGAGGTAGCACGTGCTGCTTGATGCTTCTCCAATGCGATGCACCTGCCGAGCCCTGCTGCCACAGAATGTTGTTGTGCCATCAGTAGATGAAATGGCATTTTTACATTACGTGTAGACAACTACTCATTGGTGCCTTCGTTTTTTCTATAAACCTGAAGGCCCATAAAACGTTGAGAACTAGGTGTGCAGTATCATCCTGAAGTGTGACTGTTTGATCCACTTGACCTGGCTGGCTTTGGGGGTTTAAATTGGTGGTTGGGCCAAATAGCTGTGATGCATGGATATTATTTAGAGGAGTACTAGCCATCTTAGGCAGAACTTAGTGGGAGCTTTTATCATTCGATCTATAACTAGCAATGGAAACATTGGATGAGCACAATCAACCATATGGAACGGTTGGAAATATAGCACAACAAATAATATATGCTGTTTCGCCTGTCTATTTTGCTGCAAAGCTCCCGATGCACCAACTATCAGTCTTGGGTGAATTGGGGCATTTTACCCCTTAAGCACACTATTATAATAGTGCATTGAAAAATTGAGCTCACATCAGATAATTGGTTGGTTCTGTATTTTCCAACTTCCGTGGTTGTAAATTCAAGCATAGAAGATTTAAGGGAAATTTTTAGCTAACCTCGTTCTTCTGCTTCTTCTCTTGATTACAGAAAGCAAGGTTCATATCAAAACCTGATTGAACAAAGTTCCTGTTGGCAACAAAATATCCGCATAGTTAATGTATTGCAATCAAAGGACAACTAGAGAACATACAACACATCCAACTGATAAACATATGCTTTGACCTGATACGGTAACTCAACAATTGACAGCAGAAACATCATGCTTTTGTTACTAAACATGTAACTCCCAATATCTGGTATATTTGGATGTATTGGACTCTGGACAGTGGTTCAAAGGAAAGTGAAACAAATGGTGACTGAAAAATATGGTTTCTTACTGTGGGAGATGGTTTGGAAGATGTTGATAACGATCATTTGCATCTACCAGAGAGCCATACTGATGCTGGCGTTGCTGATTGAGTTGGAGATGCAGCTCTGCAACCTTTTGCTTTAACCTTGCAACATCAGCCTCTGCGAGAGCAATCTCCTCAAGTTCTGCCTTCGTCTTAAGGGTAGCGCAAAGAAAAAATTAGGTGTCATCAATAAGCCCACAGAGTATAATGATCATTAGTGTCAAGTTGCATAACATTTGAGTACCTTTGAATCCATAGTACGTGAACTAGAAAACTGTGCAGAAGACATGCTTAACCCAACCTCCAATGCAGCTCTAAGATCTCTTTCAGCTTGTAGCTGCTCTTGCAACCTTGAAACCTAGAGGTACAGGCAGTTGCCATCAAACAAAGTTACAAACTGTCTTTAAAGCGCTACATGTTTGTATTTAAAATTCCGATGATGGATTGTTCAATAAAAGATGCAACATAAAATTTGATAAAAATTGGTTCTACAGATGGTGAAATTTCCAACATATTTTGGAAGCATGAAATGGAATAAGTGATCCATATGGTAAAAGAATATAGCATACATCCTGTTCCAGAGCCAAACGGCGCTCATGTAGTGCTTGTTTTCTTCTTTCCAAGCTTGCCTGTAAGATTGCATTTCCTCTAGCCTGAGAAGCATTTCCAATTAGCTTTTAGTATTCCTGTAAATCAAAAGTCTCAAGTATACATGTACTGATCCCTTTGTACCTCTTTCACAATCCTGATCTGTAGATCATTCTTTGTGATCTCCAGTCTTTGGATAGCAAGCCTGGAAGAAAATTAACAGTTAAGAGTAATTAATATAAATCAATCCATCACACTGATATTTTGGTACCAATGATTCAATGAGAAGTTGAAAGCAATAAAACAATCATGTTCAGTACTATCATTACCAGTTAGAACTGGCCAAAAGGCTAGCGCAGAAACAAATTTTCAATAGGTCTAAACAATGATTATCATAGAAAGCTGTTGCTACATATTTTAACCAAATGGATGTCTCTCCAAATTAACACTGGGAAAACACTGGGAGCAAATTTATTGATGGAACAACTTCAAGAATAGCTTAGCTCTTCAGCTCTAACCTTTTACATGAAACAATCATGTAAACAAGAAAATAGGGTGGGGACTTACTCTTCTTCACCTGATGAATCAGCCAATTCTGACTGTTGACTTTTTCTCCCCTGCATAAACCAAATGTGTAAATCACTTGAGAATTTTATACACTAGTAGTGTTCTAAGGAGTGTATATCTCATAATGATTTCCCAGAGAAAATCATAATGTTCTTTAAAGAATATCACATAACCATATGTCAGTGGTCACAATTCCACTTCCCTTTAAGTAACATGAACTTGCTGAGAAAATACAGTAAAGGACAAAAGTTCTCACTTACATTGTTCCTTCCCCAAAAGTTAGAGCGCTTCACATGCATCTGAGTTCCATTGGATTTGATGGAGTGCCTGTCTACTGAATATTCAGCTCCAGGACCAGGTAAGGAAATTCCTGCATCCAAAGAAGAAAGAATCTCTCCCATCGACAATGGGGAATCCTGACTGGACACCATATTTGGCGGCTCTTTTTCACTTGGTGATCTCTGGACATTCACTGAAACATTTTCAGCCAAATGACTATGCTGATTATCATTTACATCCACCTTTGTTTCCAAAGCCTTATCTTCTGTAGAATGTTCAGTGTCTGAACCATCACCATCAACTACCTGTTGTGCACATTGCAATGAGAACAAAAGCATAAGCCATGTCATGATTTTTGACAGATGAACTTGCTACTCAAATAAAAATTAAAAGCCAGTTGGCTTCTGATTAAACTACTTAGAATGTTTCATATAATGAACAACAAAATATGTAAGGATAGGTGCAATAAGATTATGCAATTATATATAAAAAAACAACTGCATATGCGAAAAGAAAAAGGAAAACTTATCATCAGTGGAATTGGAAGCTTAAACCTTTGTCGTAATATTTTTTATTTCTCTCAGTTGACTTAAAAATATTTGAACTGTATATGATTGTATTATATTTTTAGAAATTTTAGACCTTCAAAGAACACCAACCTTGTAGTCATAGAGGTCGCTAGTAGTACATGCACTGGTTTCACTTAATTTTCCACTCAGTATGCGCTCAGAGTCATCTAATTCTTGATCTGCATCATTCTCTGCATCATGAAACCCATTGTCCTTGATATCAACAGTTTCATCATCTGTTGACTCTTCACTTCCACTATCTTCAATTTGAGAATCAGGTGATAGGGAACACCTCAGGTTCTCATCCTGTAAAATTGATAAACATGAATAGTAAGTAACTTCCACAATAAATGGAAAAACAATCAGTTGGATCAGCCTAATATAGCCAGAAGAGAATCAACAGGACAACATTCTCTAGGACACAATCTAGTAAACTTACATTGAAAATACCCTCGTATTCCTCCAAGAGAGTAGTAACAATTCCTTGAGCACTGTTAGCAGCATTTGCAGCAGCAATGAGCTGGGCAGAACTGTAACCATTCATGTCCAAGTCATCTTCCATCTCACACTCACCAGCCAGAAGTGGGCGCAACAAGAGAGGAGCCATACAGGCAGCAACTGCTAATGGAGTCATTCGATTCTCAGCAGTATGAGAAGCAACAGTGTGCATCATTCTCAAAATTCTGCCAAAAAATGGTTTTATAAGCTTATTGAAGAATTTGCTCAGTTGTTGATGACAAAACATTGCTAGCAAATTTTACACTACTAGTACAAAACTGAATTTGTTTTGTTACTCCTATATCAAACACAATTTTTTCAATACAAAAAAAGTTGACAAAAGGCCTTATCTCAGAAGGTATTGGATTTTAGTGATAATGTAATATTCAGACTGATATGCCAGCAGGCAAAATCAACTCAACATATAAGATGTCCACATAAAATACAAGTAGACTGACCTCTGTAGCAGCCGCCTATTAGGCTCAGGAAATGTCTCAGATATTGCCGTACGCATAGAATTTATCTGAGATTCCTTACTTTCCAGACCTAGAAAAGTATGAAGTAAATGAAAAGACTGCCAAAGAACAAAATATGTAAGCAAATAACTGAAAATATACAGATTACAAAAACCTAAGCTAAGCAACTATGTTAATACTAATTGTTTTGGTTTCTGTAAATATTTTTTTAAAAAAAAAGCATGTACAGTCATTATCTACCTGTTGAACTGTAGTATGCATAACTTTAATCAACTTCATAGAAGGAGGATGTTAGGTGCTGAATATTATAGTCTGGTTTTGAATCTGTATAGGTTCAGTACCATACTACCAGAAGTCTAGACTAAGTCGTCATATGCATTAAGCAGCACACCTTTGGATCTTAGCCTACAACATTGATACAAGAATCAAAACCCTATTCTCTACCACCAAATAGAAAAGGTGTACAGAAGTCTTCCTCCTTAAAATAATCTAGGAGTACTTGGTAACAAACGCCAGAAGGGGTATGACTGTATACCTACAGGTGTGCAAAGCAGTCAAAGCTCCAAATATGGAAAAAACTTACACCGGCTGTATCTATGGTTAGTTTTAATAACTAGAACATGTTATAAGCTATTCTTCTAATATAAGGTAGATTAGTGAATTTGTTCATATTCTGTTGAATTTATTATATAAAGGTTATTAGGACAAAACAGAGTAATTTCATAGACTTGCCTAACAGCTGCCTCTCACCATAAGGATTACCTCATGGCTTACCCTTGCATCACCATCCCTAAACGAGGATATTTAAGCTAACATGAATAGAGCAGAGCACTTACGGAAAGCTTCCAATAAGGCTGTGCAGCAGGAAGCAGGCACCGGAGAAGATGGTAGTTCACGCAGAACATGCTACAGATATGATTTTAACTTTACATAAATATACTTTGCAAGTAGAAAATGAAAATATTACAATGCTTAAAACATGTAGGAATTTTTGGAGCATCAACATAAAAGGAATCACAGCAAGGCACCTTTACACAGTCACCAATAACATGAGCATCCTCGTCTGGTGCAAACTCTGTCCTTCCTGCAACAAAACAGAAAGAAGTGCAACAATTGAATCATTGGACGATGGCACCAAAATTATCAAACCATAAATACCACCAATTAAATCACAATATTCTATATATGAAATAACAAGCAAGGTAACCACATGTACCTTGCTCATATTCTTGCATTCTTTTGTCAACCTCCTCCACATCTGCAGCCTGGCGCAAAATTCCCTCCACCTTTATTCCTGGAAGAAATATTCACATTTAAATTTTCAGACGGGTTTAATCATTTCTGAACTTCAGTGATAATGGACAATTATTATACCTACCATGTTTCTCAAGAAAGCGCAAAGCTTTTTCTAGGAAAGAAGGGCTGCCATCAATATCTTCCAGTGCAAGAAGAATCGGCCTGCCAACAACTAATGATTTGATAGGCCTCTTCTCTCGCCCTGCATACAAAGGATGATATGCATGAAAAAAAGAAGAGATAGATATTGAGTTCTTCACAAATAGAACTAAGTCAGATTAGGGTAGAGGAACCAACAGGTTGGAATAGCTCCTTCATATGGATCTGTTGTGCTATTATGAAATATCCCATTATGTCCCATCACAAGAGCTGCATTTGGGGCCTGCGCAAGAGCTTCTTCCAATGCTGTTTTCCACTCAAACAAATCTTCAGATGTCTCTGCCTGTATTGAGAATAGCACGCACCTCTAATTAATTTTGAAGCGCATTTAAAGGGCTTAAAGAAAAACATAATGCTTATAATTTAACATTTAGTATTTTCTCAGGGGTCAAACTGTTAAAATTAATGGGAAATTGTATACCTTCAAGGTGAAAGCACGACCGTCACGGCCATCTGGAAAAAGGACAGTCAACAGTTTCTTGTCTTCCCTGACCACTACACTGTGAATGAGATTTAACATTATTATGCAGATAAACCCAAAAGGAAGCAGTTCCCTAAATCATGTCTACTAATAAGTATGCCACAAATTTGATAAAAATCTAATACAATAAACTTTAAGTAAAACTGCAAATAAATAAATAAATAATAGTGAAAGATGCAAACCTCCCAGAATTGTTCAAGTCAATTCCCCCCAAAGTAACATTCACTTCACCACCTCTTTGGGGCAAGGTATTCTACAATGGCATGAAAGGTACTTGTCAGGAAGTAAGAATAAATTTCTATTAATGTAACTCATAAGCTGGACAATGAATGATATGATATATATGGCAGTGACTGTAGTGATATGATACATATGGCAGTGACTGTAGTCACTAGGAATTCGAGGGATGATGTTGCAGAATGCAGATTGCTAGAAATGTGAGTTGATGGGAAGGTGGTGTTTTTCAAATGCACGGCGTGATCCCAATGGCTCTAGTTCAAGAAAAAGATAAAAGGAAAATTAAAAAAAAGGAGGAAGGTGGACTGAATGCGCCTACACAAGGCAGCCCAGCACTGCAATGATCGCATCTCTATTAGTCCAACATCCCCAACCGCCTTCTCTGATATGGTCGTGAGCAACTGCTGCTGCTTTGGCATGCAGCAGGATTGGTAGTGTGAAGGTTAGCTTTCCATCTCCCCTCCCCTCCTCCCTCTTCCCCTCAGTTCTAGACCAAACAATGCACACAGATAGCTGGCAACCTGTGGTCCACAATGCCAATCCTAATGATTATGCAATGACTAAATAGTATATACATTAAACTCCTCTATGGTCTCTGGCGTAACATGGGACAAAAACATGAATAAGCAGCTGCCAAGTATCAAGCACTGCCCACAGTTGGATATTTGAAGCAAAGGAACACATGGAACCACCACAAGAAGGAAGCTACAAAATATAACGATGCTATTCGTTGTAATCTTAAAAAAAAACTTGACCAACAGGTTAGCGGGTTAAGATGGCCCACAGCATTCGACTAAGTCAAGAAAAATCCCCCTGAATGTGGTGCGCGACTGGGAACGCTCAACCTCACATGGGGAGCATGCTTCTACCAGTGCCTGCGAGGTTTTTTTTTCGGGCGAAACCCAGTTTCGAGCCTGGATCGGTGTCCTCTCTACTGGAGGCTCTACCACTGCGCTACACACGTGTTTGCTATTCATTGTGATCTTAGTATACATGCATTGTCATGAAATCTAAAATATATGTATATCACACCACTACATATTGGCCATGATCAAGAGAGATGATAAAAGTGTCAACAAGCCAAACCAAAATATTATCTATGGGCTGATGGGTCTACATAACTTGAGACTCAGTATAGAGATTACTTAGATTGTGGACAAGAATAAAATACTTACAGGGTCACTCTTGAAGAAAACCAGTGATGTTCGAGTGAGGATGAACCAACGCTTCTTCCATGATTTCCATCCAATACCTGAAAATCATAGAAAAATTGATGTTCTTAAAATCAATGGTGTTTGTCCTGCCTCAAATAAATTAAATTGAGAAGCACTGTTATGCACAAGTGGAAATAATAGATGCATAACCCAAATAGTTTACCTTTGGATGATATGAAGAGAGGGCCACTCTTAAATACCTAGTTAGAGAGCATTGTGATGTCAGAAACTTTGTAATTATAATGGTAAATATGTAATAGCAGATATAAAAAATTCAACTGTCCCAATCAAAAGTTTTGTTTCAACGAGAACATTCAGAAGTCCTGTATTCAGATGAGCAGACATGCAATTCAGAACCTACATATCAGAGATACAGCAAGAGCGAACAAATCAAACCATGCCTCCCCAAATAACCACTGAATGTACAGACTGTTAATCAATGACCACAAATGGACAGATGAATACAACGGGGAAAAACTCCAGCAAATTCTTCACTTTGCTCCCATGAATTCCCACCCTCCCCGCATCTCGCATCCCAAGCCTATCACGGGCCACCACAACAATCGAACACCAATCAGATTGCAAAGGCCATCTGAAGTCAATGTCCAGCTTCAGCGTGCAGACTACAATGTAGAGTGCCTCCATCCTTACGCCATGCTAAATTGATCCACCCTCAAACATTTCCATTCAAATTCCCGTAGTGAACAACTCTAATCAAACCCAAATATCATCCACCATGCAATCCGCCGGTCACTCTTGAGACTAAAACATCCGGATAACACCTCCAAGGGACTGAGACCATCAAATCCATCCAACCCGAATACAACAGGAACATTAGCAGCTAATGCATCCTCACACCTCCGTCGACCCGGCGTTTTTCTCATCGGAGTCGGAACCCATCCATCACAAACTCACTGACTCGCGCCATTACCACCACCGAACTGCATTGGCTTGATTCATCCGCGCCATCTTTCCCTCACAGCACAACCCAGAAATTCCACCACCAACACAGAAACGCCCATCCACACGCCAAAGCAAAGCATCACTCCGCCGAGAAACTCGGCGCAGCATCAGATACAAAACCGGCACGAAAATCCAGCAACAGGCACAGAAACAAGAGAGGAATCCGAGAGCAGGAGGCGGAGGCACTCAAAACTCACCGCGTTGCCGCCGCCGGCCGACGCCGCGCCGCCGCGCTGCTGCTGCTGCCGCCGCTCGGCCGCCGGCGCCGTCGCCGCAGCCATCCCCCTCTCCTCCTCCTCCTCCTCCTCCTCCTCCTCCTCCTCAGATCGTCCGTCGCATCAACCAGAACACGCAGCGAGCGCAGCAGCCACCACAGTAGCAACTACCACTAAAGCACATCCCGCATTGGATCCAACCACGAGAGCCGCCGCCGCCACCGATCTGGCGTGAGGTGGAAGGGCCGCGATGTGGAGCGAGTGGGGGGATGGGGACTAGCCTAGCCTCCCTCCCTCCCTCCCTCCAGTGGTTAGGATTTGGGCCTCGGGTTTTTGGAGGATGCAGTCATGGAGATGGTGTGGGCGTAGCCGCGTGCGTGGGGACACGGTGGTGTCGCCTCCTCGCCCAGCGAAAGCGACAGCGAGATTACTAGGCCAAAGCGCACACCCACTGCATCGTCTTCCTCCTCCACCTCCTCCTCGGTCCTCCTCCTCCTCTCTCTCTCTCTCTCTCTCTCTCTCTCTCTCTCTCGCTGTAATAGTCTCTGGAAATTACGCGCTACACCTGCGAATGGCTCGGAGACTCTTGGATGTGTTTGAAATAGCAATTTAATAATATAAATAATAAAATTAATTATTATAGAATTAAAAATAAGGAAAGATAATAAACCTTTATATATAATTTTTTAAAAAAATATCGTTAAACAGTTTAAAAGTATATTTATAAAAGTTAAGAAAAAAAAGCGGTTGCGAACGCCATATAAATCCACCGGGGATGGATGGATGCACGGAGCTTGCTCCGAAAGCTTCTCGGATTCTCAGGCCGCGCTTACGACGCTACAGCGCTAGCTGTCCTCCTCCTCCTCTTGGCTTCTGCTTAATAAACCCGCCTCTGGATTTGCCTTAATCTCGTCTCCTTGTTTGTTTTGGAAATGCTTTTACTACCAGACACGTTAACCCTGTCCAGATTTTGTCATCGCGTGATGGTGGGAAACGACGTGTCCGTGTTAATTTCAAAACTACTGATACAACGGTTAACAGATCAGGCACAAAACTACGCAGTAATTTGTATAAATTGAATGTAAATTTAAGAGGGGATTTGGACCATTTCTTTCCGATCTGTCCTCGAGTGTCATACTCGCATCGATAGTTTGATGGGATTTGATGGTCTCACTCTAGTGTCAACTTTGCTGTACAAAAACAAAAACTAAACAAACCTACTCTGTTCATGGAGTGACAGTGGATTAGCCACTTGTGAATAAGTTAGGCGAAATCGCACTACAGCCGCACATGAGACAGATCAAGACAGGCATTAAATTTCGTAGCAACACACAGCGGCATGAAGTGTAAAGCGTCGCAAATACGTTACCCAAGACCTGCTGCACTTCAGTATTGCGTGTGTTGCTAGGCAGAGAGAGTAGGCGTGACTGGAAGAGAGAGACTAGGTGTGTGATTACAGGAAAAAAAAAGCTTAAACTTTGGGACCAATTAGATGAAAAGGATTGTTACTATTTTGTTTGTTAGGGTGCGTTCGAAATGAGTGGCTGCGACCTTCTCCTCCGATTACATATAATTAATTAAATATTAACTAAAAATTAAAAAATTGATTGATGCGATTTTTAATTAGCTTTTCTATAAAAGTAGTGGTGTTGGCAAGCTGGCTGGATGAACCTTTTGTTCTTGTTTGCAATTTCCTTTTCCTTTTTTTTATTTCTCTTAATCTACCTGCTACAATGTCTCGAGGAGGGGTCCTATAAGGTTTGTACCGTTTTTGCCTGCTGTCTGGACCACTGTTTAGAGGAGAGCTTTAGTTTTTGGCTGGTGTACAGCTTTTTTTTTTTTTGGGGGGGGGGGGGAGGTGGGTTAATTTGTCTGGGGATTTCTATCTATCTGGCAATCTGGTGAAGAATCTGCTACGAGTATTCCCCTTTTTTCTGAAAAAAAAAGCATGAGGATCAAACTGTGTCTGAAACTTTTAGGTGAGTATCCATCTCAAAATGCATGGATTTCATAAAAATATACTACAAGTCAGCTTTCCCGAGAATTTGGCAAAGATTCATAATTCTAAAATGGTTGAAGCTGAACTATGCTTGCTGTTATACTGAATACGCTTATCAGGGTAAAAAGGCCAAAGAGATGCATACATGTAGAGAATCTTTGTTTGGAGGGTAACATGTAAAGTTGCATACATGATTACAAACAAGTTGTTTTTTTTTACTGTAGGATGGTCATCTACCAAATGATCGCAAATGAGTGGCAGTTCTTACGGTGCAAATATTCTTCGCATCATCTTGTTCAACTATGCTAAAATGTTAAGGCAGGCAGACTACAACATCACCTCTTCTCTCGTGTGTATGGCATTGAATTCTTTTGGTAAAAAAGGATCGCTCTCTATATGTTTTTTTGGTGTGCTTTTTCCTTCTCTTTCTAATCTCTACTTCCTTATTTACACACAGATTTTTTTTACGTTTTTTAAAAAGTTTTCCATAGTAAAGTTATTTTTTAAAATTATATTAATTTATTTTTTAAACTTTTTTAAGCTAATATTTTAATTAATCATGTGTTAATTATTTTTTTATTTCCGTGTGTGTATATATATATATTCAAACTAAAACGTCTTACCGAACGCAAGCTTAACCTTTTGCAATGAGCATGGAGACATTTTCTTGTCACTTTCCAACCCTATTCTGGAAGCATCGACACGAGCCTTGCAGAAAAATCCATAGCAAGCAAAAGCTTTCGGACATTTTCTCGATTTCAGTGTGAGTGTGACACCGGAGATCTTTGCAGCAGCGCGACGTAAAAGCCAAATCGACCCGGGTGAACTGAACTGTAAACTTGCCTACACTTACCGCTTCACTTGATCATCACTCATCAGTAAAGCTAGACAGCTAGCGTATTACTACTCACATCTTTTCGTGCAGGTGTAAAGTCGAGTTACTCTGTAGTAGTAACTCACATCTTCTACTTACACCACTCTCAATAAACATCAACATTAAAATTAGGTTCGTAGTTCCAAATAAGTTTAAATAAACTAAAAATAAAATCTAAACAAATTTAGCTATTTTTTCATACACTCTCTTTTTATTATCTAATTTTGACATTTTTATATCTTTTTTTATATTATTATCGTGTTTTAAATTTTTAGTTTTTATGAGTGGCTTGAAGGTCTAAACCATCTGACAAATTTTTATTCAATTTATGTTATCCCTAACCTATCACGTATATCATTATTTCATATTTGATTCATTTTTAACCTATAAATCCAATACAACATACGTGTCTTTATAACAATTAACTATTACATATATTATATTTTTATATATCAATATTCTGTACCATATAATATTACAGATTTATTTTTTTTACTATGAATGTTTTATGTTTTTCACCATTTTATTTATCACGCTTTGATTCTATGGTTATATCTTATACATTATTTGAACCTCTAAACTAATATTTCATGTATTATATGTATTGGTATAGAAGTCATATCTTATATATATATAATTTTAGTTTTGCTGAGCCTAAAAAAATTTAAGACTACCTTATTAATTCTGATTTTTTATTTACTTCCACTCAACTTTCATCTATTAGCATTATATCATGAGTGAAAAGTATATACTAAGAAATATCCTCTTATATGTTTACTGTGATCTAGAAAATGGCTCAAAGTTGATCATTGATGTATTTCTATTTTAATTGAAAAATCATCTATGTTTCTATCACTGGTTAAAAACATATTCACAATATTGTTGTACATATTCTCAAAGAAAGCAATAAATATTGTTAAAACTTTATGTTTATTCAAAACTCACGAAATAATATTCCTTATTATTTTTATTATAAGTCTTCTCTAAGTTAATAATATATATATATATATATATAGTTCTTTGGTTTCATATACTGTTTAATATTGTCTTAACATCTTCTACACCACTCTGAAAAAAAAGTTGATATAGTGTCTAGTTGATAATGCAAAATTTTTGATAAATATTACTCGCTCCGTTTCAATTTACTTATCAATCTATTATTTAATTATTTTTATCAAAATACTTTTCATTCTTATATTTCATAGCATTTTTAGATGTCTTTCGTTTCATCAATACTACTTGCTCCTTAAAATTTAACAATTGCTTTAGAATTTTGATTAGGGTGTAATTAATGAGGATAACAATATAATTTATTATATTTCTTAAGTTTAGTTTGAGATTTGTTAAAATGGAATGGAGAGAGAGTAGCAAACGGGTGTTTAAGACTATGTTTAAAAGACTATTACACAGGCACTACACGAGTAAAGTTGACGATGCAGAGATTGACATAAGTTTGGTATGCTCAACCTTCAATTATGAGATGTGTAGTACTTAGTACGAGTAAGAGCTTTAGTGACGGCGAAATTGTTAGTTAAAGTCATCAATGCAAGCCATTAATCGCGTAGAAAAGGACGAACTTGACTTATGGATCTCTTTAATCTACTCAATGCATTTTCTACGGTGAGCTCAGTAACTAACCTTTAAGTCAGTGTGTTGAGTAGAATTGTCATTTGTTACGTGCAAATCTTCGTACTTGAAAGTAGTACAAAACAAGCAGTTTGCACTAATTCGTTTTCGAAAGCAAAATACGGAAAAATGATAATACGCCTCTCCGGCTAAAATCAAGCCTGAGTAATGCTCTTCCCCTGTCGGAAAACGTAAATTAATGTTTAAACAACTCTCGCAGTGGAAGCGGAAACGGAAAAACAAAACGAGTTAAGCCGCTAAAACCCTATCATTCCACGGATGGTCGCCTCCCTCCGCGCGCCACCATGCTGCTCCGCCGCCTCCTCCAATCCTCCCGCTGTCTCCGCCACCGCCTCCAAACCCTAACTCCGGCGAGGACAGCCGCACCCACCGCCGACGCCGCCGCCTCGTCCCCCCCCGTCTCTGCTCCCCTTCTATTTCGCCCCCTCCCCACCTCCCGCTTCCTCTCGCCCCGGCTCCTCTCCACCTCCGGCAGCGACGACGGCCCCAACAAGCCATGGGCGTTCACGCCGGAGTCCGGCGATCCGGATCCCTTCGCAGACGAGGACGTAGAAGTCCCCGCTGGCGAGGATCCACTAGGAGCGAGCGCCGCCGGAGAGGACCCGTGGGAGAAGGATTTCCGCGCGGAGGACAGCGAGAAGGGGGACGTGTTCGAGGAGATCTTCATGGAAGAGGCTGCCACCGTCACTGCCCCCTCTTCGGGAGAGAAGGCTCCGGCAAGCACCGACGAGCTGTGGACGCTGAGTGGGGAGGATGAGAAGGATCCTTTCGCGGAGGCCGTGCTGGGGGAGGGGCTTGAGGGGATCGGAGATGAGGGCGCTGCAATTGGTGATGTCGATGCGGGGGAAGACAAGGGGGAGGCAGAACGCAAACGGCAGGCGAACAGGGCGAGGGAGCAAGAGCTGATGGAAACACTTAAAGGTGAATCTAGAAGTGCCCATATGTTTACATGTTTTATTATGTCTATGCACTAACATAATTTGGGATCATAAGATGGTTTCTGTTATGTGCGTGTGATTACTTTGTGTAACTGATTGAGTAGGTAGTCTGAAGTTATAGGATGATACCCGCAGACATGATAAAATTCCTGAATTGGAATTTCCAAGTATGTGTTATATGCTGTTTACTTACAATGCTGTATTAGGATGAGCTTGGCAGGTATGTGTACTTGATGCAGCCGTCGGAATGTAGATGTTGGTCTCAGCTCTCCAGCAATGTTTGCTTCATGTGATGCCACTCATTCATGTCATTTACTGGACATTGCAATAAAGTATCATGGAATTGGGTAGATAGTTTCACATAATGATCATGAGCACATGATGTCTATTTTGTGTAACTGTGCAACTTCATGACTGATTTAAGTATTTATTATGCCTTAGTTGCTTCTAATGATTTGCAATTTTTTTCTGGTTTTAAGTAGGATCGTATGTAGGGTTTGTCCATTGTGCATACATATATTTGTAGCATGTTGTAAAATAGTTTTTTCCCTGGTTGCAGGTCCGAATCGTGCATTTGGTGATCTCATTGGGGCCTCTGGGATTACAGAGGATATGATTGCTAGTTTGATCCTCTTAAAGGATGTTAGGGGTGTTCCTGGATTACCTCCCTTACAAGAAATTGAAGATAGAGCTATTCAGAAAATGAATGCAACATCAAGCAGAGCTGAAGTAGAACGCCAAAAGCAAGAGGAAATTGCTAAAGCGCGTGTAAGACAAGTTGATGAGAAAGGAAGGGCTTATGGAACAGGGAAAAGGAAATGCAGCATTGCCCGTGTCTGGATTCAACCTGGTGATGGGAAGTTCATTGTCAATGACAAACAATTTGATGCTTACTTCCCGATTCTTGATCATCGGGCTGATCTTCTTCGCCCATTTACTGTGACCAAGACTTTGGGACTTTGGGATGTTACCTGTACTGTGAAAGGTGGTGGTGTCTCAGGTTAGTGCCCATTTCTTTACAATTGTTATTTATGATCTCTCAATGGTTTCGTTACGTGTATTTTTAAGTTAGTGTGATATGAGAGTGGTATTTTACAATAATTTTCTAGAGATGGGCATGATAAATTGCTATTGATCTTATATGGAAGTGTTTTGCATTAAGCAACATATGTGCTATGCACATTTAAATCCTTGAGTTCTGCATTGTGAACTGTGAGATATGGAATATATGACATATTTCACATTCATATGGGGTATTCATTCATATATTACATTCTTTTGCTACTGTGGAATATGCTTGTCAGCTGTACACCATTGTCCAATACCTCAGCGCTGCTGCTGGATTCATTAAATCTTTAGTTACTATATTTTATTCAGTGTGATTTTAACTTATTCACATTTACTATTGGATGATGCGTGTTTCTACTTGCTTGATTTTTCAGATAAGCTCCCCCTGATTGAATTTCTTTCCTTTGGGTGCAGGGCAAGTTGGAGCTATCCGGCTAGGGATCAGCAGGGCCTTGCAGAATTGGGAACCAGGACTACGTCCATATCTCAAAGCAGGTAAAATAGATGACTTTTACCCCTCTAGTTGATGATTGGCAGTTCACACTTTGAATATTGAGATTGTTTGGGCATTATATTTTCCCCCATGTAGCAACTATCCAAAATGAAAGTATATTCCAGCGAATGTTGTTGCCTTGCTATCCTTTCTCATTTGTATATTATCTTCCAAAGCTTTTACTAATGCCTTCATATTTTCACGAAACAGCTGGATATTTGACAAGGGACTCACGGGTTGTTGAAAGGAAAAAGCCTGGAAAGGCAAAAGCAAGAAAGAGCTTCCAATGGGTCAAACGGTAACCGGTAAGTTCTGCTTTTCTTGGGCCAAAATTTTCTAATTAAAATATCTATTTCCTACTCCTCAATACTTGGTTTAGTTTTTGTCCATCAATTACAAAATCAGGTAAAATCTGTCCCTCAATTCACAAAACCTGGCAAACCCATTCCTCCATCCTGTTTGATGGTGGTTTTGACCCACAGACAGTGAGGGTCATGGTTGGTCATCTAAGATTCACTTTTGTCCAATCCACCGTTCGTCTTATAGGCTTGTGCCTCACCCTTGACATGAGAGTCGAGGAATATATTTTTTTACGGTTTTGTAGTTGAGGGATGAAAATTAATCTGAACCAAGAGTTAAGGGATAGGAATATATGATATATTTTTCTATTTTTTATGGGAAGATATATCTTTTTTATCATCCTTCTCTTTATGTTTCAGAGTAAGTAAAAAATTACTTCAACTTTGTTGGCAGGGACTCTCTCTTTGTTGTTTTTTCTGGTCATGGCATTCTGTATTTGCAGTTGGACTGATATTCCAGAAGGTCCTTTTGAGATCTATACTCTTTTTCAACCTTTACCGATGATGGGCATGATGAGACACAAGCATTCTGGTTTTTTAATGTTGATGCAGCAAACTCATCCAGAAAAAAAATCATTTGACCTAATTAAGATGCAGAAGTTACATTGCTATGAGCTGCATTAAAATGGGCGTGCCTCCGAGGGAAATCGTTGTTTAGCTCACGAAAGTCATTTCAGTTTGCTAGGATGTCATGGCTGTAGGCCTGTACGGCAACAGATGCCTCATTCCTTCATCCATGTATGTCTGTGCATGCTCTCTATGGTGAATGAAAGTTGTGTCCAACTCTTTTAGGCAGCAATAAGGTCAAATGGAAAGTTTTCCAATCGTCAGACGTCAGTTGGCTTCTCTCTTAGCAGTTTTTAACATTTCTTTGAATCCACCGCTTTATTCCTGGTCCTGGAAGCAACTCGTCATGGATGAGATTGCATATGCACTACTGTATGCTCATAGAAGCTTCTCAGTACTATACTAGCCAAACAATTACTACGCCCTCAAGCTTCTGGAATATCTTTGCCTTCGGGGATGTTCTGAAGTTGACTGCATGTCACACCGGATTTACTATAGCTCCACTCGATTGATATCGCATGCTGGGTATGGTCACTTCCAAACGAGAACATAACTAAAGCTCAATACAGACGAACAACAAATCTACGCGAGCTCATTGGTCGATACTCAAGCTTTTGTCCAAGCTAGATCTGAATGATCTCAAGCAGAAATCGACGTAATAAATGGTGTCGAAAAACAGCCAAAAAAATGGTAGCAGAGTCTTCAGCTTCAAATGAGACGAGGCAGCAGAAATCGACGTAATAAATGGTGTCCAAACACAGCCAAAACAATGGTAGTAGTCTTCAGCTTCAAATGATACGGAGCAGAAAAAAAATTATGTGCACCTTCCAACGTTCTCACGTATCCGGCACCACAGTGGCCACACCAAGAGTAGCAGCGAGCCAGCTACTCGTAGTGGCTAGTGCGATACGATTTATGCGAACGCCTCGACCGATCTAGTGCGCGAAGGAACGTTGGGGCTGTTTGGTTCGCGCCCTATGCTTGCATGTCTGGCCAGATCGCTGCCTGGGCTTCAACGACTATCTGTTTGGTTTGCGCCTTGAAACTTGATGGATCCTAAGCTAGCCTGACCTGGTCTTTTCATTAGCCTGCTAAACCCTTTGTTAGCCTGAGTCAGGCCATCGATTTTGGTCGCCAGGCCCCATTCGATTATGGATGCAGCCTTTCTCTTTTCTTTTCTGTTAACACGCGTTTTTCAAATTAAACGGTACGTTTTGTATAAAAAAATTATGTAATTTTTTTCCAAAAAACAAGCAAACCCATTTTTTAAGATTTTAATAGTAAATATTTAATTAATTATACGTTAATTATCTATCTCATTTGAAGTGTTATAAAAAAGACTGCCAAACCTCCACATAAGAATACGGCTGTCATTTTATTTCATTCTTTGTGTCATTTTATTTTATTCTTTCTGCTATGTAGAGTTAATTTTTAAACTTTTATTACTCTCTGTTTTAAAATACAGTAGTCTAATAAATATAGCAGTCTAATAGTATGATTAAACATCAGATAAGTATCAATTAGACACTATTTATTATCTGGTGCTATGCGTTCGAATCTGCCTAACAGGGCATATTATAGCTCGTTTTTAGTACGTTTTTTAACTTTTTATATAAAAGTCTGCTTTAAAAATTAAATAAATCTATTTTTTAAGTTTATAATAATTAAAACTCAATTAATTATACGCTAATAATTTGTTTATTTTTACGCGCTCGGGAAATCTTAGCCCAAATTGTATCTTCGAACACAGCGGTAGTATTCTTTAATGGAGTACCCCTGGCCTTACAGGAGCAGCAAGCGAGGAGAAAACAACCACGGCGGCTCGGTGCCGTTAATGCGTTCCCACCGCACCCGGAAGCGAGCCACGGAATAATCCGTGGCCGACCGCGAGCCTCTTCCCTCCAAACTCTACTTCCGCTTCACTTCGGCCTCTCCCCCGCCTCGCCGAGTCGCGGTCGTAGTCGTAGCCGCAGCGCGCCCGCACCCGGCACCAACTCAACTACTCCCCGAAATCCCCCGCTCCGCACGGACCCACCTCCTCCTCCGTCGCCGCTAGGCTCGATCGAGCAAGGCCAACCGCGAGCGATACAGGGCTGCCGCGCGCGTCGCCGACGCCGGGGGGAGGGGGGGGGGGGCGCGAGGGGATGTCGTCGGGGGCGACGCCGGCGTATTGGCTGCGGTGGCAGGTCTTCGTCTGCGGGGCCCTCATCGTCCTGCCGGCGGTGGCCGCCGCGGCGCTGCTCCCGCGGCTGCGCAGGGCGGCGGCGCCCCTCCGCGCGACCGACCTGTGGGTCCCCTGCTGGGCGCGCCTCCACCCCGGGTGGTTCCTCGCCTACCGCGCCTTCGCCCTCGCCGCCACCGTCGCGCTCCTCATCCGCCTCCTCGTCGGCCATGGCATCGACGAATTCTTCTTCTACACCCAGTACGACCTCTTCCCCCTCCACTATCCGAGCTTAACTTCGTGAAATAATCAAGACAAACATCGTACACATCGTTCTCACGAACATATCTTCGTTGCGTATACGCGAGCGTGTATCTGGTCTACAATGTGGTGTGGAAATTACGTTTACGAGCGGGAATTGTTCAGAGCGTGCTTTGACATAGCTTGATTGGATAAATATCACAAAAAGTGATTTGCATATTGATAAATTGGCATTGGCTGTCTATAGTATCCCTGTAGTGGTACGTAGATTTGGAGCTTTCTGCTTTTGGTTTGACCAACTGAACTAATTGTCTCGTGCCAGACGGATGGATCTCTCGAATGCTTTAAATATTCTGGTAGTGGTTGATTTAGAAGGCATGCAGTTGATCAGCCCCCTGTAGTTGTTTGTAGTCTGACTCTTGATTTGATTATTTCCTAACTTCCTTCTTCCTTTGAGGTTCCTAACTGCCCTTTTGACTTTAATTCTCTCCCAAATTATTTGCAGGTGGACATTTTTATTAGTCACGATATATTTTGCGGTATGTTCTCTGATCCCAAGTTGTTTGTGCAACCTTTTCTTTTGGATGTACTTATGTGTTGTTTTATCCTATCCTCACTTCTTGTTCTAGCTTGCCTAATGTTTGATGGCTTCACTGATTTTGTGTGTACTATTCTTAGTTTGCAACTGGTATATCAGCTCATGGATGCTGGGTTTACTCAAAGAAAAACTTGAAGCAAGCTGATGAATCCCATGAATTTCTTAATGATGATGTGGAAAATAGTGACTTTTCCACTTCTTCTGGAGAGAGTAAAAGGGATGAGAAGATAACAAATTATCATGAACATATAGCAAATGAGAAAAGAGCTGGATTATGGGGGCGTTGCATGCAAATCATTTACCAGGTTTGAACTCACCTGTCCTTCTAAAATTGTAAGTATGGACATTCTATGTGCTTTGTTAACAGTACTGTCAATCTAAATCCAAATGCTGCTGCTTTTAAGAAATATATATACACGATAGTAACACCTGATGTTTTCTTACTACATCATATTTGATATTCAGTGCATGTGCTAAGCTAGATCAAGTTGACCAGCTGGTTGCTTGGGACTATTCATCTCAAATTACTAATCTACTACTACCATAGCTACATATTGTGTTCTCCATGTTTTTTAGCACTCAACACAACCTAGCATGCCCAAACTATTGTATTTAGTTCTTTTTTTGTTATGTTTCTGTGTTTCTTTTGTCGTTTTGCCTTTTCTAAAATCTTTCCGCCTGCACCATGGGTACTGAGCTCCTGTGAGCTAACAAACTATGTCATGCTGTTGCCTGTTTTACAGACCAGTGCAGGAGCGACAATGCTCACTGATCTCACATTTTGGGGACTTCTTGTGCCATTCTTTTACCGTGATAAGTTTGGGCTTGCCTTGGTATGTAAAGATTTCCAGATGTGTACTCTGCCTGAAGAGTGAATCAGTTTTATTCAATAAAAGACAAAACTCTTAGTTGTATATTGACTTTTTTCATTATATTCTGGTGGCGCATAAATAATTACTTGCTATACTGAGTTATAGGAATCATAGTGCAAAATCCAAATTCATAGTCTGTGCCAAACATTTAATATGCTAGTAGTAATAAACATAGGCCATCTACAGCCAGGCGTTTGTAAATGGTCAAATAAAGAATTGTTTTCAAATAAACAGCCCCAATGTAATCTTGTGTTTGGTTAAACTTATCCTTTAAAATTTCATGCAGGTTACTGATGGCATGCACTCTCTTAATGCCGTTTTTCTACTGATAGACACATTTCTCAACAATATGGTAAGACTAAGTCATATTGTTTGGCCTTTTGCCTTGGTTGGTTTAATTATTTTACACTTGGTTGCTTTCACTCTTTTCAGCCCTTCCCCTGGTACCGCATGGCTTTCTTTGTATTTTGGAGCTGCGCCTATGTAACCTTCCAATGGGTCCTCCATGCTTGTGGAGGTATAACCTGGTAAGTTCTCTCCCCTACCGTTTACTGAAAGCAATGTAATGGAATGTCTTGACCGCCTTCAATTTGCCATTTTATATAGCGTACACTAATATGAAAAGTAAGAATGCCGTTTGTGTATTCAAATCACAATTGATACATCAAGAAAAAGGGAGAACTGACACTATGGTGTTCTTTAAAAAATACAATATAAAGTGGAGAGGTTTTGTAGAATGCTGCAGTGGGTTGTACATATGACATAGTTTATCCAAGAGATATGGAGTATGGGCATGTGCGTTCTGAACATGTGTACTCTTTCATGACCACGTGACAATTAACCCAAGAGATCTAGACTCCACCTCTCAGAGTGAAATTTATTGCATTTCTTGGGCCATTCTGTACGTATATGAGCCACCTTCTGATCAAGTTTAGTTTTTATTAAGAGATGAAAAAAACGTTGCCCTCAAATTGGTAAAGTTTTATCATAATAAAAAACATTTACGAGTATATTTATGTTCTAGCATACTGATATGTGCATTGTTTCAAATGAGAGTTTGAAACAGTGACTTTGTGTGTTGTGGCAAACCATAAGAAAAAGTTTTTCGAGTTTTACCTATAATGTTGTAATCGTGTTGCCATATTCTTCAGGTGGCCATACCCATTTCTTGACCTTTCATCATCTGGTGCTCCTCTATGGTATGCTATTTCTCACCTCAGTTTATGTTTCATACCATCCATCCCATCCATCAATATTGCTGTGCTTACAACATCGATAATTTTGCTGCAGGTATCTCGCCATGGCCATTGCTCATATCCCTTGTTTCTTTCTGTATTGGGCGATTGTCAAGGAGAAGCACACTTACTTCCCCCGATTGTTTCCACATACTTATGCGAGAAATTAGATCCTTCCTCTAACATACGCGTATAATTGTATGCAACTCATATAAATACACACAGTAATTTATTTACCCTTGCTAGTACGAAATATCCTCAAGTCTGATAGCAATCCTTCGAAATAGGTCTGAATTCTGAAGCCCATCGGAACAAATACTTTGCTGTTCGATCTAAATCAAATGAAATACGAAGAGTTTTGACATATCCTCTGTTCCGTAGCTAACATGCGTTCTTCGCATGGCAGCAAGCATATTTATACATCATCGAAAGCTTTCTTGTTACGATGATTTAAATTGTTAGACGGAAGGACTGGAGCTGAAGTTAGAGATGTCAAACGGGAATATTTGGTGCTAGTGGATCTAAAAAGGTTTTCAGTCTGTAGAACCGATTTTGCTTTTAAGCGAAATCCTTAATGGATAACATGCTTGCTGTTGCATACTTGCATTCATTGATTCTGTTATCAAGGCCACATTTTGATATAATTGATATAATCAATCATGGGCTAAGCTATATTCACAGTGAAAAATCAAGTTTCTCATCAGCTACTACAATTAGAGCAGGATACATATTATCCCCTCATCGCCTCGCCGCATTCGAATCAAAACTTGAGCTATACACTATTACTACGACCTCAATCCGCAATTAGTTGGGATTCAGCACCATAGTGATCACATATGCAGATATGCTCTCCTTTGCCCTCACAATCCCTGCTTCTCGCCGCCGGTCGGCCTCCCCGACGACGAAGCGATCCTCTTCACGAAATCGGCGAAGGCGTCGGCGTAATTCGGCCCGGTTTGCAGCCTCACCAGGTTCGTACGGTAAGGTATCAGTATCGTCTTGAGCCCTGCACACGCATCGATCGATCTTAGTACATTCGCATACGCAATGCACGCGTTCTTCGCATGATTATTTTTTGGGTGGAAAATGGGGGGTGGATTGCTGACCGAAGATGCACATGGAGCGGTAGATGGCGGCGGCGGCGATGCCGTCGCGGGCGGGGGTCTGGCGGCTGCTCTGGAGGCAGCGTAGGAAGGCGAGGTCGGCGCGGAGGAGCTGGGCCTGGTCGTGGGTGTCGTAGGCCATGTCGTGGCAGTAGCAGCAGAAGTCGAGGTGGTCGACGGGGCGGCGGTCCCAGAGCACGGAGCCGGCCTCCTTCCCGCTCGACCAGTTGGGCCCGCAGTAGTGGCCGTAACGCGGGAAGATCCGCGACAGCCACGCCCGCGCCCCGCCGTGCCACGGCAGCTGCGCCACGTACGGCCGGAACAGCGGCACCGCGCACCCCACCAGCTGCCGCTCCTCCGCCTCCGCCGCCGCGGTGTATGTGGCCGTCGCGGTGGGAGGGAGGCTCGGCTGCTTCGGCCGCTCGTCGCGGCGGGGGATGAGGGAGGAGAGGAAGGAGATGAGCCGGTCGACGCTGGGCGGCCGCGGTGGCGGGGGCGCGTCACCGGCCGCGGGAGCCGCCGCAGATGTGGTCGGCTGGGTGGGGCGGAGGAGGAGCGCGGCCGGGTTGAGGGTGAGCCGGAGCGGCGGCGGCTTGGAAGAAGGGGGAGGCGTGGGCGAGGCGGCGGCGACCTCCATTGCGGCCGCCTTGCGCGTCGCCGTCGCCGTTGCGGCGGATTCCGTCCCCGTTTTCTCCGGGGTGGTCGCTCGCTCGCAGCCCGTGCCGTTCCGGTGCCGCGGTGGCGTGTGGCTGTGCGGATTTGATACGGTTTTTTTTTTTTTTTGCTTGTTCGGGCGTGGGAAGGGTGGGGCCCGCGGCGAGGAGGTTATTTGAGGCGGGGATTGGGCGGGCGGGTGGTTCGCCGGTTTTGGGTGGTGGGATAGATAAAACGGGGAGGAGGAGGATTCTTGAGGCCCCGGCGCGGCGGAGGCCGACGTGTGGTGCCGTGACTCGTCCCTCGCCTCGTTTGGTTGGCGCCTCGTCTCGCCCCGAGCTGAGCTGTGATTGCTTTGCCGTTCGTTTTGGGTTGCCGGTTTGGAGTCGGCCGGCGCGGAGGGATTAGACGGGTAAAAAAGCGCGGTGTTCTCCTCTGCCTACGACCGTACGAGTGTTCGACTGGTGGGGCACTTGGGTTGTTGCCGCCTTGCGGAAGAAGGAAGCAGACCATATCCTCTGCTTGGCAACGCACTGATTTTATAGGATTTTCACATGAGCCTAATCATTTTCTACAGAATTTCTCGCAATTTTCGTCTGTCCCCCCCCCCCCCCCCCCCAAAAAAAGCCTTAGTAAGTTTAAGTTAGTGGCACTTGGAACCCATCTGGCCAACAACAAAACCTGCTTGTTTCAGGGTATCTTTCCAGCAAAGCTCATTGTAAGCATATTATGTTCAGCAAATATATCACACACTGTCCAGAATCTTGAAGGCGTATACTGTCAGGGAGGAGTGTGCACGGTGTCAAGGACTCAAGACAACGACCAATACGTTGTTGTACAGCAAAGAATACATTCTGTGACATTGATTGAATTCAAAAAGAGCGATCGGATAATTTCCTCTGGAATCGCACTACACCCGCCCCATCTGAAAATTTTGACCAAAAATTGGCCACCAGGGTGGTAGCTAGGAATAGACAGTATGTGCAAAAGAAGACTATTGCACTTTAAAATTTGAAAGGAATGTTGATTCAGCTCATTTGTTTGACTCGATAAACTCTCGGTATTCCTTCTTCATTTTAACACCAGAGACAGTCCTGCGTAGTCCAAGGTTAAAAACAATCAGAAGGGATATACTATGGTATCATATTAACTCGGCAGCAAGTAAGAAAAGAAATATGTTATATAGACTAGTAGCAGCTAAACAACTCCAAGTAAAGACAGCGAACCTGAGCATTTCTTTATTTTTAAAAAATTGAACACATGGGGTTCCCATGATGCCTGCGGCTTCTGCTATTTCAGGATCCTCCTCAATGTCAATTTCAACAAAATGGACATGTTTGTTGCACTCATCTATAACCTGAAAAAAATTATCACTATTAGCAAGTAGCAAAGCTAACAAAAAAACTAACACAAGCACAGCTTATTGAACGGAGCTTCTATAGAATGGGGCTGCACCCGATGTTAGTCCAGCAACTATAGATCCATTGATTGAGCTATGGTTTATAAGCCGAAAAAATAAACGAAGCAACAGAGAATGATTTTAGGGCAGGACTTTTATGCTTCAACTCTGGTTTAAAAATCAAGGCTGAAAAAATAGAATGCAATGAAAAAACACATAGATTAATTTATACACATAGACTAATTTAAAATCAAGTTTAAAAATTCAAACTTGGGCTGCGGTGTAGATAACCATCAGTTCTACAAGGTTTATCAAGAAGCACTGAAAAGCCCTGTGCTGTCCAGAGCACAAGAACATCACAAAGTTAGCACCTTGAAATGGATTTTCTTAATAGTTGGATATTGTAGGTCAGAGAAATGAACTTGATAGGTGATATTGCAGATCAGAGAAATGAACTTCAAACCCATTAGCTCAAGGTGGCCTACTGGAATGTCACTATGAATGCACAATGATCGAGGAATTGGAGGGCCAAGAAGACTAGCTGTGTATCAAGGCCATTTTATTTGTCTAGACTGATGACTTGTGCTGATTAGAGTTCAATTTCAAATTTCAAGAACAAACCTTGTTCAGAATTGGCTTTAAGGTTCTGCAGGGACCACACGTCGGCGAAGTATATAGAACACAGACAAGCCTTGGACTTTCATGGTATATTTTGCGGAGTGCATACTGCAAAGGAAGTAAACTCAAATCAGTTTTCACATAAATGTTTGCAGCAATATTATGCCACAGTACAAGCAAATGTGTTAGGTACCTGTCCCCTGTGCTTTGTGTGAGAAATGTCAAAGCCCATCTCAACATCTCTGTCTGTAATTTCCTTTGGTTTTTCTTCGCGAACAGGCTGTACTTTAATAAAAATTAGAATGAAGTGTATCTCTTAAGCCTGATTAGTTGCTAGGGATGATTAACTAAAAAAGTTAAAGGTGCATTGAGTATACATACATATACTATGAGAAATAGTTTTATTTTCATCTTTTTACATTTCTAGAATAAATCTATTCTCAAATTTTGCATAGCGATCAATACATGTTTACAAAGTCCAAACTCAAATTTTATACATGGAATTAAAGCCTAAAATGGTGTGCATAACATTGCTATGTATGGCAACCAAAGCACCTAACTTAGAGGAAAAATATCAACAGCAGAAATTGCTGTGGAGTTTGGTGTAACAGTGATCATAGACACAAAACTGGACAGTAGATAGCCAGCCTCCATTGGAACAAGAGTGATCGAGATAAATAATGTAGGCAGAAGTATCAATAACCAAAAAGATATCCTGCATAGACAAGATATACCTGGTGAAATTCAACAAGAAGATCATTGGTAACTAAGTATCTTTCCACTGACAAAGCAGCTACACATCCAGATCCAGCTGCAGTAACAGCTTGTCTCCATTCATGATCCTGCAGATCAACACTTAAATAGCATTAAAACTAGAATAGTCATGGAAGTGTATTAGAAATTGACCAGAAGATCTTCAATCACAATTTCACAGATAAATATGTAAACAATGTGCTAGGCAAAAGGCCCACCGCTTGGTAATTGCACAACATAAATTCCATTTCCTACAAGGTATCTTCCAATCCAGTTATTATTCAATATAAAAGAAGAGATGATTGCTAGTGCTAGTGTGCTACAAGCCTACAACAAGACATGACATGCTGATGATTATGGCACATATGAACTGTGGCAGGTATATTCAAATGTCAAAGAATGAAACACATTACAGCCATGTAGATATCACATACACATACATGTGAAGTTACCTGCACATCACCAGCAGCAAATACACCATCAACTGATGTTTTTGCAGTGCCCTCTTCAACCAAAATATAACCAGCATTATCAAGATCAATTTGGCCTTGTAACAGCTGACTGTTCGGAGTATGTCCTATGCCGTAAAATAGACCTTTCACCTGAAGAACTGATTCCTCTCCTGTGTCTATTCTCTTCAGTTGAATACCAGACATCTGGCCTTTGTTATTGCTGACAACATCCACAGCTTCTGTATTGAAATGTACTGTTATGTTGGGATTGTTGAGTACTCTGAAACATTCGCCATAATCAACCTGTTAACCAAACATCCAGGGAATTGAAAATTTTACCTCATTAATATTACATGCAACTGAAGACAAGCTAACATCCTTCAAAGAACATAACAAATTCATGTATAGATAAGTTCCAAAGTGTTTGTCATCAGGTTTCTCTTAAAGATAAACCAATATTCAATTTCCATTATCTAACTTGATGAGATGCTAAAAGTGAGCCAAGCTGCAATGTTGCTTAGTCCACATCAGGTGTTAATTGTAAACACCATTTGAAAGCTGTGACCCAGCATATAACTATACCCTTGCAAGCCAGATCCAAAAGGCAAATGGGTTATTAAAATGAAAAAAAACACTACAGCTGAAAAGAAGAAAGAAATCTTCCTGTCCTATCACAGTCAGTTAAGCTATTAACAAATGAGCTAACACACAAAACAAGGGAGGTGCTAAGTTCCTAACAATTCAAGGGCAAGATATTTACACGGACAGAATAGTCACTTATAGGTAAATATATACAAAGACTTGAAAGTGCCTTACCGGTCCTGCATAGCTTTGGATGCCCGTAGCTGATTCTTTCGAACAAGTAAATGAACGTGACGGGCATATTTTGTCAAATATATTGCTTCCTCTGTAGCTGTATCACCACCTCCAACAACTGCAAGAACTTGACCCTTAAAGAGTGGGGATGCTCCATCACATATTGCGCATGCACTGATACCTCTACTCCAAAATTCATCTTCATGAGGTAATCGAAGGCGCTTAGCAGTAGCACCAGTAGCAATGATTAGACTATGGCATTTCACCTGTATAGGACACTCACTGGGATGAGCGTAGCAAAAAATATTGTCCAAAGTAGCTGTGTGCACTGTAGATTGTAACAGACGACCGCTATATCAAACCAGTCCTTCCAGAAATAGAAGTTACAGCACAACTAAAGAACTAAAGGGCATGACTTGACAATATCGTAAGAGCTAATTAAGTAAACTATACAAAAATCGTATACTGGTATTCTTTCCCTGACAGAACTTGACCAGCTCTCCTTTGTTTCATTCTTAATTAAATGGATTATAGTTTTGTTTACATCATACTAATACTTTTTTAAGGGAAAATCACTATTATCAAGAACACGGAATTACCATAAACCACACAAACAAACAATGACACCTTGTGAAAAGTGGTAAGTTCAGAACTCGAAAAAGAGGAATAGAACAGCGATGCTTACCTCACGATCACTGCTACGTATAATAAACGGTCTGCTCTTTACGTTCACGAACTCAACATCCTCCTGGTGAAGCTCAGCACCCCATCGCTCTGCTTGCTTCCGCATTCTGGTTCAACCCATGGTGCCATGATGATATAAGCGAGTGAACATAATATTAACAGAGAAATTCAAACAGGCATAGAAATGAACAATTTTATCCTTACTTGTCCATTAGATCAGGTCCGGTTATCCCGTCCGGAAAGCCAGGAAAATTCTCCACCTCGGTGGTGGTCATCAGCTGCCCACCAGGAACGCCACCAACCTGGTAGCCTTCGAACACGACGGGCTTCAGGTTCGCCCGAGCAGCGTAAATCGCAGCAGTGTACCCTGCGGGGCCAGAGCCTATGATCACCAAGTTCTCCACTCCCTTGCTAAGATCTGCACGAACAATTCGTTGCCTTTAGCTCCACAGACAGCATCAGATCAAATGCAAGAAGCACGCAAGCAACTCACACAGTGTGAACTAAACACTCAGGGCAGCCAAAGTCCAATCTAGAATCTGAAGCAACGGAAACAAAGGGGAGAGAGACAGCGAGCGCACCTGATGGAGGCGGGGAGGCGGGGGCCTCCACGTCGACGGCGGACGCGCGCAACGCCTTCACCGGGCGAGCAGAAGAAGAAACCCCGGCCGCCGCCGCAGCCGGCAGCGGGCGGCAGGAATGATGGAAGAAGCCCCTGCGGCGGCGGGAGGACGGCGGCGCGGCCGAGAGTGCGGCGGCCACGGCGAGGCGCGTGACCGCCATCGCGAGCCGGGCGGGGTAAAGGGAGGTGACGACTGCCGCGCTGCCTGGCGGCGTGGGCGGCGGAAGGGAGGAGTGGGAAGCGGAGGGTGTGGAGCAGGGGAGAGGGAGGAGAGGATGGCTGGATGGGTGGGTGGATAGGGGGGTGGGTAGTGTGTGGGTTTCTTTCTCTTCTTCGCGTGCGTACGTGCGGGGGTGCCGCGGCGGACGGCGGTTGGTTGGCTCTCCCGTTCCCCACCTCACCGTTGTCCTTTCATCAGCCACCAGAAACTGCAATTCCTTGGCTTGTTCTTCCTCCAGGATTTTTGGGCTTGCATGGATGAATGTCAAGAAGTAACTGTTTCTGTAAAAACCAGATTTACTTAATTTGTCCATCGGAGTAAACTTAGACAATCAGGTTACGTGCACACTCAAACCCTTGTAAAAAAACCACTTACACTATAACCGTATGTTTAAAAAACTGTATGATCAATAAAGTTATCATCATAGTGATTTATTATCATCAAACATTAGCACTAAACCAATAGAGAGTTTCTATAGAGAAAGTCATATTTTTTTATCACCATAAGAATTAAATTGATTGATATAAAAATATTATAAAATATATAAATTTGTTTTGGTGACAACTCACCGTATCTCTTAACAACACTTTTACCATCTTGTATTCGTTCCGTCTCATAAAGACTTTAACTTGTTAAAATTATGTCTGATAAAGATTAGAGTGATTTAAATGATTGATTATATTTTATATCGTGTACAGGAGTATATATAGTCAGTCGGGGTGGCATGCAAGTCAACCATCTAGGTGTAAGATTACAGCCACATAATTAAGAGAAGATACTATAATTACATCATGCTAACACTTTCTCATAGTCTAATCAGGAGCTCGGTGAACGTTTAGGCTGAATTGAAACTCCTGAAATACAGAGATAGGAAGGCTCTTAATAAAGACATTAACATACTAGGATGTCATGGAACATGAAGTAAACGAATGTGACCGAGGACGACTCGCTCCTAAACAAAATAGGGATCAATTTCAACGTGGTTCGTGCGCTGATGCTAGACTGGATTACTGGATAGATAAACAACACTAATATTGTCGCAGTAGACCAATGTGACATAACGAGGTGGGTGTTGAAGCTTCATGAGTAGCTGGCATAGCCAAGTAGTTTCAGCGATACCATTGATCACATCTTGATATTCAGTCTCTACACTCGATCGGAAGACTGTATGCTAACGCTTAGAGGATCAGGACATCAAATTATTCCAAGGAACACTACATAACCAAAGATTGATTCGCGAGTGTCAGGATAGCCGACGCAGTTGGCATCGGTGTAAACCACAAGCTCAACAGATAGAGACCGACGCAGAGTCAAGCCGAGAGAAAGAGTGCCCTGTAAACAGTGTAGTAGCCGCTTGAGAGCAACAATGTATGGCTCGCGAGAATCATGCATATAGAGACAAATCTACTAGACGGTATAGGCAATGTCTGGATGGGTGAATATCAGGTACTACAGTGCACCAGGTAAGCTACGGTATTGTATGAAGTTGACAACTAGAGGACCGTCCGCAGACAATTTGAAGTGTAGGTCGACAGGGGTGTTACATGGCTTGCAAGCACTCATCTCAGTATACTCCAAAATATCTAGAGTATATTGCCGCTGAGAGAGTAATAAGGTATCATCACAATGTCTGACGGAGATTATCAGAAAATGATGAAGATGACTCATGACTGTCATAACAAACTTATGCTGGAGAGCGGCAATAATATGTTAGAAAAATCCAGTGGACGAGGTGGTAAGAACAATGTTATTCATATACAGCAACAGATAGGTAGTGTCGGATCCCTAATAATATGTAAACAACGAAGTGTCTGACTTAGCCTCAACAAAACTAAGGATCAGGAGGTGAGTGGCGAACCTGTTGTACCGAGCATGGAGAGCCTGCTTCAGGCCATAGAGAGACTTATTGAGCGACAGAAATCAGCAGGTCGGCGACGCAGGGGGTAGCGGAAGTATAGCGGATCGTAATCGCTCTGATACCATGTTAGAGTGATTGGAATGATTGATTGTATTACATATCGTGTATAAGGGTATATATAAGCAGCCGAGGTGACATGCAAGCCAACCATCATATAAGATTATAGCCATACAATTAAACGAACCTAATATAATTACGTCATACTAACATTATTTTTTAAAAGTTTCTAAAGTGAAGAGATAAGTGTATTAGAATTTGTAAAAGTAGATGATAAATTGAAGATAATTACATTGGACTTTGATAAAATAAAGGATATTATAGTCTTTGGTATGAAATAGAAAAAAAAATAAAGTTGATAGTAGATAGTTATTTACAATCCAACTAGTAGGGTGACATAGTGTCAAGTTTCTCCATCTAACCTAAGAGAACTTAGAACCGGTTTGATTTGCTACCTAAATTGACTTAAAGTAATTTCAACAATGTTTATATGTATTTCAATTAAAGTTAAATTTTGATAAACCTATATGAAATATGCCACTTCAATAACTTGGTCTATTTTGACTTTAATCTAAATATAATTTTGTCTTCCCAAAATTTACCATACCAAAACTTGTTAAAATTTAGCATAGGAAAAAATTAATAAGATAAATTTTAACCTCAAACCAAATCGGCACTTAGCCTAATCTCTAAACAACACAAATCTCTTGCTCTGCATGAGCTAAGTCCTTCAACGGCTAACCCACATAAAGTGGCACATTGCCCAATGCTCATGGATTTGTTTGCTTGAGAAAAGTGGACTGTGAACAGTGAGCGGTCAAGCCACCTGAGGCGGCGCCCCGCCCGTTGCCGCCTCGATCGCTCGACCACGCCCAAACCCCACCGCCGCCGCGTGCTCCCCCCACCCTCCCGGCGCCCCACGCGCCGGCCATGCTGTCCCCGGACGGCGACCCCGCCGCGCCCGCGCGGCCGCAGCGCCGCGTGGAGCTGGACCTGGTGCTCCCGCTCTCCCCCAGCGCCGCGCCGTTCGACCTGGAGGCGGCGGTGTGCAGCCACGGGCTGTTCATGATGGCGCCCAACCGCTGGGACCCGTCGTCGCGTGCGCTGGTTCGCCCACTCCGCCTCGCCTCCGATCGCGCCGCGTCCGTCGTCGTCCGCGTCTCCCGCCACCCCGCGCGCCCCTCCGGCGCGCTCCTCGTCTCCGTCATCGGCGCGGCCGACGCCCTCTCCCCGCTCGACCAGGACTCCATCCTCGTAAGCGCTCACATGGTATTGGGTTTAAGCATCTGCTCCGTTTGCTGATTCTTTGGTTTGGTTGGCAGGAGCAAGTGCGGCGGATGCTGCGGCTGGAGGAAGAGGACGGGAGAGCCGTGGCGGAGTTCCAGGCGATGCACGCCGTGGCGAGGGAGGCGGGGTTCGGGCGCATCTTCCGCTCGCCCACGCTGTTCGAGGACATGGTCAAGTGCATCCTCCTCTGCAATTGCCAGTTCAGTCTTCCTCTCCCCCTACCTTTCCTTGCTGCATTTTACCTGTGTGAGAATTCTGATACAAACAAGTCGCGATATTTAGGGATTAGTATCTTCCATGTGTATTTACAATTAGATTAAACATTCCCAGATTCTTTACTGTGGCATTGTGGCAATGCATTCAGTAATTTAGATCGTGTTCACAGTTGATAAGAAACTTGTTATCAGCCTCATCTTTGCTTCGCTAGGAATATTTGCAGTTGTGCATTGCCTGAAGCATTTCTTACATAAAAGAAGATAGGATAAAAAAGAGTTCCAAAAGAAAGCACAGGCTGTGTAAACGAGAGCATTGTAAAGAACATCGATGAAACGAGAGGCATCAGAAGTGCATTGTTTTCTAGTAGTATTTGTAACTGCATTTGCAGGCTATATTATTGTAACAATGCTGTTCAACTGCAGATGGACAAGAACCTTGTCGATGTCTACTGCACTGTGTGAGCTTCAATTGGAGCTAAGGTGTTCATCTAGCACCGAAGATTTTCAGTCAAGGACACCTCCAATTAGGGAATGCAAAAGGAAGCGCAGCAATAAGCGGAATGTTCGTGTGAAGCTAGAAACAAAATTTGCTGGGGATAAGTTGGTGTGCCTGGAGGGTCCAAATCTAGCAACCGGCACTAGCAATGACACAACAAATCTACAAACAAATGAAAACTCGTTTAGCTTGCCTTCAGCTGCAAGTGAAACTGGCAGCACATTTGAGGTCTCATCCGATCATTCAGAGCTTAAATTGGACAATGTTCTTTGCATGGAAAATTGTACAGGAGATTTTCCTACCCCAGAAGAATTGGCAAACCTTGATGAGGACCTTTTGGCCAAGCGTTGTAATCTTGGATATCGAGCCAAACGAATTGTAATGCTTGCCCGAAGCATTGTAGAAGGAAAGGTATGCCTACAAAAGCTTGAAGAAATGCGCAAAATATCTGTACCTGCTGTAGAAGACCTATCAACTATTCCATCCACCTATGAGAGACTGAATGAAGAGTTATCCACAATCTCCGGATTTGGCCCTTTCACTCGTGCCAATGTGCTCATGTGTATGGGATTTTTCCACGTGATCCCAGCTGACAGTGAGACAATTAGGCATTTAAAGCAGGTATATTTTTCTCTAGTATCTTGCTTTGAGATTTCCAAGGTTTATATATTTCAATATGTCTTGTATGCCCGAATCCGCTGCAGTTTCATAAGAGAGCAAGCACCATCAGTTCTGTTCATAAGGAATTGGATAATATCTACGGCAAGTATGCCCCGTTTCAGTTCCTGGCATACTGGTATGTCATTTCTGATACTCCCTGGTATTTAGGTTGACATGTCTCTGATATGCTGACAAAATTCCTCGATACTTTGGTCTGGAACAGGTTCGAGCTATGGGGCTTCTACGACAGGCAGTTCGGCAAAATCAGTGATATGGAACCGATCAACTATAGACTATTCACCGCAAGCTACTTGAAGAAAGCAACCGTCAATAGCTGAAAATACAGGCAAACGTGTTGCATACTTGCATGCCGACAACAAAGATATTTATTGTGATTGTTATAGCTGCCGCTTATTCTATTATATCGGTATTGGTATTATTTAACGTTAACTGGTAGATACATGCAGAACGCCTGGCTTGTATTTCCCATGAATTAACTCTGTTTGTATGATAACATAACATCCCATTCTAGCATTTCATCAAATGCTTTTCTACACGTCTTGCATAAAAATCAGATGTGTACAAATATTGTAGCAATAAGCACTTGTTTGCTTCCATGCTAGTTCCATAGTTCCATTGGATATGTTCAAATATTATAGCAGTTGAATGGGTAAGTTCCATAGTTCCATTGGATATGTTCAAATATTATAGAAGTTGAATGGTTAAGTTCTTGCAATTCACAGTCAAACAAGTAGCATTTCTGTAACAAACATATCAATAACAAAACAGATGGCTGCAATCCCTTGTAAAAGTAAAACTTTATACTTGTAAAAAAAAAGGAACATTTTTACATAGATTACCAGCTGCCAGCATGTAGAAATTCCTTTTGGTCCAATATGCAAATCAATCAGGTCAAACTATTCAAGGATCACTGCCCTCCCATAGACTACGAAGGAATTTACATATTGAGAAGGCTGATTTATGTTTATGCTGGAAACATCATAACCATCTGTTATTTTTTAACAGAATTGATCCAATCAGAATTGCAATTCCAGCTATCACAACTGTGACAAGCAATTGCTTGCGTTGTAAACCATGAGTGGGCTTGGCTGGTTGTTCTTCTGCTGGATAACTCTCTTCTTCTTCCAGTGTGCTTCTGTCACTGAAATTTAAATTATCACAAGGTAAGCTAAACTTGCTTACAATATATTTACCAGTTGCTAGAAAAAAGGTGCCACTAACCAAAAATAAAGCATATCAGTGACTAATTTTGCTTGTAAACAATGCTAATCTAACTGAATAGAATACATAATTTAGAAGCATGCTTTTACCTTGAAGATTCTGAAGCAACATTGGGCTGAGAATGGAACTGGATTTCGTGTTCAATCCATTCCCGCAGTCTGATGTACTTCCTGCAAGGCTGACAATATTCTGTTCGATTTCCACACACATCCTGTACCAAGTAACTAGTATACTTAGAAAAGAGATGGTCTATACTTCTATAGTTGTATTTTTCTAAAGAAAAACGAATGATTGTTTGGTTTGCAGAATAGTAACTTTTGGTGCAAAACACAACCATACCTGGTGCTCCAAAATATCAGCCGCAGGCAGTTCAAACTCGCAATACTGGCATGAAAGCATCCTTTGTGGGCATTGTAAGCCTTTATGAAGATCCCATAGCTCACGTTCTACAGTTTGTTGGCAAAGTGAGCAAATCACCTGCGTTCATAATATGATTAGTGATGCAACAGATTAAATCCGTAACACAGAAACTATGGACTATTGAAAGAACAACGTGGCAGTGAAGATATTCTGAAGAGTTAAAACAATACACTGGCTAAGAATAAAATTCAGAAACATACTGGAGAATGGTTTTCATCATAGTGTTCATCCATTAGCTTCCTTGGAACCATGTCTCCACAGTGTTCGCATTTTTGGAGGTTGCGAGCGCAGTGTGCAGAATGCAACGCAATGTTTGGAGATGGAATATCTCGATGGCTGAAGAATTCGAGGAGAACCATGTCAATCATCCAGGTAAAATGCTCCCAAACACCATGTCAATCATACTACTACCCTTTAACAACCATGAGTTGGATAAAAACTCAAGCATTTAACTTACACGCGAAGAAAAGCAGTAATGTACATGGGATTGACTGTTGGGTTTTTTTTTCTTTACAGATCGTTAGAGAAATATAGATGAAGATCTTATTCAGAATGCAAAGCCACCATGGTATCGGGTAGAGACTAGCGATGGCACTATGCCAGTAAAAATATCAGCTTGGTGACCAAGAACTTTAACACTGCCTTCCCAGAGTTGTAAACTGTGATACACCAATATGCCTCTGTTATCCATAGGTTAAAATACTGTTTAAAACAGAAAGATATAGGCCCTGGGGGATTGCTACGTAGCTCTACCCTCCAACAACAACTCAACAAGCACATCACCACTAGCACGCAGCAAACAAACAAGCAGCAGCAACAGATTAGTAGTTTAGTAGCCTGAACCGGGAGGCGGGAGGTGAGACCGGAAGTTTACCAGTGCGCGCAGGTGGCGGTGGTGATGACGGGGTCGGCGGAGTCGGCGGCGGCCATGGCTTGCGATAGCTCGGACGGAATCACCGGCGGGATCCGAGCGGAGCAGACGGAAGCGGCGGAGAATCGAAGGGGGGTTTCGTTTCGTGCGGTCTGGTCGGCGAGAGAGGAGGTTGGGGAAAAGGGTGGGGGGGAGAGAGAGATTGGAGCTGCGCGAGTAGGAGACGGAAAAGAAAACGCGAGCCGAGGAGGACTTCTTTTTGAGCTGTGGTGTGCCTTTTGTATTTCTTCTGTCCACAGCGTGCCGTCCCTGACCGGCTCTCGGGGCCCACCTGTCTGTCCCTAATGAATGCACCGTTTTCATTAGCCGCTCCTGTACTGTACCGGTTCGCCACCAAAGGTTGCTGGGTTGGGTACTTGGGTTTGATGACGCACAAGGGTTTATGTAACAAAAGTTGTTTCAGTTCACGGTAGGATTTTTGTCATAGCACTGTAGATATAACACTAATCATTAATACGTGGACTCAGATTATATGCCAGTGGATTACTTGAAATAATTTAGTTGTAGGATTATCTCAATCCAATAATTATCTTAGATGACTATATTAAAGGTAAAATAGTACTGTTAGACAAATAATCTTCTTAGCTTCCTTTACTTTTTGGGGGATTGAAAAACGAGCGAGGGAGGAGAAAGGAGGAAAGGAACCAAGGAGTGGTTTTATTGGTTTGATTGACATGTGGAGTCATTATATTTTTATTTTTTTACTGTAATACCACGCCATACAACTACCATATCAAATGAAGATGAGGTCACTACATCATATAGGATAAAATTATTGTTTAAACTGTTATAGGAGGCAACACAAACTGGTTTTAACAGACGAGTGAGTTGTGGTTGAGAGAGAGGAAATGCGACGTAGTTGACAGAGGAAAATGGACTTTTTCTAAGAAAGTAAACATGGGCCCGCTAGAAGTCCATTACGAGCATGAGTCTAGTTAAGGACTATAAACGCCTGTATGTGTTAAAAGCGGCCTTTTTACGTAACACTTAGCCGATTAGTTATGGCCAACCCATATACCTATGCTTGTAACTTTTCATGGCCCAATACCATCTTAAAAGAGTAAATTCTAGGCCTAATTTGCGAGCATCATGGTCTAATTTACTGGATTTTTCATTCATATCTATAACCGTGTGCTCGTGGGTTTTTAGCCCATTGTCTTTTTTTTCTTTTCTAGTTTTACCTCTTTATTATTTATTTATTATTATTTTCACAACCAACATAGAAAATTTAGAAAATACTATCATGGGGATAAATGTATTGTAAAATACCATTATATATGATAATGAAATATACAATCTAGATCCATTTGAACTCATGCAATGGTATTTTTCAACTCTGTGATTTTTGCAATGTACCATCCAAATTGGTAGTTACTGTAGTAGACTAGTGGTATAGTAGAAGTGAAGACATTCTTTCGAGGGTAAATGAAAATGAACCTGCACATACTGCACGTCATCGTCTTGACAGAAAAAATCACACACAGCCGAAGGCTCGAAGCAGACGTAACAGATGCAATTTGGGCATCTTAAACATCAAGTCAGCGGCTCAATCGTGCGTGTACCTCAAGTGACCATTCCCTGTCTCGACGTCGATGTCATTTGGGCAACCTCACACTTCGGAATATTTTCAGCTAAATTTTCACTACTCTGCTAGTGTCGTACTACTAGATATGCAGCATGAGAAGCCATTAGACAGTGGTATGGTAAGCACGCATGCTCAAGCCATAGCCTTTTTTTCGCCTGCAGAACGAGGATGATAAGGAACAGGATAGCCAACTGCAAGTCTGCAACTTGTGTATTATCTATCCGATGGTGAGATTCCACTGACCGTTGCCACTATCTATCCCATCTCTGATCTCTCTTCTTTTAATTTATAGATAGGCTTTGTACAATTCTAGGTATGGTTGTGACTGACTTGCAAAGTAAAAAAAAAATTGCACTAAACTTTAAAGAGTTAAATTATAACCATTGGTGGTTGATGAGTGTATCACAACTAGCTAGACCACCTTCGAGTAGAGGATGGGTGTTCTTGGATCGACTGATCGATCGATGGATCACTAATTCGCTTTGTGTAGTGGCGTTGTGTTGCAGCTGTCCAAGTTTGTGAAAGGTAGAGCTAGCTAGCTTTATGGCCACTAATTAGCAGTCTTTATTGACGCTAAACGAAAGCTGATTAGTATATTTCAACCAACCGGAACCCCAACCAGGCTGGAAATTAGGATAAGAAGCACGGGGATTAACATCGATCTTCCTCCTAATCGATGAACCTGCCAAAGTTGCAATAATCTGTAGTGACCCGTCATGCATCTCAGATAGATCCTCCTATAGCGAAGCTGTTCAAAGTTCTTGTGCTGCAATCATCAACTTGTCTCTATCATCAACAACATAATTGCAAAGATTGCACACCTCAGATTGTAGTATAGATGCAGTGTAATTTGATTTCTTTGTTGAGTATATATGCACATCTAGTTCAGAGAACTGAAAATCTGTAAAACCACCATGGATCACAAAGTACATCAATTCACAATCTAATGCAAAGAATTGTCAGGTCAAGTCAGTGTAAGTAACAAGAAGAAAAAAATGAAAAAAATGTGTAGAGCGCTATAGTAGCATATGGGAGTAGTTAATTTGGTTAACCAAACCGCCGGTCAAAGCTAGCGAACGATCGATCGATTGCTCACTGGTGGCTCTCTCTTTTCCGGCGCCGGCGCCGGCCGCCGGCGACCAAGTATCGGTGCGTTTTCACCAGCTCCTCCCTGAAGCGTGCCAGGTCGAGCCGGACGTTCTGCCGGTCGAGGTAGACTTTCTTGGTCACGTCCCAGCCGCGCTTCCCGACGCCGGCGGGGTCGGTGAGCACGGGGTCGCCGGTGGGGTACTCGCGGGAGAGGGAGCTCTCCTCGGGAAGGATCTTGTAGCCGACGTAGCGCAACCCGAGTCGCTCCGCCGGCTCGCCGTAGTAGGCGCCGGCGGCCCAGTGGGTGCCGAGTGGCACCACCTGGATGAACACCTTGCCGGGCCGCATGAAGAGGAAGTGCGTCATGGCGGCGCCGTGCACGCCCACCATGGCATCGCTGGCGTTGAGCTCCCGGTATATCTTGCACAGCTCGGTGGTGCGCTCCGGCCGGATCACGCGCACGTCGAACCCGACGTCGGCGGCGAGCGCGGCCACGTCGGCCTCGTTCTCGATCACGCGGGACCCCGTGCGCGACACGATCACCAGCCTCGGTCTGTCCGGCGAGGCGTGCTTCGTCGGCGGCGCGATCGGCAGGGCGATGGAGGTGGACTTGGCCGCGGCGGCGCGGCGCTTGCGAGCTGCCCGGCGTTCGAGCCGCTCGAGGTACTGGATGCGGCCGCGGTAGGCGTCGTCGAGGAGCGTCCGGAAGTGGCGGATGCTCTTGCCCTCCGGCGTCTTCTCCGGGTCCACGGTGAGCTCGCCGTGGATGCGCAGGCCGGCGATTACCTCGGGGAAGCAGTGCACGCGGCGGTCGGCGGTGAAGTCGATCGGTGGGAACGCCGAGAGGCGGGACACGACGTCGCCGTACTTGGCGATCCACCAGTCGTGGTACTCGAGGATGACGAACACCACGCGGCGGCGGAAGTGGTTCGACGTCACGAAAAGCGGCAGGATGCCGTCGTTGAACTCGTGGTACACGTTGCCGGTATACCCGCCGGTGGAGAACAGAACGGCGGGAACGTCATGCACCACGTCGCACCGCGCGGCGTCGCTGGGGGACACGCGGCGGAGCCGCACCTCGTCGATGGTTGCCATGACGTTCGCCTCCCATTTGCGCGTGTACGGCCGTATCCTCTCCTCCTCCGCCGCCGTCGCGGCCGTGGCGTTCCCGGACGGCGACACGAGCTGGAACGACGCGCTCGCCGAGTGCATGCGCACGTCGCCGCGCGAGAAGCAGATGTCCGCCCGCGTGGACGTCCGGTCGCAGCAAATACTGTCATTTCCCATCCCAGAACACGCCGCGAAGGCCGCCGTCCGCCGCGCCGCCGCGCCGCCCTCGTCGGAGTGCACGAAGGAGAAGAACGACACGGGCGCCACGAACAGCGTCCCGACAGAGACGAACGACAGCAGCAGCAACCCAAAGAAGCGTCGCATGCTGAACGCCCTAGCCTGCACCACCTTGCCGTTCTTTCCGCCACCGCTTCCGCCGTCGTGGTAGTAGTACATGACACGGCGGCCGCTGCCGCCGCCTCCGCCCTTGGACGGCGAGACCTTGCATGAGACCTCCTGCTCCTGCTCGCCCTTCCTGAACTGTAGGATGTAGATTCTGTGCTGTTGCACCATGCTTGGCTTTGCTCAAGGAAAGAGAAGGTTTGGGGTTTTGGATTGAGATAGAGCTGAGGTGAGAGAGCAAGCAGAGGAGCTTAAATGGCTCTAGAAGAGTATAAAAAACTAGTGGCGGTTAGAGGTTGAGCTATGCTAGAGCAACCCAGCCAACATCACTGATGGTACATCTTCCAGCATTTGGTGGGACCCTGATCGGTAGAGAGCATCTAAATGTGAAAAAAAAAATGTTCATATTGTTTTGCTATACGACTGTTAGTCGTATATATCTTTTAGCAGTCAAGATCATACATCATGCGTTATACCTGCCTAATTTAAATTCATGCATATATATGAGTAAACTATACTACTACCGCCATATCTAAATGTATGATGTTGGTTAGTTCAAAATTAAACTAACCAACGTTAAAAAAACATAGAGGGGTATTAGCTAAGAAATTACGATGTATGAGCTATGTCACTTATTGCTTAAAAGATTCTTTACTTATCATGTTGTGTTTAAATCATAGATATGACGGTAATAGTTAGCCAAATATATCACCATTGAAGTCAATCTATCTTTTCCTCATGAAAAATAGAAGGAAAAGAAAAGGAGAAAATTGCCTATGCTTGAGCTAGCATTGTTTGTTGCATTTCACTTATGTGGTGTTGTGTGGGTATAGACTTTAGTTTCTGAGGTTGGGGAGTTCCAAGTTTGAGTTGGCAATGCTAGGCTGGAAGGTGGTTTCAGCATTGGGGATGGGTCCATGTGTACATTATTTTTTGATGGGTTTCCAAGTCATCTCAGTTCGATTTGACCAAAGCAGCCCACCAATTGCATCTTCTCAAAACTAACACCATGGCGAGGGAAAGAACTTGGATCCATTCAAAAACAGCAGAAATAAGAGGAGATGTGATGGATGCATTGATTGAAAAGTTTCAGCCTTCCAGACCATGGTTTGAGGTAGCAGTAATGCAGAAGTTGGATCGCAAGTAACATAACATTAGCATCACTATAATAAACACACTGTACCTGCACAGCATAATGCTTTAAGAACGGGCTTAACTAGTACCACTAAGCAGTTTTAATTCACTTATTCCAGATAATAACACACTTTCAGAAGGATGGAAGATGCACATCAGTTCAACTGAAGCTTTGTCGGTACCAAATTCTTCAGGTACGACACCAACTGGACTAATCCAAACCTAGTACTCTCCTCTGTATCTACTAAATGCAGGGCTACACGTATGCTGAAATAGTGTTCCTCTGTTTGAAATTAAGCATGCTCCTCCTGTTTGAAACTAAGTACACTTTGAAATGAAGGATATCACCAAAAAGGGAGAGGGAGAAAAAAACATCAACAATTTTTTTTTGTCTACTTTGTGAGCATCTGACTTTTGTAAGTGTCCTGTAATGCGAGCTTTAGGAGAAAGAAAGGTAGCAAATGGAGTACACTTTTCGTGAGCTATACTTTTGACGCAGGCTAATAATCAATGGATCCCACGAAGCTGACAAACGAAGTAGCAATCCGTGCCACTGTTGTCAGATCCAACTAATTTAAGCTTTGGGCGATCTTAGAGTTATGATCCCTAGCTTCACAGAAATAAACGCCGGCTAACGTTAGTATCTGTGGTAAAAAAACACACATAAATGCTGACTTAGTTGTGCCTACTTGCTCATCCTATTGAGGTCTACAGCTCACAGACCATGAGTTCAAATTTAAATTGAAATACAAATAAGAGTAGGAGTCAGATTCTGATTATCTAAGCAAGTGGCGTGATTTCACAATGGCTAGCATTAGCTATCCTGGCCGCTTATTCGGTTGTAGATTCTTTGAAGCAAATTAAAGACCGAAGTAAAATTTTCCATCGTCTAAAAAAACCCAGGCCACTTATATTACGAGGGTCAATATAAATATCCACGTTCACGGTACCTATTTGCGTGCTTTTAATTTTTAAGTCTGTTTTGGAAGAGCGAATCATGAAAATCTTCATTACATAATCCACATTGAGCCCTTACACATAAAATTTCCATAGAATCGTACAGAGTAAAATCCGAACGGAAAACAACTGATTTTTATTGTTGAAATAATCAAAGTATAGATAGAGATGACACAAAAACGACTTCCTTTCACTGAAAACCATATCATGTGATGTCATCAGAGTGCCGGTGAAGCAATCACCTTGATTAGTTAAACCCCAGGAGCCGTTGATGCTTTCTAACACACACACAGAAACATCATTTTTCGTCGTTATGTCACCAAAGGTGTCCAATCAATTGTATCGGTAGAGATTATCAAAGACCAGGGTTAGTTAGTGTCACAGGGGGGGTTGGTTCATGGTTAGGCCATCAACACACACCAAGATGGTGTAGATAGAGACCATGACTGCAATGCAAATGCACCAGAATGCTCAAGCTTAAGGATCAAGTGTGTGTTTGCGTGTCTGAGAGTGACAGGTACAAAGAAGCTCGTAGTGAAAAGCAGATAAGAACTAGCAAAAGAGCCCAAGATCATGGCAGTGATCTGACGGCGACGGATCGCCATTGCCTTGACCCCCTCTGTGCATTGCATATTTCCATTGCCTTCTCCGGTTGTTAGTTAGTGTGTCACTGCCCTGTTTGCGTCTGTAGACCGCCGCCTGATGCCATGGCTTTTTACATTTGACGGTCTACGAAATTCAGAGCAAAAATGGTTGTTTTATGGGGAAAGGATCTGGCAAATGATTCATCAGCCGGTAACCTGCGGTACACGTTTCAATAACCATGGTCACATTTTTCAGAGGAACGTATCCCTCCTTTTTCCTTAAAAAAAGGGTACTAGTATCTTTCTTTTGGTGCCAGGACATTTGAGTAACACATAGCGACGCGGTTACGAATCGTCAATAAGCGTTTATGTCATATTTATTGACGCGTACAAATATATAAGCCCAATACGTCCCAATTCATTCAGATTGATTGCGCGTAAAATTGTTCATACGTGGAGGCCTTCACATCCTTGTCAATTCTTCTATTTGTTTTCTCAATTTTCCTCTTCTTTTTCTTTTTTCCCTTTTGAGTCTCAATCCTCATCACCATTGTTGGTTTCTGTTGCCTTCTCGATGCAAGCAAGAAGATGAGACGGAGTTGATTAAAAGATGAGAGTTGCTTGCGTGCCACTGGATAGGAGGGAGACTTTCGATGCTTCGCTGGCTTCCGTTGATCACTCGTGCTTGCAGCTCAAATACTAACTGTTGAGCACAAAAAAGAAAAGGAGGTTCTTGTTTTCTTTAGTGCAGTACAGTTAAGCCTTTGGTAATTGCATCAGCTAGAGTCTAGAAATCCAGGTATGCAATTCACCCAAGACCTCTTCGCATCACAACAATGAGCTGCTCAACTGGATTTTTGCAAGGCAGAGGCATGACGGGTCGTGCAATCTGAATAGACTAAGCGCCAGTTGTTTTTTTTGAATTTTATAGTGTTAGAGTCTGGTTTGTATATATATATATATATATCTGATTTTTCTTGTATACGCTTAGAATTTTAGTCATTGTATCAGAGCGAGTCTAGATATCCCTGACGCACTAGCTTCTCCCTCCGACGAACCAACCCTTTCCTCCTCGTCATCGATGTCTTCTTCTCGTCGCCGACCTTCTTTCCGGTACTCTCCTCGCTCTCTCGCCTCCATTTATTCTTCTCCTCGTCTCTTCTGCAGTCACCTTCTTTTCTCCGTCCCACCTCCGCGCGACTAGGCGACGGTCTCGATCCACCTCCTCGTCTCGTCTCGCACCTGTCTCCACTCTTCTTCTTGCTTTGTGCATCTCTCCTTCTATGACGCCGGCGCACCTCCGCGCTCGTCGTCTCCATCGGCTGAACTCGTCCGCCCTCCCATCGGCTGGAACCCTCCCTTGTTTCTCGCCTTTTTTCGACACGCTCAACGGCTCTCGGACACGAACCTTCTCCCCTCACGTCCGAGCCAGTCAAACGTGTCCACATGTCCACAGACATGAATCCCTGTCTCCCGGACGCGAACATATTCTCTTCGTGTCCGGCCACTCCCCGCCTTTTTCGTGTCCGCCCCACTCCTTGGCCTCCACGAGTCCATGGACGTGAATCTTTTCTTCATGGATGTGAATCTTCGCACGTCCGTGACCCAACTACTCTCAACCCACCCACTCTGTCACCATCTTTTCATCACCTACTCCGCTGCCTACTCCCCATCGGCCAACCACTCCGCATCGGCTGGCCGGCCCACTTCCCATCGGTTTCTCACATCCTTAATCGGCCGATCCGTCCTCTCATCGGCTTCTCCATCCCATAGGCTTCTTTCTCCCATCGGCTCTTTGCTCCCGTTCTCCCGTCATGGCCACCGAGTCCGCTCTCAGCTCTGGCACTCTCCCAGTCGTCGAGTCTGCTCCGACCCTCGGTGCCTCAGACCACACCTCGGGCACCGCCTCACCGATCTTCTCCCCTCCTTACACTGCTGTGAACGTGAAATCTCACGTTTCTATCTCCCTTGACCTTAACGCCAATTATTCTAAGTGAGTTTTCTTCTTCAAATCTCTCTGTGGAAAATTCGGCCTCCGGTCCCATATTGATGGCTCCGCTCCACCTCGCCCCGATGATCCTCAGTGGGACATCGTCGAGTGCTACGTGCGCAGCTGGCTGCTCGGCTCGATCGACGACTCTGTCCTCGACCTCGTCATGGACGATACCGACCCCACCGTCCGGGATCTCTGGGTGGCCATCGAGCAGATCTTCCTGGCCAACAAGCAGCCTTGCGCCATCTTCCTCCTCAACGAGTTCCACTCCATGGTACAAGACGACTCCTTTGTCTCCTTGTACCGTCAGCGCCTCAAAGTCAAGGCTACTGCTCTTCGGGACGTCGGCCACCCTGTGGCCGACTCTCAACTCGTCCTCGCCCTTCTGCGAGGCCTCAATCTCCGCTTCTCCAACACCACCGATGACATCGGCAATGCCACACCTCTTCCATCATTCGCTCGGGCTCATGACATGCTAGTTCTTAAAGAACTCCGTCTGACCAACGATGAGAAGACAGTGGCCCACACCGCTCTTCTTGCCGCAACCGATAATGGCTGCCGAGCTTCTTGCACTGTCCCTTCCTCCCGCGGTCCTGGTAGCCATGGCTTCGGCCACAGCAACACAGCCCGCACTAGAAAAGGCAAGGGCAAAGGCAAAGGCAGGACCTGGTAGGGTCCGACGCCATCACGACCTACCTCGGTCACTGCCCACCTTGCCGGTCCCATGGGTCCATGGATCTGCTACAACCCTTGGGCGCCGCAGCCCCAGCCAAGCAGCCCCATCGGCTGGCAACCCGGGGTTCTCGGTGCCCATCCTAGACTCACCTGGCATCGCCTCCCATTCTGCCGCCTCAGCCGATGCTACCGACCCTACCCACCCAGTCGGTTCCCTCCTGGAACCAGGCTGGCCTCGTCGCTGCCCTCAACCAGATGACGCTCCAACCACAGCACCCTTGGGTGCTAGACTCTGGGGCATCTTCACACATGGCGTCATCGGCCGGTATACTTCGCTCCTGTCACCCCACTTCCTCCCCTTTTATCACCATCGACAATGGTCACTCTCTTCCTGTCCAATGCCGAGGTAACTCCTCTCTGTCTACATCCACCACTAACCTCCCCCTACGCAATGTTCTTATCGTCCCTTCTCTTATTCACAATCTTATATCTGTTCGTCAATTCACACGAGACAACAACTGCTTCATTGAATTTAACGCGTCTGGTTTCTCTGTGAAGGATATCCCAACCCGACGACAGATCCTTCGCTACAATAGTAGCGGAGACCTCTACACCATTCCCGCTGCGCCGTCCACTCCACACGCCAGCGTCGCCCTCTCCACCAACCTTTGGCACCTTCGCCTTGGTCACCCCGGCCCCGACGCTGTCGCCACCCTCTGTCGCTGCGCATCCATCTAATGTACTCACAGCAGCTCCACAGTTTGCCACTCACGTCAACTTGGCAAACATGTGCGTTTGCCCTTTTCTAGTTCTCTCTCCTGTACCTCGCGTCCATTTGATCTTATACATTATGATGTATGGACGTCTCTAGTTAAAAGTGTCTCCGGTAATCAGTATTATATCGCTATACTTGACGATTACACACACTATTGCTGGACCTTCCCGCTCATCCACAAATCCGAGGTCGCCTCTCACCTTACTCACTTAGTCACGTACGTGTCCACTCAGTTCAACCTCTCCATCAAGGCTTTACAAGCCGATAACGGTACGGAATTCGTCAACCATACCGTTACAAACCTCGTCACCTCACAGGGCATCCATCTCCGGCTCTCCTGCCCCTACACCTCTCCTCAGAAACGGCAAAGCCGAGCGCCTTCTTCGCACCCTCAACAACATCAGTCTCACCATGCTACTTCACGCCCACTTACCCATTACTTATTAGGCCGAAGCTCTGGCTACTGCGACGTACCTTCTCAATCGACGCCCATGCTCCTCCATTCAAAACAACGTTTCCTATGCCCTTCTCTACCGCACGGCGCCCGACTACTTCCACCTTCGTGTTTTCGGGTGCCTCTGCTACCCAAATCTCACCGCCACAGCTTCCCACAAACTCGCTCCCCGCTCCACCGCCTGTATTCTCCTCGGCTATCCCACCTCTCACAAGGGATACCGATGTCTCGACCTTTCCACCCGACGGGTCCTCGTCTCTCGTCACGTCATTTTTGATGAGACATATTTTCCCTTCGGTCTACTTCATCCGAGATCCTTCTCTAGTGATCTCGACTTCCTCCTCACCAACACCGTGCCGACTAGGTCTCCTCCACTATCCTCTCCATCGGCCGCTGCTGAGGATTTACCCATCACATATCCCACCACTACTCGGTCCGATGTCCCCACCATCGGACCCCCATCGGACCCACCTCCATTGGTCGATACCGATCCTATTTATCCTTCAGCCGATACCGTTCCCTCTCCATCGGACACCCCACTTCCATCGGCTCCTCAGTTTCCATCGGCTCCCCCCACCCTATCGGCTGATCCATCTCTATCGGACCGATCGGAATACTCGGCCCACCCGACCTCATCGGTTCAGGCCGATCTAATTTGTCCTTTTCCTCTCGTCTACAGTCGCCGACTCGGAGCCGATGACGCCCCCACCCGACCAGTTCTTCCCATTACTCCCGCACCCCATTGGCTCCAGTTTCCTCCACCTCTCACATGGTCACCCGCTCCCAGATCGGGTCTTCGCCTCACTCAGCGCTACGGTCTCTCCGCCATCCATAGCTCTATCTCGCCCATCCCGGCGACTTCTCGCTCAGCCCTGGCCGACCCTCAGTGGCGCGTGGCCATGGCCGACGAGTACAAGGCCCTAATGGACAACGAGACCTGGCACCTCGTTCTGTGACCTCCCGACGCCAACATTGTGACCGGTAAGTGGATTTTCAAACACAAATTCCACGCCGATGGCTCCCTCGCCCGTCACAAGGCTCACTGGGTAGTCCGGGGTTTCTCCTAACGACCCGGTGTCGACTACGACGAGACCTTCAGTCCCGTTGTCAAACCCGCCACCATCCGAATCGTCCTCACCTTGGCACCCTCTTGCTTCTGGCCAATCCATCAACTAGACGTGAAGAACGTCTTTCTTCACGGCCACATGACGGAAATAGTCTACTGCCAACAGCCCCCAGGCTTCGTTGACCATTCTCGTCCCGACGACATATGTCTCCTTCAACGCTCTCTCTACGGCCTCAAACAAGCCCCTCATGCCTGGTACTAGCGCTTTGCTGCCTATCTTCGGCACATCGGCTTCGTGGCCTCTGCGTCCGATAGTTCCCTATTCACTTTTCATATCGGCTTCTCTATGTCGATGACATTGTCCTCACAGCGTCTTCGACATCTCTCCTCGACCAGATCATGGCCCGACTCCACTCTGAGTTCGCCATGACCGATCTTGGTCCTCTCCACCATTTCCTTGGCATCTCCGTAACCCGTTCCACCCACGGGCTCTTTCTTTCCCAACGCCAGTACGCCATCGACCTCCTCCAGCGTGTAGTCATGGCCGACTGTCACTCCACGGCCACCCCAGTCGACACTCGAGCCAAACTCTCCGCTACCGATGGCGCCCTCGTTGCCGATCCCTCTCACTAACGGAGTCTTGCTGGGGCTCTCCAATACCTCACACTCACCCGACCCGACCTCACGTACGCTGTCCAGCAAGTGTGCCTCTTCATGCACGCTCCGCGCGAACCTCACCTCGCGCTACTCAAGCGCATCCTACGCTATGTGAAGGGCACCCTTTCCAGCGGGCTGCATCTCAGCTCCAGCCCCATTGACTCCCTCACCGCGTACTCTGACGCGGACTGGGCAGGCTGCCCTGACCCTCGACGCTCTACGTCCGGCTACTGTGTTTACCTCGTTGACACTCTTGTATCCTGGTCCTCAAAACGCTAGACTACAATATCCCGGTCCAGCGCCGAAGCCGAGTACCTCGCCGTCGCCTATGCCATCGCCGAGTGCTGCTGGCTTCGCCAGCTTCTCCAGGAGCTCCGTGCACCCCTCTCCACCGTGACCGTCGTCTACTGCGACAATGTCAGTGCCGTCTATATGACCGCTAACCCGGTCCATCACCGACGCACTAAGCACATCGAGATTGATATCCATTGTGTCCATGATAAGATCGTATTAGGGCAGGTTCGGGTGCTCCATGTACCATCGGCATATCAGTTTACCGATATAATGACCAAAGGCCTGCCCACGTCTTTGTTCACCAGTTTTTGGTCCAGTCTCTGTGTCCGTTCCCCTCCCGCTGTGACTGCGAGGGTGTTAGACAGACCACTGACCTAGGTTGTATATATATATAGAAACCCGACTCCTATTGTATACGCTTAGGGTCTTAGTCAGTGTATACATTCTACATATAGTATAATGAATTATATTTTTGTAAAAATTTGTTGAATTAAAAATTAAATAAATATATTTTTCTAAGTTTAACATAATTAATATATAATTAATCAAGTACTAATAACTTATCTCATTTTAGTATAGAACTCGGCTTGAGCTGGACTGAATCAGACCGGCGTCTTAACCCTTCAATACGGAGGAAATTATCTCGTGATTCTGACGACAAAAGATCACCATGTGGTGGCCCTATTCCTATCAGCAGTACAGTCGCTAACAGTGTACTTGACCTGGCCTGGCAAAAGGGCCAAATCAAAGAGCACCCAAACCTCTCCCCTTGTCAGGTCTATTCTGCCATCCAGTACACACAATTAAGCAACACTGATCTGGTCCGAGCAAATATACTCTGAACTGGTCCACCAAACAAGCTAGTTCAGAGTTAATGCAAGAACTCATCACCAAACTAAATTAATTAACCACGGTCATGAACAGCTTGGTGAAGCGCGTAAATTAACCACCCAACTGACCCAACCTCAACGTGGCACGTACACCATTGGAGAGGCTACTGAGGTCTCCATCGTTGTGGATGGACACGAGGATGACGGTCATGACGTGGCGTCCATCTGGCCGGCCGGCCGGCCAGATAGGTTGGGAGGAGACGAGAGATCAGGCCGGCCGGCTGGTCGGAGTGGTTATGGCGGTGGCGCGTGACAACGATGCGACGTCACGCTAGCTGCGCAGGACGGGACAGCGCCGCCCGCCCGCCGGCGACGGCCGCGCGCTCCGGATCCCGACGAGGTGTCACGGATCGCGGGGGTGCTAATGATGGGGTCATCATGTGATGGGTCAGGACGCTGGGCGCCGTTAACCACTGGTTTTGTTATCGGCTAACGATTTGTTGTCATCACTCATCACCACCGTGGTGACTAGGCCGGCCGTGCAGGGGCACACTAGCGCTATCTTTCTTTGTCTTTCAAGCATCAGTGGACTGAACTATACAATTAGGATGAAAAGCATGTTGGTTTGTTTGTTTGTTTGTTAGCTTATGGGCCATATCTAAAAATTAAAAATTAAAGCTGTAATTTTGGTTTATTGATCGTATTATATTTTTTAGGCTTAACTTTTTTTGACTTTCTGAATATCCTTCTGCCTTTGGAGTTTGGGCATGGCTAGCTGCTTATCCACTGGCCAGTTGCTCATTACATGCAAGGAATGGAATTTCTTGGGTATATTATTGTGAGGGATGCACCGGACAATATAGAATTAGGGCTTCCCATGTTCGGAGTATATTTAAGAGAGGAATCACAGATACATATATGCATGATTCTCTCACTGACCATCAAGAAATATTCCAATATAACTATGTGTAGGCTGATCTAGAGCATACATAGGCTTTGCTTGAGGGATGTGAAAATGTTGCTTTGGAAGCATAATCAAGCATAGGGTTACCTTTGACACCTTCAAGTAATCCATTGGCCACAATTATTAGTTTCACCACAGAAACTGTGGCTTATCCATTTGCTTAAAAAGTCACAAATAAACAACAGTTTCAGTGATACAAAACAGAGGTGCAATGCAAATCCAGCAATGCTTGTTCCAGCACAAGGTGGCAGAGATGTTATTGAAACTTGTACTGATTGTTGCTTCACTCTCTCTCTCTCTCGAGATCTAATTTAACCTTTCTTTGCCGCGTACGCTAGGAGAGGAATTGTATCGCTAAGCATCATCAAAAATTGCACGGAATCAAATAAAGGCCGTAGAGGACGTCTCACGCAGGCCATGTTTGACCACACAACCCTCTGCATTATTTTTCTCTCTTCTTCTCTTCTGAATTAAGAGTACTTGACCTTCTTGGTGTTCAGAGAGTACTCGTCAGAGAGATCATGCCAGGACATTTCTTTAGAATGAATCATGGAGAAATTCAAGTACTGTTACAATAACAATTTCTCCAGGTTGCTGCATGTGGATTTTCATGTGATGTGGTATCCATCTGGTGATGTACTGTAATGTAGATCGGCAGGCTGACTGCCAGAATCCAGAGTTCATGACCTGTTTATCACTGACATCCATATTGTTAGCAAATCAAGAGTTCAGTACTTGTGATTGCTTTGGGATCAAGGACTGCATCACTGGAGCACTTCTGCTGCAAGCAACCGAGTTGGTAGCAATAAAAATATTCTCCAAATCATTTGCAGATAACATGCTCATTTAGTTAGCACTGCTGCTACTAATACTACAACACATCTGCTTGATCAGCTGCAGCAAAGTAGCAGCTGCCAAGTACTGCTGCAGTTGTGTTAGGAGCAGCCGGGACCGGTAGTTGAGCTGAAACTAATAATCTATAGTGCTGTACAGCTTGGAGCTGATCACTGTGACAGAACTAGTAGTGAGAATTGTGGTGTATCATGCATATAAATGTAATGAATCAAATAGGCATAGGCTGATGATATGTATGTGGTTCATGGATTTGGATGGGCCTAATGGAACCTAATTAGATAGAGCCAACCTAATGTTGCCATCAGTGATACCTGTACATGACTTGGAAACTGGAAGAGTGGATTGGATTTTATCAACTGCAAATAATGCATAGGCATGGGAACCAGAATAATTTAGTGCGTTTAATTTGGTGGATATTGGGATGCTTAAGTCGTTATGAGTAGTATGTAGCAGTGACCTGTTTGGTCCCCAGCTCTTGGATGGATAAGTAGGACAGTTGAAACAACCAGGCAGCTTTCACTGTTCCAGTGGGGGCTACTGGTGTCTGCAGGCAGTACTAGATTCTTGTTCTCCCATTCTTGCACACCTTTTGGCCTCTGGATTTCTGTCCAAAAGAGCAATCAAGAAGGGGGCATGCATAAAAGTTTATTTTTCACTGTGCAATTAGTTGCACCTGTACTTACAGTTAGTTTTTGCTTCCTCTAGCTAACGGCAATTCAATTGAACAATTAGTCATCATGTGCTCATGACATTAAGGTGGTGTTATTTTGTCATGAGATTTTTAGATTTTCTAGATTATATAATTTTATGATAGTTTTTTAACAATATAAACGATTAAATTAACTACTGCAAAGTTAAAATGTTGCTTTAGAAAGATTAGATGAGAAACTGTTATATAGAAAAAATTTTACACAAAAACGTATCGTTTAAGAGTTTGTAAAGTGTAACCATGATAATCCATAACCGATGGTGAGAAAATAACAAACTATAATGTTGATTCAGTAGATGATGAGAAGAGCATCTCTCACTGTGTGTACACCTCTAACAATATCTGCACCGTTCAGCACATTTCTGTTGCAAGAACAAACACCAACAAGAAACCAGCCTATTCCCCCTGCAATAGGTATACCATTATGGAGTATAATTGATGAGGTGAAGAGAAGCAACAGTCACAGGCAAACTTGGAAACATGGGACATGTTAGGGCCATGGGACTTATGGCATCCCCATGAGGCAGTAGAATTTGGATGCAATTAATCTAACGTCAAGTGTGCCACTAGTGACATAATTAACCAGGCTCCAGGAGCAAAATCCCAAACTGATAAGAGTTAGCTGGCTTACGTTCAAACTAGCAATCACATGGAAAGATCGATAGAGAATGTGATGATCCGAGGTGAGATGCAGATTTCTAACTGAACTGGGTATCGATGCATCTCATCTCATGCTGCGACCACAGGGTGTGGGCGTTGTGTTGTGCTCATATGAAGTGAAATTAGCCATTTCAACAGAGTCCATTAGTATATGGGCATTATATTGTTTGTGGGAAGTGAAATTAACCATTTGAACAGAGTCTGTTAGTATATTGGCGAGTGAATCATTACACTTCTGGAAGAGTGGTGAAGTCTTGAAGAGAGAGAGTAGCGAAGCGAGAGAAGGTGATATGGCATGTAATTGTAGATGGTCAAATGTGTCAGACCAAATAGACCGACTCGAGCTCTGTTATTATTGGTCTAACTTAGATATAAGCACGGCATGACTTACAATGTGTTAGGTTGTGCTTAGATCAGTTTAGTCCGGTCTATTTAATAATTTTAATTTTTTTTTAAAATTTTTCTCATTTATTTTATACTTTCTAATTTCTAATTTTCTATATTTTTCCTATTTTTAAAATGTTTTTATATATTTTAAAAATCTTTTCACAAGCTAAACAGGTTGTCGAGGCAACCCATTTAAATCTTGACTGAGCCATATCTAAGCCATCACCTCTGATATGTAGGCTAGCCCGACGTTTAATAGTTAGATCTATCCAGCTAGGTCTATATCTAGGCTGGAATGTGATGTTAGTACGTGGATAAGGGAGTAAAGGCAAAGACAGTTCTGCTATATGCTGGTGCACGAGTTATGAGGGATACATCGCTACAGTTTTTTTTCAATAGTATAAAAGTCAAATTCTTTTTTTACGATGAATTGGATAGGATCTTTTTAAAGATGTTGGCTAGAATCTGACCTATTCAAAAATTCAGCCAATTTTGTTTGCCATTACTAGGCACATTCATATCAATGTACGAATATCTCATTCTTCTTTTTTTAGGGGAAAAAAGGGGAAAAGGGATAAGATAGAGACTGAAAACGTTGATATCACCCCTTCTGATTCATCAAACATTCTGGAATGGTTCCGCCGCAATCGAATGATACTATTCGTGAAGGTCACAAATCACAGCACTATCTCCAAGCAATTATAATGCCACGCGATAGACACGTTACTATCACGAGGAAAAAACAATACTACGCTGAAGCGATTCTTATTGCCAATGCAAAATCTCGAGTAATGGAACCGATTTATTTCTATTCATGCCAGTGCAATAAACAAGCCAATATCCTTGTATTAATTATCGAGAGTACCTCCAATGTCCAAACTGATAAATCTAATATAAGTAGAAACAAAATGGGCGAGCTATAACAGACTAGATGCCCACATACAATTAATCCTCGTAAAATCCAACCACCATCACCCAAGAACTGATCCTCACAAAGAAATGTCGAACTATCAAAAAGTAACCGGATCCAAACAATAGACCACTTCTAGCCACAAGCTTCAGTAGAATTGGCAGAATATTACACAAGATGCAAGATAGCACCTCTGTGCAGACAAACCCTCGTAAGTTGCTAGCACTAACAATTTTGGTAAGTAGAAAAGGTGTGTATACAGAACTAGCTGCAGAAAGCCACACACGTTTACATTCTGAAATTCTGCCTTGTCTTGATCATACGCTTCAACGCTGCAAGCCAAAAGTTACACTCGTCCCAGTCGCTCGTTGTCAGAAGAACCTGCCAACATTGAACAGTAGTTGGTAGTTAGGATTAAAAAAATTTGTACCCAGCAACCTCACTAAGTATGCAACACGGAAAATTGACTCAGTCTAGAAGAGGGGGGATCAGCAATCTAGGCATTTAGTTGCCCGTCTCAACAGATTCAGTGTGAAGGAAGAACTATAGCTTAAGCGCAAAAATATAGATAACTAGTGAGCCTAAAGCGCAACCATATGACTAGGACTCTAGTTCTGATAAGGTGAAAATATATACAGATAGCAATAATGTACAGCCACAACTAGGATCGTATGCAGGAGCTGACATTCCTTTTTGTCAATTACTGAAAGAAGTAACTTCTTATCTAAAAAGAATAATAGTATGACTCCCATATCAGACCCCATGGGTAAATTATTGCACACGCAAGCGGGAGCAAGTGGCATCCCTAAAGTTTACCTGAAGGTGCATCGCAGTAGCAAAATCACCACTATCAAGTGCACTGCACAGCTGAATGAGTTTTGATGAAACATTTGGAGATATATCCCCAGAATTGAGTTTTGTGAATAGCGCCCCAATCTTTCTTGAGTTGTCATCAATTTCACGTTTTTTAACCTGTGATCCTCCCATAGCTTTGGATGTCTCGTCAAATAATCTAGTCAGTGTTGCAATAACAGGTCTCAGCTCAGCTGCAAACAAGAAGAGAAGTTAGCATGATCGTAAGGCATACCAACGGCACAGAAAGAGCAAGAAAGAACTGCTTCCTAGAACTATAAGATAAATATTTCATAGAATTCAAGTGTAAAGTAAGATGAAGAGAGTGGAGTTTGGTAAAAAAAACGTGTAATAAGAATCTTGTTAAAAATTAAAAAAAATACAGATCCCCTTGTTAATACTCAGGAAAGTAAAGGGATGGATCAACTAGTATATAACAAACAAATGCAAGCCTTAGATCCATATTCCACGTACCATACACCTTCGATGTATCAGCTGTCTGCACAGTTGGGGGAGGAGCAGGAGGTGAAGCAACAGGCTGTGACTGTCCCTGTGCCTGTGTTGGACTTGAGGGCTGTACAGGACTCATACCTGGCCTCTGAACAAAACCTGGATTGCTTGATGGCATAAACATGGATGTTGGGTTGCTTGCAACTGCACCAGGGAACATCTGACTTGGGATCGTTCCTGGTACAGAGGCACTAGAAACAGCAGGAGGTACAGGTGGAACTGTTTGGAATAGTGCAGGTGATCTAGGTTGATGGTATGTAGTGGGAGGTACGCTTTGATATGGAGTGGATTGCCCAGAAGTATATGGTTGATTAGCACCCTGTTTAGACAAGATAGAAATCGCTTAGTAAGTGGCATTACATAAAAATGAGGTGAAATTTAAGGGTGGTTTGTTTGAGGAGCCACCCTAGGAAGGTTGATACATCATGGGATCATCCAATGATTTTGGTAGGATGACCCCAGACCTCATTTTTCTACTAGCCATCCACTTTGAGAAATGAGGTGTGATACCAATATATTCCATTACCCAAACCAAGAAAGTCATAAATTACCATGCTACATTGCTACATACCGCATAAAGCTGGGAGCCCAACGTATTTGGTTGTTGGTATTGCTCAGGATTTTTGAGACCTGGCAAGTTGGCAGGAGTAAATGCCTTCACTGTTTGTTGCGGCACAGGTGCTGGAGTTGAATTTGGCTGTTCAAGGAAACAATTAGAGAACAAATGAAAAATGGTTAGAGTTGCATGTAATCAAAGGAGCATTGAGACTACCCTATAGATGACAACAAAACGAAATTCACTAAAATGGGGAGAACCAAAGAACAGACTAAGAGTTCCCCATAGATGATGACAAAACTGTGAAATAGAACTTCACATAACTTTGCATAAGTTTGTGTTCAAAATGTAAAGGTGAAATAGAACTAGTAAAAATTAGCAGACACTTAATAAAAAGAGATAATTACAAAATTGATGCAGGAATCAGAATTACTATATGTTCCAAAATCACGTATTATAATACTAAATTATATCAACATCCAACAAAATGGTAGCAAAACAACAGCCTGTGCAAATCTGTGTTGTCTGTTGACTTGGTTGAGCCTCGTACAAGATACTCAAAACACTTTCTTAACCATACCTGGGGGATCACAGGTGTGGTGTTAGATGGAACAAACATCTGTGTTGTCTGTTGAGATTGATAAGTGCTGTTGTATGTTCCATATGCCGTAACAGGTGGTTGCTGGTAATCTGAATATGCATTATATTGTTGAGCCCCCTGCAGTTCATGGTAGTTAGAACAGAACGTTACAAGATATTAGTTCATTTTACAATTATTACATGGCATAAATTATACGGGAAGAATTCCGAAGTCAAACAATTATGGTGGAAACCTGGTAAAGATTCTGAGAAGGATCTGGGGTGCTATAGCTCGATTGTACTGTCGGGTAGGGGGAACTGTTAACACTGCTCCCATGAACTGAACGACTGGCAGCATCATTCTCTGAAAAGAATTGTTCTGATCAATACAATAGCATAAAACCTTCCAAATTAATTAACTTGTTGAAACATGAAGGTATCAGCAGAGCATTATCATCATGACAAAATAGTGTTTGTCTATAGTGGCTTTAAAAAGAAGACAATGATGTGTTTCTCTTTCAACGGAGAATCTTCACAGCTCACACCAATAAAGGATTAAAGTTTATTTCTTCAGTAATATTCAATCAAGAAATTTAGCCTATAAACCTATTCGTATAGCATGTTATACCCCAGAAAGAGAGTGATGAAGAAAATGCAATGTTACATTGATATACAAGCTAGTCCTCATCAAAAGATCTCACAGTAAAAAAGCTAGTCAAAAGTTAGATGAAGTAACATTCAATAGTAAAGAGCAAAAGAAGTTTCAAAGAACAGTCTACAACACAAAGTACTCGGCGAGGGATGGGCAATGCTTTACAAAATATGCTTGCAAAGGAATGCATGCTACAGATAGTGATTCAAACTTGCTCAACTCTGAAGGGTAACTTCAAATGTAAGGCACACAAGTTGCAAATACTTCACCCAAAAATAGGTGCAATCACAGCATGGAAGCAAAGATAAACCAATGAAACATAGCATAGGCAAACCTTATATGAATAAAAGCCAGCTCAAACAACACCAATATCAAGTTGTATACATTTGAACCAACCTTCTGTAGAAAATGCAATTCGGTCTCTCAGTATTGCCAGCTCATGTGAATGTTCACCCGATCCCAACAATTTTAAATACTCCATCGCAGTTTTAAGAAGGCCTTGACTGGCCAAAAGTTCAGCATAGTTTTCAACAAGCTTAGATAGTGATGCGCTGAAGCTCTTGTGCCCTGTAGCAAGGGCAAGAGTAATGGTCTTCTCCATCAAATCCTGCAATTATTACATGCTGATTAAATAGGGCTGCTTGGCAGCATGCCACAGGACAATGAATTTGTCTTGTCCATTTTTACCTGGAGAAGATCAACATAAGTCTTCCCACCATCTTCAGACTTCAAGTTGCGAGACCATATCTCCACAGCTTTGTCAATATTTCCAGCACAAATATAGCAAAGAGTCGCAGCTAGTGTATCTCCAACACCCAAGAGTCTGGATGCAAGGGTATCACATAAAACATTCCATTCCTCTTTCCTGGCAAACTGTTGCAAGATTATGATTTATGTTAGCTTATGATACCGTACAAGCTCATACTGAATACACCATATAGTTCCAAACTGAACCAGGCATAGATCCAGCCAGCCACTGGTTCACCAACTGAACAGCCAGTTTTCTAAACAATAACAATCTGTCAAAATGTATGACATAGCTATAGCTATTTAGCATAAGATGTTTGTAGCTTGGACAACAAAGCAGCTAGATGGGCTGATTTTTTCCCTATAGGGACTCAATGGCATTGGTTTGGAGGCCCACTAAATACAACAAACTTATTCCCCAGGTCAGGGTATGACTCACCAATTCGATTGTACTCAATTAAACTACTCCTGACCAAGTTTGAGGCAGTCCCATGACATGATGAACCCAACCACACAGACCACACAGGACAGCATGCCATATCAGGTAACTTATTCCCCAGGTCAGGGTATGACTCACCAATTCGATTGTACTCAATTAAACTACTCCTGACCAAGTTTGAGGCAGTCCCATTACATGATCAACCCAACCACACAGACCACACAGGACAGCATGCCATATCAGGTAACTAAGACCAGACACTACCAAGATGAAGATTTGACAATCTAGCCTCTGTGAATCAGCTCAGTGAATAGAAGAAAGGTGATGATGCAGCAGCAACAATTTAGGCCAATAGATGGGAGCCCCTCATCATGGATGCTATATCTCTCAGAATCCAGAATCGTATTAAAAGATAAAATTTGCAATCATAAAGACACTTACTGTGCACAGTAGCGCAAGTGTTTCCTTCCATGAATTTAATGGCCAGGTACTTACAAAACTCATCAAATCATTGCCAACCATAGCAGAAACAACCTGAGTTTGAACAACAAAAGGATAAATTATGGAATGTTGGTACAACCATCATAGTCACAAACAATAAAGCAAAGAATCGATAAACAGGTAATACAGTTAAATACCTTTAGATAGGGAGAGATAGTATTCTTAAGATACTGATTTCTTGTGCTTTCCCATAGAGCAGAACCACCAGCATGGGCAATAACCAGAGCATCAGCCATACGATTTGCATCAAGGCACTGGTTAACTGCTCCCTTGTAGTCACCAACTACCAGTGCATGTTGAATACCTCTGTCAATTTCTGGGTCAGATGGCACAACATTTACAGGCATTTCCTGCTCGATCTGTTGACCATTTGTAGAAATAGTTTCTTCAGCCAAGTTAGCCTCTGAAGGTTGAGGATTGTTGAAAAAATCTTCCCCGTTATCAACCATAAATTGAGCATCTGAAGTACCAGTTGGCGTGCCATGGCCAAGGTTAAGAGTATCTGACAGTGTTCTGTTCAGTTCATCAGTTGAATCTGAAGTTGGTTCTTGAGGTGGGTTGAAGCCAAGATGAGCAAGCAGCTTTGTCCTGGCAACATCCCCATCCTCAAACATTACCCTTAGGAAGTCCCATGTTTCTCTCTCCTCATCAGATCTATTCAAACATGTATAACACAGAGTTACTATAGGCAGGCAACAGTTAGAATAGCATTCTACTTAGTGGAAAGGACATACAAAGATTCTTGTGATTTTTTGTCACACAGAGCATGCAGTGAACTTTTGTCCCCATTCTGTATAGCAGCTTCAAATTCAGTTGACCGGCTAACCAGACTCTGCTCAATCACCAAATTATGTACATGCACCTATAAAGGGGGGGAAAAGCCTTAACACAGAAGAACTTCAAGTATATCATGCAACAAGGAACTGACCGGGTAAACTTACCTCTGAAGTAGACACTTGTGCGCCTTGGGTGGATGCTGCTTGATGGAAAGAAACAAGCTTGCCCCCAAAGCCGAAAGATGCGCCAGTGGGGCATTTCAACCATTTTGGAGCCGGTGCTCTTGGGCGTGCTAATATCATTTTTTGTTGACCATTAGAAAAATCATATCCCAGAAGCATCATGTGTGCTAATAAAATTAATGACAAGAAAGCATTTCTAGGATGGTTCAATTGGTACTTGATAAGTAGTAGAAAAAATAGACGATTGTCATACATGGTAATTGGTTATATTAACCTGTTTGGCAGTGCTGCAGATTATAATCAAAGATGGTTTTGAATTTTAGAGTTTCAATTTAGAATTTAATTTTATGGTTTTCCCTTGTCACTTCATTGCCTAGCGCTCTTTTCATGATTGCTATGACAAGAAAAATTGTTCTAAATTTTTTCTTAAAAATCAAACTTCAAAATTCAAAATCGCTTTGGATTGAAATCCACAGGTGTTTTCTCAAGTCACCTGGACAACTTTTGTGATTAAAAAAAAACAATCAAGTTTCTCAGAAGTGAAAACACAAACAACACTATAGAATTAACATAGCATATTGGGGGACCAAACACATCTATAATTCATGAATCACATGCCTGGATTAAAAAATATCACATTTAACATGTAACTTATATGAAAATAAGACACGACTTTTCTGATAAAATGAAGGCAGGCACCAGCAAGGTTCAAAATTTCTTTCAGCTGATGTAAAGGCTGTAGACATACTAGACAAAAGGCATTCTTGAATATTTGTTGCACACAAAGTTAAAGTGGAAGTGGCATGCTAATTTACCTGGGGCAGCAATAGCACTATCACCAGCTGCATAAAGGCCAGAGAACTGTAAAAGGAATATATAGAATTTCAGATAACTAATTAGCATCTACACCAAACATGAAAGAACTGTAAGTCCCACAGGAACCTAACATGATAAGAGTGTATGCAGAACCAAGTCATTGTTATAACAGCACAGTGGACAATATAAACCCGGTACATCCAACTAATAATTCAATGTATAAACATTTTTACATCCCCAACACTAACCTTGAAACCATATATTTCAAAGCTATAACCTTCTAGGAGATCTAGGTGATCTTTCAAATGAAAGGCAGGGATTGATGACTTTAACACGGGGATTACTGTTAAGAAGAATGAAGTAAAACTAAGTAACTGACAGAGATAAATATGATGTTATAGGAGGATTGTTCATCCAGAACAAGCAGCATCATGTTTAATTGTAATTAAAATAGAGCAAACTTGGTTAGGTTAGCATTAAGATTTAATTGACTGGCTAACTTTCTTGCAGTACATTAATTTAGTAAACTAACCCATTTTAATATAGCTCTAAGAAAGCTAATTGAAATAAAATCAAACCTGCAAACACTCCTAGTGTATTTCATAAGACATATGATGGATGGTTATAAACCTCAAATCACGCAAACAACTATATTACCTCTAAGTTGTATATGCCGATTTTCACATCAAATGAGGATGCTGCAACAACACCTGGTATTTTTCGATACCAATGAATGTCAAAGTTACCATTTGAGCTTGCCGGTAGCTCACTCATAATCTGTAATAAAAAATGCAATGGACAGGATACACGTGTTAAATGACAGTATTGGTGAAATAACATAATCCTGTAGTTTTAGCTTTTGAGAATGCTACTATCATAATATACCTCTCCACTAACAGTATCCCAGCATATTGTTCTATTATCTTTAGAACAAGTAAGCAAGTATGAACTATCATAGGGGCACCACGACATAGCAATTACACCTGCACAACAGAAAAGTGAAGATAATTAAGAGTGGAGTATACAATTCAAATGAACTGTGTGTGCATCATTATGCATTTGATGAAAAAGATTAGGAGAAAGGCAAAGGGAAATTAGACCTTTCGAATGTCCCACAAATTCTCTTACTGGTGAAATGGTTTTCCTCACATCCCAAACCTAGGATAGGATACATGAGCAAGGTTATCAATATAATCAAAATATGCTCCAAAAAAATCCCAGTGTAAATCAGTATGAATGATTAGTGAGTTAGAAAACAAATTTGTTTCATTTATTCTAGCTGTGAGGTGCACATGAATAAGTCAAGTAGAAGAGAAAAGAATGAAGGTTGAGAGAAATGATAATTACTCTCAAAGATGGGGAGTTATCATCATCTGATGCAACAATTAGCTGGGTGGACATGTCAGGGTTCCATTGGAGAACAGAGCATTTCCTTCTATTTGAATCTGAAAAGCTATTTAAACAAGAGAGAAATTTAGTGAAACAAATAGGCAAAGACATCAATATTTCACAGGGAATAGATCAAGAAGGTGGAAAAGTAATGTGGGTGGACAAAGCAATTACCTAGTCAATGGTTTCTGGTTTCTTAAATCCCAAACAACTGCAGAGTGGCAAATTCGAAACAGTTAGATAAACCAGAAAAAAAGGACCAATTGATGATAACGGTCAGGCAAAATGAACCATGAGCAACCGAAATTTCTTTTACCTGTCATCCCATTACTAGAAGCAGTCGCTAGAATATGCTGAAACTTGGGGTTCCAGGTTAAATAAGATATTTCAGCTTGAGCACTGGAGCCAACACTCTGTGTAGAATTACAAGAAAAAAATTATCTTCATACGTCAAGTGAAAATTGCTAGATAGCTGAATCATCAAAATAACACCTGGAAGATAGATAAGGGTATACAAATCAATCATATACAGCATGCTGGTAAACGTTTGCCAGCAATGCCCTCTCATCAGGATTTTTCAATAGACAGTTTCAGAATGATACAGGAACGAATGGTTCATCACACACAAATGACACAAGTACATCTATATCAAACCTGCTGGCAGGTCATGATGAATAAATTTACTCCTTGCACATTCTAGGTGCCCTGAACTTTATTTTCATTGTTTTGTTTTGGATCATTTACTACTGCCAACATCAATACTCCAACACAAACACCCACCCACATAACAGAAACGTATTAAAGCACTATCTGTTGCAGCAAACAAACACTAAAAATTTGTAGAAAGATGTGTTTGGTTTTTCACACACAGTTCGTCTAACACAAGTGACATGCCAATTAGCTATTTTAAAGCCCTCCATTAGGCAGCATTGGCAGTTATGTTTTCATATTGAACTTGAGTTGAGAATGAGAATTGCACCTAACCAAAATACTACAGCATGAGTCAAAAGTGGCTCAATAAATGTAATGCACTGTCATAACCCTCTTCATGACAACAAGCTATGTGCCAAACTGCAGATACCTTGAGTGGCGGAAACACGACTGGCTCGGAGGGGTTTTTGAGATCCCAGATGCAAAGCTCTCCCTCGTCAGCCCCTGAGGCGAGCCGATTCGGAGTGAGCTCGCTAAACTCCAATCCGCAAACCTGCCAAACCACAGAAACACAATCAACACACGTCACTAACCCCATCAGGGAAACTGGCATGAGATTCCTCCCAGCTAGCCCCGTGCCACTCACCGGCCCGGTGTGCTTCTCGAGCCGCGCGACCATGGCGTCCCCCGCTTTCCCCTCGGAGCTGCAACAGCAACACATTTCGATCAGGACACGAGCAGATCTCGAGGGCAGGGCGGGCCAGGAGAGTCGGATCCGTACTTGATCATGCTCAGCGGATTCCACACGGCGACGGAGCCATCGCTGAGGCCACCAGCCAGGAGCCCGAGGGAGAACGAGTCCCCCTCGGCGGCGCCGGGGCGGGACCAGGAGAGGCGGTTGAAGCGGTCGGGGGAGGGTGCGGAGGCGAGGAGCGGGAGGTCGGGAGAGTCGGACTGGAAGTCGAGGCGGAAGATCTCGATGTTGGCGGAGGCGGAGAAGAGCATGTCGACGGCGCCGCTCATGGTGCCAGCGGCGAGGTAGGGCGCCTCCGGCGCCAGCGCCGTCAGCGCCGCCCTCTGCGCGCTCTTGATGCACGCCATCTCCGCCCGGCGACCGCGCAGATCTGGGCACGCGCGCCCCCCCTCCTCTCTCGCCGCTACGCGGAATTTTTTTGGGTGGGCCGGCGATCGCGAAGAGAGAGAGAAGGGGAAGGAGAAGACGAGAGAGTGGGAGAGGGAGGGGAGGTGGTTGTGGTGCGCCGCGACTGGGCTAAACGCCGAGCGGCTCGCGTGCTAGGGCCAATCTGGTGCGGCGGATCTGACCGGAATTGGGGCTCGTGTGGGAATTGGGGTGGAAGGCCTTGGCCGTTGATTCGCTGATGCGGGTTATTGTGCGCTGTTGGATTTCAAAACGGCTTTTGCCATCTCCCTATGTGTATCCACAGCAACATTGCGTTGCAGACAAACGTATTTTTTAGATCGTTGCAGGTGAATGCATATGGTTAAAACCGCGTTACCTACTTAATTAGGACTATACTTTTTACAACAAAAAATTGGTCATTTTTGTGATGGGATTGGGATATGGAACTATGGAATGACTCGGCCGCGTCATTCGAGAGATCACGGCCGTTGATTTGCTAATGCGGGTGACTGCGCGCTGTTGGATTTGAAAACTGCTTTTCCATATGTATACATCCATGACGACATTGCGTTGGAGATGAATGTATTTTACCACGAGAAAGTGGTCATTTTTGGAACTAACAGATACTCAATTGTTCAGAAGCAACTCGGTAAAAAGGGATTAGGGAACAATTATTGACGTGCCATTTGCTTTCGTCCCATCATCCAGTTTGAATGCAACAACAGTACGACGCTGTTACTGGTCACAGAAAATGCGTTGCCCAAGATGATATCGGCAATTACACATACTCTAGCAATACGAGCGAGAGCTGTAAAAAGTTTTTTTAAGAAAAGGAAAGGGTCTCAGTACCCTCTAAAAGTCTATCCAGCATCCTGAATCTTAAAACGGGACGCTTCACCTCTTAAACTTTACAATATCATGGAAACCAAAATGATGGTTTTATGAACTAAGTCATTTATCTAATTTGTATATAATTTGGATAAATTTGATCATGTAAGGCACACATTGGGCATATATGTTTAAATACCCTCTTAAACATTTCTTTTTTCCTTATTGTTCACTCTCACTTACAAACAAATATTAACATATATAATACTTGAGTGGTGAGGATTAATGATATGTAAATATATTACATCAGTTATTCAAAACCTCACGTTTTATCTTCCAAATACACAAAACCAGTCTGAAACCACCTTAAAGTAATATAAATAATGTTAAAAAATTAGGAAGTTAGATGCCTGATTTTAAAGTTTAAGGTGATAGGCAGAACTCCATCCAAAATTGGGCTCTGTATTTGGACTTTCTACTAAGAAAAACATATAGGCTTGGACGGTGCGCGAGGGCGAATTCGAGTACTCAAAGGCCAGATCAAGCAACATTAAAGCTGGCCAGCCCAGTGCTAGGCCTCTCCACGATTTTGGCCCCATTATTTGATCGCCAGTAGCAGTAACTAAACGGGCTTGTCATCTGTGGGATTTGCTCGTGGTCCGCCCCGCAGCCCGGCCCTCTCGCGGCATCGGCGGTCGCGCGCCGCAGGAGAACCAAGTCCCGAGACGCTCGCATGGCCGAAGCATAGCAGAGGGTGGCAGTGCCCACTGATCCCGCAGGCTGCATGCACGACGCCGACCACCGCCCGTGCCGCGCGCATGCAAGACAGACTCCACGGCGCGACGCGTGCCCTCGGCTCCGTCCTCGTCCACCGCTCTCGGCTTCAAAAACTATGGGGCTGGGATCCATCTCGTCCAGAGAGACGACGCGAGGAAAGCACCCGACGGGGACCTCGACCCCGTGGACAATCACATCTCGTTTCAAGTACGTTTCGCATGCAGTAGCACACGATGCAGAGAATGGTTTGCACCATGCATGCATGAATGTGACAAGTGCGATTTTAAGTTGGTGGTTGCATGCAGTGCGAGGACATGGAGGCGATGGAGAAGAGGCTGAGCGAGATTGAGGATCAAGTACAATGAATCGGACCATCAACGAGGTCGCTCATCGACCAGCTCTTCTTCAAGGACCCCGACGTCTTCATGATCGAGATATGCAACCGCGAGAACCTCGAGCTCGTCCCCGCCGGCGCGCTCGGCTGCCCTGCGACCGCCACAACCCGCCGCTCCGGATGGACGACGCCGCCGACGAGGACGCGCGTTGGAAGCAGTGTAGGTGATAGTACGTAGGTGTGCGTGCACACACTTGGCTGGTAACCGGCACCGGCCCTGCGAATTTGCAGTTGCAATCTTTAGTTAGTTGCCAATATATGTTTCTTCTCCATGTTTAATTCACAACGACTCAGCGTGGCTCGATCAGTTACTACGAGCATTCTCCTGTTCTTTGTTCAATTTGTATTGATTACCACGAATTCGATAGCATCTGCTTGACGAGTCTGTGTGTTTGGTAAAGTATGGTTGAAAATCCGCAAGGACAGGTAGTTATTGTTTTTTTTGGGTGCAGCGGTAGATACCGGAAGATCAACTAGGAACGCTGGTATCATCACTGTAACCCTGGACTGGTAGACGGTGCTCTCTACTATATAATATCAGTAGAAACAATGCAAATCGTGTGATTACTGTGTGCAATCCAGTCACGCAGCTCTTGGTGGGATTGCATGCGAAACCCTACGCACCTTGGCGGCGTGGCCATGGCCGTCTGATCAGCGACTCCATGAAAAGCTTGTATATCAAACGTTTGTGCCCCTAACGTGATAACTGTATTCTGTGGTGATGGGGATAAATGATGGAGCAAACTTAACCCAGCACTGCCACTCCCGCCGGGCATGCCACAGCGATGACCTCTATGGGTTCGCCTGACCTAGGAACACGGCCGCCACCTTTGGAGATTCACCCCATCAAGAAAGGGCCGAATAAAATGTTAGGAATGTCTAAATTACGATTTTGCCATCCACATCTTTAATGCATGGGACAATTATATCCTTTCTCAATTCTACTACCACAAATTGCAGTGGTAGTATAATTACACATGGTCCCTTGGATTAAGCAAGATTAATTTCTATTGCCAGTAAAGAACACTGTAAAGAGGCTTGAAATGGTAAGTTGTAACTCCGGGCGAATCAGGTGCTTTGAGTGCACATGTGATTCCCTCTATATTTGAATGAAATCAATGAATTGATATGCAATTCTCCTGTGTACCCATCACAAAGGAACAAAACTTTCTATCCCCTATGTCTCTGGCTGCTATGGAACTGTTGGAACAGGATAGTCTTCTAGGAAGAAAACCCGGCCATACAAGGGCTTTGATAAGATTGTGTGCAAGATGCAACTCTATGGGCGGAGCGAATGATGTCATTGAACGCCGAGTAGTCTCATACCCCTTATCTAGTCTGTAATCCTACATGCTCATATTCCCTATACTACTTCACTACAATGCAATGAAAGTATTTGGGTGGAGAAGCTCTCCTTCCTCTCCCTCCCTCCCCGGTGACCTTTAAAAAAAATCTCCTGTGTAATTATCTTAAAGCCACCAGCTTAAGCAAACCGTTGAATTGGGCCAATGTAGCATCTCTCACGAAGTCATGCTTCCCGTCGTTAGTTATATATATATCCTTAAAAAGAAACTATAATAAAAAAATTAAGTTTTAGAATTTAAAATTTGATAGCGGTATATACGTAGTATGGCCAAAGATGAAGCCCTATGACAGGTAGATTATTTGTTCCATATTCCAAAATTACGTTTTTTGAAGAATATCCTTCTACTATATTACTTAAACAAATTATTTTAAGCTATTTGTTAAGTCTATTTTTTAAACTATTTAAATAATTAAGTAGATGATCTGTGGAAATATTTCACTTAATAATATAAATTAAACGTGCCTACAGTGACAAAATTCTCAAATTTTCCATCTCAGATTGATAAAACTGAATGCAACAGTATTTGTCTTCTACTGTAACCTTGAAATTTTATATTATTTTAGATAATGGAATAATTCGGCCTCTAAAATATTTCTTGAAATTTTATATAACGGTCATTTAGAAAGGTTCTGTAACAAATTGTGTTGAGCCAATATTTCAGTTGGTCGTATTCGTACTTCTCTGTATTGACTAACGCATGCAAGTATGCAACGTACTACTTCAGTTTCCAGTCATTGAAAGGGGAATCATTATAGGGCATAGCATTGGTACAGCATGTGGTTTGGACTTTGGAACCATAGCAATCATCAAAGCAATGACCACCGGAGGGGTCATGGGTGCATCCAACCATAAATCAATGTGTAAGTATGGAACTCAAAAGGAGGCTAGCAATTACTATATAGTAGTAGTAGTATCAAATGCATGCTTTTCTTGCTAACTACGTTGACTTGAGTATTATCACATATAAGAAAACTTCAGTTTTCATTTCCTAATGATGTAGGTAATTCACAAGCTGCATGAGCCGAGATGTCCTGTCTACTTCTGCTCCAATGACCAATGTAAACAAGCTCTTTTTTTATAATTAGAAATGAGATAATATGCGATGTTGGTGACATAAGCTACATGTAACCTCTTGTAACTCACTAACTGACTCCCATGCAAACAATAGCCAGTTGGGTGGTTGTCCCATTCTCTCTTTTTGAAAGAAGCTAGATTTGTCCCATGCTCTCCACCATAAGGCAAATTGAGTTTACTGATGTTTGGCCGGCCAATCACCAATGCCATTTGTTTGTTGTTGTCTTCCAAATCATTGAGCCTAACCCTACCTCATCGCGCCTCAGAAAAGATGCTGATGCTGCTAACCACCAAAAGGTTCAGACATTCAGACTGCACCCAGGAAACTTCCAATATGTCAGTGACTCAAACGGGACAGAAACGGACAAAACCCTAGAAATACATGTACAGTATGGAATTTCTAATGGCAGAGTCAGGGCTATGTACGTAACCTGGTGGGTAGAAACAGAAAAGGTTTTCTGTTACAAAAGAAGACTAGCGATCCATTCTGTCACTTCTCGAAAGTGTACTTTTTAGAAGACAAGAAGAATATAAATGTACCAAAAATCAATCAAGTTTATATTCAATCTACATTTTTTTTAAAAAATAAATTTGGATGTGAATTGGCTGGTACTATCGATTCATTGGATTTGTCTTTTGCTATTTTTCAACGTCTGCTGAGTTTAGACTTAATTCCGTATGATTGTTACCAATTTTTTTTATTAGAATTAACTACCTGGGTAATATTTGAATAAATAAAGGAAGGGATTAAAACAGTTTTCCGAAGTGTTTTATTTGATAAATCGCATTCAAGATAGTGCCACTTGCAATATGGAGCAACCTGAAGAATCGTTGGGTCTCGATCGAAGCGTGCGTGTGAGTTGTGACTGAAGTGGGCTGGGCATGATTGGTCTTCGATTTAGACCGGCTGAAAATGATGGGCTTGTAAATGATTAGTCATTACAGTGGAAAATGACCCAAGAGCTTAGCTGCCCCCAAGAAAATAGCTACAGGAAATGCTATCTCAAACATAGTGCTCCTCAAAGTGCTCTAGTCCAATTTCCCAGAGTCAAACTAGTTATTGTCATCTACTTTTATGAGGAAAAAAACTTATAACATTATTGCTAGTTAGGTTAGTGGAATTATCGTAGAACTAGAGCATCTTCAACAAACTAACAAAGTAACCCCGATACTTAAAAAAAATACTATCAATTTAGAGGTTTCGCATGCTCCAATAAACTACCAAAAGCTCCCCAAATACCTAAATCCTCCCTCTCTATCAACAGTTTTTTTTTTCTAACAGGAGGCTGCTCATGCCACGCACCACCTCCTTGCCGGTGGCAGCTCCCAGATAGTAGCCATAGCCAAATGCTATCACAGTGCTCAAAGTGCTGATCCAACTTTTCGGAGTCAGATTTGTAATGTTATTGTTATCAGCTTTTCCAAGAAAAAAACATGTAACATTATTGCTAGTTAGGTTAGTGGTATTATCCTAGAGCTATGGGTTGGAGAAGATGCATTTAGCCCTAGCCTTGTTCTTTCCAGTCCAGCAGAAAATCTGCATACAAAATGACCTCACCAACAGATATTACGGGTCTAAAGTCTAAACCAGGAATGATTAAACTAATGAATAAGGGCCCCTTTGAAAAGAAAGAAAAACAAGGAAAAATGGATGATTTGAGTTCCTATGGATTTATTCACTGTTGCATCCTTTGATTCATAGGAATTGGTCACAGGAAAACTGAAGGAAATATTTCTTTGTAGCTGATTCTAGGGGAGAAACATAGGAAACTTTCCATACAGCCCGAGCTAATTTTTTACTTAGGATAGAGGCAATCAAGTTGCTAATCCCATGATCGAGGCAATCAAGTTGCTAATCCCATGATTCACAGCAGCAGAACAAGCCATGAATGGATATAATTTGTATTAGCTGTGGTTTATTTACTAGTAACAGAAAGTGGGCCCGAAATTTTAAGTAAAATCCATATAGTTTTTCTATATCTCATTCAAACACCTATTCCTATTTATTTCCTATATTTTACAATCACCTGTTTACACGTAGATTACTATTCTATTTTTAGGGCCTTTTACGGTACTCTCTACCGGTGGTGTGACAATAGTGTAGTATAAATTAAATCTAATCGTCCATTGTAATGGGTATTCCGGTCTTTTCCGTGCTTTGGACGTGCGGTCACATAGGCTCGATCATGCCCAGCCCAACCATAGGCGCCGCCTCCAACCGCCGCTACGCCGCCGGCCGCCCCAACGCCGCCATCCCTCTCCGCGTGCCAGATGCTCCACCCCTCTCGCCAAACTGACGGCCACCGTGCCGCCGTGGCATCACCGCTCCTCAGTCCTCTCAAGCTGGTGCGTGCATAGGATATTTGTTCATTCAGAATCGCCAAGCATCATGACTGGCGCTGTGCCATGAGTCATAGCTAATCAGCATGAAGAAAACCAGAACAAGAATATGTTCCAGGAACTGAAGATGGCAGCCTTAGGAAAAACGCCAGAAAATGGATGCAATATTAATATATTTATTCTACCGGCTCATGGTTTCCATTTTGCTATTCTCTAACGGTTACGATTTGTCTGTAACCTAAACAATGTCATTCTTTTGCGCTGCTGTACTCTAATAATTTGGCACAAACTGCTTGGATGCCTGACATTTCCTAGAGATGCTACATCTTACCTTCTGCAGTACTGAATTAAAATGTGCTTGCATAGACAGTATAAGGCTATAACACCGACAAATAAGAAGTATTTACGTATTAGGATGTGTGTTGTTACTAATCCAAACTGAGAAGGTCCCATGCGCAAGCTCGGGCTTGACTTCTGTGTCATCCTGTGCTTAATCTCGACCTCCGTATGTGCAAGAATAAGATGTGTTTGTTACATGCACGATGCACCGCAAAAGAAAAAAAGAAACCGTGTTTGTCCTCTTAATTGGCTTCAGAACCGCCTATTCGAAGGTATTCCTGAACCTTCTTAGACCTGATTTCTGAACTTAGTGAATGGTTTATGTTAAAGCACTGAACCACTACACACTCTCTCTCTCTATATATAGACCCGATCTCTCAATTGAGGTTTTAGTCTTACTGTACACCACATTCTTATATAGTATCAGAGCAGATCTAAACATTCTCGGCGCGCTAGCATCCTTCCACCAGCGATCTAACACTTCCTTCCCGTCGCAGACTTCCTTCCTGGTATTCCTTCTCTGCTTCCTCGTCTCGGCTCTCTCTTCTCCCCGTCTTCTTCGTAGACGGCTTTTTCCTTCTCCACCACCCTCTCCCTTCCCTTGTTTCCACCACGTGATAAGACGACGGTCTCCATCCACCTCCTCGTCTCGTCTTATACCCGTCTTCGCTCTTTCTTTGTCTCGACGCACCTTTTCTCCTCCGACGCCGGTGTACCTCTACATTCGTCGTCTCCATCGGCTATACACTGGAACCCTCTCTCGGTTCCCGCTTTTCCGACACACTCACCTGCTCCTGGGTGCGAAACTTCTCTACTCGCGTTTGAGCCACTTCGACGTGTCCATGAACACGAATCAATACTTCCTGGACACGAACCTCCTCTCTTCGTGTCTGCCCCTTCTCCGAGTTTTCGTGTCCGCTCCACTCCTTTGCCTTCATGAGTCAAAGGACGTAAAACTTCTCTTCACAAACGCGAATCTTTTCACGTCTGTAACCTACCTACTCTCTAACCTACCTACTCTGTCACCAACTTCTCCCTCAACTACTCCGCTGCCTACTTTTCTCATCGGCCAACCACTCTCAACCCGGCGTCAAATCCTTTGCTACAATAGTGGCGGCGACCTCTACACCATCCCCACTGCACCGTCCACTTCACACGCCAGCATTGTCCTCTCTACCAACCTCTAGCATCTTCGCCTTAGTCATCCCGGCCCCGACACTGTCGCCAATCTACGTCGCAGCGCCTCCATCAAGTGTACCCACAGCAGTTTTACTGTTTGCCACTCGTGTCAACTTGGCAAACACGTGCGACTGCCTTTTTTAAATTCTATGTCTTGTACCTCGCGACTTTTTTAGCTAATACACTGTGATGTATGGATTTCTCCGGTTAAGAGTGTCTTTAGTAATCAGTATTATCTTATAATACTTAATGATTATACACACTATTTCTGGACTTTTCCACTCACCAGTAAGTCCGAGGTCGCCTCCCACCTAATTAACTTCACAAACTATATCTCCAACCAGTTCAACCTCTCCATTAAAGCTCTGCAGGCTGATAACGGTACGGAGTTTGTTAATCGTACCGTTCAAAACTTCCTCACCTCCCAGGACATCCATCTCCGTCTTCCTGCCCCTACACCTCTCCCTAGAACGGCAAGGCCGAACGCCTACTTCATACATTTAACAACATAAGTCGCACAATGCTACTTCATACCCATCTACCTGCAACCTATTGGGCTGAAGCACTAACCACTGTGACTTACCTCCTCAATCAGCGCCCTTGCTCCTCCGTTCGCCACAATGTCCCATACACCCTTCTGTACTGCACGGCACCCGACTACTCCCACCTACGCGTCTTCGGGTGTCTCTACTACCCCAATCTCATCGCCACTGCTCCTCACAAACTTACCCCACACTCCACCGCCTGTATTCTCCTCGGATATCCCTTATCCCACAAGGGATACCGATGTCTCGATTTCTCTACCCGCCGGGTCATCGTCTCTCGCCATGTCGTTTTTGACAAGACATGCTTCTCCTTCGGTCTACTTAATCCCAGATCCTCATCTAGCGATCTCGACTTCCTCATTACCAACACCGTGCCCTCCCGGTCTCCTCCATCAATCTCACCTCTGGCCCCCTCATCGGCCGCTCCTGAAGACTTACTGCTCAGCTATTCCACTCCTCTTCAGATCGATGCTACTCACATCAGACCTCCATCAGCCCTACCACTCTCATCGGCTCTGGTTGATCATGTCTTCTTTCTATCGACAACTCAACCCTATCGGCTCCTCAGCCTTCATCGGCTCATACCTACCTATCGGCCCATCCGCCTTCATCGGCATTGCCCTCCCTATCAGCTGCTCCACCTCCATCGGACCGACCAAACCAATCGGCCCATACACCCCCATCGGCTCAGGCCGACCTAGTTCAGCCCTTTCCTCTCACATACAGTCACCGATCCCGAGCCGATGATGCCCTTTCCCAACTAGTCCCCACCCTACCTCCCACGCTCCCATCGGCTCCTGTCCTCTCCACATCTCACATGATTACCCGATCACAAACCGGGTCCCTCCGCCCCACCAAGCGCTACGGGCTCTTAGCAGTCTATTATACTATCTCGTCCATCCCGACGACTCCTTGTTCAGCCTTGGCCGATCCTCAGTGGCGCGTGGCTATGGCTGACGAGTACAAGATAACGAGACCTGGCGCCTCGTCCCTCGTCCTCCCAGTGCCAATGTTGTGACCGGTAAGTGGATCTTTAAACATAAGTTCCACGCCGATGGATCACTTGCCCGTCACAAGACACGCTAGGTAGTTCGGGCTTTCTCCCAACGTCCCGGTGTCGACTACAACGAGACCTTCAGTCCCGTCGTCAAACCTGCCACCATTCAGGTTGTTCTCACCCTGGCTGTCTCGCACTCTTGACCAATCCACCAGCTCGACGTAAAGAACGTCTTTCTTCACAGTTATCTGACGGAAATGGTCTACTGCTAGCAGCCTCCAGGCTTCATCGATCCCTCTCGTCCCGACGACATCTGCCTCCTTCAGCGCTCCCTCTACAGCCTCAAACAAGCTCCTCGGGCCTGGTACCAGCACTTTTTTGCCTACCTTCGGTACATCGGCTTTGTGGCCTCCGTGTCCGATAGCTCTCTTTTCATTCTTCACATCGGTAACACCACCGCCTATCTTCTCCTCTACTTCGACGACATTGTTCTTACAGCGTCCTCACCATCCCTCCTGCACCAGATTATGGCTCGACTCCACTTCGAGTTCTCCATGACCGATCTCGGTACTCTCCATCACTTCCTTGGTATCTCTATCACCCGTTCTTCTCACGGGACTCTTCTTTTCCTAGCATCAGTATGTCATCGATCTCCTCCAGCGTGCGAGCATGGCCAAATGTCACTCCACGGCCACTCCGATCGACACTCGCGCCAAACTCTCTGCTACCGATGGCTCACTCGTCGTCGATCCCTCCCAGTATCGGAGTCTTACTGATGCTCTCCAATACCTCACCCTAACACAGTCCGACCTTACCTACGCCGTCCAGTAAGTGTGCATCTTCATGCATGCTCCGCGCGAACCTCACCTCACGTTGCTTAAGCGTATCCTTCGCTATGTGAAGGGCACACTTTCCAGCGGCTTGCATCTCAGCTCTAGCCCCATCGACTCTCTCACCACGTACTTCGACGCGGATTAGGCAGGCTGCCCCGACTCTTGATGCTCCACGTTCGGCTACTGCGTCTTCCTCGGCGACATTCTAGTCTTCTGGTCCTCAAAACGTCAGACTACAGTGTCTCAGTCCAGCGCCGAAGCTGAGTACCACGCCATTGCCCACAATGTTGCCGAGTGTTGCTGGCTTCGCCAACTTCTCTAGGAGCTCCGTGCACCTATCTTCTCTGTGACCATCGTCTACTGTGACAACGTCAGTGCCGTCTATATGACCGCCAACCCGGTCCATCATCGACGTACAAAGCATATAAAGATAGATATTCATTTTGTCCGTGACAATATCGCACTATGATAGGTTTGGGTGCTTCATGTACCATCGGCACACCAGTTCGCCAATATTATGACCAAAGGTCTCCCCGCGTCTTTGTTCACTAGTTTTCGATCCAGTCTCTGCATCCGTTCCTCCCCCGCTGCGACTGAGAGGATGTTAGACCACTAGACCACTGATAACCTGTCTGTATAGAGTTGGGGTCTTGGTCTTACTGTACACCACATTCTTACAGTTTATACTACCTGAGAAGCAAAGATGATAACCTGTATTGTTAAGATCCAGGATTAGAATCTCGTACAAACATCAAAAGGTTTCTTTTTTCATGTGTATGCTTTACACTGAAACAGGATAAATCTGCATATGGCATTATGTCTATGTTGTAGGGTAGTAGCGAACTAACGATCAGTAGTTCTGCAATTTAGGCCTGCCGTCGTTCTAACAGTCGGGAAACTCTTCAACCAGTGCCTTACCGCGGATGCAATCTAAAGCTGGCTCGCTCGCGCCTCCGCATGTCGTCCCACGTCTTCCTCCGCCCCTGCTTCACCACCTAATCACATGCACCTCGCTATGACCGATGCATGAGTAGCTCATTCCCATAGTTGCCATCGACCATTCGCATCCTGATAGCCATCCTCGTCTCGGATCCGTCGCGCCGAGTGGCTAAGTGCCTCCATCCTGATCCCCATCTCCATCCCTAACTTGTAGATCAATCGTGTGAAAGTGTGGGATCGGCTTGTTAGCCCATTAGACAACTAGGAACTGTTGTAAATTACAAAATTTCAATAAATACCATATAATTTATTTTCATATTTATCCTCTCACGAATTCTACTATATCTACTACTAGTTGTAGTAGAAGTAGATCGTTAGATCCAATTTTGTGGATGGCTCATGTCCACTCAAAGGTAATTAAAAAAATATATATTTCTATATATTTCTTTTTTTCTATTTTTTCAATTATGTGTTTTTAAGAGTTCTAAATCTGATTCTCACTTGCTACACAGTTCATTCATGTGCCTCTGGTTGCATACGTACAACAATCTTCATTCTTGGCATAATTCGACATGTGCTACATGCATACGAACTTTTAATTAGTCATCAGTACTTATAAGAATCGCAATTTTTTGGACAAAAGGATCTCATATAGTCATCTCTAAAAGATCGCCGGTTTCACGCTAGGCCGGCTAGGGCACGATCACCATTGCAGGCGGCGGTAATTCGTGCGTGATGATGCGGCCGACCGGTCTCCACTTTCGTCGTCCACGTATGGTAGCTGGCGCCCACTATTTGGGTCGTCGTCGTCGTCTGCGACCGGCCGGCATCAGGAACAACGGCCTGTAGTGTCGCGTTGCATGTGCGGCATCTGGCTGCGTAACTCACGGGCTAGCTGGCTGCTGGCCCTCCAAGATCTTTGATCAATCGATGGCGGAATGCATCGATGGATCATGGATCCAGAGAAATTTGTGGTAGACTGGTGCACACAAAAGACGATTCTCTGGCAATTTTCTTTGCTGAGACTGCCTGCAAATATAATTGGGGAAAGTGAGAGCTGTGCAAACGCCCAAATTGAGTGACCGGAATGATTGACAGATGAAGCTCTGGTTTTGTTCTGTCATATTGTACTAGTTTGTAAGACTGACTCAGAGTTAGTCATGCCAACAGTTTTACGTAGCCTATACGTTCCAATGGGCTTGCAATATAGACATTTCAAACCTTTTACAAAACTTATTTTGTACAGTCACAATGATAAAACTAATTGTAAGGATAATTCTCAGCTCAACGCTAATCCTAATGGCGTTGAGGTATAACGGCTCAGAATATTCCTAATACACCTAGAGTGATCTTAACTTGTCACGTAGATACACTACTACCGAGAGGAGGTGAGAAAAGTGGTTTTGCGGAGATCCTAGTTGCTTGCCCTTATCAGAAAAAGCTCACAAAAACAGCAAGACATGACTCTAGGGCGCTTTGGATGATCGAGTCGCCCCACCAAAGGGTGTGCGGTTCCATCCTCCATCGCCTTCACTATCATCGAGACCACCAAATTCTTCACCACTGATGAGCTTGCCGCCACGGGCAGATCCATTTGTCACCACAGCACATCCTTAATTTTACTGAAATTCTGTTAGAAGCTCACTGTGCTGCCACTGGTGTTGCCAGGAGTTAAGCCATTTTAGAACTTGATGTGACGGCACGTAGTCACCACAGTTTGGATCGACCGGATCAACCAAATTTCAACGCAAAAGGTGTACACAGTAAAATCGTAAATGCACCCCGATCAGTGTTCAAGCACTATAAATCTATAGTCAGTACATACTGGTGTTCACCAACTTTATAAGTACTTTCATACATACGGGCGTCACACATGCTTAATACTCCTACATGCAAGTGACCATGGGGAGGACTTTGTTGCATGGTGCTATGGTAATTTTCACGTGTAAATAACTTGCAAACTTGTGTGTCGCAACTCGCAATGGCGTCTGTATGTTGCGTATTGAGCCCTGCATCCATTATGCTCTTAAAATAATCCAGTCGGCTGGTAATAATCTGGAACCCATCCAATTTAATTTTCTTCCCATTAACAGCATGTGGACAGTACATTAAACTTATCCCATTTTATGCAGAGAAAAGCATATGTCACCATCACGTTGGCATAGTCTACGTATCTTGTTTGAATGGGGGGTGGGGGGGTGGGAATCGTGATACCGTTTCTTGCCTGTCGTTTGAATATCGAATTTACTCCATCTTATCTCAAATAATTATTACTAGGTACTATTTAACTTTGACTATTTGTCTTTAAAAAAAATTATGTACAGTTAAAAGTATGCCATATTAACTATGTGTGTTTTGCCATTAGTATAAAAGTACAACTTTCATTAACAACAATTTAATCATTTAAATGATATTAATGGTTAAAGTAGAAGTATATATAGTCAATGGTGAAAAGTAAATGAGGACGGAGGGATTATTATTTTAGCCGTATCATGCTTATCGTGTCCAGCGCGCGCGTCCTATAAATACCGGACATGGCCACCGTCGCCACTGCGCTCGAGCTCGATCAAGCCGCGCTCCCGTAACTACCGGATAGAACAGTAGCCGCCATGAGGAGGACGAGCAAGCAGGCCGCGCTGTTCTTGCTGGTCACAGCGGCGCAATGCCTCGCGCTGATCTCCGGAACGGCCGCCGCGGCGAAGGCCCGGACGCGGCAGGGCGACTACCTTGACAGGCTGCGTGGGTCGCCGTCGTCGCGCCAGTCGTGGGCGTCGCTGGCAGCCGTGTCTTCCGAGGACATAAGCGCACCCTCGTCCTCGCTCTCCAATGGCCGGTACGCTGCGCCGGCGGCGGTCGGGAGCAAGGAGACCGACCGCGTGGTGGGGCTGCCCGGGCAGCCGAACGGCGTGAACTTCGCGCAGTACGCCGGGTACGTGACGGTGGACGCGACGGCCGGGCGTGCGCTGTTCTACTACCTCGCCGAGGCCAACGGTTCCGCCGCCGCCTCCGCCGCGTCGTCCAAGCCCCTCCTCCTCTGGCTCAACGGAGGCCCCGGCTGCTCGTCGCTGGGGTACGGCGCCATGGAGGAGCTCGGCCCATTCCGCGTCATGAGCGACGGGAAGACGCTCTACCGCAACCCGTACTCCTGGAACAACGGTAAGCAACTGCTCGCCGCCGTCGCCGCCGCCGCCGCGGCGCGTGCGATCCACCACCAAATTTATCTACGTCAATACAGAGCAACTAACAGCAGCATCCATGGCGCGCGCATGAAGTGGCGAACGTGCTGTTCCTGGAGAGCCCGGCCGGCGTGGGTTTCTCGTACTCGAACACGACGGCGGACTACAGCCGGATGGGGGACAACAGCACGGCGGAGGACGCGTACCGGTTCCTGGTGAACTGGATGGAGCGGTTCCCCGAGTACAAGGGCCGCGACTTCTACCTCGCCGGCGAGAGCTACGCCGGCCACTACGTGCCTCAGCTCGCCCACGCCATCCTCCGGCACTCCTCCGCCGCCGCCGGCAACGGCAAGCCCTCCTCGCCGATCAACCTCAAAGGCATCATGGTACGTGCTTCCTCTGTTCTTTCTCTAAGCACTATTTATATAACCTTGAACATTCGTTTTTTTATAGAAGTTTTCTAAAATACTTAAAAAGATTTCATATTATTAAAGTAGTACTACATTACATTGTAAACATAATCCTTAAACTTTCATTCATCATAACCTAATAATTTAAAAAATCATGAATGATCAAAATTAATACAGTATCTGTCAACAGTGACAATTATCATACTAGAGCAGAGCAGAGTACATAATACCTGGCGCGTACACGTCAGAGTACAAAAATCAAACCAGCTTGACAAAAACACCAGAAGTGTTTAATTACTTTAATGCATTTGATGGGTACAACAATGACTAGTGTGTGTCGTAATCAAAGATCGGGAACGCGGTGATCAACGACTGGACGGACACCAAGGGCATGTACGACTTCTTCTGGACGCACGCGCTCATCTCCGACGAGGCCAACGCCGGCATCACCCAGCACTGCAACTTCAGCGACGGCGCCGCCGGCAACGCGCTCTGCGGCGACGCCACCAGCCTCGCCGACGAGTGCCTCCAGGACATCGACATCTACAACATCTACGCTCCCAACTGCCAGTCGGCCGGTCTCGTCACGCCGGCGATCACCGCATCGGTACGCCACCGTCTTCTTCTTGACCAAATTCATCACCAATCTGATTACTACTGGTGCAGTGAGACGACGACTGGGAAATGAGTGGCTAATTGCTAGGGCTAATCGGGAGGGTTAACTTGTGTTGTACGTGACGTGTGCCCAGGTTGAGAGCTTCGATCCATGCACGGATTACTACGTGGAGGCCTACCTCAACAGCCCTGATGTGCAAAAGGCGATGCACGCAAACGTCACCAAGCTTGATCACCCGTGGTCAACTTGCAGGTAAATCCACCGATCTCACATAAAAAAGAAGATAAAACCGCACATTAATTAAGCAGGCAAACACATGCATAAGCATATTAATTATGGACCCGTATTTTGACCAAAAAATATAGGAACTCAAATTTTCTATGTCACTTCCTGTTTTGAAAAGAAAAAATTAAGCTCATTTTGCACTAGTAGCTCATCAGCAGAATCAGAGCTAAACAGAGTTACAGACTAGTAGCATAGACTATGAGCATCGTTAGAGCTCGCAATGCCTTGGTCAGGGACAGCGTTTTCATCAGTGTTGTTCATGATTTGGCCAGCACAATGTATCAAGGCATCACAGTGAAAACAACAGATCACACGAACTTGGACAAGACGATTAGGCCATCGACATGACATCCATTACTGGAGATGCTTTTGTTGCATCATCAATCATCCATCAACTGTTCAAACCAACCTGATTAGTGATCTGCTTTGCTTCACAACCTGGAGGCAATCATTCATATTTATGAACCCTAGTTAGCTCACAGTATACGATAATCACACCACACTAATTTCAGATTAGGCATTCAGTGAATTATGAAGAGATCACAGAATTAATTCGTCTCTGCTGTCCCACATGCATGCGCGAAAAGTGTTCGTCTACCATGGCTTATTATTCCATTCGTTCTGAATTTTTGTCTACAACAATATGATAACTGAAAGGTTGGAGTAGCTCAAGAAAGTAGGCAATACAAAATGGTGGTTGGTTGCTGAAAACTTGCAGCAATTTCCTTTCACATGAACGGGCAAACACTTGTCCGTGAGTTGGCAAAGCGTGCTCCAAATTCTTGAAGTATTGTTCGGATTAACAAATGACAAACGCAAGGAATGCATGGTGCTAGTTTAGATTCGACTTCATGCATAGTCCATATCAATATATGCAAGATCTTATAATCTATTTTCAGAACAAAAATCGAGAACCTATAATGCATCAGCTGGCATAGTTGTTCTCCATGATGATTCGATGCACATGACGAATTTCATTTGGTTTCCTAAAGTCGATGATTGATCAACTTACTCCTTGCCCATGCTCATGAATTAATTGGCCCATGTGCAAACCCCATCCATCCAGACACATCGATTTTGGTTGCGTAAAAGCATGGCATAATTTACAAAAAGAAAGTATTGATCTGTTTTGCAGTGAGGTCTTGAGACGCTGGGTCGACAGCGCTTCAACGGTTCTGCCGATAATCAGGGAGCTCCTGAAGAACAACATCAGAGTCTGGGTGTACAGGTATGTGCTGCAACTTTCAGACAATCAATCAATATAAATATACATAAACCTTTTGCGTGTTCGCGAATAAAACTTTCAATCAATCAATAGATACTCTGATCCACTATCTGAAAAAGCAGATACTCTGGTCTATTATCTGAAAAAAAAATTAGACGCTCTGATCCAAGAAGGAAATGAGCTATGTTTTTGCCAGTTTTGTATATGTAGGGAAATGTTTAACATAGTTTCACTGATATTTGTAGTGGAGACACTGATGGGAGAGTACCTGTCACTTCCAGCAGATACTCTGTCAACCAGCTCAACCTTACAGTTACTGACAAATGGAGACCATGGTTTAGCAACACTCAGGTACTTAGCTCCTACACTTAACTCTTCGCCTCACCAGTTATCTAAAAAAGATAACAAAGTAGAAGTAGGAAACACAACCTGAAAGAAATCTGAATTCAGAAGAAAACAAACAGCCTTAAATCTTACAGGACAGTATGGAAGTAACTCTATCCAAATTTCTAACTTTTGAAGCTCATATCATGAGTTCCAGTTTTTGTTAGGATTTGGAAACTGCATTGATCTGTTTCAATCTTGTGAATTCAGGGTGCTGGAGAGGTTGGTGGATACATTGTGAGGTACAAGGGGAACCTCAGCCTTGTAACCGTGAGAGGAGCAGGCCATGAGGTCCCCAGCTACCAGCCACAGCGAGCGCTTGTGCTTGTCCAGTATTTCCTTGCAGGCAAAACGCTACCTGATTGCCAAACATGTGGAGAGTCCTAGACAGAAAAATAACCTCTGTTTACAAATATAAGTAGTGCTGTATTATGACTACAAGTTGTATCATTGCCATTGTTGTACCCATTTTAGATAGTGCAAGAAAGACGCAAAATCAAATTATATAAGAAGCATAGAAACCCCCCTGCACTTCGCAGATCGTGTAACGGCAGTTCTGCAAATGATTTTATATAGAGAGAAGACTGTAAGATGGAACTTGTCTGATCTGAACATTGATTGCCAAAATGGTTTGCTGAAAAGCTGATGCTTCCTTGTAACACAGATCAATCAGGACAACATAATTTCATGAAATCTATATGTCGTTGGTACCAGAGAAGAATACTGAAAATGTGTAACATTGGGTTCCATGTGTTCAAGAGCATTTAAACATCACTGCATCAACAACGACAACTGTTACAGATATGACGAATTTGATAATGTAGAATTTCAGAACGGTCTGCACGAATACACCCTTCAAAAGACCTGACAATGTTACATTTTCACATACACAAAATATAATAATACATGCCTTGAAAGTTGAAAGATGCCAATTGCTTTCACATTACCGTATGAAAACAAATGTTTCTGAGGACATTTTCTTCCTCAAATGTGCCAACAATTCTTTTGTGCCTTCCCACACAACACAAAAGGAGCAGTGGTAGCACAATACAATGACTCGTTGATGCTCACAAGATCAGTTAACAAATATACATACCTGCAAAGGGACACTTTGCATGGCCACAATGGTGGCACATCTCATTGTCTGATCTTGTAAAAATTACAACAATTTACAAACGTTGTGAGATGAATAAGTCTAAAGTTCACTCTGCTGTGTCTTATGTGTCTACTTGGTGTATGGTTGGTGAACTTGTCCCTGTTGATTCTTGCAACTTTTGACAGACGTAAATATAATGAGAGTCAGGATCCTCTAGAACAAAGCCATCCGGCAGTCTACCACTCTCTGTTATTGGAACAGGATATAAGACAGACCTTTTCGTCTTGCCCTTGAAACCAGGTCTGGCTGCAATATATTAAAAATGCTGATCATAAAGGGATCACAAAAGTACAGGAGAATAGAAGTCATCAATCAGGATTCATCACAAATATTTCCACTAAATTGAGCGTTCATGAAAAAGAAAAGAATTATAAGGCTTCCACTAAGCAGTGCATCAAAATATATAAGAGTGCTAACATGGTCTGAACATACTGTCAGACATGTCCCCATGCAAATAAAAAAGATAAGGAAATTGTATTTTTACATACGCAGAATGTATAGTACAATTTTCCACTTGCATCCTGGTTGTTTCAAATGAGTTACCCGCACTGACGGATCACCATAAGTTATCTAGTAGTTCAAATGCAAAACTTGGTCAGAGAAATCAATATCAGCAAACAACGGATTAAAAATCACACTCAGAACAAACTTTTCAGAGTGCTTACCAGCATAAAGACTCCTTCTGGTTTAAGAAGCCTGCAATCAAATGGTAGAGCTTGTAAATCTGCAGTAGCACTATTGAAATCTATGACATGTCTTGGTGCAGATGAGACCTTGAATGATAGTCTAGTGGGGTTAAGCAAGACATTAAAAACCTTTCTAATTCTAGAACCATCTGAGCTGCGCTGAGAGGAGCATCCACACCACACTATGGAAGTAGAAAGATTGCAATGCTGAAGAAGTACCAAAATAAGGAAAAGGAACAATGAATAATGTGACCTACTTACCATTAAAGAGTCCAAAGTACCTAGAAGAAATGCACCAAAATAAACAAGTGGCATTACATGTATGCTTCAATAATTGCTAGAACACCATTTTAATAACACATACCTTTATCAATGGCACAATCAAATGATTCATCAGAAAATACACTCATGTCCCTAACATCCATTTCCATGTCTAAGTGTCATAAGGAGATCAATGGATGGCAAATTTCATCGGATAAAAAGAAAAGGAAAAAGCAATCCAGGATACATTGCAGCTGTGGAATATTGAAGTGTTTCTTTCTCATAATCCCAATTACAACCGAAGAAATGTCAATGTTCATTATCTCCATATAGCCATCATCAACCATATCCTCTGACATAACTGTGAACATCAGAACATGGAGAAAGCATTTGAATTAGCACAGGAAGTGGAATTAGTGGGGGAGGGGAAGCAATAATTGATGTTCTGAAGGTTATCCTTGCTCTATCCTGAACAACCTAACTCTGCAGCAACACCCAAACCCCAATGTGTGCCCACAAAAGGAAAAGACATAGTTGTACTAAAAATGTCACAGTGAGGCACAATAAATTTCCTCTCTTCCTCTTTATTTTTCCTGCCTATCCAAAAAACTATTGAATTTGTAAAAGTAGTGCAAATAACCAAAGGCGCTGCCATCCAGCTATGATACCAAGATGCGCTATAATGCAATACATCTCATTCACCGTCACGTAGCAGCAGTAAGCTAAGAGCAACTTTAAGCTACTGCAGAATAGCAGGTTCCTAATAACGCAGACTTATTTTGTGCCTCTATCACTCTAGCTAGCACATGAAAAAATAACTTAGGACATGGTGCCCCTGCCCAATTAGGCCATCATATCCACAAGAACTGCTCTTGTTTCTGTGCGTGTTATCAATAGCAACTTAGCAAGACCTTGTTGTACCTTCACAAATGGCCTAATTTTAGTAATGTGCACAAGTTCAAGTTCAGAGTACAACTATCCCAACAAGGGTACTTTACATGAAGAACGGAGCTATCCGATTGCCATAATGGTATAGAACAGACTAGTAGAGACTAGGTATATGAAAAGGGTCGAAGACAAATCACAAGTCCACAACTCTTGGCCAAGGAGCTTAGCATGAACTATTGCCGAAACAGAGATTTCTATCCTAACAGTAACGCTAACAGACATTGCCTATGCAAGTAGTAACTGCCCAAGAAAATCACTATCCATCAATCGCCCCCAATTCACAATATTGCGTACTTGATACTTATTATAACCAACGTGAAAAATCACAACAGAAGAACGCGAAAAAAAAAGAAACGAACTTTCTTTCTTCGGATGGATAAGGAAAGGAACACGCGAGCACGCGCCAGCTCTCGTCCTCGCACCGCGCAAGCGCAATCTCTATGGAACAGTCCTACAGGGGAGGAGGAGAGAAGCAGTGAGTGCGTACGAGCGGAGCCGCAGCCGATCATGAGGATGCGGGAGTCCGGCGGGGCGAAGCGGCGGACAAAGGGGCGGAGCGCGGCGTACCGCTGGTACCAGTCGTACGGCGCGCCGCCCTCCTCCACGTAGCGGGCGTCCCAGTACTCGGCCTCCCCGTAGCTGAGCGCCCTGCCGCCGCTGCCGTCGCTCCTCCCCATCCCCTCTTCCTCCTCGTCCGCCCCGACTCCTGACGGCTCCGGCGACGACGACATCGCCGCGGCGGGTGCGGGAGCCTCCTCGCGCGGAGGAGGCGGCGGAGACAGAGCGAGCGAGCTGAGGAGGCGGCGGATAGGGGAGGGGCGCGAGGAGGAGGGCATCCTCGGCATCAATGCATCAGTAGGTGGAAGGGGAGGTGGGAGGAGCATCGGTATCGGTGCGGTGCCCGAGCGCGATCTTGGGACCATCCGCCCGCCACCACACGTCGCCGTCGTCGCCTGCCAATATCAGGTGACTTTTTTTCCCTCGCCGGTTTACTCCCTTTTTTTTCTTTTTTTTCTCCCTCTCCCTTTGGTTTTCTCTCTAGTTTCTATTGTTCGGTTTGGAAGAGACAAATGATTTGGATTTTTAGAGATTAATTTATATATGTATTATTTGTTTTGTAGGAATTAAGTATAGAAAAACTAAAGAAAAAATTTCTTTTCTAACTGTAATTTTTATCCACTCAAATATTTTAAAAATTTTCTATAGATTGACGTGCGTATTTATTTCAATTTCTTTACTTTTTTATTTTTATGGATTGAAATTTCTTCAACGGAACAAGCTTTTTTTTTGTTATTTTTAATTTTTTGGATTCCTCTTCTACAGTATTTTTTGCCCGTTTTGGTTTGATTCTGTGGCTGAATTTATCTATCCCTCTTGTTCCACTCTAGCTCTCTACTATTGTCTGCCACTCTTTGTCAAGCGTCAGCAAGTGGGCTTTTATGGATGGATACAATTCAATTATTTCTGCACCCTCATGACAGTTCAGTTTTCACTGGGGAAAAACTTATCGGGGCTGCGGAAAACATCGAAGAAAAAGGTGAACCATCAAAACCATGCTTAAACGTGAAAATTCCCAAGATTACAGCAAATCTTAAGCTATTTGTCGCTAAATTCCTGCAAAAATCTCAGTTCAAGAAAAAGAAATTCCTGCAAAGTGCAAAAATCGTATAAAAGTCTAGTGCTAAACTTTTAGTAGCTTGCGAGTTGACTCAACCATACTAAACAAAAGAGTAAAGAAATCTTCTTCCATGGCGCCCACTCGACAACGATGAACGAGCAAGCACCTACTCCTTGGCCGAACGTCCGCTTTGAAGAACGTGCGGGCCTAGAAGAAGATAGCGCCGCGATAGCGAGATCGCGTGGCCCCAGCGAAGCATGAAGATCTTTGCAAGGTATGGCCTGCCCCCTCGTACAACTGGTCCTCCTCTCTTCTACTCCACATTTTGGACCACTCGACCACTAATTCAGTAGACGTCAAGAACATAAGAGAGACACTGTAACTTGGAAGTTATGCAGAGATCGGTAGCTTGGTTGAAGCACAGGTGATTCAGAATTCAGGCTACACAAATATACCAAGAATTGTGCACAAAAAAATATAGTGCTTCATTTTTGTAGCTACATTTGAAGCTGTCCTTGTGATCAAGCCTTTTTACAGAGAGATTGGTTCAGTGCTTCTTTGCTTTTCTTCCCTTGCTTTTGGCACATTAGGATGGTACTAATACAATTCCATCCGGTGCTTGCAAATCATGAGCTGATGATTTGATGGTAGTATGTTTTTGTCTTCCTAACTCCAATTGAGTTACAAGTTTGTCATGACCGAGTCCTCCTGTTCAGGCCTGTGAAGGTTGTGCAGAATGTACAGTGAAGCGGATGACAGGAAGATGCAGACCGAGTAGCTCAGCAGGTCCAGCCCCGTGGTTATCTTCACCATCTTGCTCCTCTCGAACATCTTCACCAGAAGAATCATCACGATGACATGTCCTACTTTTGTTTTCAGTTCGTCGAGGGAGGTAATCTTCATCCACTTTGGTCTTTCCTGAAACGAGAAGAAAACGAACGATCATTTTTCTGAAATATATCACGATTGCAGATTAACGTTCATATTACTGTGTTTCTATGGTTCAGGTTATCACAAGAACTGCAGTTCGCAATGCGGATGTAGGAAGTGTCTATGCTTGTGTAAATTATGGTAATATTTGATTGTCTGGTCAATCTGAATTTTCGGTACTGCAGTTTAGGCTGTTTCGCGATTGAACAGATCAATGGATAGCTGACAAAATAAATTTCAGTCCAAAGCAAACAAAATGAGTGATATGGCTAGAAAAGTACAGTTTCACTTTCATCAGTAAAACGTAAAGGATGTTTTGGAATGATCAGATGATTAACTACCTTTAAAGCAAACATCCCAAACAAGGATGATCCCTGAAGAGCTCTGTCAGATTCAGAAGGTACATCAGTAGAAGTATTGCTGATGAACAACCCGTACAGACCCATCCCAAATATCAGCATGACTGTTCCAGCGAGATAAACATCTGCAAGAGCAAGTTAGAGTTCAATCATTCTACATACCAATTTATTGCACCTTGCAGCCTCTAAGAGTTGATAAAGACTAAAGTACATCATGAAGCCTAGAGTAACCTACCATTTCTACCAACCTCTAGGAACATCAGAAATTTAAGGTGTGATGGTTACAGTTGATCACCAAAAGCTTTTATAACGAACAGACTCATTGGTTAAGGTGTCACAAACATATGGAGTTGAATCATTGTACCAGATACCTCTCTTTGTGCTAGTTGACTGAATAAAACTTTCAGTAGTTCTTACAGACAGAATCTTCCGAGTTTAGGTAGTGACATAGTTCACTTTGAATCAATTTATGTTTTTTAAAAAAACTTTGGATCAAACAGCTAACAGAATGAGGATCTGACCAATGGCCTCTACAACTTTAAGGACCATCTGCCCTGTATGGACACCTTTGAGACAGCCCGTCCAATACACACTGTACGCCTCTTTTATGTAAACACAGCCCTGATCACGAGTAGATGCAAGATGATTAGAGCCAGAAAAGTATTGACATGTCCATTGCACAATGCAAGAAATTATTATTCCTGACCAGATAATACTTGTCTTGATTGGAAGGATCAGATGAATGAAATGAAATGGATATGATCGCTTACATTGAGGAAGCAGAGGAGGGAGCCGGCCAGTGATCCGGCAATAGCGAGAAGAGCCAGGAATCGGAAATCAAAGATCACCTGCATGCAGCATGAAAGGCATAATTTTTAGACTAATTTACAATACTATGTATGGTAATCAAGGCAGATCTTGGAGAGAACCAAGCAAAGGGCGTACCCTCTCGACGGTGGTCTCGACGGCGGTGGACTTGGTGGTGGCGGCGGGAGGAGGTGCAATGGCGCCGTTGGCCCCGCCCACGAGCCCGTAACCTCGCGGCTTGGCCGCGGAGGTGGAGCCATCGGCACCTCGCAGCACGGCTTCCGAGGTGGTGGTCACGCCGTCGCCGGACGACGAAGAGGCGACCGGCACGAGCCGGCGGCGAGTGAGCAGCGCGGTGACTCCCCGCCGGAGCGCCGGGGTGGCGTGAACCGGCGCGAGGCAGCCGCCGCCCAGGAAGAGAGCGGTGGTCATCGCGCGCGCTTGCGTGGTATCGGAGTCGCCGGTCGCTGTGCGTGGCACGTGAGAGGAGAGGCTGATAGAGCTCACCGGCGATGCACCCACCCACCCACCGGTCGCGTACTCGCTTTGCGTTCGAGACGGCTTCGTGCGGTGCGAAATCGAGGAGGGGAAGAGGTCGAGAGGAGACGGGTTTCTGGCGCGCGACGCCAGCCGCGTCGCTCTCGCTTGCTCGCTCTGGCTCTTCCACGGTCAGCCTACGGTTGGCGCGCGGCCTCTGCGCCGTTGCTGCATTTGCCGCGCATTTTCGCGCGCTGGCAACGTGACGCACGCACGGCACATCACTGAGGGATCTGGAGAACACTGCCCTATTTAGCAGACTAGCCGTGCGTTGTTCGAAATATTATAATTAATATGTTAAAATTATAATTATATAATAATAATAGTTAATATTAGAAAAGATTCCGATTATAAATTAGTAAGTATGTATTTTGAATTTTGGTACTAAATTAATAAGATATTAATTCAGAGTTGTTGAACTATAAATTTATTAATTTCTAATTTTGTTAAATTTTATTATTAATTTCGAACTTTAAAATTAAATTAATAAAATACTTCTCAATAGCCTCGACGAGCGTGAGAACCATCTGCCCTGTATAAACACCTCTAACGCAGCCTGTCCAGTAGACATGGTATGCCTCTTTGATGTATAGACCACCCTGATCACAAGCAGATATCAGACGATTCAGCTCGTTCAGTTTGTCATTTGTACACGGAAATTGCTTGCACAAAGGTACACGAAAATTGCATGTGTTCACATGATTCTTGTGCACGAAAAATGATTGCGCAGCCACGAGGCTCTTACACTGAGGAAGTACAGGAGGGAGCCGGCGACGTCGAGGAGAGGAGGGAAACGGAAATCGAATGTCACCTGCGGCCAAAAAACAAGCATCAGACGACGGATGCTGCGTGCACACGACTTCGCCGCACGCAGCAACCGAGCAAACGTGCATACCTTGTCAACGGTGGACTCGACCGTGGGGGCAATGTCTCCGCGGCCGCCGTCCCCTCCGGCGAACGAGCGCTCCAGCGACCTGGCGGCGGCCGAGCCACGTGAGCCCAGCGGGGGTTCGCCCGTAGTGGCCGCCGTATTAACCGACGACGCGGCGGACGCGACGGCCACGAGCCGGAGCCGGGACCTCCTGCCACGGCACGCGAGCGCCGTGCGGCCACCGCCCGTCCCTCCTCGCCGGAACAACGCGGCGCCGCGAGCTGGAGGGAGCCAACCGCGCACCGCGAGAGCGGCCGTCATGTCGCAGTCGCACGCAGACACAGCTCGAATACCCCCCCGGCCGGATAGCTGCTGCTGTTATTGCTACTGGTCGTCCCGAGTGGAGTACTACGACTGGACGTGGTGGTGGCCGGCACCTCGTCTCTGTCACGCACCGCGAGGGCAGCTCGCAGGCGATCCAGCCCAAGAAATGGCGCGGAAAACGTGCAACAGGATCATCTCCCGCTTGATGTTCCTTCTCGCTGATTTCCCCCTATCCTGCCAAGTGGTAATCGTTGCTTCGGCGGGAGGAATGTGATGATGTATATGGCAACTAAAAAAAAATCTAGTAGCTAAAACTTTTCAATCCCAAATTTATAAAAATTGATACATAATACCAGTGTCTAGATCATACAAATTGTGGTATTAAAATAAGTCCTCACCATCCATAATTCGTACACACATGAGTATAACAATATTTTAAGTATAATACCAAAAAATTGCATGGGTGCATACACTTTGCTCTACGTACGACAAATTAAGCAGAATAAATTGACGTATAAATCATAGCCGTGCCATGAGACATCATCATGTACATACCGACGAAATTATCTGCATCACAACTTTATTAGGCAGCTAAATCTTGCTTAATATTTCCTCTAACAAAACCCAAATTTTAACTGCTCATATAAAGCCACCCAGCAGCCACCCTATGACCATAACGAGAAGAATCACACTTAGGGTGAGTTCAGCACTGCGTATAAGAGAAAAATTAATTTAATCATGCAAAACGAGATAAATTATTAGCATATGAATAATTACGTATTAATTATTTTAAACTTAAAAAAGAGTTTATTTTTTATTTTAAAGCAATATTCCTATAAAAAATTTATAAAAATATAATTAATCATGCCTTCGATTAACTCGTTTTATGCGAAAGAAGTCACCGAGAACTTACCCAATGTGGTCCACGTTAAATGCAGCATGGCCAACTACTCCCATCCAATTAGAGCTTACCAGGGAGACCTGGGGAGTGAAATTGACAAAACAATGAGAGCAAAGAACCAGACCAATAGATCTGAGAGTGAGAGGAGAAACAGGCACCTCTTCATTACACAATCCCAAATACCAGCACAACCATTCCATGACCTGAGAACCATAGGCCATCAAAATGGAGACCTAGGAACAATTCCACCAAGGCAGTAGAGGGAGGATAGAACTTACCTGGAGAAGTGGAGTGAAGACTGACCAAGGGGAGTAGGATGGTGTAGAGGGCCAAGGGACGGCAACCAGCAAGGAGTGCACTGCCGCAAGGTTGAGCACACAGTTCGATAGGAATCGACGCTCGCCACGGTTAATTCGTCACCAACAAGAAGGTGATTCCACCTCCATAGTATAGCTTCAGATCATGCATACTCATGACTCTTCTAGCCTCACCCTGTCACACACAACCAACAACTTAAATAGATCATGAGTAGCGGCAGCAGGGCTAAGATACATAACATCCAAAGAGAGCAGTAATCCTTGTCATTTTGTCGAACTAACAGTAACAAGAAAATTTGGCTAGTTGAGAATCCAATAGTAGTAGCATGAAAGCATCTGAAATTTCGAAACTACAATAACTTACATGTTAATGTTTACTAGCAATAATCCAAGACGGTACAAATCATACTACAATCAATTATCAGTAAGCAATCTTGAAATTCCACAAAAGTTCAGACTTAGTTGTATTGTGGGCAAGGGAGTGGAGGAAATACACAGAGAGCAGCAGCAGCAGAGGGACAGTGGGAGGGAGAGAGGGAGCAGGAGCTCACCGGTGGCATGGCGGTGCCGGCGACTCCGTTGGTGTGTCGGGCGGCGGCGAGGAGGCGAGGGCGCAGAGCAGGCGGGCGCCTGAACAGAGAGAGGCCGGGGCTGCGAGCAGTTTTGGGGGAGGAGGAGGATGCGCCGCTGAACTCGCCAGCAGTGGGTACTGTCCGTGTCCAGTCCAGCTAGGGCCTGGTCTTTATGCAACGTGAGGGGACAAAATCGAGCAGCCAAAAAAAAGGGGGTTAGCATTAGGGGAGAAGGGGAAGCAGCAGAGTGGTGACCGGAGTGGGGAGCAGCCGTTGCCAGCGTCGATTCTGGGCAGCATTGCTGCAGGTGGGAGCGGAGAGTAGAGAGTTTGGGGGAAGAAGAGGAGAAAATGGGATGGGCACTGAGGGGATTCGCATCGAGCTAGCACGGGGTGTTGGCGAGTGGTGGCTGGCAACGAGCTCGCCGGCGCCGCCGGCAGGTTGGGCGCCGGAGCTGGGGCTGCAGCTGCTGCGCTGTTTAGTGTGTTGTGGAGCAAGGAGTGGAGAAGAAGAGGATGGTTGCCTGTAGCTAGTGCGTGCCTAAGTGTGTATGTGCGCAGGCGATAAGTGAGAGGGATAGCAGAGAGCAGCAGCTCGTGTGGGTTAATTAGTGGGTTAGCTAGTAGCACTCGTGTTCAGCTCGGCTAGGAAAGGAAATTGACTGTAGGGAATTTTAATTGAGCGACACAGGCTTGGCTTATAATTGACAATGCAATTTTGCTAAGCATGCCATCCCTCCCACTAACTGTAGAAATAGCTACTCTCACCTCACCCAGCACATTTATTATAGTCCAGTTCCAGTTTAAATCCAACACATATTTATATGTCAAATTTCAGAAAAACCAGGTGGTATATGATAAAGAAGGCATTGTACAGATGATCCAAACCGTATTTAATTTCTAAGTACTCTGACAAGTCTCTCTTTCATCGTGTTAATGCAAGATAGTGATTTTATTTTTCACTAAAAATCTATTTATAAAACTATTACTCCTAGTAATGCATACATCATTATTTTCTAAAAATAATAACATTGATGATTAGATGATTAATCGAATGATGATGATGGAGATGATTAGAAAATAATATGGTAGGTAGGAGGAGGTTAGGAAGGTGATGATTGATGTTGGTAGGTCATGACTCTGTCTACAAATACAAATATAAGCATTACTCGTATCAGGAAGTATATATACTGTATTGGCCATAGATCTATCTTAAAACGGATTGGGTATAGTATCTTATCAAGTTATTATATTTCATATGGATACGTGGTAGTAGAATAGATGATGATAAAGCCATTGAATACTGATAAAGTGTATTTTAGTTGCATATAATAGTGTGGTGGCATGAAGAGTCACAAACAGTGGAGTGTAATAAATAAAAATTAGGAAAAAGTTTTATACTCTTAGCGGCCACATCTACTGGAGTGCAATAGTGTTAAGAATATTTATGGATGAAGTGATATAAGGCTGCAGCACTAAATTAAGTCATGATTCACGCTTGTCTAGCCTATAGGAGGAAGTTAATATTAACTCTATTCACGGCTTAAGTATAATTTATTTATAAATATTTTTTTATTAAAAATTTTTAAGACGTAGATAATGAATGATAATGTTAGTAATAATGTAAGATATAGGGTATAGAATATGTATTATTAAAACATATACATACATAGATTATTGCTAATGCATTCATTTTGTTATTAATGACTAGTTGAGTACTGTTCACTCTTGATATATACCCCTATATAAATTATTAGATTATTACTCATACATTCAATTTTAATATTAATGACTTGTTGTTGAGTACACCAACGTGTCCAACCTTGCTATATATCCCTAAACAAATTCAATGTATCAGATGGAATAAAGATAAGACTCTCAGTAAAAAAATAAAGTTGCTCTGACTATTTCTCTATTGCGATATCTGACTATAAACTATTAATTGATAAAATAATATTAGTTAAATAATAATCTATGATTTTTTACTTTTATTTATATCTATAGCAGTAAAAGTACGGGCGTTGCGAAGTTTGAGGGCATGCATGCATGAGTAGAATAAACATCTGGAGAATCATTAAATACTACTTCCAGCCCGTGATGGAATGGATAGGCAATTTTACCTTTTGGTGGTGAAGAACACCGAACACAACATGGCTTTGCGTGGTGTGCAGTCCAGATTTATTATGTTATGTGAAGATTTGAGGTCTGTCATATGAATTCCTGCCTTCCTCGACGTGCCAATGCCAGCCAACAGGCTGAATTTTGAACCGTCACAATGGTCAGAACAGTAAGGTCTCCTTTGAAGTAGGGGACTTTATTCGATCCCTGCGGGCTACAGTTCCTATAAAATCGAACGAAATTTCTTAAAATATCTGCATTGTGAAGGAAGTTTAAACATGATTTCACTTGCCCTCTAACCCTTTACAAGGTCTGATCTTATGGCTACTATTTCATTTCAAAATATAATGATTTTTTAGATTTAAAATTTGTAGTACAGTATAAGTATTTCTAGATTATTAATTTCAATGAAAGAAAACCAATTAGATGCTTGGGAGGCAATATAAAGAATTTAAAATTTAAAATTTGACTACTGATATGATGAAAATGAATCTTTTTTCTCAACATTAATATTTGCTAGACAATGTTCTGGCGTGGATAGTACACAAAATCTTAAAGGAAATGCTACAGGGCCAAGCAGCCTATTCACATGTCGCGGCCTAGAACTACTGTCGACACTGATAGATTGTCTGATGTTATGAGAAACTAGCAAATGCAAGCCCAATGGACTAGTGGACTAGGCACAAAGTGAAAAACTAGTGAGGGCAAAGGCTCATAACGGCGCAAACTAGAAAGGAAAACGTCCATTGGCCTCCCTAATCTATGGCTAGAGTTTAATTTTTATCCTTAACTGCAAAACTGAGTAGAAAGTCTCCTCCAACTTTTAAAACCAGTGCGAATAAACTCCCTTAGCAATTTTCACGGTGGTTTTAACTATACTTTGACCTAATTCATCGTGTTGTTAAGCTACGTGACATTTGGCTAGAAAAAAAACTCATGGGCCCAAATGTCACGCCTCCACCGCTTTCTCCCCATTCCCTATCCCTCTCCTCCCTATCTCAGCTCTCCATGCTAGCAAAGGATCTCCTACACAAGCACTAGCCATGGGCATCCACTAGCTCGTCAGTGCCAAAAGTGGGGCAGTGGTCGACGAACCGAGTGACCTAAGGCCTGGTGGTGGCAAGGATAGTCGGAGCAAGCTGGCGGCTTCGGGAAGTTGCTTCTCTTGAGCCATGACGGAGGAAGGCGAGCAGGCCACCGCTGAGGAGCGAGGCGACGGCAGTAGCGATGGCAGTACGCAAGCTCAAGCTCGCCCGCTCGCTTGAGAGAAGGAAAATAGCAGCGACAGTTGTTGCCGTGCCCTGTCGAGCTTGAGCTCACCCATGCATCTACTAGAAAGGAGAAAATAGCGACGGCAGCTGATGAGCCCCATCGAGCTCAAGCTTACTAGCCTATCCGAGTAAAGGGAGGGAGCAGCGAAGGAGGCAAGCTTGGGTAGCAAGGTGGCTGATTGGTAGCGATGGAGACGACTAGCAACAGTGGAGAGGGGATTTGAAGGACAAGCCAACAACCATCGAGGTCACCTCTTCTTGCCGCAAAGAGGAGTAGGGCAGTGACGATGTCCCCACAAAGTGGTTGTGGCACCAATGATCCCCTTGCTAGATTTGAAGGAAGAAAGAGGTAGGAGAGAAGCCCGCTACTGCTAGGGAGAAATCTTCTGGCGTAGATGTGGCGGGTCAATGGGGTCATAGGCGGCAGCGTTAGTGACAACGGCCGCTGAAAGTGTATTTAGGCCCCCATATGAGTTTTAGATAATTAATGACAAACAATTAAAGAACTAATGTGCTTATTGAGTGTATAAGTAGAAGATTAGTCCGATGAAAATGTTGAAGATGAAAAATGCAATACAATGTGGTTTCATTGTGATACAAGGCAACATGTGATTAAAGATGTTAATCTGCGGTGAAGGGTTGATAAGATTTGGCAATGTGAAGGACCATACATGGAGAAGGGCAAACGAGGGCTTGACGCTGAAGGACCGCTACAGTGGTAAAGGAGTAAGTGCTTGGTGTAATGCTGACAGACCAATTAGGGCCATAAAAAGTCACAGGTTGTTTAGTATCAATCTCTGTTGAAGTGAAAGCAATCCGAAAAAAAGCTTGGAAGAAAGAAGATCAAGTTGGTTTGAAACTTGTGTGGGTTAGCCAATCCGAGTGATACCAAACAATCCAACCTAACACGTGTCTGACTGGCTATTACAAATAGATTGGACAGTCCACGTCGATGTCGGACTGTCCAGGCTAACAATGATCATATGATCATGTGTTGATTATGTGAGATCAAGTGTTGAGTCAAATAATCTAAAAGTGATCAAACTGTCCGGCTAATTCAATGACCGGAGTGGTCATATATTGACCGAACAAAGAAATTGAACTGGTCGAACAATCCTACCTCGATCAGACAATCTGATCCTATTGTAATTAGCTTGAGCGGGACAATATAAAGCGGTGTTGTACAATCTGTCTTACACTTTTGTCTAGAGATGATCAGACAAAGTGTAATGGTAGATTTGTCCATCATCGGTACCAGAAAATATACAACAGACAATCCGGTATGGTGTTGGAATTGTTGAATCAAAGATGTTCTAGAGGGAGTAAATATGAATCCTAGTTAACAAAAGCCAAATTAAAAGCTTAAAAAACTTAATTGAGCTTAAACATCTAGGTTGTTCGTGAACATAAGTTTTGCAATTTGTAGCATTTCTTAACAATTCTACTATCTCTATGAAGGAAATATAAGAAAGAACTCAAAGTAAATGGTAAGGAAAGTAAAGCGAGGAGAGAAGACACAAGCGGGTTTTTTGAGGTATCAGAGATCGGCTATCTTCAGTAATCCTCATTGGAGCACTCTACACAAGAGTGTCACTCTCTCATATGAGTGATTCTTTTTCCACTCTGAAAGGTGAATACAAAACCTTTCACAACACCATCAGTTCTCCCACAATCTTCTAGGGCATCATCAGGAATGTCTCCGAAGCCATCTAGGCACGTTGAGATGTCAAGAGTAACAAGAGATGCTCCTCACTTGAAGCACTAAGTACGAGACCCTTGGTGGGTACACACTTGGCTACTAGAGACTTAAGAAATAAACGCAAAACTTGAGAAAGGATTAATCACAATAGCACAAATGGACTCTTGGACTTGCACAAGGTTGCACCTGTTAGAATGGATTCTCAAAGACACAAGGGGTCCAAAAGGATAGGTATTTATAGTCAAAATAGAGGCAACTAGTTGTTTGTGACCATTGTGTAAAACCAAGTGAAATTATATAGAGTTGGATAGTCCGTTGTGTCCGTTACCGCGTTAGACTCTCCACTTTTTACTCTTTTTCGACGGTCACTGACTAATTAGTTGTTATCCTATAAAGAGCCAGATAATCTGATTGTACATTGCACATTATCTGGCAACACTACTGAATAAACCAACCATCGCACTTTGTCTAGCGTCCATCGGATAAAGCATGGGTCAAACTATCCAGCACCGCTCTGAACTATCTAGCTCAAGCCAATCACAATAGGTTTGAACTATCGAATTGTTTAGTCAGCTTAATTACTTTGTCCGGTCAACACATGACCACTCTGGACATTGAATTGGCCAGACATTCTGATCAATTCCGGATTGTGTGACTCAATACTTTATCTCACATGATTAACGCATGATCATGTGATCACTGTTGAGTCGGACAGTTCGATATATACTCGAACTATCCAATCTAGCTGTGATCGCTAGCTCGATAGCATGCTGGGTTGGATTGTTTGGAACCACTTAGATTGTCAGACCTGTATTTGTTTTAGAGCAAACAAGGATAAATAAGGATCTTTTGCTTGAAACTTTTAGGGGTTTTGACACTTTTGTTAGAGAAACTAGAGATCTAGTATGTAACACACCTAAACTTTAGCATTTTGAACTTCAAGCTACTAAAACAAATACTCTCTTTACAGTAGTCATTAGAACATAAAAGAAACCTACTTCTATCGCATTTACACAACATCTTGAATGTGTTTCGAGATACCAAGGTTTCTTATGAATCCATCTTTCCATTTCAACCAATCTTTGACTGTAGTATGTTTGAAGGATCATCATGGATCATCATCGTAACCCTAATCCTTTTTCAAACACACTTAGAGAAAATTGATTAGTCCAATGATCGTGTTGTCATTAATCATCAAATCCATAACACATGGGGGCCAATATATATTTTGGATTGTCCAACCAAGACTTGGAGCGATTGGACATTAGAGAAGTATAGACCGAATAGACAATCTGGTGGAGACCAAACTGTTCGGTAGAGGCTTGGTCAGACAATCTAATAGTGGTATCAGATTGTCTGGCTTTTTATGGCCTGACGACTAGTTGTCAATAACTGTTGAAAAAGTTATATAGGGTTGGATAATTCTATGCGATATGGAATAGTGCAGCCTAATACATTTCTAGCAAACTTTTACAACAGCTACAAATAGCTAACTGGATAAGTTCAGGCTATATATAAGCAGTGCTACGGAGTTGTTTAAAGACTTTTGGACCCTTTGCAACCTGAGCAAGCTAAATGATAGTCCAAGAGTCATAAGATCTTTTTGAAGCCCTTTTGAGAAGAGTTTTAGCCTTAACAGTGTGCTTAGTACAAAGTTTGGAAGGCTAGTTGATCTCCAATCATCTCAAGAGTATGATAGAGCTTTTATGCTACTAGAGAGTAAAGTTGAGAGTGGTGTGGAGTGTATGCGCTTCAATTTTATGATCTTGAGCAATTGTAATCGGAGAAGGAGAAGCTTACGAGCAACCAAGTTGTATGTGGTGTGTCCGGGAGAAGATTGTGAAAATTTTACCTCATCTCCGTAAGGGAAGAGGTAAATTGAGTGGAAGCCGAACTTTGCCTTGGTGGTTGCTTGGTAAAGCAAGTTTGATTGATCAAGGAGAGCGTGTGGTGTTTGTAGCACCCGAACTCTGCTAACCATAAAGCATAGGCTAACATAGGCTGGTGGTTAACTTAATTATCTATGAACACTATACCAGTCTCAAGGTATATAAGCTGATACACACAGAATAATAGGGGAATTAGAAATAACTAGCTTATGTTACATAACTTAGAGTAGTCATTATATAAGTTACCATCATTGCCATCATGGAAAGACCTCAGATGGACAACACAACATAGAAATTAAAAACAACAATGGCTACTAAGCGAAAGCTAATAGTGAAAGCAACTTAAGTAGCTATACCCTAGGCACAGTACCTATGCAACTAGTTTATTTCACAGGTATAGTTTGGGAGCTAGGCTCAAAATCCTAAAAGTCTTTATACTCCACCTACTCCTAGAGGAACTCCTTAGCGGACGGGTATACGTTGTCTTCTCTAAACTCTATACATATATATAAACAATGGTGATTATTTTATATATTCAACAAGCCAGATTGAAAGATGACATGTTTTAGCTTAACAAGTGAGGCTAAGGTTTTCATTTACGAAAGTAACCTTTTTTAAAAGAGTTATTTTGTAAGACACTAGTGAGCCAAGCCAAAATTTTAAGTGTCAAAAATAGGCTCACATGTCGATTCATTCTATAAGTTGCTTTGCAACAACTTGTCACAATGATTATATGTGAAAGTAACTTTCTCAATATTTTTTCATCTTTTACTTTATTAGTTTCTTCTCGCCTTGTCGGTACTTAACAATCAACCAAACATCATATCTTAACTATTTCTCATAGTTAATAAGCTTTTACAGCTTGCCCATAACTATATCTCATATTTAAGAAGTTTTTACAGTACATGCTTGCCTTTTCGACACTACGGCACGATGGTGCCACAAGACACCCTAGGTTATATAGATCTTTTCCCGACCACGAAGGTCAATCGTTTGTCACACATTCGAACTCTAGAAATGATTCCTATCCCAACAATCATTTTTACAAACCTTTAGTAAAAACAAAACTACGCTGAGGAAAACTTCATATCCACCCATAATCATGAATACGACTATTTAAATAGTTTAGCTAATCTCTATAGATATTATACGCTTTACCCACATATCATGAACTTCTCGCTTTACTCAATATGTGCCGATCCTACTTGGTTGGTAAAGGAGGGCTCACTATAAAGCTTCTCCAAAACTAACCCATGAATACACCGTGTCAAATAGTTAGGCCAAACTTCTCAAACCGAGTATTTGTCAAGTCTCATGCCCTCATATACTCAGGACACACCGAGGATGTCTCCTATATCTAACCAATGACCTAAGAAAAATAGGCTATAATAATACCCATTTCAGGCAGTAACAATACACAATCGTATTTCCTTATCTCCAGTGTTTCATAACTATTGACATATAAGATTTTTATGTGATAGCTAATTACTTAGTTAGAGCATCCTATAATATCCATATGGTCGCACTGTAATATGCTTGGATGAATTTTCCAAAAAAATCGGGCCTTCAATGATAATACGTAGTGAAGCCATGAAGACACTGACTTGGTACCATCTAGATAATACAAACCATTTTTACTTTACAAATAAGCCGATATCACATTAGATTTTGAACTAAATATTTACAAGTTCTAAGTTTTCATATGACATCACAATCGTAGGCGGGCTAAGCAACTACCTCGGTAATCGTATCCAAGGGATGATAATACCAACAATTATTTAGTAGAGTTAACAAGAATATGATCATCAATATTGTACATAATAAAAGTGCGACTATTGGGTAGTTATGTCGGTTTTACACAAACCGAGGCCAAATGTAATTAAAGTGTGAACTAACAATGCATCTTTATGAACAAATTAGTTCTCAAATATAGGTTCAAAATGTTAAAGAATGGACTGCCTTGGTTCGCGGTAGTTCTTGGTGGGATGAAATCTGGCGCAAACTCTCCTTTAGGCATGACCTCTACACGTGAGAAATACAAACATTACATGGGGTACCAATAAAAGTAACAAAACATTAAAAATAATAGTGCCATTGTGTAAAAAAGGATTTTAGAAAAAATTTGGGATTAGAATGAGATCAAACGGAGTTACGGATTAAAAGATATGAATTTTTAAAGTTTGAAGTATTTTCTACAAAATAAAAAGAATTCTAAAAAGAATATTTTTAAGAATATTACTTGGGCTGACATGGAGGGCCTTGATGTTAGTGGGAGAGAGAGGGAGAGAGAGGGGATAGCCTATGGTAGATCGGGTCTATGAGGTCAACTGGAAAGGATGAGGCCCATGTGTGTCCTATCTTTTTTTCTTTCCTAGTTCTCTCCCCTTCTTTGTCTCTTCTTCCTCACTCAAAGCAACATGAGGCACAACGAGGTGAGGGTGGTGGCGGTGCTCTAGAGGCAACCGGGCATGGGCACGATTGTGGCTTACGCGCCCTAGATGGAGAGGGTTTGGGAAGGGAGAGGTAGGCGGCGGCTACCTTCCACCGTGGTGAGCGACAATGATGACAATGGTGCTGGTGGTGCCGCTCTGTTTGTGTGGCGATCGGGCTTAGCGAAGTGGAGGAAGCTCCATGTAGGTGAAGCAATGGCTCATGAAGGGATAAAGCCAACAATGGCGACCGGTTGGGTTTTATTTGTAGTTGTTTTCGTTGCTTCGTGACAACCAGGTGATCATGAGCATTCACGCGGCACTACGAATCGTGTAAAGCAATTGATTGGTCTTATACGGTCATCGCGATGGGGCACAACACTGCTTCATGACAATCGGGTGACAATGAGCATCCATGCGACACCGCGAATCATGCGAAGTACTTGATTGGTCTTCCACGGTCGTCATGATAGGATGGAGCACTGACCTGCATTTGCTATCTTCTCACTTAGCTCGTTCCCACGTCGTCTCGTGACCTCTAAGCGGAAGAGCTTTACGCGTGTATTTGGACAAGATAGATGAAGCATGCATACAATTACTTGTCTCGCTCGGCTAGTTCCTTATTGTTTGACGAGCTTGAGCAAGAGGCTTCACATGGGTGGAATCGATGATGAACACATGTATGGGTGATGGTGGCTAATGATGGTTGAGGCATGCATGCAAGGCTATCTGCTAGTTGGTTAGGTCTTGAGTAGAGGAGGAGAGGTGCACATGTGGGCTCTCAAGTGAAGAAAAATGGGTGTAACAATGCACTGTACTGACTTGAGACAAAAATGAAATAATGGAGGGGAGCTGCACACGAGGAGGTCGATTCGACTAGAAAAGACAATGGGGCAAACCATGTTATTTCTGTTTGAAAAGATGAAAAGGGGGAAGGCTAGGAAAAAACCCTAGCTTTTGCTGTTTTTGTTCACACATGATTAAATTTAATGCGGATATCTCGGGCGATCTGTGGAGACATTAAAATAGGAAGAAAAAAAATATTTACTTGGCAGTCGAGTTTCGAAAAGTGAAATTAGTCGAGTTTCGAAAAGTGAAGTTTAAATTTTTTGGATGGAAATGAATTTGTTTAGCATGTTCAAAATTTTCGAAGTCGAAAATTTGACCACTAAAATTTTTTTACAATGAACACATGATTTAACATCACTATTAACAAAAATTTTAAAATTAAGATTTTTATAAAAAAATAACAAGTGTTACAACATTTAAATTTAGGTTTTAATGATCGCTTAGAGTATAGACTTGTCCTTGGTGCTAGTTTAGAGGCCAAGGTTTCATTGGAGTTGATTGTTTGAATAGAAAAGTGGTTGAAAGAGATCCGGCGAGCTTTCTCACCGAAGATTAAGAATAGTTGGTTCAAACTTCGGTAAAACAAATCGATGCCTCATTTTTTTCTGTTTATCTTACATTTGTTGCTTTTTTTTCTTGAGGTATTTATTGATATTTCTCTCTCTCTTGTTTATGTCTCTTGATCACCACTTAATTCGTGTGAAAATTAAGTGGGTTAAAAGTTTATCTCGCCAGAGTTTTCCATCTGTAAAGGCCGGACTATCCGCTGTAAGTCGGATTGTCTGGACTTTTATCTTACATATGCGCTTTCAGTTTTTCTATATGAGTCGGACTATTCGATTGCCATCGAAATGTCCAACACTATGTGTTGTTAGATTGTCCGTAGCTATCGTAAACTATTCAGTCAGTACTAATTCTGCTACAAAGTTTTTTTTAATTTTAAGTAACACCTATTCATCCCTCGCGACATCAACGGTCCTCAGTGTTTTTTAGATGTGAGCTCCTGTTGGAGTAGACGGTGATGTATGAGCATATGCCTAAGCTCCTGTCAGAGATGAGATGAAAAAAGAGCGTCCAAGAGGGGTTGAAGAACTGAAGCACTCACTCACATGTCGATCCGATAGAAGTGACACAACAGCATAGGTTGACTAAGTCAACATGTCACGTCAGCTAAACCACTTGTAAAACTGTTGAGACAGTCGATTTGTACTGGTTTCTAAAGTTAGAGAGTATTCCTATCCGGCATTGTGGCTAAGGGATGGGTAACATACTCCAGCCATAATTGAGGGAGGTAAATGGACTTTTTCCAAGCAGAAAACTTAGTGAAGGCAAGGCCCGTCAGTAAGCTTGGCTCAGGGCTTTTGTTCGCACCCGATTGGTCCCAGACACGACCATCGGAGCACACCACTGTTGAATTGCTGGAACCTTCTAGAAAGCTATTTCTCTCTATTTTTTTTATGTAAACAATCTTCTAGAACCACCGAGCTCCTACTGTAATTACGCTGATGAAACACTCATGCGGGCAAGGATCATTCACAGTGACTGTTCTCAAGTCGAATGTTGCTAGTAAGTTGCAAGTCGAAGAGTCGAAGGGAGTGCAAATTCCGCCGCTCATATGCTTAAACAATAGAGTGCAATGAAGTTTCCAACACTAACACACAGCCAGGCCGACAAAAACAGTTCGTTATACTGCACAATGTACCATCATCGTGGGAGCAGAGAAGCAAAGCACCGCCACACCGTCACCATCCTTTCAGCTGAAACTGACCCAGATTCATACTACGAAACCGGCCAAAACCTAAACTCCTGGCCACGCATCACGCAACGCAACGCAGCCGCATGACACATTCTCGCCACGCAGCCCCTGACGGCCTCCAAGCTTCGGCCGCTCCGCGCAAATCATAAGCTTTGTCCACTTCTCTCACGGGCATATGCATGATCCAGCCGTCGTCCACGTCCCCAACCCCATCAAGCACACCCCTTCTCCGGCCACTAAACCAAAAAAGGCAACACACCCCCAACAAAATATCATCGCGCCAAACGCACGGCCCAAACGCGACGACGACGAGACAAAAAATCGAGAGCGACCCAGCCGAAGGGACGGTGCCCTTGGGGAGGGAGGGGAGCCTGCGGCTGCGGCTGCGGCGGGCGCGAACAGCGACCGCAACTTATCCACGCTCTCATCGCCTCGCCCCGGCCGCGCGCGCCCAGGAAATCCCCCGCGACCAATCACAGCGCGCCCGCCCGTGATCGCGATCCGACTCTCCCCACCCGCGCGGCTCCCCTCTCCTCTCCCCCCACCGCCGCGGCGGCATCGCCAACGTGTCGCTGCTTTCCGCCACCAAATCGGCACGAATCCCCTTTAGCCGCTAGCACGGCGCATCCGGTCCTCTCGTCGCGGGAGAGGAACCTATACATTCGCGGCTCCCCACACTCCCCTGCTTGCTTCTTGCCCTCCTCTTGCAGAGGGAAAGAAAGAACACAGAGCAGAAACAAGAACAGAGAGAGAATCCAATCCTCGACCTGGGAGGTTTTTGTTAGTTGTAGTGGTAGTTTTTTACCGACTTCGAGAGTTGGGTAGTCTGTGTTTTTTTAGTGTGTAAAGATGTCGTCTTTAGTGTCGACGCCGTTCGCGACGGCAACCGGGGCGCAGAAGAAGCTGGGGGCGCCCGTGCCGCTCCACTCGTTCCTGCTCAGACGGCGGCAGCCGGCGGCGGGGAGGGGGCGGGCGGCGGCGATACGGTGCGCGGTGGCCGGGAACGGGCTGTTCACGCAGACCAAGCCGGAGGTGCGGCGGGTGGTGCCGCCGGAGGGGGACGCGTCGCGGCGAGGGGTGCCGCGGGTGAAGGTGGTGTACGTCGTGCTGGAGGCGCAGTACCAGTCGTCCGTCACGGCGGCGGTGCGGGAGCTCAACGCCGACCCGCGCCGCGCGGCGGAGTTCGAGGTGGTGGGCTACCTCGTGGAGGAGCTCCGGGACGAGGAGACGTACAAGACCTTCTGCGCCGACCTCGCCGACGCCAATGTGTTCATCGGCTCGCTCATCTTCGTGGAGGAGCTGGCGCTCAAGGTGAAGGCCGCCGTCGAGAAGGAGCGCGACCGGATGGACGCCGTGCTCGTCTTCCCGTCGATGCCGGAGGTCATGCGGCTCAACAAGCTCGGCTCCTTCAGTATGTCGCAGCTCGGCCAGTCCAAGAGCCCCTTCTTCCAGCTCTTCAAGCGCAAGAAGAACTCCGGCGGCTTCGCCGAGAGCATGCTCAAGCTGGTCCGCACCCTGCCCAAGGTGCTCAAGTACCTGCCCTCCGACAAGGCGCAGGACGCACGGCTCTACATCCTCAGCCTCCAGTTCTGGCTCGGCGGCTCGCCGGACAACCTCCAGAACTTCCTCAAGATGATCGCCGTCTCCTACGTGCCGGCGCTCAAGGGCGCCGACATCAAGTACGACGATCCCGTCCTCTTCCTCGACGCCGGCATCTGGCACCCGCTCGCGCCCACCATGTACGACGACGTCAAGGAGTACCTCAACTGGTACGGCACCCGCCGGGACGCCAACGACAAGCTGAAGGACCCCAACGCGCCGGTGATCGGCCTCGTCCTGCAGAGGAGCCACATTGTCACCGGAGACGACGGTCACTACGTCGCCGTGATCATGGAGCTGGAGGCTAAAGGTGCAAAGGTCATACCGATATTCGCCGGTGGGCTCGACTTCTCCGGACCTACCCAGCGGTACCTCGTCGACCCGATCACCGGCAAGCCGTTCGTTAACGCGGTGGTGTCGCTCACCGGGTTCGCGCTCGTCGGCGGGCCGGCGAGGCAGGACCACCCTAAGGCGATCGCCGCACTGCAGAAGCTGGACGTGCCGTACATCGTCGCGCTGCCGCTCGTGTTCCAGACGACGGAGGAGTGGCTGAACAGCACCTTGGGTCTGCACCCGATTCAGGTGGCTCTGCAGGTTGCTCTCCCGGAGCTTGACGGTGGCATGGAGCCCATTGTGTTCGCCGGCCGTGACCCCAGGACAGGCAAGGACATCTCCAGATTCCTTTTGGTCTGAAATGCTTGCAGGTAATCCTGTACTGGAAGCTGAGCCCCAAGTGTTTTTTCCTCTGTTCGATGCAGGGAAGTCACATGCGTTGCACAAGAGGGTGGAGCAGCTCTGCACAAGGGCAATCAGATGGGCAGAACTGAAGAGGAAAACTAAGGTACGGAATTCCTGTGTAAACCCTATACTATTCATCCCGTGAAGAACTCTTCTACATTAATGCCTCACCCTGCCATGAAAATTCCACTTATGCTTACCATCATACGAAGTTCAATGAAAAACCACATGCAAGCATTAGCAGCCAACTGAAAGTTATCCTTCAAATGAAACAATAGATCATGTGAGAACAAAAAGGTCAATACTTAGGGTGCATAAAGTATGTTCAACTAAAAATTTGAATTAATCACATAATTGTTCAATTAACTCTCACATCCCCTGAAGAACGCTTGTACCTAACGGTGGCACAAGCTTTGCTATGAGAACCCCTGTGATGCATGCCATAACATGCAGTTCAATGAAAATGTAGTGAATATATCATATTATTGCACATAAGCTAAAACTACCTACTGAGTACTGACTGAAGTCCCTGTCCTTGAAATGAAACAGTACGATCATGTGTAGACAAAAAGGTCAACAGTTTAGGTGCATGATCCCGGAAGCCCAATAATGCTATCTAGTTTACATTTTCATGAAAAATTCCTCAATGGAAATACTCATTCTCAATTACTGTATGATGACTAGGTTTGCAAAACATACAGAAATAGTTACCTTTTTTGTTCATCTGCTACAGGAGGAGAAGAAACTGGCAATCACCGTTTTCAGCTTCCCACCAGACAAAGGCAATGTTGGGACAGCAGCATACCTGAACGTTTTCAATTCCATTTACTCCGTCCTCCAAGATCTCAAGAAGGATGGCTACAATGTTGAGGGTCTTCCAGACACAGCTGAGGCTCTCATCGAGGAGGTTATTCATGATAAAGAGGCCCAATTTAACAGTCCCAACCTTAATGTTGCTTACCACATGAATGTGCGTGAGTACCAATCACTTACTCCCTATGCACCCTTGCTGGAGGAGAACTGGGGCAAACCGCCTGGGCACCTCAATTCTGATGGTGAAAACCTCCTTGTCTATGGGAAAAAGTATGGCAATGTATTCATTGGAGTTCAACCCACTTTTGGCTATGAAGGAGATCCGATGCGGCTTCTGTTCTCAAAATCTGCAAGCCCTCATCATGGCTTTGCAGCATACTACACCTTTGTTGAGAAGATCTTCCAGGCAGATGCTGTTCTGCACTTCGGTACCCATGGATCTCTTGAGTTCATGCCAGGGAAGCAGGTTGGGATGAGTGATGCATGCTATCCTGACAGTCTCATTGGCAACATCCCCAACATCTACTACTATGCAGCAAACAACCCATCAGAAGCAACTGTTGCCAAGCGCAGAAGCTATGCAAACACCATAAGCTACCTGACACCACCAGCGGAAAATGCTGGTCTCTACAAGGGGCTCAAGCAGCTTTCAGAGCTCATATCCTCTTACCAATCTCTCAAGGACACAGGACGTGGCCAGCAGATTGTGAGCTCTATCATTAGCACTGCAAAACAATGCAATCTCGACAAGGATGTTCCCTTGCCCGAGGAAGGTGTGGAGCTTCGACCAAATGAACGTGACCTTATTGTTGGAAAGGTGTATGCCAAGATCATGGAAATAGAATCACGCCTCTTGCCATGCGGTCTGCATGTGATAGGTGAGCCACCAAGTGCCATCGAGGCTGTGGCTACCTTGGTGAACATAGCTGCTCTTGATCGCCCAGAGGATGGAATATACTCACTGCCCAACATACTTGCTCAGACGGTGGGCAGGAACATTGAAGATGTGTACAGAGGAAGCGACAAGGGAATACTGGCTGATGTTGAACTTCTGAGGCAAATAACTGAAGCTTCGCGTGGTGCCATCACTGCCTTTGTTGAGAGGACTACAAACAGCAAAGGGCAAGTTGTTAATGTTACAAACAAACTAAGTACCATGCTTGGTTTTGGTCTATCAGAACCATGGGTACAGTACTTGTCCAAGACCAAGTTCATCAGAGCAGACAGAGAGAAGTTGAGAATCTTGTTTACATTCTTGGGAGAATGCTTGAAGCTGGTTGTGGCAGATAATGAGCTGGGAAGCTTGAAGCTTGCCCTCGAGGGAAGCTATGTTGAGCCTGGCCCTGGTGGTGATCCAATCCGTAACCCAAAGGTTCTCCCAACAGGGAAGAACATACATGCTCTTGACCCTCAGGCAATCCCAACTACAGCTGCCATGAAGAGCGCCAAAATTGTTGTAGACCGTCTGCTGGAGCGGCAAAAGGCTGACAATGGTGGCAAGTATCCTGAGACAATTGCACTTGTGTTGTGGGGCACCGATAACATCAAGACGTATGGTGAGTCATTGGCCCAGGTGCTGTGGATGATCGGTGTGCGCCCGGTTGCCGACACCTTTGGCCGTGTCAACCGTGTGGAACCTGTCAGCCTTGAGGAACTTGGACGTCCCAGGATTGACGTTGTTGTCAATTGCTCAGGTGTCTTCAGAGATCTTTTCATCAACCAGGTATGAATTCTTGCCCTGCCTTACCTATGTAGATCTTTTTTGCACATGCAAGTAAAAATCATTCCTGAAGTAATGTACTTATGGAACACACTGATGCAGATGAATCTACTAGATGGGGCTGTGAAGATGGTTGCCGAACTGGATGAGCCAGGAGAGATGAACTACGTGCGTAAGCATGCACAGGAGCAGGCACAGGATCTTGGTGTTTCAGTAAGAGAGGCGGCAACAAGGGTGTTCTCAAATGCATCAGGCTCTTACTCATCAAATGTGAATTTGGCAGTGGAGAATGCATCATGGACTGATGAGAAGCAGCTCCAGGACATGTACCTGAGTCGTAAGTCTTTTGCATTTGACAGTGATGCTCCAGGGGCAGGCATGCGAGAGAAACGCAAGGCATTTGAGCTTGCTCTAGCAACAGCAGATGCCACATTCCAGAACCTAGACTCGTCAGAAATTTCATTGACAGATGTGAGCCACTACTTTGACTCGGACCCAACAAAGCTGGTGCAAGGACTCCGCAAGGATGGGCGTGCACCTTCCTCATACATAGCAGATACAACCACGGCAAATGCACAGGTGAGGACATTGTCAGAGACAGTGCGCCTTGATGCAAGGACAAAGCTGTTGAACCCTAAGTGGTATGAGGGTATGATGAAAAGTGGCTATGAAGGAGTTAGAGAGATTGAGAAGCGGCTGACAAATACTGTTGGATGGAGTGCAACATCTGGACAGGTTGACAACTGGGTTTATGATGAGGCAAATGCCACCTTTATTGAAGATGAGGCTATGAGGAAGAGGCTCATGGACACCAACCCCAATTCATTCAGGAAGCTAGTTCAGACCTTCCTAGAAGCCAGTGGCAGAGGCTACTGGGAGACATCAGAGGAAAACTTGGAAAAGCTCAAGGAACTCTACTCTGAGGTTGAAGACAAGATCGAAGGAATTGACCGGTAAATTTATTTGATCAACCAGATCCTGCATTCAACCAAGAAGGAGAAATCCTTCTGTCTCACTGAATTGAGAGTTGAGACTTGTACAATTAGTGTAATTTATAAAAAAGTTGTAACATGACATACACGAGGATACAGTGTTTAACAAACAGAGTGGTTGTGAATGAAACTGAAGCATGAGTAGAAGTTCTTTCGTTGGGATATGTCACTTATTATCACTTGTTCATTTGCACACCAGTATTTGATACTTATTTGGAATATAAAGCAGGTGGCTGTGAAAACAGAACGGCAGTAACTATCTTAACAAAACTATACTAGAGTTTTGCGATCCTTCACTCTATACGCTACATTTGTACTGCAACAACATAAAAACAGGAGTTTCTGCCAACAGGAAAATGTGTGATACACTAATGTGGCCACATGTGACTACAGTAGCAAGTAAAAAAATGAGAACCTTTGCACTTGAATTGTGAACATTGCAATCTTAAAATAAGTTTCTGCATCTGATTCTACATGTGAATGACATCAGGAAACAATGGAATATCTTGCACAACAAAAAAGGTGTTACATTGAACTTACAGCTCAAATGGATGGCAAAGAGGAACAAAACGATATATTGAATAACCTTTTTTTTCCCTTGCCAGCCCGAAGTATACAGTTTCTGTGAATTCCTACATCAGATCAATTCCATGAGAAATGGATCACTTGAAGCCATGACTCTGATTAGCTCTACAAAATCTATCTCATTCTGAACCTTCATAGGGTACACTGCATGTGCTTGAGCAGTGTATTTTGTTGCAAAAGTGGCATTTGATGGCACATTTGTCCTAGAAACAAGTTTGGTCAATGCTTTTGATTCAAAATTGTTTGGCAAATACATTTGCAAGGAACAACATGGGAACAGTAATACTGTGATGAATGTCTAAGTTTCCAATAGCTTGAACTAGATACGAAAAAGTCTCCAATACGACGTCGTGGTATGTAGAATATCTCACTGTTGCAATGAATTATCTTATCTTCACCGACACTTCTTTTGTAGTTGGCTTGATATTGAAATGGAAAGCTAACAATTGCCTTTTTTACCAGATCTTCTTGGTTAATGAACCATTCAATTTTATTGCCATGTAAGGGGACATCCGACCATGATTCCTTCACCTAAGGGGAAATAGATGAATTAATTTGATGGGACTAAAAAAATCACACATATATTTTGTAAATCAGGACACAAGCATATGCACCTTGTTAGTTATCCAGAGCTTAGCCTTGTCAAAATCATAGAGGTTCCAGTAATTGAGGATCACATGATCCTGAAGGAACATAAACCCCTCAGCACCTGCAAACCGATCAAACACCTTTGGCAAGGATCTATAGTGAAAATGTATTAGTAAGTGCTTAAATAATTGCAAGCTTTATATATTCAAGCAAATGAAGCCTTACTGGATGCAGTGACCAGTAAGGTTTACGAGCTATGATGACTTGAAGCGTAACATTCTATAGTTGATTGGTTCGAATCTTAAATATCAAGCTGATTGCACTCACTTGTAAGCTTGTGCCAATTGCTGACTTCGACAGAAAGATCTGAATTGCTTTGCTCTGAAAGAATAACAACTGCCCTGAATATACGACCATAAAGCAGCCTCCACTCAAGTGCAACACAGTCCACAGGTACGGTGCAGTGAACTATAAGCACAACATCACCTAAGTGCTTCCTTCATTTTATGAGATTACCAATTTCAGTGCTTACTTCCCCAATCTCCTCAACATCAAGATGCACGGCAGGCAGTTTCTTGGGGACAAACTCCTGCTTGTCCCCATGTCCAATGGTCGCCCTTGCTCGATCAATCTCCAATGACATTAACCTTGGCCGCTGGTAACCAACAGAGATCAAATATTGCAGCCGCGCAGCCATGAACTGCAAATCCTTCTCTCCCCAGAACCCTTCCTCAGCCATCGCACAACTCAAATCAAGAATACGTTCAAAGAGTGTCAGCTTATATGACCACCACTCCATTAGAAATCTATAAGCCTGTAGAGAGAAGGTGTGAATATAGGGTGATTTATTTTATTTTAAAAATATTTAAAAACTTAATCTAACTATTAAAATCTTTGTTATTAAAAAGATAAATCAAGATGACTGATATTTAACCTAGAAGATATAGTATAAAAGTTATTTTTTAATAGACTCATGTAAATAATAAAAATCACTTGGTTAAGTGTTCGTATATCCTATTATAAGCATATGTCTATCACCAAATCTAAATACATATTTAAATATTAAATAACAAATAGTGTAAAAGACTATACTCTTTTAGAAATTTTAATCTCTTGAATTTTTTCTAAGATAATATAGAGTTTAAGTCTATTTTTATCACAAGTTAAATCAAGAATCAAAAGAAGTTGAAGAAAGTAATTAAATTCACACCATAATCAAGAAGAAGAGTATCAATAACTAGAATTTAAATTGAAACGATAAAATTGTTTCCAAACTAAACACTATTTCATTGATTTTCTTTCATCTCACTCTCAAAACATTCCCAAATCTCTCTCTAAAATTATCTCCAAATATACTTAAAGTTGATTCCCATCTTTTATCTATCTTTCCTTACATAGGCTAATGATTGTTAAAATTTTAGTAAGATAAACTCTAAAATACTTTTAGGTGAAACCCTAGTTCATGTGAGATTTCAACCATCCTCAAAAATAAGAAATCCTCAAAAATAAGAAAGTATCTAAATTGATTTTAATACTACTTGGCGTATGTTTGGCAATCTGGTCAACATAAAACAAAATAAAAAGTTTTAGGGCCACATGTCTTTTTGCCCTCTCTTTCTCACCTCCCCTTCTCTGACTGTGCACCTATGTTTTTTTTATTTTTTTCTGTCATATTATCATACCAACTCACATTAAAACCATATAAAACAGGTGGTTATTCTTGATTTAAAAAGTTTAAAGTATAAAATATTTGGTTTTATAGTGTATAGGGTAATTTATACTTTAGATGTATTTTAGACTTTTTCGTTTTAAATACGACATTAAAAAATTACAGACAAATAGGAGTAACACTACAACAACATAGATTTAAGCAAATCACTGTGTAAAAACAAAATACCTTCCTATACGCGAGGAACAAATCAACTGACGCAAAAGTAGTCGATATGTTCTAAGGGGAAAACTAATGTCATTTACTGCTTAGACTATTCTTTAAAAGATAATGCTGATTACACTAATTAATCTTCACATGTTCAGCAATCAAATGGCATTAATTGCCAGGAAGCAGCGCGCGGGAGACGACCTCCGTCGGATGAGTCGGAGGTCGATATGGCCGACTTGACTTCGTGGGATCCGCGTCCCGGTCAGAGTCAATGGCCGGGCGAGCCTCGCGGTGGCGCCGCCCGCGACGTGGTTCGGCCGGCGAGGGGGGCGGAAGGTTGTTCAGTTGAGAACCTTTTTAATTTTAAAATTGAACTATAGCAGAATTTATTTTAAGGTCCAAACATTTTTGCCATCACGCCTCATCACTAACCATGTTGTTTGGTTGTGTCAGTTAAACTAAATTTTTTGCCACGGTAGTTAAACAATGATGTCATTCCAAGAGAAATGGGTGTGACAATATTATTTTTTCACTGGCATTAGATCTGAAAATAAATTATAGAGAGTTTTTTAAAATTAAAAAGGCCGAAAAAATAAAAAGAGGGGATTTTACCGGAATGGACCAAACCATGGGCCTTGAATCCTTGATGGGCCGTGGGTGTCCTACTATCCTATGGGCCTCTATTTTGCTGGCTCTTACAAGCTGGCACTTCTCAACACCAACGCAACGCCTCTTGTTCACTTGCCAGCGACGAGATGGATTCAGCTTGCGCCACCACCATGGCCTGCCCTAACTTCGCTGATGTCACTGACGACGTCGCGCTCCTCTTTCTTGCCGACTTGTCACCTGCGTCGTCCCTATCTCCACCTCCTCCCACTCTCAGGTACTTCAGTTCTGTGCACCTTCTCCATTCGGTGTTCGGCGTGACAAATTCATTGTCCGTGCGCCTCCCCGTTCATTACAGCGACGAGCTCTCGTGCTACTCGGGTTCCTCCGCGTGCTCGCCATTGTCGCCTCACTCCGCCGCATCGACCCCAAGGTAAACAATATGAGATGCTCAATCATGATCACGAACACTCTTGTTTGTGCTAATGGCTTTGCTCGGCTCTAGGTGCTCGCCAAGGCGACGAACACGCTGTTCCAGGGAGAGTCGTCCAAGAAGAAGAAGGGCGTGTGTATCTTTTCGTGCACAGGGCGATTGGACCAGATAGAGAGACGCGCTGAGAGAGCAAGCAAGCATGAGTCAATAGAGATCCAATACGATCGCGCAAATACGCGAAGGCATAAAAGATTTGTTTAGCTTTAGTATAATTCCTTCGGCTTCAAGGTTTGTTGGAGTGTACTCTCGATTATCCTATCGTGTATGTCAAAAAATATGTTTGCATGCAGGGCGATCAGACCAGGCGGAGAGACACGCTGAGAGGGTGAGCGAGTATGAGCCGATGAAGATCTGATGCGATCATGCGAACACATGAAGGCCCAAAAGATCTGCTTAGCTCTAGTGTAGGTTATTCGGCTATTTAAGATCTTCTGGTTGCTAGAGTTGTGGGTATGCCAGTCAATTTAATCTCTAATTGACAAGAAAGATAGATAAACTTAGACCATCGAGCCCTAATCGGCCGATAAGTCGATACGGACTCCTGCTATCGACTGGATATGTTGATAGGGTTAAGATAGCCATCGGTTGTGAATCTGATACACCCCTGCTATTGGCTGTTAGTTGATAAAAACTGTAGCGCTCATATATCGGCTAGAAAGTCGATGACGGAATAGGCGAATAGCGAGAAATAAAATAAAAGACTCATCGGCTTTTCGAATAGAATATGCGATAAGTGCTAGAGAGCGAGGTTCGATCTCTCAAAGAGACGAGACCAATGACCACTAATGACGGTAATGTTAGAACTAGCCTTGATAAATCGAATTGAACCAAAATAGTATAAGACCGAAGCTAATAGTATCGAAATGGCAAGATCTAGATTAGACGTAATGACGGAGGGACCAGATAAACACATCGGTTGCAGGTCCGATGTAGGTATATAAGTAAACTTATCAGCTAGCTGAGCTGATGAGGGGAACGAAACCATCTAGATCTCAATGTTAGAACTAAAAGAATCAGATCAATTGCTAGACAATATATATATCGACTGAGAAGCCGATACACTAGATGTGAAGCTCATTATATAGATAACTTATTGGCTAGCTACTTCAATAAATATCACATAAAGACTTATCGACTTACGACTCAATCTACTATCAGCAGTCTAATAGGTCGAACCTAACCGATGCACCATAAGACCGATAATGATAGAAAGAACTTGATAAGCCGATAAAACCTACGCAAACACGATGTGATATATCCGATTGGACTAAATGATCGTACCTAGCCGATGCAGTCTTAAATAGAGCGGATACACCAGGATAATATTGAAACTTACTTTTTCGCTAGAAATCAGACTTAACCGATGAAGTTTCGCGTCAAGAGCTATAACTCACCAGTAAAAACATAAATTAGAGTAGCGATGTGTCAACATTGTATTTATCTGAGAGATAGTTTATAAGATTTTAGGATTCTATATTTATACCCTGAGATTATATAAATCCCACACAAATACGTGTTGAATTTTCTTAATGATAAAACCGAATAAAACATATTTTATAAAAATAAAAATCAACTTGTCGTGGTTTTCACGACTTCAGTCTTTACTGAACTGATTTAATCTTTATTTGTCTGATCGTTTCTTTTATTGTATCAACAGATCTTTTTTATAAACCAATTAACTCTTCAATATTAATAGTTTTTACATTGATGACGACGTTTTTACATTGATGACGACGAGGACAAGAGCAGCAAGAGGACAGCGTTGTGGCCAGTGAGGGGAGCGTCATCATGGGCGCCGCGTCAGCAGGCTCCACGGCTACCTCGGGGAGATCCCAGCGGCCTCCGCGGGCGAGTGGTGGTGGAGACAAGCTGCCGCGAACGGCAGACTCAATCATGAAGGGATTGTCGCGGCCGGAAGCGGTGCCAGCAACGGAGACGGCCATCCGTGCTGCCAACGGCGACAATGCTGGGACCAGCAAGGCGCTGCGCTGGTGAGTAACACGCTGTCTCCAATTCTAATTGGGAATCTGAAGCGGTTTTGAAATGGTTGTCATGTTGCTACAACTGCACGTATCTAAAGTAGCGAAGGAATAACTTTTCACTCAAAGTTACTGAATCCACGTCATCAAAATAATATGCACCGTCGGATTTCCCTATTAGAAAATGTAAGCCGTTAGATTCTACTATTGGTTAAACCTCCTCATGATACTTTAAAAAACTTCTTTTCACATTAAGGTCCTTCCACATCCCTATGAGACAAAATCATGATTTCTCTCCTGGTCACCGCCGTCATGACTTCTCCATCATTCCCAACTCACACCGCTGTTGTCCATCTTTATCCACTAGCTGCTATCGCCGTCTCTAGTTCCAAATAACTACTCATTCTGCCTTCGTGTTCTCCTCCCTACCACATCACCATCAACTCTCCCTCTTTCCCACAGCTGTCTCATCCTTGTCTTCCCTAATAGCCGTTGTCGTCGGCTGTCTCCAAAGATCTTGTCGTAGTGGGCTTCAATACACTTCTCCTCCTAATGGCAATGTGGACACCGTCAACGTGAATCTCCTCACACATGACTTAGCAATTTGAATGATGCATGTCAATCTTTCTTTTCCTAGAGACCATCATCCTTTCTTAGCTAAGAATGGAAAATAATAACTTTTCACTCAAAATTTGTAGATCCATGTCATCAAAGTAACATGCACTACTCAATTTCCCTTTTAGAAAATGTGTAACACCTCAATTTTTGAGCAATTAAAAACTATTTTAATGAAAGCCCTATTTACAAAAATTTTAAATCTTGGTGTCAAGATCTCAAAATCCTTTTCCTTGAACCTCAATAATCTTACCCCAAAAAATCCAATCATAATTCCTATCCAAATTCAATTATCAAAATTTGAATTTTTCAATTCGGATTCTCCCTCCAAAATCATTTATATATCCTTGTATTTAATTCTAAGTTCATGAACAACTATTCTTCCAAAAACTCTAGACAAAACCTCTCTTATAAATCCTTGCTTCAAAATTTCAAATTTTGAATCTAAATCCTCCTTTGAATCCCTCCCTTTTCTCTTCCTAACCCTCCGCCAAAAATATTTCAAATTCAACGTATTTCAAAAATTAACCAAGTCCTAGTCGAAAGCCTCTTGTTTGAAATTCTTAGATTTTATTGACCAAGTATTCAAATTTGGGTTCAAATAATCTTTCAAATATTCCAAATATCCTTCTAATCAAATTTCTAGAGGAAATATCGAATCTCACTATTAAAATGGAAAGTTTTTCTCCTTTTCCTGGCTAGCCCATCTCCCCGGCCTACATGCCCTCCTCTTCCCCGTGCCCATGTCCTAATTTGCCAGCCTACCACCATCTCCTCTTCCTTCCTGTGTGCGGCCAAGCTAGCCTAACATGGGCCACTTCTTCCTCGCGCATAGCGGCCTCGCTTTTGGCCACAGCCGTTTGGCCCATAGCATATCCTTGCACAGCGATTGCCTGAAGCCAACCAAGCGAGCAGCCGTCTGCGGTTTACTCCTTTCTACAGTCCCACTCATTAGCTGCAACCAAACCCACTCATCACCCACCCATGTAGTCGTCTCCCTTCTCACCTCTTTCTCTCCCTGCTTGCTCACTGCTCGATCAAATGGCCACAAGAAGCACATGCCACTACCACCAAAAATATCTACTCTCTTACGTCTAGTCCGTATTCGACCGTCCCTCCTTCATTGCTCCTCAACTCCTGTCGCCTAAGCCATCATCACCGTCCCCTCCTCTGTGCTGCGTGTGCCACCAAGCCACGCTCACCGTGTCGGCTCCACATCTAAAAAAAGGAAAATCTCGTCTCCATGTCCATACTATGCCACCACTTCTCTCTTCCGTCCTCTAGCACTGCTCGCCATATATAAATAGGCCAAGCCCTTCTTTTTTTATCTCCATGGCTGCGTCTCCTCGCCTCATTGCTGGATCGCATCGGAATCGAGCTCGAACTCACAATCCACCACCGTCGCTGCCATTCTCTTCCCTGTGAGCCCTTTCATGCTTTCTTCCTTCTTCTCCCTTCCTCTTGTCACATTGCCTCACTGAACCCTTCTTGAACCCAAGCCACCATCCCTTTCACCACCGCTAGTGACCTAATGTCGCGTGGCCTAAACCACCTCACTACAGTGCTTGGCCTCACGCCACCAGCAGCCGTCGCCCCTCTTCTCCTAAATCTAAGCCGCTCAAAACACTCTTCTAGCTTCATTCGTTGTTATGGTGGTCGCCAATTGTTAGGGAACACTACTATTCGTCGGAATCCGATGCAAGTCGTCGATCATCTGATCAGACTCGATGCCCCTCTCTTTCCTCTGGTTTGACGTGATAGCCACATCAGCGCCACGTCAATCAACCCTGATTACACCTAGACCAAGTTAGCCTACCTTTCTTCCTCTCTAGTAGGCCAAATTGCCTAGATCGGCCCACTACCACAAAGTCTACTATGATTATCTCAACCCTCGCCAAGCCTCCTTTCCTTATTTGAACCAAAGCCCATGGACCGGTCCATATGGTCAAGGTCCATTGGCCTCTCCCCCTCGGCCTCGATGGACTAAGTCTACCTTGAACCCTAGACTTGAGGCCCTTCCTCTTCCACTAACTCATGGATTCCATCTATTAGTCTGAGGAATATTCTCAAAAATATTTATTTTCCAATTTTATTAAATCCTTTTCAAGTTTCTATAAAATCCTTTTAATTTTTAAAAATCATATCTCCTCTATCGTAACTCCAATTGAATCTGTTCAAGTCTCTATTTTTTTTTCAAAATTAGGATCTAACTAATAAACTATTAGTTATTACTAACATTATTTTTTTGGTTTTGTTTAGTTTTCTCTCTTTTGCGTGTAGTCAAAATCAATGAAAATTGTTTCAGACGAGGATTTTTGAAGACTTTGAAGACGAAGATCTGAGGCAAGTCACCCTTTGATCATATTGCTCCTAGTTTATAAAATATTTTGTTTAAAAAATTGCATTACTAGTGTGCATGTTAATTTGTTCAGCCTCGATTTACATGACAAACCGATGGACTTAGCTAGTAGTTGCATTTTACCTATAGTTTGTTGATGACCCCTATCCCTTATCACTTCACCTCATGGCACTTCGACAACTGTGCTATTCAAGAATGATACCAATGGCTGCCTTGTTGTCACAATACAATATTAATGGCTTGAATTTGAAGAGCACCAATTCCAAGAGAAGTATTTGCAGCCACAACAATTCACACACACCATGAGCCATAGATTGAAATTCAATTTCTGTAGTAGATCGAGCTACATCACTTTGCTTTTTTGCTTTGCCATGAAATCAAGTTACCTGCAATAAAATGTGCAATACCTAGATGTTGAGCGCCTATTATCCAAAGAACCTATCCAATCAACATCAATGTAGCACTCAACCTTGCAAGTTTTCTTGATGGGTATATAAAAGGCATCTCCCTGGACAATCTTTGAGATAATGCAATATATGAATTGTGGCCTCCATATGGGACGAATGAGGGTCATGCATAAACTAATTGACCACACTCACCACTCACCACAAAGGCAATGTTAGGTCGAGTATGAGAAAGATATATTAGCCTCCCAACTAACCTTTGGTATTGATCTCAATCTACTAGAGCTCCACCACTACTAATAAAGTGATGATTTTATCAATAGGTGTAGTAGCAGGAGGAGATCCAAGCATGTCAATCTCCTTTAGCAAATCTAAGACATATTTTTGTTAGAAAAGAAAAATACCTTTAGGACCTTGTGACACCTCAATCCCAAGAGAGTACCTCAGATGCCCCAAATCCTTCATTTTAAACTTATGTGCAAGTTGATACTTTAGATCTGAAATCTCCTTAGGGTCATCCCCGGTGACTATGATATCATCCACATAGATTATCAAAATTGTCACTTTTCCCATAGCATGCTTAAATAAAAGCATGTGATCTTCATTACTTTGGTGGTAATTCCTTTTAAGAATAGTTTTTTTCTAAATTGATCAAACCAAGCTCATGGAGATTGTCCATACATGGATCGATGCAAGCGAAGAACCTTGCTAATAGTCTGGCTAGTTTCAAATCCCAGTGAAATTTGCATGTAGACCTCTTTATGCAAATCACTATGAAGAAATACGTTTTTCACATCCATTTGATAAATGTCCCAATCTAAGTTGACTGCACATACCAAAAGTGTTCTCATAAAATTCATCTTAGCTACCGGTGCAAAGGTCTCCTCATAATCAATCCCATAAATTTAAGTGTACCCTCTTATCACAAGACGAGCCTTATATCTATCCACCTTGCCTTCTAGGGTATTTTAATTGTAAAAACCCACTTACATCCTACATGTTGCTTACCTAGTGGTAGATCTATAAGCTCTTAAGTTTGGTTCTTCTCTAAAGCTCTCATCTCTTCAAGCATTGCTTCCTTCCATCTTAGATCTTCTTTAGCTGATTTCTAGTTACTTGGTATAGGCATTAAATCAAGGTAAGTAATAAAACAAAACTCACCACATCATGCTTATATCTAATATATTTTTTAAAATATGCTGGAATATCAGATGGTCTACTAGGTTTTTCAAGGGCAATAGGTAAGTTATCCACTAGAGGAGTTTAGATAGAAGATTGTCATCTTGCCCTGAAAGTGCTAGATGGAGCTACATGACTATAAGGACATGTGACGTTACCTACATGTGGACATCTACATTATATGAAGAAGGTGATAATGGAATACCCATCAAATCTCGCATGTCTTCATGTGATTTATCATTATCATTACGACTACAAATATTATCTGTTTCCCCCCATGACTTGAGAGAGATAGAGTAGAAACGCACGTGTAATCTACAGTTTTCTCAAATTGACAATGGATTAGGACCTACCAAGGCAGTCTAGCATGAATCTTAGAGCATTTCATGTAAGGTTGTGACTGATTTTTCGTTAGAGTATAGTGTTTCACACTATAGAATCTAGATACAAGTGGTATATAACTATGGGGATGCTTTGTGTAAGCAAGTTAGAAGCATACTACTTAATACCGCTCGGTTTTTTATATTTATTATTATGACTATTCGTTTTTTTAAAAATATATATAATAATTATTTATTTTATTATGACTTATTTTTATTTTTATTGTTAAAGAGACTTTAAGTATGACATATATATATCTATTTTATATTTATATAATTTTTTTAAATAATATAAATGATTAAAGGTATATATAAAAGTTAATCATATCAACCTAACTCTTGACGTGTATCCGACGGTGAAACGATAGTGAGTCGGTGCAATAGAAAAGACGGGGTTCCAATCAGATGAGGCTATCTATTCAGCTTCAGCATCACATCCACAGGACACGCAGACACAGCAGAGGAACATGGACACAACAACCAGCTGACCAATCAAAGTTCAGTTTACCACATGTCAGGTCAAGTCGTCAAAGTAAAACATGGTTTGCGAGGATCTTCTAAGGAGTGCAGCTCTGCAGCGACGTTTGCAGTCGAAGCAATCGCACATGGGCTGCAGCTCTATGCTTTGCACAAGTTCTGACACTTGACTGTATCAGCAATGAGCTACTCGTAATCTACATCCTCGAAGGAACCAAGAAACTCCATGATATGGTCAAGATGATCACGCCCCTCACTTGATATGGTCATGGTTATATTAATCTTTTTATCTAATTATTCTCTGTAATTCTTAACCTTATTTTTCCCATGACAAGGATGCTCTGAACTCTCTGTAATTCTTGCTGGATGAAAACTGAAAAGAAGGGCAATGAACTCACGTCAAACGAAAGATTTACCACAGCAATAACACAATCATCCTCAGTGAAAATAAGATGGCAAAAAGGTAATACCGCACGAGGACACTGTATACGACGTGGCCTCTTGTTGTTTCAAAGGTGGCATTGGCTGGTCCACGTGGACCTTACCATACAAGCAAATCAAGCCTCTCTGTAAAGCTGCCAAAAAAAAAACCATTCTCCTACATACCTGCATGCTCAATGTGTGCCCCCGACCAAAAAGCCCAAATCATTATACTAGCATTAAAAAAATAAAATAAAAATACTTGTTTTAAAAAATTATAAAATACATTCACAAATCCAAACCCGAGAGTAAAAAAAAACAAGAAAAGCAACAAATAAAGAAAGAAAGAAGCATTGAGACAATGCATTACACATCCTTTCAGTCTCTCAGACACTACATGCTGGAGTGGAACCAAAAAATAGAGAGAAAAAACCTACCAAAATTTCTCACCAAATAGAGCAGTACTAGTACACGTTATTTTTTTATTTTAACCATTAAAAAAATATTTTATAAATAGATTGTAAAAAATTTATTATAGACTTTTTCATAATTGACGTCAAGATCCTCCAAAGACGTTAGCACCCATACACTTCACCATGACAGCTAATATGAGAGCATCGGCATTGTTGCTATCGGACTTTGGTATCAATTCACCTAGTGCCGAAAAATAGAATATTTTTAGATAAGTTTTATTAAGGGTATGTTTGTAAAATAAGTTTTTAAAAATATAAAAAATCCAGAGTACTAGTAACTTGCACACCACAACCGATCCGCCACTGACGATCCGGCCCCACCATGTCCCGTGACGCCCGCCTCCGCAGCCACCGATACGTAAGGTTGCCGCACGAGCGAAAAGGCCGCACCAACGGTCGCAGATTGGCCTCGCCTCCGCTCGCTCACCGCCTCGTCTCGTCCTCCTCTCGCCTGGTCCCCCAACTCCAACCAAATCCTTCACACCACCATCCCACCCCAATAGTTCGCCATTAGCCCATTACGCTGACGCCAGGAGGAGCGCGCCACGCGCGGGACGACGACATGGGCGCCGCTGACAACGCCGTACGGTTCTTGGCTGCAGCCTGGAGAGCTCGTTTCTTTGACTCTTGCTCAGGGGTTGTTGGCTGATGTGATGTGTCCGTGCGATGTCTGCAGGGGCCGCGGCAGGATGTGCCGGAGAGGGGCAAAGGAGGAGGGAGGGCGCCGGAGGCGAAGGAGAGGGAGGTGAAGGTGGTCGTGATGGACGAGCCGCCGGGGGCGCCGGTGGCGAGGCTGCAGGCGCAGCGGCCGCTGGCGCCGCTGCAGGTCACCACGCAGGCGCCGCCGCCGCCCATCCACGTGGCCTCCGGCGGCGTGGAGCCGCCGCCACGGGTGGCGACCTTCCAGCCCGTCATGCAGACCCCACCACAGGTACTAAAAAATGCCCAATTTCTGATTTTTTTTTGAATTTAAAATTCAGTGGTATTTGAATTTTCTTGATTTAAATAGTGAGATTGGCTGAGTCTTTTTTGGGCATGTGGGGGTGTGTGGAGTGAGATCGACTGTATGCATCTCGCAACTGGTTGGTAGAGACATGTCAATAATTTTGTTTGCTTGAATCAAGCAACTCATTTGTATAGTCCCATCCCCCTCCACTTGACATTTTGGAATAAAAATCCTGCGATAATGTGGCAACTTTTGTTGCAACGACAATGGCAAGAATGGATTTTTAACTAGTTCCAAGAAACAGTTTTTAGAGGATACCGACAGCTGAGTTTAATCTCGTATAGAATTGGTGACTGCTAGTATACTAATTTACTTGGAAAAGAATTGATTGGATTTTGGAGATATTTTGTGATATACCTCATATCTGAGTAAAAGAAAATGGAGGTCTTTTGCAAGTTGAAATGCTTCAATCAATCATGCAGATTAGCTATGTTTGCACTCTGCAACAACCGAACAAATCAGCAACGCGTGCAGTTCTGTGCGAGCTCAAAGTTGCTCAACCTTTCGGCGACAGAAAAAAGGGAGAAGAGCGGTGGTATTGTTTGACACGATTTCTTAATCAATGTAGCCTAACGTATTAGCTTTGATTCATTAGTAGATGACTCATGTGTAACTTAAGCTCTAATACCTCCCTAATAGAATACCTCTAGAATAGAGTAATGCACCAATGCTTGGAATCGAATCTCCAGATCACCGTACAAGTTGATTTTCATGGCAATATTCCATAGGTGCCTAACCTATTGCCCGTTAGATTAAGTAGTAAATTAAGGTTCAGATTGCAGGACATGTGCCAATTTGGTTGCTAATGTCCTATACTAATCCAATTTGGTTGGTAATTGGGTAAATTAATCAACTTTTTTTTTTTGTGTTGCAGGTGGCATTCGCGTCGCTCAATTCGCGCTTGTACACCAATGGCATCACGCTGTGCGTGTTCCTGGTTCACCTCGCCGCGGCCACGTTCGCCGTCGGGTTCTTCGTGTTCAGGGCCGTCAAGGACATCGTGCAGCACCCGCAGTCCCGCAGCGCGCGGCACGAGCAGAGCCTGCTGCGAGATTGGCTGCCTCCGGTGGAGGGCGCGGTGGCGCTCAGCATCGTGCTGGCGTTCGCCTGGCAGAAGGCGGTGCGGGCGTGGCCGCGCGCCATGGTGCGCGTCATCCTGTGGTCCAGCTTCGGCATCACGCTAGCGGTGGGCGCGCTGCTGATGTGCTTCTCCATGCTGGCCACCGTCGGGCTCGGCGTTGCGATGGTGATGTTCTCCATCGGGACGGGGCTGTACGCGTGCTGGGTGACGCGCCGCGTCGGGTTCACGGCTCGCGTGTTCGAGCGCGCGGTGCAGCCGGTGGACAAGTTTCGGGGGCTGAACGGGCCGGCCTACCTGATGGTCGCCGCCGGGTTCGTGTGGGTCTCGGTGTGGTGCGTGGCGGTGATCGGCGCGGCGAACTACCGGTTCCCGGGGCTGACCATCCTGGGGCTGGTGCTCAGCCTGATGTGGACGGCGGAGGTGATGCGGAACGTGGCGAACCTGACGGCGAGCAGGGTGATCGCGCTCTACTACCTCCGCGGCATGCAGTCGAGCGTGCAGTTCAGCTTCCAGCGCGCGCTCTCCTACAACCTCGGCAGCGCGTGCCTCGGCTCGCTCTTCGTCCCCACCATCGAGGCGCTCCGCATCCTCGCGCGCGGCCTCAACCTCCTCGAGGGCGAGGACGAGTTCATGTTCTCCTGCGCCCACTGCTGCCTCCACGTCATGAACGCCATCTTCGAGTTCGGCAACAGCTGGGCCTTCGTCCATGTTAGTCTCGAATCTTTGATGCGTTTTCTTCCAGACATCAGTAGCTGCGAGGTTAAGCTTGTGGTAAAAATGGCCGACGCGTGCTGTTGTTTGCAGATCGCGGCGTACGGGAGGGGGTTCGTGCAGGCGTCGCGGAGCACGTGGGAGCAGTTCGAGCGGCTGCAGGGGATGCCGGCGCTGGTGGACTCGGACATCACCAGCTCCGTCTGCTTCCTCACCGGCGTCACCAGCGGCGCGCTCTGCGTCGCGCTCGCCGGCTCGTGGACGTTCGCCACGCACAGGCACTACACCGCCACCGTCTCGCTGCTCGCTTTCTTCGTCGGATACCTCATGGTTCGCGGCCACCTCCATTTCTCCAACCCAAAAGGCAACCGATTTTCCGTTGCGCTAACGAAAGTTTGCGTGCTCTCGTGTTGCAGACGCGGATCGGCATGGCGCTGCCTCAGGCGTGCGTGGGATGCTACTACGTGTGCTTCGCCGAGAACCCCGGGTCGCGGCTGTTCGACCCCACGATACCGGAGCGGCTGCGCAAGATGGAGGAAGGTCGCGACCCGCTCGTGCCGACGCCGCGCTTCCCGCACCAGCCCGCCTGATCGACACGTCCACTGTGCTTGATCGTGGTACAAAGCTCACTGAGCCCCAAGAAAAGAATCGGAGGTTCTTGCAAGAACACATGAGAACGAGCTAGATAGTGTGGTGATCTCATCATGCCGCCTGTGCGATCTTAGCTGACCCGTCGTTGCGTCAATGGAAGGCAACTCGAGATGGAATCCGTGAAATCCTTGAGCATTCAGCAAGTTCAGGCAAGCAAGCCAGCAGAGAATTTGGACCCCTGTCGTTAGATCCCCCCCCCATTTTTTGACACATCCGATATTTCAGTTATGTAAACAGATTGTTCATTACATCTATAGGAAATTCTTGTGAATATTATCCAACTTTTATCTTTTTAGTGTGTGAAGGTCATCTTGATATCTGAGGCTACTACCATGATGTCATTAACCGGACCTTACAGTTGAAGGACACAGAGTATCAGAGCAGGCGTGTAGGTGGACCAGACTGTTCTGGTGGGGGCATCAACACCTTTGCATAGGTTGGTTCATCACGCAATAATAGAGGGTAGATAATGAAAAAAGAAAGTCACGTCTGCATTCTACAAGGTTTTGTTTTGTTGGGTTTGAGTGCGGGTGTAATGCGGCACAGGAGAAGAAAGATGAACCACTACCAGACTTGGCTGAACAAGGCGCATAAACTACGAATGCTGATTATGGCATTTCATTTGATGGAGTTAGTGCACATCGAATTGAATGTACATGGAATATTCGAGAGAAACGGGAACCTTTTCTTGGCCCCCGTGACGCACGAGACCGTTCTGTCCCGTGCACAAACGCACGCACGCGCTGCGCCACCATATCTACCTCCTCCCCGGCAAGATGACGTTGCTAGCTCTTGGCGTATTTGCCAACTTTGATTGTGTCCCGAGTCATTTTCCAGTGGCTGCTGATGGAGACGTTTCGTCCGAGTTACCCTACACTACACCACCGTTTTCTTCTTTTGCTAGATGACACAGCATCTCAATCGTTTTCTTTTCCGGATCGCTTGTACATGAGTATTTGGTTTGGCATGCACTTGTGCGCCTGTCATCCTCCTCTGTCCACGCTCCGGGCGTCCAACAGCTGAGCAGTTTTTGTTAAAAATCTTTCGTATGATTTCTCTTAAATTTGATTTTTTTAATCTGATATACGTCAAGATTTATACTTAGTCGTTAGATAAGTGCTGAGATTCATACTTAGCTAGCTAGATGCTAGTTAGATGGAAAAAACTACAACTCTTGCAAGTTAATTTTATAATTATATATCAGTTACATTATAATTATTTATTTGTATAATTTTAGAAAAAAATCTATTGATATATATATAAGTAGTCACAGAGCCAAGGCGTCGTGTGGGTTGTGAGGTGAGGAGGGCTTGGTTGATAGGCCATGGTCCTGTTGTTGGGCTAGGATGTGCTGGATCGAGACTTTGATTGTTTTCGCTGGAGCACCAATACTTATTATTTGGCTCCATCCGACATGATAGCTTCTTCCATCGCCGGCTATGCTTGTCCTCTCCGGCTACGGACTATGGCCCGACTGAGATAAAGACAAGTTATGGTATCAATAACCCTTAACTATCGTCCAAAACAACCTAGCCAAACCGTTCGCTAATTTGATTCGAGTTGAGACACTCACGACTAGATAAGTGAGGAGGAGGTCATCTTAGACAAATGTACCCTGTTTAATTTGCCCTCTGCTATGATAAAAATGTTGCTTTGCTTTTGGATGACATGGGTGAACAAGCATTAGGTTTTTTAAAGACATTATTCTAGAGTAGATTTTTAGGATTTTGTGTTCTTTTGGTTATTAAGTGAGTGGGTTGTTGCAAGACAATATGACATATTCATGCTTGTCTCAAGGTTTTTTCTTCTCTTTTGGGTTGTTTTTTTAAGCCAAAGAGGGTCTTCCTCTCCCCCGTTTCTTTTACTAGAAATGCAAATGGTTTCTTACATCAGTCTGCTATGAACAGCAAAATCCTCTTGTAACCGTGCTGGTGCCATCCCACCAGTTAGTTACAACAGGCATAAAAGACATATTAGCTAGTCTAGACATCTAGTCTATTACATCTCCATCAAAAGAATGCAAGTTTAAACTGAACATCAGTCAAAACAGATAGAAATGTTTACTTTCGCTTTCCTTGTCATAGAGGCACCGCCATCTTTATCTTCTTTCTCCTTTCCCTTGAATTCATTGCAGTCTCGCAGGACCTAGTCGCTATCCATACCTCGATTGGAACACTTCATCTGCCACCCGCCTTAGGAGCCGTGTGCCCCGCTGTAGCTTTCTTTGCTCTTCCTCCGTTTTCTGCAGAATTGACCATGAAGAGATCCACGCGCAGATTGTATGTATTAGTTGAGTTGGATCAGCAGGGTAATGATTGTTAAACAAGCAGCATTTTTAGCTTTCTATATTGTCCATATGACAGCCATCATTCCCACCATCACCAGTATTTTTGTGTTCTTATCAAAATTTATGGGCCAACAGCCCCCAAAGAAATGATTCATATTGTTGGCAGGTTTCAAACCAAATGCACATTGTATAAGATTCCAAATGAATCTAGCCATTGTACATTTCAAAAAGAGATGATCCACTGTTTCATCATGATTACAGAATTGACATTTCTTCTCGCCTCCTTTCGATCCCCTTTTTAACAAGTTATCCATTGTTAGAATATTATTTTTCAACACCAACCATGTGAAGATTTTTATTTTTCCTGGTACTTTGAATTTCCAGATCCTTTTAAAAGGAAATATTTGGTGCATTTGCAGTGATCTGTAGAAGGATTTGACTGTAAAGTAACCATTTTTAGTTAATTTCTAGACAAGTTTATCTTCTTGGTCATTCGGGCCAATTGCCTGAACTTTTTCTTTTAATTCTTTCTATTTTTTAACTTGCCTCCCATAATAGTTCTTCTGAACCTGATCCAGTCCCATTCTTCCTGAAACACTTTAGCCAGTGTGACAAATTTCATGAAAGTTATATTATAGAGAGATCTACTCTATATCTAATATACTGATGAATTTATCAATTTTTCTAAAATATATTATTAGGCTGAACTTTCTTTAAAAAATACCTAAATACTGATAGGCATAAAAGTTTAACAATTGATATATCTCATTAGAAGTTTAAAAAAATATGAAATTTTTTTATAGCCTACTTACACAATATGAAAGTTTATGTATCAGTTTCAAGGTATTTTTGTATTTTTATTTTTTAAAAAGTTATTTTTGTGTGGTATATGAGAGAGAAATTGCTTACACTAAAGATAATAGCAAAAAATTGTGTAGCATATGAAAAAAAATTGTGTATCATTAGAATTAAAATGTATTCTATGTAGCATATACTGAATAAATTATATTTTAGAGAAAAAAGAAATAAAAATCTTGAAACTGATATGCAAACTTTCACATTGTGTAAGAAGGCTAAAAAATCATAATTTTTTTGAAACTTCCAATGGAATAAATCAATTATTAACATTGTATGTCCATAAGGGTATTTTAGATATTTTTTTTAAAAAGGCCCAGACCAATATTATTTTGTAGAATAATTGATGAACACACTAGTAACAAAGGGGAAAAATTAGTGGTAAATCGTTAAACTAGGACAAACAGTAGATTGTCTCTATATTATAAATATACGGGAATTGATATGTTAAAGGTCTGCCCCCTAGCCAACTATCCTCCTAAAACAGGGTGTTTTTTTTCCATTCCCAACTTACTTATCACAGAATATGTAGAAGGTTTCTTTCACCTCCTTCAATCCTGCCCAAAAGTATGAATCTCATATTATGTGTTTCTTAAGGAGATAAATTCTACTGTTAGATATTTGGCCTTCAAGAGTTCTTGTCATATGCCTTTCTCATTTTCTAGTTTCGATAACGATTAATCTAGAAGAGCCATGTTCATCAACTTCAAATCTAACACCCTTAATCCCCCTTGATCCTTTGGTCTACAGATTATAGGCCATCGAACCAAGTGGTATTTTCTTATCACTTGATCTTCCTGCCAAAGGAATCTGGACCTCAAATGATCCAACCTTTTCTCCACATCTTTTGGTAGGATGTAAAACGATAGCATATATAATGGTATACTACTAAGGCTAGAGTTGATCAGAGTCAACCTTTATGTGATATATAGCAGTTTACCTTGCCAACACCCTAACCTATGTTCCAATTTATTTTCTACTTGCTTCCACTCCTTATTTGGGATTCATTTTTTTATCAATGGGAATTCCTAAATATCTCATGGGCAAAGCACAGATCTGACATGTGAAAATTTGACTATACTCCTGCTTCTCTTGTGCCTCACCAAAACAGTAAATTTCACTCTTGTTAAAGTTTAGTTTTAACCCAGACATTTGATCAAACATACACAATATAATTTTGAGATTCTTTGCATTTCCCAAGTTGTCTTGTAAAAAAAATAGTGTCATGCATACTGTAAGATTGATATTCCATTTTCTAAGAATTCTCGGCCTAGCCCACTAACGTCACCTTGCTGTTCTGCTCTTTGAATTAAAAGAGCTAGAGCATCAACTGCCATATCAAACAATAGTGGGACAAAGGATCCCCTTGCCTTATCCCTTAGCTAACTATTTGGTCATTGACTTTAATAGCCACTTTTCTTCCCGTCATTACTTTCACAATCCAAGCACACCATTTATTTGGAAACCCTTTTGCCTGCATCATTTGATATCCAAATAGCCATTTGATTTTGTCATAGGCCTTCTCAAAGTCAACCTTAAAAAGTACTCTAGATTTTCTTCCTTGATGTAGTGTATTAAGTATTTCATGCAGAATGACAACTCCCTCCATTATGTATCTATCTTTTAAGAAGGTTGTTTGAGTTTTTTCAATCAGGTATCCTATCACCTTTGTTAGTCTATTCATCAAGACTTTGGTGATGATCTTAAAACTCACATTTAATAGGCAAATGGGCCTAAATTTTTGTATTTAGATTGCATCTTTACATTTAGATATTAGAGATATAACTCCATAGTTTAGTCTTTCAGTTTTTCATTTGACTAGTTGAAAATCTTTTAACATATCCTTAATATCTTGTATCACTAAGTTCTAGAAGGCCTTGTAAAACTCCACTGGCATTCCATCAGGGCAAGATGCTTTGTTATTTTTCATTTCGAACACAACTGTTTTGAGTTCTTCCCAAGTAAAAGGTTTAGTCAGTTCTTCCTTATCCTTTTCTTTTAGTTGTGTGATGCTAGTCAGATTTACCTAGATGTTTTTTTTCCTCAGGGTGTTCAAACAGTTTTTTTAAAGTTAGTTATTTATTGTAATAAATTATCTTGTCCAACAATCACCCTTCTTCTTGACTTAAAAAGAGTGAATCATATTTTTCCTTTTTCTCCATTTGCTTTTATATGGTAATATTTAGTATTACTGTAGAAGTGTGTACAGTGACTAAGACCCTGAGAGTATATAAGAGGGGTTGGGTATATATATACAACCTAGGCCAGTGGTCTATTTAACACCCCCACAGTCGCAACGAGAGGGGAACGGACGCAGAGACTGGACCGAAAACTAGTGAACAAAGGCGTGGACAGGCCTTTGATCATTATATCGACAAATTGATGTGCCGATGGTACATGGAGCACCCGAACTTGTCCTAATGCGACCTTAGCACGGACAAAATGGATATTGATCTCGATGTGTTTGGTGCGTCGATGATGGACCGGGTTGGCGGTCATGTAGACGGCACTAACATTGTCGCAGTAGACGACGGTCGCGGTGGAGAGGGGTGCACGGAGCTCCTGGAGAAGCTAGCGAAGCTAGCAGCACTCGGCGACGGCGTGGGCGACGGCGCGGTACTCGGCTTCGGCGCTGGACCGGGACACTGTAGTCTGGTGTTTTGAGGACTAAGAGACGAGAGTATCACCGAGGTAGATGCAGTAGTCGGACGTAGAGCGTCGAGAGTCGGGGCAGCCTTCTCAGTCCGCGTCGGAGTACGCGGTGAGGGAGTCGATGCGGCTAGAGCTGAGATGCAGCCCGCTGGAGAGGGTGCCCTTCACGTAGCATAGGATTCGCTTGAGCAGCGCGAGGTGAGGTTCGCGTGGAGCGTGCATGAAAAGGCACACTTGCTAGACAGCGTACGTGAGGTTAGACCAGGTGAGGGTGAGGTATTGGAGAGCCCCGGTAAGACTCCGATAGTGAGAGGGATCGGCAACGAGTGCGCTATCGGCAGTGGAGAGTTTGGCTCGAGTGTCGACCGGGGTGGCCGTGGGGTGACAATCGGCCATGCCCGCATGCTGGAGGAGGTCGATGGTGTACTGGCGTTGGAAAAGAAAGAGCCCGTGGGAGGAACGGGTTACGGAGATGCCAAGGAAATGGTGGAGAGGACCAAGATCGGTCATGGCGAACTTAGAGTGGAGTCAGGCCATGATCTGATCGAGGAGAGATGTCGAAGACGCTGTAAGGACAATGTCATCGACATATAGAAGTAGATAGGCAGTGGCGGAGCCGATATGGAAAGTGAACAGGGAACTATCGGACGCAGAGGCCACGAAGCCGATGTGCCGAAGATAGGTAGCAAAGCGCTGGTACCAGGCACGAGGGGCTTGTTTGAGGCCGTAGAGAGAACGTTGAAGAAGACAAACGTCGTCGGGATGAGAAGGGTCGATGAAGCCTGGGGGCTGCTGGCAGTAGACCGTTTTCGTCAGGTGGCCGTGAAGAAAAGCGTTCTTCACGTCTAGCTGATGGATCGGCCAGGAGCGATAGGCAGCCAAGGTGAGGACGACTCGGATAGTGGCGGATTTGACAACGGGATTGAAGGTCTCGTCGTAGTCAACGCCGGGTCGTTGGGAGAAACCCCGGACTACCCAGCGAGCCTTGTGACGGGCAAGGGAGACATCGGCGTGAAATTTATGTTTGAAAATCCACTTACCGGTCATAATATTGGCGCCGGGTGATCGGGGAACGAGATGCCAGGTCTCGTTATCCATTAGGGCCTTGTACTCGTTGGCCATGGCCGTGCGACACTGAGGGTCGACCAAGGCTGAGCGAGAAGTCACCGGGATGAGCGAGATAGAGTTGTGGATAGCGGAGAGACCGTAGCGCTGAGTGGGGCGGAGAGACCTGGTCTGGGAGCGGATGACCATGTGAGAGGTGGAGGGAACTGGAGCCGATGGGGGTACGGGAGTAATGGGAAGAACTAGTCGGGTGTAGGCGTCATCGGCTCCGAGTCGACGACTGTAGACAAGAGGAAAAGGAGGAATTAGATCGGCCTGAGCCAATGAGGTTGGGTGGGCTGAGTATTTCGATCGGTCCGATAGAGATGGATCAGTCGATAGGGTGGGGGTAGCCGATGGAAACTGAGGAGCCGATGGAAGTGGGGTGTCCGATGGAGAGGGAACGGTATCGGCTGAAGGATAAATAGGATTGGTATCGGCCGATGGAGGTGGGTCCGATGGGGGTTCGATGGTGGGGACATCGGATCGAGTAGTGGTGGGATATATGATGGGTAAATCCTTAGCAGCGGCCAATGAGGGGGCCGATGGAGAGAATAGTGGAGGAGACTTGGTCGGCACGGTGTTGGTGAGGAGGAAGTCGAGATCACTAGAGGAGGATCTCGGATGAAGTAGATCGAAGGAAAAACATGTCTCATCAAAAATGACGTGACGAGAGACGATGACCCGTCGGGTGGAAAAGTCGAGACATCGGTATCCCTTGTGAGAGGTGGGATAGCCGAGGAGAATATAGGCGGTGGAGCGGGGAGCAAGTTTGTGGGAAGCTGTGGCGGTGAGGTTTGGGTAGCAGAGGCACCCGAAAACGCGAAGGTGGGAGTAGTCAGGCGCCGTGCGGTACAGAAGGGCATAGAGAACGTTGTTTTAAACGGAGGAGCATGGGGGCCGATTGAGAAGATACGTCGTAGTAGCCAGAGCTTCTACCCAATAAGTGGCAGGTAAATGGGCGTGAAGCAGCATGGTGCGACTGATGTTGTTGAGGGTGCGAAGGAGGCACTTGGCTTTGCCGTTTTGAGGAGAAGTGTAGGGGCAGGAGAGTTGGAGATGGATGCCCTAAGAGGTGAGGAAGGTTGTAATGATACGGTTAACGAATTCCGTACCGTTATTGGCTTGTAGAGCCTTGATAGGGAGGTTGAACTGAGTGGACACGTACGTGACGAAGTGAGTGAGGTGAGAGGCGACCTCGGATTTGTTGATGAGCGGAAAGGTCCAGCAATAGTGTGTGTAATCGTCAAGTATAGCGAGGTAATACTGATTAGCGGAGACACTTTTAACTGGAGACGTCCATACATCATAATGTATAAGTTCAAATGGACGCAAGATACAAGAGAGAGAACTAGGAAAGGGCAGACGCACATGTTTGCCAAGTTGACACGAGTGGCAAACTGTGGAGCTGCTGTGGGTACATCAGATGGAGGCGATGCGACGGAGGGTGGCGGTAGCATCGGGGCCACGGTGGCCGAGGCGAAGGTGCCAAAGGTTGGTAGAGAGGGCGACGCTGGCGTGTGGAGTGGACGGCGCAGGGGGAATAGTGTAGAGGTCTCTTCCACTATTGTAGTGAAGGATCTGTCGCCAGGTTGGGATATCCTTCACAGAGAAACCAGACGCGTCAAATTCGATAGAGCAGTTGTTGTCTCTTGTGAATTGGCGAACAGATATAAGATTGTGAATAAGAGAAGGTATAAGAAGAACATTGCGTAGGGGGAGGTTAGCGATGGATGTAGATAGAGAGGAGTCACCTCAGCATTGGACAGGAAGAGAGTGACCATTGCTGATGGTGACAAAGGGGAGGAAGAGGGGTGACAAGAGCGAAGTATACCGACCGATGACGCCATGTGTGAAGACGCCCTAGAGTCCAGCACCCAAGGGTGCTGTGGTTGGAGCATCATCTGGTTGAGGGCAGTAATGAGGTCAGCCTGGTTCTAGGAGGGAACCGACTGGGTGGGTGGGGTCGGTAGCATCGACTGAGGCGGCAGAACAGGAGCCGATGCCAGGTGAGCCTGGGGATGGGCACCGAGAACCCCGGATTGCCAGCCGATGGACCCGTGGGACCGGCAGGTTGGGCAAGGACCGAGGTAGGTCGTGATTGCATCGGACCCTGCCAGGTCCTGCCTTTGCCTTTGCCCTTGCCTTTCTCGGTGCGGGCTGTGTTGCCATGGCTGGAGCCATGGCCACCAGAGCCGCGGGAGGAAGGGGCAGTGCAGGAAGCTCGGCAGCCATTATCGGCTGCGGCAAGAAGAGCGGTGTGGGCCACAGTCTTCTCATCGTTGGCCAGACGGAGTTTTTTAAGAACTAGCATGCCATGGGCCCGAGCGAACGATGAAAGAGGTGTGGTGTTGGTGATGTTATCGGCGGTGTTTGAGAAGCGGGGATTGAGGCCTCGCAGAAAGGTGAGGACGAGTTGAGAGTCAGCCACAGGGTGGCCGATGTCCCGGAGAGCAGCAGCCTTGACCTTAAGGCGCTGATAGTACGAGGAGACAAACGAGTCTCCTTGTACCATGGAGTGAAACTCGTTGAGAAGGAAGATGGCGCGAGGCTACTTGTTGGCGAGAAAGATCCGTTCGATAGCTACCTAGAGATCCCGGGCAGTAGGGTTGATATCGTCAATGGCGAGGTCGAGGACAGAGTCATCGACCGAATCAAGCAGCCAGCTGCGCATGCAGCACTTGGCGATGTCCCACTGAGAATCATCGGGGCGAGATGGAGCGGAGCCATCAATATGGAACCGGAGGCCGAATTTTTCACAGAGAGATTTGAAGAAGAAAAACCACTTGGAATAATTGGCGTTAAGGTAGGAACGTGAGATTTCACGTTCACAGCAGTGTAAGGAGGGGAGTAGATCGGCGAGGTGGTGCCTAAGGTGTGGTCTGAGGCACCGAGGGCCGGAGTAGACTCGGTGACTAGGAGGGTGCCGGAGCTGAGGGCGGATTCGGTGGCCATGACGGGAGAATGAGAGCAAATAGCTGATGGGAGAAAGAAGCCGATGGGAGGGAGAAGCCGATGAGAGGACGGATCGGCCGATCAAGGATGTGAGAAGCCGATGGGGAGTGGGCCGGCCAGCCGATGAAGAGTGGTTGGCCGATGGGGAGTAGGCAGCGGAGTAGGTGAGGAAAAGGTGGTGGCAAAGTGGGTCAGAGAGTAGTTGGGTCACGGACATGCGATGATTCACATCCGTGAAGAGAAGATTCACGTCCGTGGATTCGTGGAGGCCAAGGAGTGGCCGGACGCGAAGAGAATATGTTCGCGTCTGGGAGGCAGGGACTCGTGTCCGCAGACACGTAGACACGTTTGACTGGCTCGGACGTCAGGGAAGAAAGTTTGCGTCCGAGAGCCGTTGAGCGTGTCGGAAAAGGCGAGAACCGAGGGAGGGTTCCAGCCGATGGAGGGCTGGACAAGTCTAGCCGATGGGAGGGCGGACGAGTTTAGCCGATGGAGACGACGAGCGCAGAGGTGCGTCGGTGTCAGAGAAGGAGAGATGCACGAAACAAGAAGAGAAACGGAGATGGGTGTGAGGCGAGACGAGGAGGCGGATCGAGACCGTCGCCTGGTCGCGCGGAGGTGGGACGGAGAAAATTGGATTACTACGGGAGAGACAGAAAGAAGAAGAAATGGGGGCGAGAGAGCGAGGAGAGTGCTGAGAGGAGAGTACGGGGAAGAGGGTCGACGACGGGAAGAAGACGTCGACGATGAGAAAGAAAGAGTCGGCTCGCCGGAGGGAGAAGCTAGTGTGCCAGGGATGTCTAGACTCGCTCTGATACCATGTAGAAGTATATACAGTGACTAAGATCCTGAGAGTATAAAGGGGGGTCGGATCTATATACATGCAACTCTGCCTAGTGGTATGTCTAACAATTATTATCGCCTTTCAATAGCTCTTTTTCTTTACTTCTTTGGAACCATTAAATCTGTTCTTCCCTTATTGTGAATTTTAATTGTTCATTCCATTCTTTCACACCATTTGTCAATAGTATCATTTTTCCCCAGAATTTCTTGTTTTCTTCTTTTATATTCTCCATCCCAATTTTATTCCATCCTTTCAATTTTATTCTCTGTTTTCTTATTTTATTCTGCCATCTATCCAGAGAGGTGCCCCCTTCTATTTCTGTCATTCAAGTGTGTTCTATTATTTCTTTCAGATCTTCTCTTAGGAACCAAATCAGTTCAAATTTAAAATAATTGTTTGACATGAGCCCTCCTCCGGTATCCACCACCAAGGGTGTATGATCTGACATGGCTCTTTCCAGGCATTTTGCATATGTTAGGGGATATTGGGCTTCCCATTCATTACTGGATAAGATCCTATCTAACTTCTCAAAAGTGGGGTTTTTTTGGGCATTACACCAAGTGAATTGTCTTGCCCAAGACTTAACTCGCTCTGGTTAACTTGTTCTAGGATGACATTGAAAAGGAAGCTCCATTTATTATATCCTCTTGTTTTTTTTTCATTTTTTCTCCTGATTATATTGAAATCTCCCCCATTAAAATAGGGTCAATTTGTGCATAATTTACACGTGCCAACTCACTCAACAAGTCATTTTTTTCTCCTCTTGTACAGCCCCATGTACCACTATCAAATTCCATTTGAAGTTGTCCTTTTTTGTCTATACTTTAACTCTTATCAAATAATCCCCATGTTCTGTTTCCAAAATTTGGAAACTATCCTCGTTTATACCCACTAAGATCCCCCCGATTTTCCTCTGACTGGGTTCCATATCGAGTTAAACTATCAGGCCCCTCCTAGATCAGCAAGAAATTGAACACTAAAGTCATGCTTTATTGTTTCCCGTGGCCCCCAGAACTCTATTTTCCCATTTCTTAGGATTCATTGTTTTTTTTGGTTGGTTTTAGGGTGCCCTTTCTTCTTCTTTTTTTTTTGGAGTGACCCTGTAAATTTCAAGGTTTCCTTTCTTCTTTTTTTTATTACCTCCAGGTGATTGGGATTGAATCTGTCTGAGAATTCTTTCAGCCAGTTGAAGATCCCCCCCTCCATCATTTGACAGTAATTCTTCAGCTAAGTCAATTAATTCAGGATCCAATTGTCCTGTTTTTGGTTTCACATTTTTGTTTAATGTTTCTTTCTTCTGTTCCTCTTATAAAATGCTTATTCTTGCCATTTTCAATTCTTTAATCAATTCACATTAGCATCTATAGCTTCAATAAAACAACCTAGTTTCACTCCAATCAAACTAGCAATCTGTGCAAGAAAAGAATTTGATTAATCAAGAATAGAAGGGAAGTAACTATCACCTTTGTTCAAGAAGGCATTTTGTGCCTCCTTTTGGTTGGTGGCCATCTTGAGTAATTTCTTCTCCTCCCTGTCTCTCAATCATTTACTCCTTTCTTCCTCCTCTTCTGTGTCTTCCTTCTCGATCTGTACCCCCAAAGCCTTGGCAAAATTGTCTATGAATTCTTCCTATGATTCTTCCAATTCTTCACTGCCCATTCGTTAAACCTTTTTCTTCCTATGATTTTTCCAATTCTTCACTGCCCATTAGTTAAACCTTTTTATTTTCTGCATCTGGCATGTCCTCCTCTTGACCATACAACACCTCTTTGTTTTCACTTGCTTCATCGTGATTTTGCTTCTCCTCAGCTTTTCCTTCATTGTCTCTCTTGCTCGGTTCCTCAGCAACTGTCTTCATTTCTGCATCTTTGTTTTGCTTCTTTTCTTCAGTAGTTTGATCTTCCTCTTGTATCTCCTCTACCAGCAGTCTATCTTGTAAATTTTGGTATTTCCTTGCTTCTTCCTCGTGAATTCCCTGTGCCACATCCAGATCACTTCTTGCTAGTGTATTTCCACTTGTGCAAGGTCTATCCAGTATATTCTTCTCCTTAGCATCCATATCTTCTCCCAGCTTCTATTTGTCTTTTTGCAAGCTTCTGCTTCCCTGAACTTATCCTATAACCTGTTGTAACTCCATCATCCTCCCTTCGTGACTTGTTCCGGTATACCAACCTCTTTCAACTATGTCCTCCAAATAATAGTGAGCTTCATATAGCAGTAGTTTTGGTTTTGTGAGCACAAATGACAGGGGTAATTGGTCAGGATTCAACATCCCTACTTTGATTCTCACAATGTCCTTAGCTCTCACAGTAGGCATATCTACCTCCAAAACAGGTCCCAAATTAGATCCCACCTCCACCATTGATGGCCTTCCAAATGTCCTCTCGAAATTAGGCTAGAAACCTGCCGAGATGAAAAGCGCTCCGTGGGCTGAGAACCTTCGCTTGATTTGGCCCTATCTCCATGGAGAAACTCATGATCCGTCGCCCAATCACCAACAATCATCGCAGGGGAGACGACGCGTGTCGCCGTCATGGCCACCAATCTTCTTTTATTATGCCATATATATATATATAATATATATATATATATATATCTTCTTTTTTGGGTTGTGTGCTTCCATATATACATAGGATGTAATTTCATTGTAAGAAATTCTTCCCATTGTCTTCAAAATAGATACGGGGAGGCTGCATGAGAAGGTCAAAAAAGAGCAGAGGTTGTTCACACCAATACCTTCAGGCTTAGTCATTCACTCGTTGGCCACGGACACGAGGGCAAGGCATGGGAGAAGATTTTGTTTGGAAGAGTATTCATTCTTTGAGAAACATGATGGAGTTTTTTAGATGAACACATAAATTGGAGAGGGAGAGAGTAGAGATGGATGTGGCGAAGAGGTAAATCGTACTTGTTACAAGCTTTTGGTAGAGTTGCTTATGTTTTGCTTTTAGAAAATTGCTCATTTCACATTACTATATACTCCCGTTTTATCACATAGTTTACTAGAATTACTTAAAATTCACAAAGTTTAAAACCAATTCATTCTTTTGCCACAATGAAGCGTGAAATTCCAAATCCGTTCCTATCTTTTATTGCCACACTGTATATTACTCCCTCCATGTGCAAATGTATGATGTATTGAACTAACCAACATAAAAAAAAGGGAGGGAGTACATCTTTGATACTAGTTCCAACTATTAATGTCTGCACTCTAGTTTTAGCAGTCAACTCGCGCACTCATGCTATGTTTTCATCATTGCGTTTTTTTATCGTTCATGATTTTCTCTACACATATTAGTAATTATTATAATCAATACTATTTTTTTTCATCCATGTTGCTTAATATCTTTTTTAAGAAAGTGGGGGAGAATTTTTTTTATAAAATTCTCTAAACTAAAATATTGTAGATATTATATAATGATATAGATATTCCTATAAATATCTAAGATTTTTATGAAAAAAATAGAGTGTCATTTGTTATGAATTTAACGATTCGCTAATTTGTGCATTTCATGCACTTATTAAAAATATTAAAATTTTAATCTTATGGTAAACACGAGATTGGTCCAGGCAGAAGGCGCGTGAGCATATTCATTAATAGAAATCTGATACGATGTGCCTAAACACGCGAAATACTAAGAGATGTACTTAGTTCCAGTGCAGATAGTTAAGTTCTTTGGCGTTTTCGGGTAAACTCAAGGTTCACGGATGTATTAACTAATTTAATCTCTAATTGACAAGGAAAATAAATAGAGTTAGATCATTAAACCAATTGGTCGATATGCCGATACGGACTCGTGCTATCAGCTGGATGTGTCGATAGAGTTGAGATAGTCATCGGCTATGACTTTGATGCACTCCTGCTATCGGCTTAGTTATCGATAGGGGTTGTAGCACTTATATATTGGCTAAAAAGCCAATGACGATATAGGCAAATAGTGAGAAATAAAATAAAAGATATATTGGCTATAGAGCAGATGACGCTCTGAATAAAATATACGATAAATAGTAAACAATAAAGTCTGGTTTTTCAAAGAGACGAGATCTAACGACCACCGATAACTATACCGTTAGAGCCAGCCTTAATAAATCGGACATAACTGAGACAGTATAAGGCTAACGCTAACGGCACTGAAACGATGAAAGGTAGATTAGTCATGCTGAAGGAAGGGATAGTTAAACCTATCGACTAGTTACGATATAAATAGGTAAACTCATTAGCTAGCTGAGCTGTTGGGAGAAATAAAACCTGCTAGATTACGATGCTAACTCTATTAAACACAATCTTGATAGATCAGACCTAACCAAGACAGTATAAGGCTGGATCTAACAGAACCAGATCGATCGCTAGCAGATTAATCATGGGCAATCCCTATATATTGGCTAAAAATATGATACGTTAGGTGTGAAGCTCAGTGTAATGGTAACTCATCAGTTGGCTACTCCGATAAAACATCATGTAAAGACCTAATGACTTAAGACTCACTTTACTATTAGTAGTCTAGAAGGCCAGACCTAACCGATATAACACAAGACTGATAACACTAAAAGGAGATCGATAAGTCGATAAATCCCACGCAAACGTGATGTGATATATCCGATTGGACTAAGAGGTCAGATTCAACCAATATAGTTTTAGACAGAGCGGATATACTAGGATAATGGTAGGAATTAGCTTTTTCTCGGGGATCGGACCTAACCGATGTAGCCCTGCGTTAAGAGTTAGAATCCAGTAGAAAAAATCTAGATAAACTAGGGTGATGATGCACCAAAATTATATTGATCTGTGGAGATGATTTATAAAGCTCATTGGGTCTATATTTATACCCTAGAGTTACACAAATCCCACATAAATATGAGATAAACTTTTCTAATGATAAAACAGAAGATAAAAATAAAACTAACTTGTCTATCTATAAGATATATTTTATAAATATAAAAACCACCTTACCGTGGTTTCCATAATTTCTCCTGAGATCTAATCTCATCTAAATAATTTTTCATCTATTAATCGGTCTCTCTATCTATTAATCAACCTCTTCGATGTTTAACCGAATCTATGTGTGGAGTTATCAAATTTTAACGTTAACAATATATTAGTTATTTTTAAAATTATAATGACTTAGTTCAAAAGACGAGTTCATATTAACCACTACTTCTTGGTTAATTCTAAATTTAGAACTAAATTAATAAAATCATTAACTATAAGGTCAAGATGGGTATATCTTGGTATTTTTTTAATTATATATTTGTTATAAAATTTTAGACAAAAATAAATTTAAATAATCAAATCTATTTTTAATAACATGTTCTAATTACTAAAAAGTTAAATAAAACCTATGGTTATAATAATATGATTTAATGTAAGAATGGTTAAATATTAATATTTAACGTGGTAGTTTCCTTATAGTGTGAGAGTCCATCGCGCCATAAGAACACTCTATATTTAGAGCGTAAAACATATCATTAGTGAATTGGGTCAACATCGATATCAGTGGTGTAGGGGTGACCAATATTCAATGAAATATCCTAGTGCAAGATCTTGACCCCCCACCCATTGTAGCACATGTGTCACCTAGGCATAAAGGCATAATGGTTTGGTCTTATCCTCTTCTTCCTCGGGCTTAACACTGACGATCTGTTTAGGATTCTAGACTAAGTAAACACCAGAGTTACTGCACCCATTGCGAGACCTAATCTAACACCCTACGGCACGAGCTGACGATAGACATACACCACATGCATTATCTAACAATAGTCAAGTTATTAATGACGGGAAGATCTTATGTGCGAAATTATAGAAAATCCCCTTTTAATCAAACAATTCCTTCGAATTCAGTACAGCTGAATGTGTGACAACATTTATTACACCAGGAATATCAATGAACCACATTTTTACAACACTGTATATAACAGGTGAACCAGTGAAGGGGGCGACATCGAACACGTTGTGATGGCTGCGCTGCCTACTCGAAGATCTTGGGGGCCGTATCTGTGCGCTCGCTTAAGCTCAGTGTGACTCTAGCTTAAGCTCCAAAAACTTGTATTCTGCAATAATTTCTTCTTGTAGTTTAGCTTTGCCAGTTGGATAAACGCCTGAGAAGGCCAAATATGTTCTCATATTTATGTGATTAAAATATTTACGGAAAGACTTCGCTTGTGAGATTAAAAAAACAGAAGAAACAACCAGATTGCAATTGAATCATACACATGAGAAACACTAATAAATGCACAATACAGGAAAGAATCATACCGACAGGGAAGGACATACAACATTGACATCTTTCTAATGAGATGTAATGGGTAAGGTGTTGATTTAGTCTTATGTCAAAAATTAATGATGGGGAGCACAACTTAAGAGGCAAGATTGCGAGGATGGTTCTTATCCATTAGACTTTTTGGTTGTATATTTCTAGGACGTAAAGTTGTGATTCTGATTGGCCCATGGGATAACAGATCCAATGTGACCTAGATAGTTGGATTAGACTACGTACTCTAATAAATGGTATCAGAGGCTAGAATAAATCTTTGAGATTGCATGTGCTCTGATACGACATGGGAGATTGTTGAGCCCAGCTAGGAAAAAGCATTCGGATCATATGGGTTTACATTGACTAGGGAGATTGTTTGGGTTTAGTCTTACATTAGAAATGGGCTCTAATATGACATAAAAGATTGTTGGGTTGGACAAGAAGTCTTTAGGATCAGATGGGTTAATGTTGACCGTGGAGATTTTTTGGGTTTAGTTTCATATCGAAAATTGATAGCAGGGAAGTACAATTTAAAATGTGGGTGCGGGAGAGATGATGAGGGAGCACAACTTAAAATGTGAGGGTGGACAATTGTTGTGTTTAGTCCCACATTAAAAATTGATTTCAATTCATCAGACTAGTTTTTAGGTTGTCTACTAGTCCTCACCCAGTCTCTTTGGGATTATATAGATGGTTCGGACTCATCAATCTAGTTTTTTTTGTTATATAGTCCACTAATCTTTTATGTTTTGCAGGCATAAAATTTAAAGTTATATCTCCGATTAGATTTTATGGGGTGGTAGGCCAATATGACTTAGAATGGCCAATAAGTGATAGGCTAGGTTGCACACTCTAATATTAGTGGGCATTGCATACATATATGTCTATCAAGTTATGAGTTGTCGTATGAGTTTGTTATGGGTTATGGCCTTTACTAGCAGGCTTCCAGCCTCATGTCTTAATCATCTGATTTTTTACACAAAATTGTGTACATCAAAATTTTTAATGTAATTGTATTTTTTTTCTCCCAAATAGATTGACACAAAGGTATTTGATTACCCTAGAAAGGATGGGCAACAAGAAATTAAAGTGTATTTTTTATTACAAGTGAAAAAAAATTTAGAGGTGCCAAGCAAGCCCTAAGACATTGCTCTAGTTAATAAACAATCTTCCTTTATGCAATTAGTAAGCATAGAAGGAAAAAGTCCATATACCCATTAAACTTTGCATGAAAGTTCGTCTATCATTTTAAACTTTGAAATCTATCGTACTTTTGAATCTTGTAATACCATTTATATTACTCGAAGGTAGTTTTAGATGGTGGTTTTATGTTTTTGAAAGATCGGTATTTGGAAGTTTGTTAGTGTTTAAAAGTTCACTGAACACACGTGATTGACAGCGACGAGCCACGAATTATGCAAGCAAACTAACGAACATTCGTATGGACAAGAACCATTGGCCGTCCTGCCGGCCTGTCCTCTTCTCGATATAAACAGGCAACCATCACAAACGCCAATGGATCGAACGATCAAGTGATCAACCAGGGCATCCTTCACCAAAGCACAACCACTCCTCCCCCTCGCGCTCCTGCTGCTACTCTCCTCGCCGCGCGCCGGCGAGGGCGGGCCCAACACGGCGGCGTGCTCGGTGCTGTGCAACGGCGCGGTGTACGGCGTGGGCAACCCCTTCACGGCGAGCCTGGAGTACGTGCTGGACGAGCTCCTGTCCGGCACGCCGTCCCGCGCGGGGCGCGACATGTACAGCATCTCCCCGTACCCGAACGCGTTCGCGTACGGCCGCGCCGGCGCCGGCGGCGTCACGGCGGCCGCGGACTGCGCGAGCTGCCTCGGCGCGGCCGTGGGCCGGGTGAACGCCACCTGCGGCCACGCCATCGGCGCCAGGGCGCTGCTCGTCGACTGCAGCGTGCGCTGCGAGCAGTACGCCTTCGTGGATTTTTAGCTAGCGCAGCGTGCGTGTGCAGTACCACGGCCACACGTTGATTACTTGCCGATTTCAATTTTCTGGAACAGTTTCAGTTCTGATTTCTGCTGCCGCTCGTTTGTAACATGGAAGGCTTATGCCTTCTCCTGAATGTACGTAACAATTGCCATATACAATCCAATTATATGCAGTGCAGTTCCATTGTTGTACGCTTGTGCTCCATGTGCAAATTACAGAATTCAGGTGGGGAATTACTCCCTCCGGTTTGAAAACAAAAAGTCCATTTTATTCCCTCAAACCATTTCATAAGATTACTTAACCTCTAAACTATTTTTAGTCTTATTTTAACCCTAAACAATTTGAAAATGTTTCACTTTCCTCCTTAATAGCATAGCATTACTCTTTTTTTCTTTTAATACAAGTGGTATTTTAATCCAATTTTTTTTTAGAAACGCATATGACACCATTATGAAAGTTTTAAAAAAATTCAATTTTTTCATGAATGTTTTATTTAACTTTAAAATCCTGATATTTAAATCAATCTTAAGTGCTTTCAAACTACATAAACCATGATATACATACATACATACATACATATATATAATGTTGACACATACTCCCTCTCTCAAAAAGGCTTCATCTTTCTCCCATCTCATACATATCAATTGAAAGAATATAATGCTCTTTATTTTCTTAAACTCTAATACATTTATCCTACACTTTATCAAACTCAATGTTTTTTTCTTACTTTTTTAAATGTACTTGTTTTTTTTACCTTTTTAAACACCAATACAATGATTATTTTATAAATAAAGTATTTATAGGACGGAGGGAATAAGTTGTAAATGCATCTGCAAAATATTTGTTATATAGAGAAAAAGAAAAAGATAAATATGGGTAGAAAGTAAAGTGAACTGTTTTTTTAATAGTTTAGGGTATAAAATAAATCTAAAAATAGTTTAGTGTGTGAAATGCTCTAGTGAAATAGTTTGATAGAGTAAAATAGACTTTTTTTTCCTTCGGATTTTCATAGATGGCGTTGTTAATTTTGTTTCATATATTTAACCATGTCTAAACATATAAAAATATAAGTCATGATAAAAATATATTTAATAATAAATTAAATCATAAGAAAATAAATAATAAATACATAATTTTTAATAAAACAAATGAGCAAACATATATAGTACATACAAATTTTGAATGGGGTCAGAATGACCATTGACCAATTCCCATTTTCTGACGATCCATTCCATGTGTTGCCAAATGCCGAGCAGGCAATGGCATCCGCTACAAAATCAAGAAAACCTCTTGAGAATCATGGCGTAGAGGAGCACGTTCCATGCGTCCGGCACGCCGGGGAGGCACCAATGGCTGCAGTCCGCCCTCTGCCCCGCCGGCATCCTCAACGCCGCCGCGACGCTGTACTCCGACGGGTGATCGTCTCTCCTCTGCGCCGCTATCAGGGTGACGTTGAGCACATGCAGCTTCGTCGCCGCCGTGCCAGATTTCTCAAATGCCGGGTTCACCATTCCTGGCCATCGATAAAGTGAAATCCTTGACGAGTTCAGCCCCGGCATCGTTTCCAGGGCACAACCACCACTATTGCTAAACCTGCAAATTACAGAGCCAACGTTTATTTGTGTAATTCACGGTCGTTCAGCCTACAACATTTGTAATAATTGTTTGTAGCTTTTTAAAGCAAATGATAGGATGGATCCCATTATCTGCAAAATGCGTAGCAGAGTACATAGACACTACTAGTACTAATCACTGATCCATTTGCAATTAGTCACTACCTTGTGTGCGCTGGTGAGTATGTTCTGAAAATGATCAGGGACTTGTATGATCTTACTTCCCGGTGAACCCAGTTGGTCAGTGTGCTCACTGCTCTCTGGTAAGCTGCCTCGATGCTCATATCCAGCCTCAACTTCTTGCCTACCTGGAAGTAGCAGTGTCTGGCATTACAAGGTTAGTCCTAGAAAACAAAATCAAGAATATCGTACAAGTTTTGTGTGCAGAAACGTACAGTTGCTGAAGCCTCTCATGGCTCCACCAGTGGCCGGTGTTGAAGACGACGACGTCGGCGTCCTTCCAGCGATGAGCCCTCGAGTCCATGGCGTCGAGCTGCAGCGTGAAGCTCACGCGCCTGGGGGCGTGGTGCGGCGGGCGCCCGGGCCGGACCAGCTACGGCGAACGGTAGTGCTCGACGGTGCAGTTGTAGTCTCGGAAACGGAACGAGAGGACGCCCTTGTGCTTGGTGATGGGGCTCCCGCTCTCCTCGTAGATCGACGCCTTATCGTCGCCGGCGACCGCCGTGGCGAGCATGCATAGCATGGATTCCCACTGGTTCCGACCGATCGAGTCACCGACAGGGTTTAAATTATCGGTAGCCAAAAATATCAGAGGGTGGCGGTAAATAGGATAATTGTATTTATCGGAATTCTATCAGTGATACACAAAAAATTTCGGACAAAATTTGAAAAAAATTGGACTAAATTTATTCAGAAAATCACATAGATGATATCCAAACCAATTTATTAAAAAAACATATATATATATATAATATAATCGTGATAATATTATATTTTTATAGCACATATATAAAAAGAAAAAAAAGAAAAAAGGAAAGAAAAATGTACTTGAATCGAGTTCTTAGTTAAATACTTAACTGTGTAGTCAAGGTATCTAATTAGATTTGTTTTAAAATATAAATATTGTTTGAAAGATATTTATAAAGATAATTAAAAGACCTCGAAATTTTTAGTCGATAGTAAATTTTATCGGAACTAACTATAAACAGAAAATCGAGTTTATCGGTATCTCTATCGGTCGCCGACGAAGACGAGCCACCGGTTGCGGAGCATCTCGAGTAAATGCTTCGCGTCAAATCTGGAAGTGAATCATGGTGAGTAAACTGCTTGGCGCTGCACAAATCGCGAGAGAATTTTTGGCTTTGTTGCTGCATCACGAGTCGAAGGAGAAGAAACCTTGGGAGCGTGCAGTGGCGAGGTTGCCACCTCCACTTGGCGAACACGTCGTCCAGCCGGCCGTTCTCCCGGCACCGGAACCCCTTGTCGACGAACGGGCACTGCCACGGCTCGTACAGCGGGCGCCGGTCGTCGTCACGCACCCACTCGCCGCCGACGAACATGCTGTTGTCATCTTCGTCGTCGTCCACGCCGCAGTGCTCAGCAGTGGCGATGACAACGTCATCGACGGCGCTGCTGCTGCTGCTCCTCGTCGTCCTCGCGAGCACGCTGATCCCCCCGGCGGCGAGGGAGAGCCTGGCAGAGTCGAAGCCGGAGGAGACGGCGACGAGGAGCAGCGAGAGGGCGGAGAGGAGGACGCAGGCACCCCACAGCACGATCTGGTCGCTCTGCCTCGTCCTCATCGGCCTCCTCGCGCTCGCCATCTCCATTGCTCACGCCGCCATTGCATAGCACGCAATCACGCACGCAGTAGAGGATACGAGATCGAATGATTAATCACTTAGATTGGCACCGGCCGCCTGATGACTTATTACCATAATAGCATAATATAATTATAGTAGCTTTCTATAGTATATTCATCTAATTAAAGAAATAGAAAAACTTATTATAATTACATTATACTATATTATATTTAGAAAAAACTATTATAATTATATGGAACCTAAAATCTATTATGCTAACATAATAAAACTCGTTCTTGGTGTTGCCGTTCTTGAGTTGGAGAGACGGTTGCTGCTTTGTACGCTTGTGCTTTGATTCTATGGAACAACCGACGGACGCGTTGATGAACAAAACTAGCTCGTCTAGTCGCACGGATGTTTCTTTCGGAGAGATCGAAGGAGATCTACGGCGACGGCTAGTGCGGTTAACGTCGTGACGGAGTGGTGTGCAGTTGATTTCCCGATCAGACGGCAGAGGGTCATGCCATTTGTGCACACGTCCTAATACCCAGCGTACGTGCTGGCTGCTATAGATAACGGCATGACATGGCGCGTCCGTTCCGAATAGTCAGAATGGACAGGATTGCATTTGATCGAACCGGAGAATTGAAGGGTACACAAGGGTGTCGTCCTTTGATTAAGATGAAAAAAAAAGCTCAGGAACAGGTTGGCTAACATAAAAAATTTGGCCCCAAGAGGAAATACCTCTCCCGAGATATTGCAACCAAGAAGATACACTTGAAAATGTCATAAATCGGTCTTCAGGAAGGAACCGTCTCCTATAGATCGGATCTTAACATGTACTTTGAGACCCTTATCCTATACATAAGGTCCCATCTTTCATAGATCAGATTTTTTTAATCAATAAGTGATTTTTTATGCGAGACCAGGATTTGCACCTTGATGATAGTTTTTCACTAGAAGACATTTACCATTCATTGGTCAGATGTTTAACCTTTTTTTTTGGAATCGACGAGTAATCTGTTTTGTGCGAGATCAGGATCTGTATCCTAATCGGTAGTTTTTCACAAAAAAGCATTTACCAGCATGCTACAAGGTAGCTATGGCACATATTTTCCATTGTGAAAAGAAAACATCTCAAAATCTTTGAATTTGGAGATACAGAACGGTTGCTTGAAAACTTTTGTGGATGCCTGTAGATCGAGCTGCAGTTGGACTCATATGGATGCTATCGCGTGGATTAAGAAATTATGCAGTGTGTATTACCAACAAATACAGTTTTTCCTTTCCATTTTTACTGGCTAAATGGGTCTGGCAAAAACTAGAGTGTAAAGTGATACACAATGAACTCTGAACCCCGGAAAACACGTTTTCTCAAATTATTCACGGTAATATTACAAAACCCCAACCTAGCAAACTCCATCAGAGCATACTGCTTAACAATAGTAATTACACCAAAAATGAAATGAGTTCAGAATGGTTGAGTGTTAACATCAAAATCTAGACGATCCGATGGCGCTAAAGCCGATCGACTGCGAGATCTGATGGGGCTAAAACCGATCGGCTGAGAGGTCTGATGAATGGTTTAATGCAGTCATCGGTCGATAGAGATACTGAGACAAAGCCGATGGAGAACTGTAGAAAAGCCGATCAGATTAGTAGAAGATTGGATCGGCTTGAAGACAGATGATTGTCCAATCGGGATCAAGTCCGAGAAGCTCAAGGAAAGGAAGGAGAAGGATCGGCTTGACTAAAAAAAGGTCCGATAACTACAGTGGATAAGCCGATCAGGTTGTAGCAAAGAAAGACTCGGTTATAAATTGGAAGATTATTCAGATAAAATCGGATTTTGGAAAGAGCTGTGGACTCCACGGCAGAGTGCTTATTTTTTTAAATTATAATATTACTCGATTAGGGAGGTTTAGCTGGTTAGTTAACTTCTTTAGAAATATTTTCCTTTGTTCTTACTAGGAAATAACGTCCGATGGTCATAGACACATCGGACTATGTCTGTAAATCCAGGGTATAAATATAGACCCCCTGAAAACATGTAAGATATCTCTCGATCATATACAAATTCAGCGCATCACCACCCTAATTCATCTAGGTTTTACCGGCGGGTTCTGGCTCTCGACGCGGGGCTGCATCGGTTAAGTCCGATCTCCAGTGAAGGGGTAAGTCCCACCACCATCCCGATATGTCCTGCTCTGACTGAGGCTGCATCGGTTAGGTCCGACCTCTTAGGTCAATCAGATGTATCGCATCACGTCCGTGCTGGACCTATCGGCCCGTTAAGCTCTCTCTGTCGTCGTCAGTTTCACGCTGCATCGGTTAGGTTCGACTTACAGGGCTGTCGACGGTAGATCGAGCTTCAAACCTATAGACTTCTTCATGGCGTATCATCGGAGTGCTAGCCGATGAATTATCCATACTCTGTGCTTCACGCCTAGCGCATCGGCCCCTCAGCCGATACGCATCAGCCTTTAGAGGCGTCCCACGACACGTAACGCCAAACGTATCGGTCCCCCAGCTGATACGCACCCGCCTTCAGAGAGGCGTCCTCTCATCGGCTCAGCTAGCCGATGGGTTCGTTCCTATCATTGCTACGGCATAACCGATTCGGCGTCCTCCGTATCATCGCCGCTGGCCCCGGCCTCGTACTGTCTCGGTTAGGTCCGATCTTTGAGGTTCGGTGTTGATGGCATTGCCACGGCCGGCGATGGGCCTCGTGCTGTCGTATCTGGAGTGGCATCGGCTTTACAGCCCATACCTTCTTGCGCTAATCATTGCCTAGGCCGCATACGCCTTCATCGGTTTTTCCAGCCGATGAATCACTATTCGGCTGTCCAGAGGGATCCCATGCGTCTCGTCATCCTCTGAGCTCACCCTGGTTCCTCCATCGGCTCTGCGGTCGACCGCTCGTTGACACCTGTACACATCGGCTCCCCAGCCGATCAAACAGCATCCTGATCCTATCGGCAGCTAGCCGATAGCGAGCGCCTGTATCGGATTCGCTCGTCTCACTTCCTTGTCAATTGCAGGGTCAAATTGACTGGTACGCCCGCGAACCTCGATGCTTAAGGACCTGCACTGGAGATAAGCATACCTCCTAGGCCTTCGCGTGACCGAGCCGCCGTCCCTCCCCGGTCGCGGGATTTTTTGGCGGCGAACACGCTTCTTGGCACACCCGATGGGACCAGAAGACATTTTTCATCAGTTGAAAGTCTTTCAATCAACGGTGCTGAAATGGAGGGTAAAGAAATCAACGCAGACAACATAATCCCAGTAACAATGAAGGATTTAACTGAGGAACAGAGATAGCAGGTAGAGCAGAACACAGCTAATTTTCAAAAGCTCTGTCTGGAGTCCTTCAGTATGACTCGACAAGGGCCGATTTAAAAGTCTAAAATACCAAAGCCAGTTTTGGAAGGAGAATCAAGCCGATCACCGCCCATCAGTCCTCAGAAGCCGCTACAGGAGATAGTTGACGAAGCTATTCACCATGCGCTCATTAACCAATCAGGTGTACTGGTTAATACTTTGCACGACTTAATCAAGAAAACTGTCGATGGATCTAGTGTTAAGGAAACTGATCAAGGGCCGGTGTATTTACCGATGAAAACAGGACAACCACAAGTTACTTACGGATCCAGAAGGGATATATCGGTAAATATGTTTCCGCCAGTGCAAGAGCGGATTGGGGGGCAGCATGAAGATATGATGCTAGGGTATCATCGAACGGCCTATTACGAGGGATATAAACAAGAATATCCTGGTAATAACTATCAAGGAGATCATTATAGATCATGTCAGATACCAACTTCGATCCCACAGTACCAAAAGGAGAATCTAAAGGAAGAAGATTGGACTGCCAGGATTACGGAAGTTGTAAGGAAGCAATTCGGTATTAAGCCTAAAGAACAAACTTTTATGTATCGACACCCTTACCCAGAGTGGTTCGACAGAATTCCGCTGCCGCACCGATTCAAAATTCTAGATTTCTCCAAGTTCTCAGGGCAAGATAATGTATCTACGATGGAACATATTAGCCGATTCCTGGCTCAATGCGGGGAGGCATCGGCTGATGAAGCTCTGAGGGTCCGATTGTTTCCATTGTCTTTATCTGGACCAGTCTTTTCTTGGTTTTATTCGTTACTTCCAAATTCAATCACGGGATGGGCTGATTTGGAGAAACAATTTCATAAGTATTTCTTTGCTGGACTTCAAGAGTTGAGGTTATCAGACTTAACATCGGTTAGACAAAGGCACGATGAATCCGTCCCGGAATTCATCCAGCGTTTTCGAGACATCAAAAGCCGATGCTACAGTCTTATTTTAAGTGACGGACAACTAGCCGATTTGGCTTTCCAAGGATTGTTGGCTCCGATTCGGGAGCGTTTCTCTTCACAAGAATTCGAAAGTTTGTCTCATCTACTCCAGAGAGTATAGGCTCATGAAAACCGATTTGCAGGTGCCAGGAAAGAAAGGTTCCATCGAAAAGCCGATCAGCTATAGGTATACGCATCGGACTTGGATGATGAGGGATCCGATGCGGAGGTGGGACAAGCAGAATGGACTAGGAATAAAAAACCCGTATCATGTCCATGGATCAAGAAAGCAAATAAAGAAGAAAGATATGATTTTGATGTTAACAAAGCTGACAAGATATTTGATCTTCTCCTCCAAGAGAAGCAGATCCAGTTGCCACCGAACCATGTAATTCCGGCTGCTGAAAAACTCAGAAAAAAAAAGTATTGCAAGTGGCACAATTCAATATCTCATCATACCAATGAGTGCAAGGTTTTCTGGTAGCAGTTACAATTGGCTATCGAATAGGAGAGGATCAAGTTCGAGGACAAAAGGACGATGAAGGTTGACGGACATCCTTTCCCGGTGAATATGGTGATTGCAGGAACCTCAGGAGATCGGTCTGATGAAAAAAGACGCTAGAAGAGGTCAAAGGTTAATTCATCGGACTTAATCAAAAAATATTCTAGACTACAGGACGAAGAAAGACGAGCCACAACACAACAAGAAAGGTATAATCCACACTAGGGTTGTCCCTTTTTTTAGTACTGTTGGGATCAAAACATGAGGTTGCCGTCAATTGAGGACTGTCCTGAATGCAATAAACCAGGATTTCGGTACTGTGACCAGAGCCGAACGTTGTATGATCGGCCTTCCATCACTAGGGCATCGGCACATAGCCGATTAGGGCCGATCAACGAAGGGCATGGTCAAAGGACAGTTAAGGACCAGGAGTTAAACAAAGGGTCATACTCCATGAAGGATCAGTGGTGTCTATCCGGGATTTTTACAAAAAATCAGAAGAGGAGGGCACAAAGGCTGCAACATAGAGAGCAGCATAAAAGACAATGGCAGGACCATGAAGAAGCTGATCGAAACCAGAAAATTAAGAAAGTATGGAAAGTAAAGCAAAAGGAGGGAGAGGCTGGTACATCGGCTCAAGCTAACATGGTATTCTTCTTGCCAATGGAATATAAAACATATGTATCTGATGAAGAAAGTCAAGAAGAGGATTTTACCCAATTAATATTGGAACCGAGTCAAGCCATATTTGACAAACCAGAAGAATCCAAGCATCAGCACCTAAAGCCATTGTATATCAACGGATATGTCGATGGTAAACCGATGGCAAAGATGCTAGTTGACGGAGGCGCAGCCGTCAATTTGATGCCGTATTCTACATACCGCAAATTGGGTAAAACGGCTGAAGACTTAGTCAAGACAAATATAGTGTTGAAAGACTTCGGAGGTAATCCATTAGAAACCAAAGGAGTACTGAATGTGGAGCTAACGGTTGGAAGTAAGACATTGCCTACCACATTTTTTGTCATCATAGTAAGGGGTCGTATAGCCTACTCCTTGGCAGGGATTGGATTCATGCCAACTGTTGTATTCCTTCAACAATGCATCAAAGCCTCATACAATGGCAAGGAGACAGAGTTGAAGTGATCACGGCCGATCAGTCAACTAGCGTGGCAACAACTGATGTGCCATTCTGAGAAGCTGATGGATTCAACTGCCTATCCGGACAAACATGGATGGGAAATTTCCTGGAGATGACTGATAAAGGAATAAAGCCGATTCAGCAAGTTATTAAAGGAGTTCTAGGAATGCTTTGTTTGGGATTACCATAAGATGCTAAGATTAAGCCGATCGATTGTGGAACATCGGCTTTCTATCAGACCGGGATATTGATCATTTAGGTAGCCACAGATGAGATTCAAAGCAGAGTGGCATGATGAAATCAAGGCGAAGATCACGAAGTTATACGATGCAAATTTCATCAGATCATGTCAATATGCTCAATGGGTATCCAATATTGTCCCAGTGAAGAAGAAAAACGAAAAGTTAAGAATATGCATCGACTTCCGGGATTTGAACAAGGCAACCCCTAAAGACGAGTACCCGATGCCGATGGCAGATTTATTAATTGACGCTGCATCTGGTCACAAGATTATTAGCTTTATGGATGGAAATGCAGGCTACAATTAAATTTTTATGACCGAAGAAGATATCCACAAGATTGCATTTAGGTGTCCTGGGGCTATTGGTTTATACGAGTGGGTAGTCATGATTTTTGGATTGAAGAATGCCGGTGCTACCTATCAAAGAGCCATAAACTACATATTCCATGATCTTATTGGACAGCTGGTAGAGACATACATTGATGACGTGGTAGTAAAATCTAAAGGTATTGAAGAACATATAACCGATCTACGAGAAGTGCTTGAGAGGACGAAGAAATACGGACTTAAAATGAATCCTCACAAGTGTGCTTTTGACGTATCGGCTGGACAATTTTTGGGTTTCATGGTGCATGAAAGAGGAATTGAAGTCAGTCAACAAAGCATCAGGGCCATCCAGACCACCGAGCCACCCAGCAACAAACTACAGCTACAATCCTTGATCAGCAAACTCAATTTTATAAGGAGATTTATCTCGAACTTATCAGAAAAAATTAAGTCGTTCACTCCTTTATTAAGGTTACGAGCCGATCAAGAGTTTGTGTGGGGTAATGACCAGCAAAAACCCTTTGATCATATCGAGGAATACTTGAATTCTCCACCAGTGCTGATTCCACCGTAAAAGGGAATACCGTTCAAATTATATTTGTCAGCTGATGAGAAGTCAATCGGATCAGTGCTTGTATAAGAGTTTGAGTCAAAAGAACGAGTAGTATTTTACTTGAGCCGACGACTTCTGGATGCTGAGACTAGGTATCCTGCTGTGGAAAAGTTATGCCTATGTTTGTATTTCTCATGTACAAAATTAAGGCATTATCTTCTATCGGCTGAGTGTACAGTGCTTTGCAAAGATGATGTGATCAAATACATGCTATCGGCTCCAGTCTTGAGGGGGCGGGCTGGTAAATGGATATTCACTCTGATGGAGTTCAATCTGAGGTATGAATCGGCTAAGGCAGTCAAGGAGTCCAAGAGAATTATGTGGAGCCAATCCCGTGGACGTTATTCTTTGATGGATTGGTTTGCAAACATTGATCTGGTATCGGTTTGGTGATTATTTCGCCTCGAGGGGCAAGTTTTGAGTTTGCCTTCACAATCAAACCGTATAGTTCAAATAATCAAGCAGAATATGAGGCAGAACTCAAGGGACTTCAGCTGCTGAGAGAAATTAGGGCCGATACGATAGAGGTCATTGAGGATTCTTTGTTGGTAATCAAACAATTATCTGGGGAATATGAATGCAAGGATGAAATTCTGAAGTCATACTATAAAAAATGTCAACAGTTGTTAAAGGATTTCAAAATAGTGACATTGGATCATATTCCTAGAGAGTAAAACACAGAAGCCAATAATCTTGCTCAGACTGCTTTAGGGTATTGGCTAAACAGTAGAGTGGGAGTTGAGATAGCCGATATCGAGAGCCGTATGGAAGCCGATAATTGGAGATGGGAAATCGTTCAGTATTTGCAGAATCCATCAAGATCGGTTTTCAGGAAGCTTCGGTACAAGGCTATTAAGTATATTCTACTTGATGAAGAGTTGTATTATCGATCAGTCAATGGAGTGCTCTTGAGATGTTTGGGTGCTGAAGAAGCCGCGTTGGTGATGAGCGAGGTGCATGGAGACATCTGTGGAGCCCATCAATCGGCTCATAACATGAAATGGATGATGAGGAAGGCTGGATACTTTTGGCCGAGTATGCTGGAGGATTGTTTTAAATACTACAAGGGCTGCCAAGATTATCAGAAGTTTGGGAATGTGCAACGAGCTCCAGCGTCGGTTATGAATCCGATAGTCAAGCCATGGCCGTTTAGAGGTTAGGGAATTGACATGATCGGTCAGATTTATCCTTCATCCGGTAAAGGGCATAAGTTCATATTGGCGGCAACAGACTACTTTACAAAGTGGGTAGAAGCTATTCTCTTGAAGAAGGTTACTTCTAGTGACGCGATTGAGTTCATCAAGGGACATATCATACATCGATTTAGAATTCCATAGACAATTACCACTGATCAAGATTCTATCTTTATGTCAAAGGAGTTTCAAAGGTTTGCTGTCAGTATGGGGATTAAGTTGCTAAATTCGTCACCATATTATGCTCAAGCTAATGGACAGGCGGAAGCTTCTAACAAGAGTTTAATAAAATTGATCAAGCGTAAGACCGATGAACAACCACGGAGGTGGCATGTCACTTTGAACGACGCGTTGTGGGCCTATCGGATGATGTGTCATAGATCTACCCAGGTGCCACCATATCAATTGGTATATGGTCATGAAGCAGTTCTTCCGTGGAAAGTTAACATCAGCTCCAGGAGGGTATCTTTACAAGATCAGTCAACAGCCGATGATTATTACATGTTGATGACCGATGAGCTTGATGATTTGACTCAGGTCGGTTAGAAGCATTTAAGAAGATCAAGAAAAACAAGGCTAAGGTTGCTAGGTATTATAACAAAAAGGTAATGACCAAATCCTTTTCTGAAGGAGATCTTGTTTGGAAGTTAATTTTGCCGATTGGATCTAGGGATAATAAGTTTGGAAAATGGTCACCGAATTGGGAAGGACCTTATCGGATCAATCGGTGTGTGCCTGGCAATGCTTATATATTAGAAAGTCTTGAAGGAGAGAAGTTTACCAAAGCGTTTAATGGTAAATATTTAAAAAAGTATTATCCTAGCGTGTGGGTAGGCAACTAAATCGGCTGAGCATAGCCGATTCAAGACAGATAAGGTTTCAGAGGTAGTACCAGCTGACGGTACCATCCATGTGATCGGCTGGGACATAGCCAATGGACAATGTACGAAAGCCGATATAGTTTCTATCGGTTACATACAGCCGATATCGTGGAGCTATCGCCTTTAGAAAATATATATACACAACTTTTGTTGATTAAGTTGATTGAAGTTTACTACAAAAAGTTAATGTTCAACATGACATCTGGACTTCTCCGAGGCTAAAGTTTTACAAGAATTTCTTAATGGCCTCAATCGCGCGCAAACGGATTTGATCTATATCATTGATAGCGCGGATGTCATCCTCGTCTGATCCGGGAATAGTTTTCAAGTTCTTGTGCCGACGAACTGCTAGCCGAACTTTGTCTGCTACCTTGGACTCTTGGTTTTGGATCGAATTTGGTAGGCCGATGAGATGGGACTCGGTGAAGTTGATGTCTTCACGAACCTTGTCGAGTTCCGCCATCAAATCGGCTTCTCGTTTCTTCAAAGGCCAAGTTTGGTGTTGACGTGTTGAAGGTCAGCTGACATTTCATCAAGTTTTTTCTTTTCATTAAGAGCAGTCAGCCGATCGTTGTGAGCCAGGTGGCTTTGCTCAGCGCGATCGGCTATGCGTCGTCTTGATGCAGTCAGCTTGGTCCTTTGAAATTCCAAGTAAGCAGCAGGCGTAAGTGCGTCCGATAGTTCCGCAGGCAGGAGGTGTTGAATTTCTGCAAGTCTTCCCCGGATCGACCCGCAATCTTCCACCAGCGAGTCAATCGGAACCGTCAGCCGATGCATAATATCTAACAACTGCTCACGTGCATCAGCTGGCAAAAATGGTTCGATCGCTGTGCTGGTGGCTGAGTCTTCCTCTGCTTCCAGGTATTTGCCGATGTCGAAGGAGAACAGATCGGCTAATGACTGCATAACAACATTAGCAAACATGGAGATCATAAGTCAAGAAAAATGACATATATGATGGACGTACCTGAGAGACAGTGGGAGCAGTTCTTGTACGGGTATCAGCTTGATGTGGGGCGGTTTGAGTGGATACCAAAACTTCGGAGGATACCATCGGCTCAGCCCCAGTAACAGGGTCCGATGTTTGGACCTTAGGAACCGATGGTTCAGGCTGCAAAGCGGAGGTGTCAGGATAAAACAAAGGCAACAAAGAATTGATGCTAACACATACCAACGGAGATGCGAAAGGAGTTAGAATTGCCGCAGGGGAAGGGCTTCGCAAAGCCGATGCAACGATGACAACATCGGCGTCGGGTTTCCGTTTCTTAGAAACCGATCGAGCAGCCGGTTTCTTGCACTTTGGCCCTGATACTTGCGACACTCGGAGGAGAGCCAATGGAGGTGGACCGCTTTGCCCAAGGAGGGATCTGGCCGATGGAGGTTGATAGATAATCGGCCGACCACTTACGCTGGTCGAAGGTGTATCTTTGTCGCCAGCCTATGGAATCGCGGGAATCAAGATACAGTTGAAATTCAATACGATGAAGACATGATAGTGAAAGGAGAATGATTACCTCTTCATCGGATTCCACGTAGTCGGGATTGAGGCGAAGGCAATAATGTTCAGCTGATAGACTATATAAGTGACTTCCCCATTCTAACCACCATCAAGCGAAGATTTTGGTATTAGATATGCAGGGCTCAAAGGTGGAGATAGTCCCTAAGGACAAGTTCGATGTCATCGAACTGAGTCGATCGTACTCCAAGCCGCTTTTTATTTCTCCGCGGGCTCGGAGCTTACCGATGAAGAACAAGCCGATGGGGAGCTGGCCGAAGCCTAACTGACGAACACTAACCGAAAGATGGTAAAACTCGTATGATGGATGTTGGGATCGGCCCATTGAAAATTTGATCGGCAGAAGACAAGGAATTATGGAGGATAAAAAGATGGTCTTCGATTCTTCATTAGCTAAGGCATTCATCAGATGAAACCTAGAAGACATTTCAAAAGACGAGTCATCCTCGTACGCAAACCAGATGGTGACCTCTTTGGTAAAGCCGTAGTAGAAACACTTAAATCATCGGTTGAGTCCGAGGGGGGTCATTTTGCTTCTAGAAAGAGCCGATGAAGCTTCACCCAGCGAAATGCATCGGCGTCGACTGGTCTCGTTTTCTTCTAGGTAATCAGTCGGGAATGTCATGGAAGAGAAAGGATGCCTGACAATGACTTTGGAGGTGTAGACGTTCAGCCAAAGTTGTATAAACCACCAGGGTCCGCCGATATATCCGACTGGATGGCCTGTTGACAACTTTGTCGCAACTTGATGGAGCAGATGATAAGTTTCTCTGAGAAGATAATGCCCCAGGGGAATTTGGCGGTGATCGGCTAGGAGCTCTGCCAGACATTGCATGTTCGTTATTGGACCGAGAGTCGAACCACCAAAGAAGAATCGTTCTAGCCAGAGATTCAAGAATGCCACATGTTCACGTCCATCGACTGGGCCAGAGGATTTGTTATGCAAGAAAATGTATTTGGACGATCCGATGGCGCTAAAGCCGATCGGCTGGGAGATCCGATGGGGTTAAAGCCGATCGGCTGAGAGATCTGATGAAGGGTTTAATGCAGTCATCGGCCGATGGAGATATTGAGACAAAGCCGATGGAGAACTGTAGAAAAGCCAATCAGATTAGTAGAAGATTGGATCGGCTTAAAGACAGGGGATTGTCCAATCGGGATTAAGTCCGAGAAGCCTGAGGAAAGGAAGGAGAAGGATAGGCTTGACTAAAAAAAGGTCCGATAGCTACAGTGGAGAAGCCGATCAGGTTGCAGCAAAGGAAGACTCGGTTACAAATTGAAAGATTATTCAGATGAAACCGGGTTTGGGAAAAAGCCGTGGACTCTATGGCAGGGTGCTTATTTTTGTAAATTATAACCTTACTTGATTAGGGAGGTTTAGCTAGTTAGTTAACGTCTTTAGGAATATTTTCTTTTGTTCTTACTAGGAAATAATGTCCAATGGTCGTAGACGCGTCGGACTCTGTCTGTAAATCCAGGGTATAAATATAGACCCCTGGAAAAATATAAGATATCTCTCAATCATATACAAATTCGGCGCATCGCCACCCTAGTTCATCTAGGTTTTACCGGCGGGTTCTAGCTCTCAACGCGGGGCTGCGTCGGTTAAGTCCGATCTCCGGCGAAGGGGTAAGTCCCGCCACCATCCCGATATGTTCTGCTCTGTCTGAGGCTGCATCAGTTAGGTTCGACCTCTTAGGTCGATCGGATGTATCGCATCACGTCCATGCTGGACCTATCGGCCCGTTAAGCTCTCTCTACCGTCGTCAGTTTCATGCTGCATCGGTTAGGTTCGACCTACGGGGCTACCGATGGTAGATCGAGCTTCAGGCCTATAGGCTTCTGTACGGCGTATCATCGGAGTGCTAGCCGATGAGTTATTCATGCTCTGTGCTTCACGCCCAGCGCATCGGCCCCTCAGTCGATACGCATCAGCCTTTAGAGGCGTCCCACGACGCGTAACGCCAAACGTATCGGTTCCCTAGCTGATACGCACCTGCCTTCAGAGAGGCGTCCCCTCATCGGCTCAGCTAGCCGATGGGTTCGTTCCTATCATTGCTACGGCATAACCGATCCGGTGTCCTCCGTATCATCGCCACTAGCCCCGGCCTCGTACTGTCTCGATTAGGTCTGATCTTCGAGGTTCGGTGTTGATGGCGTTGCCACAGCGGACAACGGGTCTTATGCTGTCGTATCCGGAGCAGCATCGGCTTTGCAGCCCGTACCTTCTTGCGCTAATCATTGCCTAGGCCGCATGCGCCTTCATCGGTTTTTCCAGCCGATGAATCACTGTTCGACTGTCTGGAGGGATCCAGTGCGTCTCATCATCCTCTGAGCTCACCCTGGTTCCTCCATCGGCTCTACGGTCGACCGCTCGTCGACACCTGTACACATCAGCTCTCCAGCCGATCGAATAGCATCCCGATCCTATCGGCAGCCAGCCGATAGCGAGCGCCTGTATCGAATTCGCTTGTCTCACTTTCTTGTCAATTACAGGGCAAATTGACTAGCACACCCGCAAACCTCAATGCTTAAGGACTTGCACTGGAGATAAGCAGATCTCCCAGGCCTTCGTGTGACTGAGCCGCCGTCTCTCGCTGGTAGCGGGATTTTTTGACAGTGAGTGACCATTGACCAATTCCCATTTCCTCATGATTTCTCTGCCAAATAATCTATTCCATGTGTAGCCAAATGCCGAGCAAGCAATGATATCCACTGCAGCGTCAAGGAAAATGTCTTGAAAATCACGGCGTAGAGGAGCACGTTAATTCCATGCGTCCGGCACGCCGGGCAGGCATCAGTGGCCGGTGTTGTGCAGTTCAGTGTGGCAGGGGAAGCACCGCACGAGGGTGAGCCTGGCGGCCCAGAAGCCCGGGGCGACAGTGACGAGGAGCAGCGAGAGGCAGAGTAGTAATGACTCGTTAGCCCACTCAGCTCTTAGCAATATCGTGCATATTGGCAATGACCTGTTCAATCCCCATCTCCAGGCTCCAGCCAGCCTACGTGGCGGGAGCCGTGCCGATCTGGCCGCGTGCCCGGACGGTCTTATCGCCACCGGGTAGAGTCCACAACGGCAGTAACCAGTCAGCCGGAGCAGCGCCGGCTGTTCATGGATAACCGTCCCTTCGTCGGAACTCGGAACGACCCTGCAGGAACCTGGCGAAGAATAACGTTCATCACGATTTAGTATATTCCACAGATTGACAGGGGAGGGGCTCAGGAAGACAGGGACTCATCAGGGGAGGCGACCTAATCCTTGAACAACACGAGAAAATTTGAGGGTTGAGTTTGGTGGGAGAATGGGAGTCACGTCAATGAACCGGTCGACAAGAAAAAAAGAACCAACCTCGGCACACATGTGCTCATGTACTAGTAGTGTATTGGGTTGTTGGTTTGAAACCTGGGATCCTTGTAGCCGCTCACGCCTTCAAACGCGATCCCTGTAGCATACGATGGAAGCAAATACGAGCATGCAAATCAACCAGACACACATCATGTCACTCAGGGTGTGAACCGGCTCCTTGTACAAGTACAAATGTACAATTGAACCGCGCTATAGCTTCGGAGGCGATCTTTGGGCTGACGTGACGTCAAGTTGCCAAATGCTCATCCATCCCTTCACAATAGTCGGAAGTAGCAGCGTTCCACCTCCACATTCGATGAGTAAAACATCCACGTCCCAAATGAGTTAAAATACTAGCATTCTGGGCTAGTCTATCTTGCCTATCGAACGAATATCCTTTTTAATCAAAACTACAGAATAAGCCCCATTAATCCAGCAATCGCATAAGCGTAGCGCCCAAATTAAACCCACCATATTCCATTTTGCTCTACAGTAACAACAGAAAGCGGAATTTTGTTTTACCAATTTGTGTTGCCATTCCACATCGATATTGAAAAAAATGAAAATGACAAAAATTGCTTAAATATAGTTGTAAAAAAACATTTTCCAACAGATTTCAGATGTATCAGTTTGCCAAATAAAATATTGCAGCCAGTGAGACGTCATCAGAACGAATGAATACCTTTTTTTTGGCCAGAAGATAACCTTTGAGCAATGAGCCTTCATAGAAAGAAGAAACAAGCAACAGATGAATTAAACCAATCCATCACACCGTTAAAGTTTGATAAAGAAAAGGGCTTTTGCAAAACATTAAGAACTAACTTAAATTTTCCTGCAGCTTGAACCTGACGCGAACAAATGACAGGTATGAGCTTAGGGTTAAGCTCAACCCACGCAAGGATGTCTAACAACTATCTCCAAACCTGCTCAGTGGCTGCTTGTAAAATGCTAACCAGTAAATTTTTAAAGCATCGGCATATTTCAATCAAATTGAATATATATCAGCTGGTACCAAGGATTCTGGACATAATAACAGCTGACAAGATTGCAAAGTTAAGACGTTCCTGAGATTTCTACCGATTGCAATTTCACAACTTGTCACAAACCCTTCCAAGACAACTGCCGGACTCAAAAGCTCAGTTACAACCAAACTTTATCGAACACTAGACTTGTTTTAAGAATTATGGCCAGCCACAAGCAAAACTCAACAGGGCATATCTTTTACGTTCAATTAGTTTCCAGGGCCAATCACGCACTTCCGCATGAAAAGAATGAACAGGTCATTCCCAATTTGCACGAGAAATACCAAGATCCTAAATGAACATAAAATTATACTTCATAAGCCCTATCTTCACGCCAAATAGGTCGTGGGTAGAATGCAATGCTCACCTTATATCACCAGCTCACCATCAAGTATAGTGTACCAATCTTTCATGAGAGCCACTGGCACTCCCTTTATCCTCAATTGACTCCAGCAAGTTAGAGATTTCTGCACGCTACCTGCTAGTACTGGGCAGTCTTGCAAAAATTAGTATGAAGTTCAAGGTGATGTTTAAAGACATTGTAAGATTTGAAAAATATCTCCCAGTTAAATAAAATTGGTAGTCAGAGAACTCTGTTTATATACAACAGTTACCTTGCACATCATCGAACAGAATGCGTGTTAGCACATTTCATTTTTGTAGAACATCTCCACTTTTTTTTTGGTAGTTCTTACACATCAAAATGAAGAATACAGCACTGAGCATTTCAATCTCAGTATAGTCTCAGTAACCGCATCTTCTGTGGCATCTTGTAAAGAACGGGTGTTCAAGAGCCTCGCGTGCCTTTAGGCGCGCATCAGGATCATACCGAAGAAGGCCTTGAAGAAGATCTATTAGATCTCCAGCAGAATGATCAACATGTTGCATTACCAGATTCTGCATGAGTTAACACAATTCAAGTGTCAAGAAAATACCAGCTATCAGCTATCACTTGGCAAAGAGGAATATATTGGCTACATCAGAAAACAAACTACCTGCAGACGAGGCAATTTCCAGACTGCCTTCAGGCTTTCCCGTGAAGCTGCCCCCTCTGGCCAGTCCAATCTTAATCCACGTCTGAAATATTTTTCAGCACGGCGACTGCAAAATGGCAGTAATAAGCACATGCGAGTGATTGATAATTTGAAAGAACTTCATATGAAACTCTGCAGCAACCTAAGCCTGGACATAAAGCATCTTAGGTTACATTAATAACTCATGAAACCATAGCGAAGATCTTGTATACATACTCAGCTCTCACAATCATATGTTTTGGAAGGGGACCTAGAACTCTCTCCATCATAGCCAAATGCTCCAAATTTTCATGTGTTTGAAAGAGAGCTTCACCCTAGTATCCCATGCAGAACCAAAAGGGGAAAAGGCAACATATCAAGAGCACTGTAAATTAAGGGAGCCAGCACTGGGCTACAGATAAAACCAATGGAACTACTCAGGTATAGATAGTGTGACCTAACCGAGCAGAGCTCAACTAAAATGCATCCCACACTCCACAAATCACATGAATAATTCCACCCAAGACCTGCGAATGAAAAGATAATGGAAATAACTAAACAAAGAAACTGTAAACAAAACATAGTAATTTATATAGGGGAAAATGGAAAAGGATATGATGTTAATACCAAGGATAACTTCAGGGGCACGATAATGCCTTGTTGATACCACATAATTGTGGTCTTGGTGTTCGAATGTTGTACTTCCAAAATCAATCAGCTTGATAGCACTAGATTTTGGAAGATTCTTAAAAAAAGAACCATCTTTGGGGGGGCGTATAGTAACCTTTATAAAAAAACAACATAAAAAGATCAGTAAAAAATAAATGTATACATGTACTAATTGACATAACATAATGGCAACCACAAGTGTCGACAGATAAAATTGCAATAATATATAGTTCGGACAACAAAATTTAGTATTTAAATAGCCACCTTATAATCAGGCACCCTGATAGATTCTGATGAAACAAGGAGAATGTTCTCAGGTTTCAGATCTGTGTGAATAAGTCGCAGGTCATGCATAACTGCAGAGATTACAATAAAATAAACATCAGAATTATCTTGTATGCTGAAAAGAGTAAGTACATTTCAACTAGAATGAAGCTAAAGTTCATGTCATACAGGGAAGAAAATCCTGTAATATTATCAAGGGCAAGATAAAATGAAACATTAATGTGCAAAATCCAACAAACAGCAGAAATTAATTGAAAACCCACATGCCACGGACTCTAATATTTGCCTGGCAAACTCCCAAACAAGGTCGATCGGAAATGCACGGTAACTATTCTTTCGGAGAAAGTCATACAAGCTTGGTCCAAGCCTCTCAAATACCTGACAAAGTCAGTAATAGAATATTAAATCCTGACCATCCAAAACATGAAAGGTAGCCTTCTTGATGCACATGTACTTACTATACATATATGATTACGATAGTCAAACCAATTCCGAATTTGCACACAGCTGCAGGCATAGAACCATTCATGCAAATCCATCAACTCAAAAAAGAGTCAAGACTTAACAATGACAAAAGTAGTTTGCTTACCGGCTACCAGTAAAATCATGCTTCCCAAGCCTCTGAAGCACATCAATTTCAATCATAGCAGCCTCTCGATATTTCTGAAGGGAGCGCACAATTTTGATGGCCACTGTCTCCTGGTTTTCCAAGTCCCAGCACTCCAAGACTTGTCCAAACGTCCCTGCAACAGAAGATAAGAAAGGTAGATGTTGAATAACATGTAAATAGGGCAAAACCTTTTCAGCATAAGCATTTCTCTTTATCCTGGATTATTCCCTATAAAAATAAACGTTGAAATTTAGAAAAGGAGGAGCACACTGACCTTCACCCATCTTGCTAAGTATTCTATCTGCAAAGCCACAAACAAAACAAGGTAAAATCTCAGAATTATCTCAAGTGAAAGAAGCATAATCGCCAACAGATATCTAGAATGCATGACCATTACATACTGTCGAATTTGTTTGGGTAACAAACAAAGGTAGGCAAACATTTTGCCCTGGTATAGTTGAGTGTAAATAATGGGTAGTTATTTAATGAGGCTTGAAATGCTATTACACCAATAAGTAGACTGACGAACTGTGGTATTCCATCTAACCAGTGAGTAACTGACAAATCATTAACAACTGCATAAGTCCCAAATATCAAACAAAATGAAAGCTACATGTCCAGTATTAACACTTATGGCAACATAAACTTACTCTAGAAGAAAAACCGCCTAGCCAAGCTAATGTTCAGAAATGCAAACAAAAACAGTAACATGGTGCAAGTATGTGTGTATATATATATATACATATATATATAAAAATATATATATATATATAATAATAATACTGAGCTGTGGAAAAATACATCTTGGTGTAAGGTTCTCCCCAACTGCGAAAACGTAGTGTCCATCCTTGTCATCTGGCCTCCAAGGAGGTGAAAAATTGCGTGGCGGTCCTGGATAATAAATTGGTGGCGGCGGCATAAAAGCGGTTGCAAAATTTCCATTGATTAGTTCCTGCCCGCAATATAGCATTGGAATCGCCTACAAAGTTAGTTATCCATGTAAATTATTATAAAGCATATACATCAAGATTGGTAACAAGAACATAAAACTCTAAATGAACAGAAACAACTGCATGCCAGTCTCGTGCATTTTCGAAGCTTAATGATTATAGCATCATCCAAGATATTTGTTTTATTTGATAGTCCTAAACAGAGAAATACGCCGACTAACGCATATGTTTGACAGCACTAAATGGATAAATACCTCAAGTAACGGTTGCATCCCACAAAAAGAGAACATTATCGGCCAGCAAAAATAATGACAAACTACCAAACTTTTTTTAGCAAGTTCCATAAATATGAAAGCAGCTAGCCACATGGAGGTCGTGAGATTGCCCCCCTTTTTTCTCCAGATTGTTCTTTCGATCAGTAACTGGTTCCGACCCTATCCCACTAATTTGCGACATCACATCCATGATCCTCCACAACAGCGCCACATATCCCCAATTCCCAGATAAGCACGCCCAGATCGAACCGCCGGGCTCTAAATCTAGCGAAATCACGACCAGATCTAGCCAAAACTAGCACTGCAACCCCCCACGCCCCGAGAGCGGATCGACGCGGCAGATCAGATATCGCGCGGATGATATGATACCTTGGGGTGCTGGAAGGGCGGGGGCGCGACATCCCAGGCGAGGCAGGGCCGCTTCCGCGGCCGCTTGTCGGCGCCCTGGTACGGGTACTCAGCGAGCCACGGCGCCTCCATTGCAGGATAACTCGAAAAATCCCCAATCACGCCATCGACGAGGCCAATCCGCGGTGGGTGGGGGGGATTTCCACTGCACGATCCGGGGAGGGGGATCGGGATGCAAGCTGGGGAATTCGGGGAGGAAACGACGCGAGATTGGGGAATTTTTGGAGGGGGGGGGGTTGTATTCGGCGATGCTCGTGGTGATCTGGTCTGGTGGTGTTCGCGTCCGCGTTACTCTACCCTGGTTTGTCCGGAGATGTGGAGCGCGAGGTTTATCTAACTACGGTTAGGTCAGTTTTAGCTTTGTTGCGTAAAAGTCCCTTGACTTAGAGGGTATTCGTATGCAGTCCATCCTCTTTGGTAGATAACACGTCTTCGTGATTCTCAGGTAAATATTTTTGTCGTGTTGAGTTTTCCTGAAAAATACGCGTGCGAATTTCGGTGGGAAACGGTTTGAACTTCCAACCGTGCCACTGCTGTCCTTCGTTGGGCCATGTTGTCGTGTTGTTGTTGTCTTTCCCATTTTCTCCTCACAGGAAGCTCTTGTTTTGTTAACTCAGGAAAAATCGATAATATTGCTGAAATGCTGAAAATATATTATTAAAAAACAGCATTGTTCCCTCGTATACGACTGTTTCATGCCTGCAAAAATATACTCCATGCTCATGTATGATTATTCCATGTTATAGCATTTTTTAAGATAGAGGCGATCTAATTTTGAAGGAAAGCTGAAATATATCATGCGTATTAGCTGCTAACCATGATTTTCATGTGGATGTTCCATGCTAACTTAATTGTGTGTACATGACTATCAGAAGTAACTAGTCAAAACTGTTGGCAAATATTGGCTGAACAGTAAGTATAAGACAGTGGAGATTATGTGCAAGAAAAACAATATATCATAATTTTATTCACTAACTAGCGGATTTTTTCATACATTTTTTCGAGCTAGATTTGGATTTATATTTAACTCTTAACTTATGTTTCCTCACATACAATTACGTATATAATATATTGCAAAAATAGAATTAGATTTGACATACTATTCCTAGTGCCTCTTTTCACAAATACAATTGTATTCTACATAAACAATAGATTTGATATTCAATTCTTAACTTCTACTTTTATACATGCAATTATATTTTATATACAATGTAATATATATATTATAATATGGACTCGCCACAATCTAATGGTATGTATCCTTTTATTTTTTTATATAAAAGAGAACCGCTATAAATGTTCCTTTTTTCACTACATTGAAATGCCTTTTTTAATCTTATATAAAGACATTGTTAAAGATCTTACCAGTTGTTCTAAATAAGGGATAAGAAAGACATGAAGTGAATAAGTGATCCAATAACAAGCAGATTCACCATTGGGGACAAACTAAAGGCAAAAGGGAAGCCGAGAAACTTAAGATGCAAATTGAGACCTCTTATTTGGGTTCCATATTGTGGAAAACAGAATTTGGTTGTGATGGTACCATTCAACGATTAATTGGAAATATACGAAAATTTGACGTTTGCAAAAAATATATACATATTTCATAATATTATGCCCATCTTTGAAGATTTAAATGAATATAACTACATAAATCAAATACATTCGTACTAACTTTCATTTAAACTACGATAACTTTTCATTTTTTTCCAAAATATAGCTTATGATACACCAAACAATGATAGGTTTTGGTTTATATTGGATAGATAAAACTAAAAATATATACAAAACATCAAGAATGCTAAATATGATTATAAAAGATAAATCTTTTACTTTAAATGATCATTAAGAGCAATATACAGATGATTATTCGGACAATTAAGCAAAATGCGGTCGATTAATCACTAAAACAGAGTTTTAACGTTCATAAACGATAATTGTACTCCGTACGTTAACAGAACGGTTTCCCTAACGTTTCTGTATATACTGCCAACTAAACAGCCGTTTTTCACAACACTGTTTGGGTTACTAGGATTTTCATATACATTAATTCAATTCCTCCAAAAAAACTATAAAAATCTTTCACTCCAAAAGAAGACGTTAACAATAATTGTCACCCCGTCCCAATCCTAATGTTCATCACCCATCCAAAAGAACTACGGAGTACCATTCTTGATGCCTACATAGATTTTCAGCTCCTGCATCTAGCTGTTTGTTTATGATCATCGTCATTTATTTGTAAAATAGCCAAAATTTCACATAAGTGACACATAGTATGGAACGGTAATCATTTTATATATGCCGAAAAATATGCACCAGGGAATCCAGCAAGCATTGCAAGGTGAGATCGAGCTACCAAATTCCATGCTCGGCGAAGCAAGTAGCACCGTGATGCGGTTGGCAATGGCTTCTGGCAACGTCGACTTATTTTGACCTGCCTAACACGAATGCTTGAGGCATCAACGCATTCTTCCATGATCAGCTTTTCCCCACTCTCCCAGAAAGAACACCCAGATCTGGCATTTAACGTGTGCCGAAGTTGTGTATAATCTAATGGGTACGTGCGCACTAATTAGTCTTAACGCGCGACGGCATGTCATAGGCAAGTCAGTTCATGTGGAGCGATCGGCGTTGTTGTATGAGAGCACGCCTACAGTCATCGTCGGCCCAGAATCTGAGAGCCCAATAAATAGCACGCCATATCCATAGTTATTTTATTAACTAGCTACTTAATTTCCTTCTTTAATTTCAACGCTATTCCTTCCAGTAGATGGCACCTCTCAGCTCAACATGAATAATATTATGTTACATCTACATGGTAGTAGCGAAAGTAATTTTAACTATGTTTAGAAGTAACTTATGAAAATACTAAAAGTAACTACATGGTATTCCTACGGACCGGAACAAAACATATTTGTTTGAAGTGATCACATATACCGTGCACTTAAACATGTGCTTAGTACCATAGAAATTTAATGTAGATAATACAAGTGTTTTGCTTACTTTTCTTATAAAAGCAATTTATAGAAATTATAGAAGTAAGTTAACACGACAATAAAAGTAACTGTATGATATGGATAGTTAAAACATGAAGCTTTAATAAGTAGATTTAATGAAACCTAGTAGTAATTTATAGACTTCTGGTTTAAAAAATTATATAAATGGTAAAATTTAATACGCTAACAAAAGTAACTCTTAACAGCATTAGAGGTTATAGTAAAAGGGATTAGACACAGGAAGATCTAGGAAGTAAATTTAATGAAGTCTGAAAGAGTTACACAAACCACTACTCCATCTATTTTTTTTAAAAAAACGACTTCTAGAGTTTAAACTTTATTCTAAAATAAGTCTCTTATCTGCCATCGGTTCATAAATAAAAAAAATTATCCCTTTAATACCACTCACATGCCTACTCACTAACACTACTTTTATATTTATAAGGATATTTTGGGTTCTAGGAATCTCTCTTTCTTTTTGACAGTGGGAGTATACATCAACAACATCGATCTATTGCCCGCCTTGAATTTTTTTGGATGTGTTGGTTGTTGTTTCATCAAGGACAAGAAAACGTGATCTTCATGCTACTACAGATGTGTTTTTCTATTTAGCAGGCAACGCAGGAACTTTACATGCAGTGATGGTTAGAAGTTGCACTGTTGACGCGTAACATGCGTAAACTTGTGACTTGGCGCTGCATGCAAGCTGATCGCCAGTTTGGTGGGCGTATGCATGGATCGCTGGTTAAGCCTAATGAGCGAACGCGACATTGAGAACTCCGAACTGCTACGGCGCTGTAGAGTTAAAGCATAGTGCTCTCCCAACAACTAACGTGTTTTTGGCTTGTTCCTGAGCGTTCCTGGCACACGGGAGCCTTCCGGTCCCTAGAAGTAGTACAGATAATTTTCCATTGTTAAAAAGCTCACGATCATGCTGGCTAACATGGTAGCTGTAGCACATAACGCAGTTCCCATTGTCAAAGAAAAAACATCACAAAATTTTCGAATTTGGAGTACAGTAGTCGCTTGGAAACTTCTGTGAATCTCTATAGAGCTGCAGTAGGATTCATATGGATGACATCGCATCGATTAAGAAATTATGTAATAGTATATTACCTAACCAACCATACAGTTTTCCTTTTCATTTCCTTTTCTTTTACTGGCTAAACGGGTCTGGCAAAAACTGCAGTGTAAAGTGATACAGATTGAACAGCCAAAGAATGTACATGTAAAGTTGTAAACAACAGATTCACTTCTCATGATCTTCATTTGACGTGTCAATTCTGATCACAAGGGGTTGTTGCAAATCCGAGGGAGAGGCCACCACAGGAAGCTGTGGAATTCCTGCATCTCCATTCTCAACCAATGCCTTCTCCAGAGAAGATTTTGCAATTCTTGTAACGCATATTATCAAAATAACTGCAGGACCACAAAAAGATCCGTCAACAAAGCGAATGCTAAGATGATAAAGCAAAAAACTACATAGTTCAGCATGACTTCAGGAAAGAAAAAAAAGAAACTAACTTCATGCAAAAACTAAAAGCTCAGACAACTAATCAAGCAAGGCAACGGGTCATTAAATTATGTCTAAATAGCATAACTAAAATTTTGAGCTATAGATGTAATTAGCGGAAACATTGTGAATATAGGCCACAAGTCCACAAAAGCACTTACCAGACATGATGAAGCCAGATATTATGAGAATCTGAAAAGAAGAATCAAACATAAGTGTCAGCAGAGGTTACTGAAAGTAGTATGGACTAATGTATTATGGCATGAAAAACCCAAACACGAATAATCTGGTGGACATTGCTTGAATAATTGGAGAAAACAGGAAAAAAAGGGTGGGGGGGGGGGGGTTCCTTTTCTCATTTGGTATCTTTTTGCCCTTAACAGAAAATAAGCCCTTGTTATCGAATGCTGCCTGCTTGTAACTTAGACCAATTATAGAAAACTTATGTGTACCACTAAAACCAAATTAAATACATAGGCCTAGTTACATAAATCTTAGTTCAACACCAAAAGAAAATATACCTACATACTACCTCCGTTCCAACGTATAAGCATTTCTAGATTATTTAGCAAATACTAAGGTGAGGTCCAAAGATTATCTTTTAGTCACTTCAATGGTCACTTTTTAAATTTTGAATTGCTTAGATTCCTTTTTTAAGCACCTGATTGGCTATGGAATCATTGGAATAATTAAAATCATGCAAATCAGCATAAGAAATGCTTAAATTGTGGTACAAAATTTGAATCCTAGAAATGCTCACATTTTGGAGAGGGAGTACTTTCCATGAGAATATATTGCTCTCATATAATTTGCACGAAAAAATGTACATTGGCTTAAGAAAAAAAGCTGATTAGAAAAGATATTTCATGGGGAATCCAAAGTCAGACGACAAAGACCACAACATAATGTGGGCAATGCTATAGTGCTTATTACTCACCCATCGAGTTGTTGGGATCTCACTCCAGCCATGAGTCACATCTGATAGATCCTTTAGAGTTGTTCCAACATATACCAATGCAAGAGTGATAGGCTGGCAAATACAAATACGATTAGCAAAAGAAGTGTTGCAACACTTGATGGTAATTCAGCATTTTAAATAAATGCTAATACAGTAGGCTACAAGTTAGTTAACCACAGTGGGTTCTCCATGCAAATATGCAAATTGAGAATTATGGAATCAAATATCAACTTCTGAAGGAAGGAGTATAATGTATTTACTGATATGACAGTCTAAAGCAGCAGATTATGCAAAAGGCTAATGTTGAGTATATGGATCCAATTATCACATGCAACGTAGTGTAGCAAATGATAACAGAACCTGGTTCATGTTATGCAAGTAATGTAGCGTTGCAGCTGATAAGAGCCAAGCTCACTGGCTAACCAGTATATGCCTGGTCCCACAATATTGCTTTAATAAAAAAATAAATAGGCATACCATCATCCCCAGCCAAGAAGCCAGCATGAATTCTCCAATGCCAACAGGAGTGACGGACAACAGGTAGTTCAACATGTTGAACGGAAGTAAAGGTACAAGCCTCAGTAACAACACAATCTGCAGGCAAACAAGACAAACATTGTTAGATACTTAGATATATTAAGGCATCCAAATTGTATAAAATCACCCTTTTAAATGCTTCCTACCAATGGTCTTTTAATGGAATTAAAAATCATGTGGCACAAAAATGCTATTATACAAAGCATCTAGATGTTACAATATTCTTCATCATAGAAACTAGAGCTACAAACTTCATGATGCAAGAAACTACCTTGAAGCCAGACCTTTCAATAGCAATAGTTACCGCTTGAAACTTGGGGTAATCTTTGCATTTGGAGAGAACATAAGGCCTTCCTATCTGCAATGTACTAAAACTTGAATCATGGAAGTACACAATAAATTACAAATAGTAAAAAAAACATATTCAGAATTATCCTTACCGTTCTGCCAAGCAAAAATGCAGCAGTTGCACCAATTGTTGCTCCGATGGAATCAGCAACAAACCCAACAGGCAGGCCAAATAGATAACCCCCTCCAAGCTGGCAAGTGGAGAATGAACGCCAGTCAATTAATTGACATACCCCACAATATACATTCATCATCTCATATCAGATAAACAGGAAAGCAGAACAAACATAATTTCCACAAGGATCACTGAAAGGTCACAAATATGTAAAAACCCTGAATAATACAACATGAGTGATGATGGTACACTTGTATTAAACTACAAATTTTACATACACTTATCCTAGTATTCACTAATTAATCATACAAGTGGGTATGATGAGCTGTAGAAAATAGCCAGGAAAAGGTTTCAAAACTTCTTAAACTAGAAGTTGTATGCACTATTGTCATCCCCGTACAACATTTACTGTATACAGTTAACAGATGACTAAGAAGTCACAGTACAACACACTAAGCCTGTGGTTTATGATATGTATAATAAATCAATTGAAAATTGACTCGATATACTATAAGTCAATAACTGATAGTTTATGCTTAAAATTGATTCTAATCAATCAATACCCAGCATTACTCATTCTGTTTCTAATTCTTTGTTCAATTCCAGCACAATTTAAACTGTGAAATATAGATCTCAGATCAGGAATCATTGATCTGCTGTAGCTCTATTATTCTGTCTTTAGCAACCAATGTTCATGAAATAAAAGACTGTAAGAAATGGAAAGTGACCGTGCTTACTGTAAGAATGGATGCTGGAACAGCCAATACTGTCAAAGGGATGTAAGCAAGGGCCCTGCAATGCAGAACATGATGATTATCAACAACATATCACAAAAGCTGTTTGCAACTAAGTTTATGTTCCTGAGGAACAAGACTAAGTACAGACATGTACGTCTATAAATAAAACTGGGTCAACCTACCTCAGCTCTATGTCGACTCACTGAAAACTCAAGTACCTACTTCAAATCCTCTCTTTCTTTCTTTTTTTAATCGCATTTACTGGGTGCCTTCTAGCATGGGTGGTTCCTATGAAATGAGTCATTATGCGCACAGCAGCTAGGCAGGAGTGAGTGCAAGTGTGGAAAGGGCATTCCTGCCTGTCTAAGTGACATTAAGAAGAGGGGTGGGGGGGGGGCATTCTGTTCACTGTATCAATTGAGTTATGTGCAGGCTTTGAACACTTACAATACCAGAGGACCCCATAGGCCCAAGTTATCCTTGATCCAAACCAGAAAGTCCTTCAAAATCTGTCAATGACACATTAAAAATTCATAATGAATAGAATGAAAACGACAAGCATTCGAAGTAAAGAAACTCAAGTCAGTTTTAAATATTTATAATAGTAAAAAAGAAATGAAAACATTTGAGATTCCGTCAGCAAGAGAAACAAGGCATGTAAGAAATGTCTACAAAAAAGTTTCACACTATATGAAAGATCATACAATTCTCTAACAAAGATAAGTCTATCAGTGTTAAGGAACTATTGATCTAAAAGGACACAATAAAATCATTTTACTATCAGGTGTTATGGGATGTTGCAACTATTGAAGTGTTTGACTAGATAAAGTTGTACCACAGAACAGTAGGCAACACTATTAGTGGTGTGTAGTGTGCACTAACTAATTTTAAAGATAAGGACATATTAGGAATTGAATAAGGCATGGTAGTTAAACATCTAACAATTATAAATTGGTAATACTAGTTAAGCAGATGACATCTTTTCTGTCAGTAAGCAACCCCACTCTCACGATACTATTTTTCCTGATCTATAGCGTTCAGCATGGATGCAGAAAGACAGAGAATTACCTTGTGAAATTGTGTTGCTAGAAGGAAATGCATGTCGATGTACTCAATAACTCGCACAACAATGGATTGGTTAAATAGCTAAGACTCTGACGATCATAACTTTGTAACGTCAAGATGATACAACCTACACTACAGTTAACTCCATCTGACAAGCGCAAACGGGCACAGACAAAGCTACATTTGGTAGGACTTTTACTAAGCTGCAAAACACTACCCATATTTCACACATATTTCACATTTATTGAAAGTAAATGGGCTACATGCCACATGATCGTATCTGAATCAGCCCCCAATATGAAACCCCAAGCAAGCAAGTAAGCAACCGATCGCGCACCTTCTCAACGGGGAGCGTGAAAAGAGCGACGCCGACCGCGGCGAGCAGCACGGCGGCGACGGCGAGGCGGATGGCCGAGGGCCACGAGAGCGCCATGGACGCGAGCAGCCTCCGCCGCCAGGGCCTGAGCCTGAAGTCCTCCCCTTCGTCCCCTCCCTCCGCGCCGTCCGCCCAGCCCCCCACCCTTCCCCGCGCCCGCAGCCCCACCGCTCCGCCTGCCAGATTTGCCCCCCAGATCTGCCCCCTTCCCTCCTCCTCCTCCTCCCCCTCCACGCTACACCTACACCCTCCCCCAGCGCAAACCCATCGGAACACCCAGCGCTCGCGCTCGCGCGGGATCTGGAGCGAGAGCACGCGTCCCGCGCGTCGCGTGTTGCCTCGATTTTTCGCCGCCTTTTTCTCGGTGGGGAAGAGGAGGCTTCTCGCGCTCGCTGGCCCTGCCTGGCTGGTTGGCTCGCGCGTACGCCTCGCTCGCTCCGACGTCGCCGCCCGCCACCGACGAGATGTGACGCGTGTGCCGCGACGATGCGATCGGGGTGGGGGGTGAGCAACTACTGATCGCGCGAGGACGGAGACCTGCCAGACTGGCGCGTCTGCATGTGGGCCCAATCGTAACTTGGGCCAGCATGTATTGGGCTTTGTAGGCCGCATCGCGCGGACGGGCCAGAAATGTACAGAGTTTCTTGCAAAAGTGTTTCAACGAGCTTTGAAGATTTAAATTACAGAACAAGTGCACACATTTTTCATATTTATATATGGCTCGTAATACCCAAGCTTTAGTTTACATTGCAATGGTCAATTATCCAAACCATGCATGTACGCTCGAGTACTACAGTGACCATTTCGGCACAGTGTTCTTAACAACATTACAAAGAAGTACACACAAACTTCTATAGCTAGCCTTAGGTCAGACCAGCAACACACACGTACACACCAGAATTACATTATGTATCTATAACTACTACTATACGTACTTAGCCAAACTCCTCATTTTCCATTGTTACATTCTTAATTAGCTGACAAATTAACACCAACACAATGGAAAGTCTTAAACGACTGGTACATACGTGGTAACACACGGCAAAAGACCATAATCTTCTTAATTGTACTTACCAGTGATAATCCTGAAGAAAACATGCAGCTTAAGCTTAGTGATGCATGGTACATGCGCTAGCTAGATTTGCTAGTAGCCGCCGCACCAGTAGGTGAACTTGCAGTTCTTGCCGACCTTGACGGTGTACTTGTGCTGCGGCTTGACGAGGAATGGCGGCAGGCGGAGCAACGCCTCGCACACGCACGCCGGCTCGATCTCCTTCAGCCACCGACAGCAGTCCCTGTACGCGCGGTGCTCGTCATCATGGTTGTCGTCGTCATCGTCGTCGTCATCGTCATCGTCGTCGTCGTCGTCGTCGTCGCCGCGATCATCGTCGTCGTCGCCACCATGGTCGTCGTCGTCGCCGCCACTGTCGTCGTCCCCTTCACGCACACCGTGGTGGCGGCGGCGGCGGCGCCTGCGGCGGACGCCACCACTACCGCGGGTATGGTTGGTGCTGTTACCGCTCGTGCCGTTGCTGCGCTGATCGTCGTAGCTGCCTATCTCGGCGTCGACGGTGACCACGGACTTGCGGCGACGGTCTCCGTCGCCGCCGCCTCCGTCTTCGCCTCCACCGTCGCCGCCATCGTCGTCCCCACCATGGTCGTCGGCGTCGCCACCATGGTCATCGTCATCGCCACCATGATCCTCGTCGTCGTCGTCGTCGTCATGGTGGTGATGATCCGGGCTGGTGGGAGGCAGGACAGCGCACGCCTGGTTGGCGATGGCGAACTGACTGAGGCAGAACTTCTTGGTCTGCGCCGCCACCGGCACGCTGATGAAGAACGGGAACACGAGCACGGCGGCGAGTATCGCAACGCGGGGCAAGGACGAGCCAGCCATTACCAAGAAATGGCTGGCCTAAGCAGGTTAATGGAGAGCAGCTAGCCAGCTACTAGCTAGCTTGTTCTTGGATGGCATCTACGTTTGGTACAATTGCTTATATTGTTCTTGGAGAGATCGATCAATCCATCGCTGCGGCGAGATGGAGAGCATGGTTGATGGAGTAGATGCATAGGGTTTTTTCTTTGCATGGTCGCTGGATTTGTGGGAGACGGGGGTAGGAAAGCGGGCGATGAGTTGTAGGTGCTTCATGCTCGTGGTGTGAGAGACCGAGAGTTCGGTCGGTCAGAGACTTTCGGGTCCATGTTGTTCAATTGTGTTAGCGTATGGTTAGCAGCGCTTTTTGTGACTTGCTTAGTTCACCTGCACCATTTGACTTCATTATTTTCGTTAGGATCAATCTCTGCAACTGCAAATGTATCTTGTTCTACATGTGAGCTTCCATTGCAGTACCAAATTTATATTTTTTTTAAGGTTCAAACTAAAGTTCTGTACCGCAAACGCCTAAATTGAGCTTGCTCATGCTAGAGATAAGCAGTTTTTTGTCCACCAGATCAACATCTATATAAAAAATTTCAATACTCACGTTCTCAAAATGCATGGTCCGATTTTATCATGCAGAGTTGTCTCATAGCTTTGCCCCTTTTCAGCGGTGATCTGTGTAAAGTTTATGGAAGCGTTGAGCCATTTGCCTTGGGCCGCATGTCTATTTATAGAGAGATGGGAACAGCCCCCATCGTGGCTTACACGACGTCAACGACGCCCAGGAATACAGGAAGGATTAGGAGATAAAAACTTCTATCAATAAGTTGTCATACTGACGATTCTCTTATCAACTAAACCTAGTATCACATGCACAGGATACATATCTTAACACTCTCCCTCAATAACAACTCACCTAGATTGAGATTGCTTTAGAAGGCCTTCAACAAGTGCATAGGAAGAGGTTTACTAAATCCATCAGCTATCTGGTCCTTTAATGAGACAAATTTAATTTCCAACAGTTTTTGAGCACCTCACTCTCTGACAAAATGATGTTATTGTATGAAACACTTGATTGGTAGACAAATATATGGCACCAAGATTATCATCCTATAACCTAGCAGCTTTAGGATGTGATATCTTAAGTTCATCAAGTAACATCTAAACCCACATGATTTTGGCTATGGCATTAGCCAAAGTATTATATTTGGTCTCTGTACTTCATCTTGATATTATAGCTTGTTTTCTTGAACTCCATGACACAAGATTTGACAATAAAAATACTGCAAAACTCCTAATAGACCTTTTGTCATCTGAGCAGCATGTCCAATTAATATCAGAGAAACCATTTACAAAAGTCAATATAGATTTCTCAACCTTGAGGCCAAGACCAAGAGATACCTTCAAGTATCTAAGTATCCTCTTGACTGCTGCCAAATGTATAGTAGTAGGACAATACAAATGCTAACAAACTTTATTAATTGAGTATAAAATGTCAGGGTGCATCAACGTGAGATACTATAAATCTCTCACAATACTCTCATATTAAGTAGCATCATTTAATCCTAGTGGATCTTCATCATATACTAGCAATTTTTCTACAGTACAAAGAGGGGTATTCACTAGCTTGCAATTACTTATCCCAACTTTTTTAATTACCTTATTAGCATACCTTTCTTGAGCAAGAAGAAGTCCTTCTAATATCTTCTTCACTTCTAATCCTTTAAGGCAAAGTCCTTTTCAAGATCCTTGAGTAGCACACCGGTTGCTTGAAATGACAAGATTGCTACAATAATGTCATCCATATAGAAAAACACAAAGATAGTAAATCCACTCTTGTTAAAATAAATAAAGACGTATCTGCCTTGGAGGAAACAAACCTCAATTCTTGTAACCTTCTACTTAGTCAAAAGGATCAAGCTCTTCGTGACTACTTAAGCCTATAAAATGTCTTATCTAACTTGCAAAGATGATGTGTCATAGAAAACCCACCCTAGGGAGCATAGTGAGTGGAGACACATCGTCTTGTCCTCCTGCGCTAGCCACACAAGACGAGGTAGGCGTCGTATTTATTTGTGGGCCTAGGGCTAACATGCACTATGTCAATTGGTGTGGAGGAGATTCGTGTGTTGTTGCTGTTGTCTCATCAATGTGCTGCAGATTCCTCAGAGAGCCTGCGGCACTGATATTTTGTCGGCTAGCCCTAGCAGACACGTCAGAGATGGCAATGGCCCCCACCCCAAACCCTGGTGAGGAATTCCTCTATTAGGGGTTGGAGATGGTGCCAAATTTCCCTCCATAGGGAGAAACTTGGGAAGAAAACTTCCCCCATCCGGTGAAGTGGGGGCGGGACGTTCCTAGGTTCCTTATCCCCGTTCCCTACCTTGGGACCCGCTAGCTCACTAATAGGTAGGCCTATATGTGATATCAATATATATGCTTGAGTCATTGGTTAAAAAACTTTAGATTCCATTCCAAAAATTCCTAATCCCACCATCCTTCCCTCTCACATCTGCTCGACGGCTCGTCTGCCTCTTTCTTCTCCATCGATCCATCCCCCCTTTTCTCTCTAGTGTATGGGGAAGATGGCATGCAAGCAATGCCTAAATGTAGGATCGCACAAAGCCGCATGGTCGTGCATCAACCATCGCCCAACTTGTTGTAGGTTGCATCATAGTCAACGTAGGCGTTAGGCCTTCTAAGTCTTTGGCTTTCCTAGATCATGCTGTGCAGCTAACTAGCTTATCCTCCTCTTGATTTGCTTCTTACGTACTGGATTTGTGCTTCATGATTGTGAAGGTTAGATCTAAACTGGTTGTGTGACTACAAGTAGAGAATAGATACAAGCCAGATAGGCATATGGCATTTTCTTTTGGTTACATGTATGCCTAGGTTTGCAATATGTGTAAAATTACACCATGCAGCTATCTATTTAAAGTTTTGACTGTATTATTGTTCACTCAATTTTTGTTGTTTGGTTCATATAGTATTTACATTTAGCTAAGTTTTTCACGGGGATGCTTCCCTGTAAGGTACTGGCAACCCGATAGGGAATAGGGATGGGATAGGAGAAAGTTGTTCCCGAGGCTAGGGATGGGGGCGGGGGACCCCTCACGCTAGGGATGACCCATTGACATCCCTAGTTAGAGAAATTGTCACGTCCAGAAATTTATCCAATTTCTAGATATTTTTGTATATTAAATCTCTGTTCAGGAAAGTCAGGATACACAAAATAACAAATCAATATGTAGTTCTAAGCGATGAGGATTTGATGGGCGGCCCCTCGGATTGGTGGCATTAATGGTGCTCCGGTGGCAATCGACGAAGGGGAAGCAACGGGTGAGATTCCCTAAGTCCTAGTAGAGAAAGAGAAAGGGTTAGGGTCAAACAAGACGACACGAAACGATGTGAAATTATAGTCAGAGAATGTTCACGAGAGGCAAGCTCACCTTTTGCGAGGAGAAGAATGCTCCGGTGGCCTCCAGCTTCGAGGAAGGCATGGTCGAGAGTTGCCTCGATGCAGCAGAGCTTCAAGTGGCAATGACGGGGTCGGTGGTGGCTGGACGGTGGCAGCGAGCAGCAGAGCTCGCCTCACAGCGAGGAGGGGGTTTAGGGTGTGCAGAGCTCGAGCGAACGGGGAAAAAGAAAGAGAAGGGTTCAGGGACCCTTATTTATGGGCACAAGGGGCCGAAGCGAGGCAAGAAGCAGTGGCATAGGGTGGCAAAGGTGGCGTTGGAGCGCTCGCCTCACCCAAATCATGGGGGAAGTAAGGCGGGAGGGGTGGGGAAGTGGGCATGGACTTGGTCCACAAGGTTTGAATGTGAGGATGGCGCGGAGGCACGTGGATTCGATGGTGATGTGGGCGTCTCGGTCTCCGGTTGGAGGAAGGAGAAGAAGCAAACATGTGAGCTCCACATATTAGTGAAAGGAGGAGGCGTGACTAGCTGGGCTAGGATGCGAGGAGAGGAATGGAGATGGACCGAGAGAGATAGGAAAGAGCATGCTGACACAATGGACCGTGAGGAAGAAGAAAGGAAAGAGGCCAACCCGAGGGGAGGTGGAAACAGGCCTCGCCCAAGGGAGATGGAGGAAGGAGGAACAACTTGGGCCAGATTCATTTCGGGGACTTTTATTTGGATTTTCTATTTTAAATAATCTCTATAATGATCTTTGTATTATTAAAATTAGATATTGAGCTATGAAAATTCCGAGAAAATTCCAAAGGGTGTTTTAGTGCATGGAGAATTTAAAAAATAACTCCAGCTATGATTTATTAAAGGAAATTTTATCTGCCTTCTTTACTTCACTTGTTAATTGATTTACACATTAATCTAAATTCTAAAAATAATTTATTTAATCATTTTTAAATCCCTAAAAAAACTAGAGTGATAGGAATCATCTTCGGGATCAGCGCCACCCTATTGCACATCCGCATCATCTCCTCCCTGCATAAAATCATAGCTACTTGGGTTGTTTACTGCACAATCTTTAGCACCTTTTTCACCGGCCAAATCCTCTTGTATGCCTGCATCCATCTCAACAAAAGTATTAGTATCATTTGCCATAAGTTGATCAACTACAAGCTCACCCATGTGATCAAAACCAGAAGGCGGTAAAAGGTGCGATGGAAGATGAAGAACTTCAGAGCGAAGACGAGCCCTAATATTGGTATGCAACTGAGCAAAGGGATTTATGTTTTCATCAAACACAACGTCATAGGAGACATACACCAGACTAGTGGGAACATAAGGCACTTAAAATTTTTATGAAAGGTGCTATAGCCAAGAAAAACACTTTGTTTGGATCTAAATGCAAGCTTGCATGTATTGTACGGATGGAGGTTGGGCTAGCAAACGCATCCTTTGTAATTTAGTGGAAGGTTCAGTAGTCACTCTAGGGGAATTTCTAAGGCAATAACTCACATATTATATTTTATTTTCTACCGAGCAGGGTGTGAGACCCAAACATGCAAGAAAACAAGTTCTAAAGGTTTTGAAAACAAAGACTTGAAAAAGGGTAACTGATGACTATTGCGTTTTTGAGAGGCATCCCAAACTGAATCCTGACTAGACTCTCTAGTTACATGAAGATTATTGTGGCTAATAACATGATCAACAATAAATTGAGATGGGTGGCCTAAACGATAGTGCCACCTTGACGAGGAGGGCTTGACAGCACATGAGCCTGCTTATTTGAGGATGAGGGGATCTGGTCGGTTGGGAGGGGATAGAGACCTTGTCTACACCTCTGAGTAGTGGTCGCCTCGTGAGCTGGTCCTTTACCAAAAAGAAATAGGGGTGAATCTCAAGGAAGGCGAAATTATCTCTAGTGAAGCAGTGTGCAGAAACAAGGCATTTGTGTGCTTCAGGTACATGTAACACATTCTTAAGATAAAGATTGCGACCTGGGGCACGAACTGTAGAATGACCAAATAGTTGATGTCCATACCTGGGGCACGACGATGACGGCCATGTCGGTCCGGTAGAACACGACGGTGGCGAACCGGTTCCACGCGCGGCCGAGTTACTGGCGGCCGGTGCCGTTCACGGAGCCGCCCTTGAACACCAGCCCGCCGGGTGCGCCAGCGGCGGCGCGCGCGTGCGCGGTCACCCAGCCCTGCTGCCGCCCCGGCGGCATGGTGGACGTGACAGCGCAGCCGTCGTAGATGGACTGGCCGTAGCCGAAGATGAAGTCGACGCCGCCGGCGATGGAGCAGCGCCGGAAGTAGTGCCGGCCGGCGAAGTCGCTGAGGGTGTCATGGAAGCCGTGAAATGCGCCGCCACTGCCTGCTCAGGCTTCATTCCGTCGAACGCGTGGTACGTGTTCTGCAGGTGTGCAGGTCAGGTTAGGCACCACAGATTGATCTAAATTATCAGTCATATATGGATTAATAAACACATGAAAACTATTGTGTATTTGGAATTAATTAGGAAATCAGCCAACTTATGCATGACACAACAGCCGGTTTATGCATTATCAAAAAAAATGTCAGCTTGTGCACACAAGCTTACGTCATAATTTGCACTGAAATGGCGTGAAAGAAGCAAAACGTGCGTGATAATGCGTGTGCGTGTACGGCTTCTATGTAAATCGAAAAAAAAAAGAGAAGAAAATAACTCATCAAGTGTCATCTAGACCACCATGTGCTTCTACACGCTGAAAATGTGCCTATATATACATCTGCGTGATGTACTATAGCTAGAATGTACTAACTTCTGTACCTTGAAGGCGATGTTGCGGGCGACGAAGTAGTCGGCGAGGACGGTGAAGGTGGCGCTCCGGGACGTCGGCGAGGTTGTGACATTGCGGCGGCGGCGGCGCATTATGTGGCTGATGCCGGCGTGGGCATGGGCTCCGAAGCTGATAGCCGTCTTCCAGTAGCCATCCCCTTCCAGCAAGGTGTATTGTTTATGCGAAGGAATGGTAATCTTCTCTCTGCAAAATCGTAAGTACTAGTTGTTGCCAAGCACTAACTGTTCTTACTACATGTTGCAAAATCTTGAGATTTGAGGGTTGGAAAATGGTTTTAACTTTTTCAGCACATTACTAGTATATTTTGCATCACATTGCAAATCTTGAAATTTTGTACTCCCCACAGCACATTAAAAATCAATTTTGAATTTTCAAGTAGCTAACACCACACTACTTCAGAGCACATGACCTGTAGTTCCCTTCCTTGACATGAATCCTGACCCACTTGCGGTTGCCGTCCGGCACGAAATCCACAGCCTCCTGCACCGTCCTGAAATCCCCTCCTCCGCACCGGTCGACGGTGATCGTCCCGGCCACCGTCGCCCGCGCGAAGCTTAGCGTGGACAGCCGGAGCAGGAAGAGGAGGAACAACGATAGCAGGAGCTTCAAGGTACAGAAACAGAACAACGGCTGCATTGAGTGTGTGTTTTGGTCGTTAAAACTAACTTTCTTCAGAGATTGGATATGTATATACTATCTCAGTAGACGTTTCTTGCCCACTGAGAATTCCAGACGCATCTTCATCCAAGATCACTGCAAACGTTGCTGTGAGAATACATATTCACTAAAGAATTTTTTTTAAATGATGGTGACCGAATTTCCTGAAGCAAATGCAAGGTGCAGTGGTTAATTTGGACAGTCATCTCAACCTTGGCCAATACGACAGTATAAATTGGAGCAACAATGAGGAATGCCCTCCTGCTACTGATGACATACTTCAGCCGATCAATTAATCACACTAGTACTGAATTTCTGATCTTGCCTAAAATTATCTGATCTTGGCTATGGAAATGCTTGTCATTTTTCATCTATGGCATGTTGTTAATTAGCTAAAGCGACGGTTGCTTGGATATCCAACCGTCGTCAATGAACGTGATGTCCGCGAACTTCTGCACCTGCTCCTCGCCCAGCTTCTTCTCCCACGCCACTCTCCCCGTCTTGTTGGCTCCCGGCCCTTCACACCCAACCTCGACAAACATAATGCTCGACCTGACAAAAAGCAAAAGTATTACGTATGTGCATATATTTATAGAGGTGAGTATATATATTTATATAAACGTTTGTGTTCGTACTATGTTTTGAAAAAAAGACATGTCAAACTCCCGTTAACAACTTAGGAAATTAAACCACTTATGCATATAAGAAATAAACTGTTATATTTTTCAATAATGGAATTTTATTTTACGACAAACACGCTTACACTCTTCTATATGGATGTGCACATATACATCTTACTCTTATAAAAGACTAAGCTAACCGATATATATTGAGATTAATCCAACTATAATATTAAAGATGTATCCATCCATAATAAATTATTACCTGAAAATTCATATCCAACCACGTAAAATTTCGTACTTGGAGCCTAACTACGTGAACGGAGCGGATATGCATGCATGTACGATCAGTTATTTTTTAAGTGTATATTAAGGGGACGATTGTATGTGTAATGATGTGCGTGTATGTTTTTTTTTAAAAAAAAGAAGGTAGTTTCTTACACGTCGGGGGAGTTCCAGGCCTGCCACCCCTGGGGCACGACGATGTCGGTCATGGACATCTGGTAGAAGACGACGGTGGCGAACTGGTTCCACGCGCGGCCGAGGTACTGCCGCCCGGAGCCGCGCAGCGAGCCGCCCTTGAACACCAGCCCGCCGGGGCTTCCGGCAGTGAGCCGGGCGTGCGCCGTCACCCAGCCAGGCTGCTGCTGCATCGACGGCGGCATGTTGGACTCGAGCGTGCAGTTGTCGTAGATGGACTGGCCGTAGCCGAAGATGAAGTCGACGCCGCCCTTGACGAAGCAGCGGCGGAAGTAGTGGCGGCCGGTGAAGTCGCAGAGCGTGTCCTGGAAGCCGTAGAAGGCGCAGTCGTAGAAGGCGCTCCGGTCGCCGCCGACGAGCGCCGCCACCGCCTGGTCTGGCTTGCTCTTGTCATACGCGTTGTACGTGTTCTGCCACAATGCATGCAGGGTCAAATATAGTACTAATCGTCATACTCAGTTACTCAGAGCCAAATATAGCAGAAGGTACTAATTTGTTTCTGGTATAATTAGTCTCCTAAATTCACAACACAATAAAATGACATCTATTTGGGAATGTTTTTTCTTAAATATTCCTAAATTCACAACACACTGAAATAATATCATGAAAAATATATTACTACTCGTCGTATTATACTACTCCATCCATTGTAAAATATAGATAGTGGGTCTATGTTAAATTCATAGTTATTTAAATTTATAGTAATAGACTGTATTAAATTTAGAATTAGATTACTACGCATAACACATGCATTTTATAATGTGCATGTACCTTGAAGGCGATATTCCGAGCGACAAAGTTGTCAGCGAGGACGATGAAGGTGGTGCTGTAGAACGTCGGCGAATAGCTGACGTTGCCGGAGCCGCGGTTCATCAGCTCGTTGATGCTGGAGTGGGCGTGAGCATCAAAGGTGATTTCTGTATTCCAACAGCCGTCTCCCTCCAGCAGAATGAAAGGTTTTCGCCTTGGGATGGTGACCTTCTCCCTGTAATGCATGCACACGACAATCACCAACAAATCTTGCCAAAACTCTCCAAAAATCCAAACACGATTTGCAATGGCATCAGACCGATCGAAAGCTTGGATATGTGCAGCGGTGGCAAACATATATACGTACTTGTAGCTTCCAGCCTTGACATGAATCTTGATCCACTCGCGGTTGCCGTCGGGCACGAAGTTCACCGCCGACTGCACGAACCTGAAGTCGCCGCCGCCGTGCTGATCCACGGTGAACGTCCTGGACACCGGTGACGAGGCGGAGCTCGTCGTGATGAACGCCCCGGCGAGCAGCAGCTGCAGCAACAGCAGGAGGTGACGGCGAGATGGCTGCATTTTCTCACGCGTACGTATATTGGCCGTTTAATCGTTGGCTCAGTGGAGAAGATGAACTCGCCCTGAAACGATTGCTAATTGGGTGAAGGATTTATCCGCTGATTAGGCCAAGGTGCGTGCATTTACGGATAGGCGTTTACTTTTGCCTTGTGTGGCGCTGTGTGCCATCTGCAGGGTGGCGTTTTACACTGACAGATTTGGAAGTGTTCAGCTGGCAACTAATTTTGAGTTCCTTTCCATCTGGGGATATATTAGTATTAAACCACGGGGAACATTGCCTAATTTTGTTATTGATTTAAAACCCTACTATGAGTACACAAATCTCAATCAAGGAGAAGATTATTATAGGTAGGTCTAATGGGCGAACATTTATGCCACACGAACATGTTCAGAGTCCACGTGAATCCAATGCATGGCGAGATGCTGTCCAAAAATATATATATATATATATATATATAGTTACTTTATGCATAAACCTCATACATTAAAAACTATTGATATAGACATTGTACATGACAAACTTTGATCCTAAATCAGAATCGAACATATAATCTTTTGGTGTATAAATTTTCGGTGAACAAACATAGAAAAGGAAGACGTGGTAGCAAAAAAGGAAGGCATGTGGATTCACGGACGTTTGCTAATCAGCCGTTCTAGCTTATTATCGTATTTTTCTTATCCTTATAGATAAGATTATTTCTATAGTATTTCTTGGATTCTACAAATATATATTATTGAAATAGAAACTAATTATTAAAGTTCAATTGTATTTTAGTCAGAACAATATATTTCCATTCCATTATTGAAAAAGTTTATTTTTTTCACTATGTGTTTCTCTAACTCTAAAATTGGTAACTCCCTTGTCTCTTAAACTTAAACAAATTATGTCCATGGGTTGACTCATGATGGTTTTGAGGCAGCACGCGTCGCGACAAATTGTCGACGAAACGGACTCACCCTCCGACACTGGGCGCGTGCTTGCGTGGGGGAGAAGATACCACGCATGTTTTGGGTCTTATGGGCCTCGTGTGACATTTTTTTTAATTTTTTTCTATTTAAGTGGCTCGAATCTATACTACTATCACCGATCTAATGGGGCCCCGTGAGTCAGCCCCCACTGACCCATGGGCCCTCCTCACTACTTCTCCCCACCTCACCCCTTGCTCTCTCAACATTCCAAATCATGGCTTACGGCGACAGGAGGCAAATCGAACGGCGGTGAACACAGCACGAACCCAGATTGGTGAGGTTGGACCAACGGTCGACGGCGGCGGGCTGATGTCTGCGACAACAAACCGGCGAGCACCGGATCGACGACGATCGGTATTGGATCTAACTCAGTGACTCGCCGTTGACCTGGACTATGGCCTTGCCGCTTGGGGTCGTCGTCATCCTACATTGCTCACAGCCAGTGCTGCTTCTTGATCACCGTCGCTCCAAGGCTGCAAAGGCCGACGAACTGTTGAGCATCGACAGCCATCGGCTCATGGTCTCTATCTGCAAGCACTCTGGCGAAGGGTCGTTGGCTGCACTTGACCTGCCTGCCGCTCGTTGCTCGGAAGTCCGAGGAGAGAGAGAAAGAACGCAAATATAAGTAAGCGAGGGAGAGGATAGAGATAGACTTTTTTTCTTTTTGTTATTTTTTTTTCAATCACTCAGTACGGCTGGACCTGAAAGATTCCGCCGAAAATATCTTTACTGCCATGTTTTATAAAGAAGACTATGATGAAAAAGAAAAATTGGAAATGATCTTCACTGAAAGGTAAAAGACTCAAACACTACTCCACGTGAAGATATGGGGTTGGGAAATTATGTTTTTTTTTCTAAATTGGTGTTGAGAATATGGTATTTTTAATTATGCCTGTTAACGATGGGTTATTACTTATTATATTTCGTCACGCATGTTTCAATGGATTGGTGTATTTTAGCTTTTTTAATCTATTGGTGATGTATAAACATATTATAATCGACATATTCATCATGTAGGGTATTGGATTAGGACTCAAATACTAATTTTATTTTAATACTAGTCTTAATCTAATATATGTCTATAAATTAGACCACCCTAGTACCATTATTAATTTTATCTTTATGGTTTTTCCACTCCATATTGGAGAGATTTTTCATATAAAAATAAGTGTCTCCTGTTCCAATATTTTTCGATATTAGAGCATTAGAGATTTGATCTATGCTTATTGTTGACGTGTTTGTCTTTCTCCGTAAAGTTCTATGGTAAAATTAGTTTTTGATGAGATTTTTTTATTCATGAAAACTGATGAAGAGTTGCTTCTACTTCTAGTCGATCTCTCTTGCCTACTTGCACGGGAGAAAAAGCAAGGCAATAGTAGAGCTTTGCCCATCCTATCAAAATGCAGCAGAACTAGCAATATATATGGGCATCAAATGTAGGCATGGTTTTCAATGTGAGGAAAAAGAATTCCGCGCCATGACGACTCCTGTCACGACCGTGCGTGGTGAATTTTCTAACGAAAATTGCTAAGCACACCTAAATCAACATCACACATGTTATTTTACGTGAATTCAATTTTACATTAGGTTTTTTTCTACGTCCACACACAAATGCATTAGGAAGCTTTCTTTCTCTTTATTCTTCAACATGTCATCTACTAAATTTGACATTGAGAAGCTTAATGTTAAGATCGGTTTCAGTGTATAGCAGGTTCAGATGAAAGCTATTTTATACAAGTTATTGTTTACATAGTATTAGGTAATAAACCAATGATATGGTAAATGATAAATAGGAGAAATTGGATAAAAAGTGTTATCCGCTATACAAATCTATAGATATTTTGCGTGAAATTATTAATGAGACATTTATGTCTTCATCATGGATGAAATTAAAGACGTTATATATGAAGAAAAGTCTAGCAAACAAATTATGCATCAAGGAATATCTGTACACAATTCATATGGTATAAGTTACCTTTATCTAGTCTTATCTTAATGAGTTTAATTCACTCATTATTGATCTTGAGAAGTTAGATGTAAAAATTGATGATAAAAATAAGACTATTTTACTTGTTGTCACTTTGTCTACTACCTTTAAATACTTTAAAATATTATGCTTTGTGGCAATCGTGATTCCCTTAGTTTTGAGGATGTTAAATCAATTTTAATATTCAAGGAGAAATTTGATATTGATTCTCGTTCTGAAGTTAAGGTTAATGGTTTAAAAGTTAGAGGTAGATCAATCAAAAATGTTATTCTTCTAGATCAAAGTCAGTCTAAATCAAGAGATAGTAAATATAGATTATTTTGTTGATATTGTAACAAAACAAATCATGATTTTTCCAATTGCTTAAAATTGAAAAGAAATGAATAAAGGAGTAAAACTCAAAAGAAAAAAATCTACCGATGATAGTTTTGTTGCCAGTGATTTTGATGTTGTAATTAGCGCTACTAGTACAAAGGATAAAGCTGATTGGATTATTAACTTGGCTTGTATCTTTCATATATGTCAATATAAAAGTGGTTTTTCTACTTATAATTCTATTAATACTTAGTGAATTTGTTATTGGTGATAAGTCTTCACTTAAAATTACTGAAATTGGTTCTGGTCAAATGAAGACACATGATGGCATTATTAGAACTATTTCAAAATGTTCGCCATGTTCCTAGAATAAAAAGAAATATTATTTTTTATTCTTTGGGCACTCTTAAATCCTTAAGATATAAATATGTTGGCAACGATGGTGTTTCTAAGATTTCAAAAGGTAGCCTTGTTGTTTTAAAAGGTAATAGAATTGGCTGTCTTTATTTATTTCTTGTAAGGATCTACACTTATAGTTGCAGTTACTTTTACTATTGCATCAGATCCTCACATCACCAAGTTTTGGCATATGCGCTTGGGTCATATGAGTAAGAAAGATATACATCTTCTTTACAAGAAAGATTATTTAAACAATATTGGCAAACTTAATTTCTGTGAACATTATGTTTTTGGCAAACAAAAGATGATTAATTTTACTAATGCTATTCATCAAACTGAAGGAATTCTTAATTATACTCATTCTGATCTTTAGGGAAAGTCTATGTTCTATTAGTGGATGTAAATACTTCATAACATTTATAGATAATTTTTCTCACAAAGTTTAGGTTTATTTCTTGAAACATAAAGATGAAGCTCTTTCAGTATTTCAGAAGTGAAAATTTTTGGTGGAAAACCAATCAGGCATAAATAAAGAAGCTTAGAACTTATAATGGATTGGAATTTTGCAGTGGTGAGTTTGATAATTTCTATGCTAACCATGTTATTGCAAGACATTTGACTATTTCAGTAACTCCTCAATAAAATGGTGTGGCAGATCGTATGAATTGCATTGTTCTGGAAAGAACTTGTTGCATGCTTTTAAATGCAGGCCTATGGAATAATCATGTTTTATGGGTTGGAACTGTTTTAATAGCTTTTTATTTAATTAGCTCTCCAAATTCTACCGTTGGTTTTCAAATTTTAGAAAAAAATTGGTCAAGTAAACCAATTAATTATTTTAATTTGAGAATTTTTGGTTGTCCTGCCTATACTCATGTTAGCACTAGAAAATTAGAGTCTAGAGAAAAAAAATATGTATTTGTTGGTTATAGTTTTGGTGTCAAAGGATATCATTTATGATGCTCTGATGCTTATAAATTGATCATTAGTCATGACGTCATTTTTCATAAATATGTTTCTCTCTATGAGTAGTGTTAATTTACTCACAATTGAATCTGAAACTAATGAAGCTATTGCAAGAGATACAGAGTTTGAGATAAATTCACCTACTGTTGATTCAGATTATTTAGTTACTCCTATAGGATCGAAACACAATACTCAGACCTACCAGAGAGTGAATGGTAGGATTACCAAAAGCTAAATCTTCTTTGCAGAATAAAAAGAAACTTCTATCCTAAATGAAGTTACGATACACTACCGTATACCGTCGGTTTGATTATCTACCTGTTGCTAGTTCGGTCGTCGTTCTGTCGGCACTCTAACCGTCCTGATGGCATCAGTCCATCCATCGCCTTGCCGACGATCTAACTGCTCATGAATAAAGAACACAACTCAACAAAACTATTGAAAGTAGATCAACTTTATTACAACAAGATATATTAATAAAATACATACAAAGCGTTAGCCTTTCTCTAAAAAAACCTAGCTTTTGTTTCAATAAAATATATCTCTAGAGACTTAACCCCTCATCTACTTATACCTAAAAACTCCTTTACCAATTAGGAGTAGAACTTCTACTCCTACTTAGAGTCAAACCCTCTAATTTCAAGACCAACTACGTGTAAAATTCTTAATTCTAATATGACTCAACCTCTCATATTCCAAACCTTTTACAATTTTCTAATTTAATTTTTCTCTTTCTTCTCAGTCCCACTTCAAATATATTCTTAATTTCTCCGATGCTTATACACACAACTTATAAAGCCCGTTGCGAACACATCCCCACATGATATCCATTCACCGTGTGTCACTTTGTGTCTAACCTTGTCATCCAGCATCCTTAACCATTTTGTATCTCGACTCTTCCTGAGCATAGTCCCAAGTCCGCCTTTGACCGGTGTTAGCCTCAAAGTCTCTTAACTCTAGTTTAACTTTGTCACATGATGTTCTGACTATGCTAGACCTATGCTCCTCCCTGCATGTAGTCTCGGTTATCACCATTGATTAAGGTTGATCTTAAATCACCTGCACACAAATAAACAGAATAACTATTTCTTAGCACAAATATCATTACCTGATCTACGTTAGTCACACACACTTTTATAATACTATAAATATTTTCAAACTAATTTTTATTAATTAAATCATTTACAAAGCTAATTATTCATCATAAAATATTAATCATGACAATGATTCAACAACTCTCGCTACACATCAAGTTACTACTAATACACAACAAATTTCTAGTTCATTGTCTTCTAATAATAATGACCAATGCATTGCTTAAGATATAACAAGAAGAAATATTCAATTACGTGTTAGATATCATAATACTAATGATATGGTTCGTTATGTTCTTCTTGCTACATAAGATATCAGTGATACTGTTGAAAATTTTTCTTATTCTAAAACTATCTCATGTGAAAATTTTTCTAAAAGGTTGATAGCTATGAATGAAAAAAATTAAGAGTCTTAATAAAAATCATACATAAGATTTGACAGAGCTTTTAACAAATAAAAAGTCATTAAAGTGTAAATAGATTTATAAGAAGAAAGAATGTATTTATGAAGTTGAATCTAAAAGATTGAAAGCCCGTTTAGTGGTGAAAGGTCATGCTAAAGGGAAGGTATTTACTTCAGTGAAGTTTTTTCTCCTATTGTACACCATTCTTTCATTTGGGTGACGTTTGCTTTTGTTGCTTTTATTTGACATAAAATTAGAGTAACTTGATGTTAAAATGACTTTCTTGGAGATTTAAAATAGAATATTTTTATGATACAATCTAAAGGTTTTGCTACTTCTGAAAAATAACATACAGTTTGTCATATGAAGACATCTCTTTATAGTGTGAAACAAACTCTAGGCATTGGTATAAAAGATTTGATTCTTTTATGATTGCATAACAATATTTATGCAGTAATTATGACATTTGTGTTTATTTTAAACAATTTCCCAATGGATCTTTTGTCTATTTGTTGCTTTATTTCGATGAAATCATCATTACTTCTAATGACAAGTTACTAATTGATGATGAGTTGAAATCTCAACTTAATTATAAATTTGAGATAAAGATCTTGTTCCTCCAAATAAAATTCTTGACATGAAAATTCAGTGCGATCGTAAGAATGGTAAAATATTTATATCTTAGAAAAGTTATATTGAGAACTTAATTAGTAAATTTAATCTTGGTAATTACAATCTCATTTTTATACCTTTTGCTTCTCACTTTAAATTATCTTTAAGTTAATATTGTGTTAATGAAGATGACAAAGGCTATATGTCACATGTTTCTTATGCTAGTGTAGTTGGCAATCTTATGTATGTTATAATTTACACTTGACTAAATTTAACTCATACAGTATAGCAGATTTATGTATAATCTTGATAAAGCAGATTGATATTAAGCATCATTTTATTTTTGATATTGTTACTCAAGGGCAAATTATCGTGGAGAAGATACATACTAAACACAATGTTGTAGAGATGTTTACTAAGTCACTCTAGAATAATAATTTAAAGTATTACTTGGACTTAGTAGGCTTCAGGAGATATTTTCTTCTAGCGCATATTTATATTGTTATTAGTTGATTTACCTACGTTAAAATTTATATCTCCTTTTGCCCTATTTTTTTCTAACAAAAAAATTATGCTTTTGCCGTTACAAAATTGTACACAAGTGATCACCAGTAACATATATTTTCAAAAATATTTTGTTCAAAATAAAAAAATAGTTTATTGATGATAACTATCCAGTTACTACTACTTGTTAATGGATTTTAAATCCAATCATTAGTTTGATAAGTTCCACTAACTACCGATAGCCAACCAATCATAGATAAATACTGAAAATGATTTAAACAGTGTAAAGTTTGGAGGTCATGTGAATAATCTATATATGTATAATGGGAAAAATCATAAAAGAGATGTTTGTTTTTTTTATGTTTGTAATCAACTTACTATACTGGAAATCAAATTTCATATTTTTATCTATAAGAAAATCCGTAGCAACTCACGAGAGTTTGTCTAGTATAGATGAAAAATTATCTAAGATTTCTACTTGAAAGTTGGCATAATTTTGTAGTCATTTATGAATACTTTTAAAATTTGAGTAAACTTTTGTAATAGAGATTTTTCAATTAAAAGTTCTATTTCAATTTTGAAAACTTGGAGTAAACTTTCTACCAAAATTGGAAACTTTCAACCCAATTTATTTATTCATTATTTTATAGTAAAAAGCCTTTAAGCGCTAATGGTGATTAAGCTAATGATTGTTGCTCCCCGCCACGCGCGCGACTTACGAAGTCAGCGTGCGCGTGCATGGTAGCAAGCCCTATAAACGGTCACAATGAAAAACGCATATAAACCAGTGAGTCAAACAACCACTCATACACAGTCTTATTTATTATTGGGTCAAGGTTACCTTCCCGAAGAACATGTTTAGTTAGTGTCCGAAATAGCGTTCGTGTTTTGAGGTTGGAGACCTCTTGTCTTCACAATTAATTAAGTATTAGTAAAAAAATTTCAAAATAAATTAATATAATTTTTAAAACAACTTTCTTATAGAAAATTTTTAAAAAATATATAACATTTAACAGTTTAAAAGCATACGTATAAACAATAAGAAAAAAATATTTACAACCGGTGCAAAATAGTATTAGGTCAGACAATTCCTTAGGATAAGAACCAAATAGACCGCTACTATTGCCGCACCGTCAACAATCCCCTGCCCATGTAGCCCCAATGCCCCACTTCCCGTTGGTGCTGGATATGAGGGCAATCTGAGGTGGAATCTTATTCGTTTGCCCCCACGTCAATGGCTGCCCATACCCAAAACCACTGTCCAAATGTTTTTAATATTTAACATCATTAACTATTAAACATGTGTGTGCATATATATATATATATTATCATTCGTTTTATTAAAAAAATCATGTAATTATTACTTATTTTGTTATAATTTGTTTTATCATTAAAATAATTTAATTATAAGTTATATTTTTCTATATTTATATAATATTTTTAAATAAGACAAATGATTAAAATCAACGGTATCAAATATAAAGGAAGTACCAAGCAAACCTAGTTTTGAGAAATGGCAAATGGGTTTTAGCTGGTTTTGCAGCTGAGACAATAAGACTAACACAAGAATTTAGGTATGGAAAGAACTTTTTATTATGCTCCAGGCATATAGATGCAATTTGTAACTATGCCGCCATACAATTCTTGAAAGGTGTAACAGTGTATGAGCATTCGTTACTTGCAATGCAATAAAACAGCCTTCACTACATTCTCTTACCTTTTCTTATTCGTCTTGAAAATTTTGTGGTGCATTCCTCTTAAAAATTAGCACTCAACAAATGAAACCATCAATCCAAAATTCCAAACCTCTGTTCTTCGATCATTTGTACTTGCCAAGTCCGGTTTGGCCTAACCCTAATCAGTTCAGTTTAATGTATTTTTAAATTAACATTTGAATTACAAATGGAACATTTAAATACCAAAGATACTGCCAATAAGACGGTAAACTGCGAGACTAACGACACAATCTATGACTAACTAAACTGATACAGGACATCTCTTCCCCACAATTGGACTGCCTGCCGTTTCTGCATTTTTGCAGAACAATGCTATGAACTAAGATACATATGTACAGTGGGGCCGGTTCTATCTCTTTTGCCAAGGAGATTTCATGGTAAGCCCTCACATGAACGGATACATTGAAGAACTCTTCACGTCTCAAACACAAGAAAAGACCAGATCAAAATTATATAGCCTGGAAAACAATGCATGCCATGCGTCAGATGAACATAATACGAAAAGATAAAATGCACCAAGCAACTACAGCTATGATTTATAATAAATGAAATAAATTATGTACCATTAAATATTGTCAGAAATTATCCAAGCCTCCAGTAACGAAATATATTGCCACTCTGCCACTATGAGAGTGAGTTGAAAATTACTCCGTCATCATGAAAAGGGTACATTCGGGAAAAATATGCAAAGGAAACTGCTTAAAAAGTTTAGGCTGCGATCGGGAGGAAGGAACAGCCCCTCCTCCCTTGGCACGCAAAACGATAAGTGTGATTAGCACGTAATTAATTAATTATTAGCTAAAAAACTTGAAAAAATAATTAATATAATTTTTTAAAGCAACCTTTCTATAGAAAACTTTTGAAAAAACACACCGTTTAGCAATTTAAAAAACGTGCGTGAAAAACGAGTGAGAAATGTTTGAAACCTGGCAGCCTAACACAGCCTTATTATCAAGAGGTACCCGCAGCTGAGGCTCCACAATAGTTCTGAGTAAATGAGGTAGAAAGCTCCTAGTCCCAGTCATCAGGGGTGTTTATCATGATTGTGTCTTCCTTTTCCATGCCTCCCCCAACCTGATTTTGCAACGATAATTAACACAATTGGCATGCAGAGTTGCTAGAACACAAAATGAAAAGTTAAAAACTGCTATTCCTGGACAAGAAACAGCACGCAGAACAAATTGTTGCGATCATGAAGGTGAAGTTAAAAGAAATATGACTTCTTTAAGAGCTCAACAAAAAAATGAAATGCTATACCTCCTTCATGGGGAACTGGATGGTCCATTGGGTGTCTAGGGGCAGGAGGGTACTTAAATCTCCTAGGAGGCATAGACCACCCAGGGCCTGGGCCTGGTGGAGGATTCGATGGTTGCCCACAATGCGATGGAGTGGATGGACCATCAAAATGGTCTGGAAACGGGGGGCCTGAATATCATTGACAACAAAGGCTTGTTCACCATAAAAGTCTAATTAATGAAAACATGTGGACTAATCTTGTATTTCGGCATAATTGCTAATATATACACACAGGCAGTTAGTTAGAAAACTTTGCCTCAAAAATATTTGTAGACAATACTTCAAGATACCTGGAGGGAAGTGTGGGGGAAACCTTCCTCTATCAACAATTTCATGGTGCATTTGTCCCCTAACTGCTCTTTCATCAAAGTGATGTCCTCTATCATCGAAGTAATTCCCTCTATTATCAAATGGATGCCCTCTATCATCAAAATGATGTGCTCCATCATCAAAATAATGCCATCCATCATCAAAGCAAATCCTTCCATCATCAAAGTGATGCCCTCTATGACAAAAGTGATGTCGCCTATCATATGCACAGTGTCCTCTGTCATGCTCACTGCACCGATGCCTCTCAGGATAGGACGAATTGCAATTCCAAGGTTGTGTGCTTTGTTGGGGTTCAGGTGGTACATATGGGTACTGATTTGGAAATGATGGATGGGGTGGTGGCTGCAAGTGATATGCATTAGGTGGTGGCACTGATGGTGGTTGGTGATAGTTATTTCCATGATGTGGTGGTACTGAGGGGCCAGAAAAAGGGGGCCCAGGAGGATGAAATGGTGCAACAGGAGGTGGAGGCGGCAGTGGTGGTGGCGGTGTTGGTGGCAGTGGCATCTGATTTCCATGCCCAGAATACCCACAAATGTAGGGCACTGGAGGATGTGATGAAACTACACAAGGCTCCATGTTGCCTCTATTGTTTGCAACAGAATGAAGGTGTTGCCCTTGAACATTCTGCAAAGAACAATTACAAACATTTTAGATTCACAATATATGAAATTTCATAATGGCCTTCTTACACTGACATTAGAACTACATACATAGGTATTTCTTGGAGGATCTAGTTGAACTCGATCAGCTGCCAATGCTCCTTGCACCTGTGAATCTTGAAAAACAGGACAGGGTGGACGTGGCAAAGGTGGTGGAGATGATGGCAATGGAGGAGGAGAAGGAGGTTTATCATCAGGTAAAGGTGGAACATAATCAACATGTTGCTTGGTCGTTGTACATCTAACAGCAGTTAGATCTGGTTGACATGAGGAGATAGCTTCCCCTTCTGCTTCAGAGGATGGGGCTAAATCCTCCATTTCAAGGTCACCATCCATTTCTTCCAGGACGAGTCGATGCTTTGCCACATGCATTTGAGATGCTTCTTGCTCATTAGCACCTGTAGCTTCATCTTCAGGAGTAACAGCTTCAAAGCTCCTCTCCTCAGAGGAGCTTCCTTCCTCATCTTCAAGTAATTTTGTGCAAATTAAATTTGGAAGATGAAAACCAGTGTTGCTGTGAAGAATAATCAATCATATAAACATGAATAGCACTAAACAGGTAATCAAGTACAGAAAGATGATAGAGCACAGTTCAGCAGCACAGATGAGGTTAGTTACCCATACAAGATCAGAACACACCTGAAAGCTGAAAGGCAAACCAAACTGGTGTCTGACAAATGAATATTTACTTTTTTTAGTCTTCTAAATACCTTCAATTTGTCATGCTATTGTCTATTTAGTACTAAATTTCACCACTCTAAGTACCATGACAATGCCTTTATGAGATATTCCATATGCTTGATAATTTTTTACATCTTTTGCCAGATTTGTAGTACTGACATCCATATATTTGTACCAAGTTTTACTGTCATCTGCCCGCCATACCTTCATGCTAATCCACGGGATCCCAAATGGTCCCAACAAACTACTATAGTCTACTACAGCTCAAAGTTGCACATGCATACAACACACAATCCAAGAGGCCAACTAGAATGAGCATTTACAAATTTACAATTTTTGTTTTTACTTCACAGGTAAGAGGAGCCAATTAGGCATCAGGAGTCAGTAGCCAATGCTTATTCCTCAGATACCATCATGGTTTCCTTTTTCCGTAGTTATAAAAAAAGACAACATAAATCCACATGCATCATACAAGAAAGCAAAAAAGTTGTGCAAAATAATTTCAGTACATGCAACCGAACCAAAGAACCAAGGGCATAAACAGCCCCAATCGAAGCACTGAGTAGTAGAAACAGTTTCTTGAAATGGACAATAGACATCTACCTTCCATACTCATCAACAAGCATTCCTTCATTATCCCGCAGAGGGTCATTAAGAGCTCTCTCTGTCCCTGATGGACGATGAGAGGTTCCAAATGATGCCTCGTTGAGAACTTCAAGCTCTTTAATATGATGACGAATGATGTATTCTGAAAGGGTTTTCCTCTCAAGCCAAAGCTTCAAAACCTAGTAACAAAAACGCGCCAGCGTTTGAACAAAGGTGAAAAAGACTAATTATCATCTTGGTTATAAACTTGTAAGCCAGGCACTGAAAGCACTTGCCTTAAGACATTGCCTTCGATTCTCCCATGCAGAATTCCCAGGAGGTGCAGAAGCATACAGTATTCGGGGTAGGACTGCTTGGATAAGAGAAGGAAAAGCATTGCCAACTCCACCTACAAGATTTATGTAAGTAGCTTGAAAACCCTGGGCATTCAAATTTCAAAATATTGAGAAAAACATGCAAAAAAGAGGTGGACACCTTTCTGGTTGCGACAGCATTGTATTATTGAATCGACAAGGAAGAACAGGTCCACCCTTTTATATAAATTAGTTTGTTTTTCCAGGTGTTCGATGATTATATCTATTACCTGATTATCAAACAAAAAGCAGCAGGTGGCTAAATTAGACAAGTACAACCACATTGATCAGTTCAATGGCCACAAAGAGCATAATCTTTTAATTATAAGACTGAATGAAGCAAACAAATCCTCAAATTTAGGATTTACTGAAGAAAGTGTGAAATATGACATGTCCTTTACAAATTTAAAACGCGTGTTTTCTGATTAGTTTGTTGTGCCACATTAGAAGAGTGTGGTATGGAGATGAGTCCCCATTCCAATGAACGGAGTCGATCTACAAAATAAGAAAAAACTGTACATCCACATGGTAGAAAACTACTAATGAAAGATAGCACCATAAAAAGGTAAAGTGATGACAGATGAATCATTCCATTCATGGACCAAAGGAAGCAACTGCACAATTTATAATCTAGCAATGATGGTTGTCAAAAATGGAAAAGACGTGCTCATGCAAAATAAAAGCCAATATAATCCAGACCAGAACAGTTTGCTTGCAATGAAAAGTTAAGAATGAATAAGTATGTCATGTGCATGGCCTAACCTCACCAGCAATGCCCTTCTTATCACATTCCAGAGCAAGGCGTGTTGCACGGCCTATACTTTCTTTTGTTCTTGTTAAAGAACCAAGGAAAGCTTCAAAGGCCCTCCGCGCTGAACTGGCTTCATCATGACCTGATAATTTTTTCAAGCCTTTTTGTTCCATATTGTCAAAAGGAATCGTACCACTATTTTGTTGAGTATGAATCTTATCAGTTGTGGACCTTACTGTACTATTTGAAGGTGAACACCGACCACCTGACTGTTCCTTGAGTGAAGGTTTATTCATGGAAGATTCAGGAACAACATTGGAGCTGAGAAAACTGTCTATGAAAGGACTTGGCCGAGAGAATCTTCGAGTATGAGTAACAGCAATTAGTTCTTTCATAGGCATCAAGTCTGGAGATAGACTCTTACCCTTAGGGTACATGCTGTGGTTGTGTTCTTTCAGTGTGATTGCTGAGGAACTGTGCCTACAGGATGAAATAATGAAACCACTATCAAGCCTGCCAACATGATTAAAATGACAATTGAGAAGGTACAACAAGAAAAAATTAAACACACACACAAAGAAGACAAAATGATTTTATATTTTACAATAATAGTTTCTGTCACATGTAAAACCATGAATTTTGCACCCTAAAAATGAGGTCAATCACATGATTTGTGTCCACAACTGGACTAAAGGAAGGGTTTTTATATCCCTCAATTGTAGTGTCTTTAGCATGTGTCCATGTTCCCTTGAAATTTTGCAATACTTGGAGAAGAATTATTACACACATATTCCTAGTACAATTGAATATGTCCATATACATTGCATAAGTAGATACATAGATTGCTACATAATATAAGCAAATATTTTAACTACCAACATAGAAAATGTGCGTTCAGTTGTTGACCAAAATCACTCCTTGGAAAAATCAGCAATGCTAGATTTTGTTCAAAAAATGGCTTCCAATGGGATTAGCCAAGTTTTGGTTTGATATAGAAGAACTGAAAGATAATGATTACCTTAAGGCCTATTGGCAACAAACCAAAAACCAGATTAGTCTAAGTTTCCCAAAAAAAATTGGTAAAGGGAACTTTGCCTTAATGCCATCATTATCATGAAAGCAAACAACCTATACCACATGGATAAGATCTAGCTATGTATCGAGTTCAAAACCTACAGTCATACTTCCTCTTTGGTGCCATGCAAAGTGCAGATGATCTTCATTCGTATTTGTGCAGCATGTACCAAAAGATACATGCCAAAGCTATCAATGCAATAAGCCCTTTTGTAACTGCCACAAACTTTGTGTTTGTGGATGGAATGCGCTATAAAAAAGATCACTGTTTAAAGTAAACAGCAGTATTACAGGGAAGAGTTTATGCCGACATGCAAAGAGATAAGAACATAGTTAAATTGAGAAAATACACGACTGCTAAGGTTGCTGCAGTTAGTTAATTATTATGTGAAGGCATCCAACAAGTCTAGGTGGAGGGAAATTCTATGCCTATATAACAAACAAATGGATAATTTGCTTTGACAGGAAATAGAAGGCTTACGGTTCAAATGTCTGGGAACTTGCATCAGATTGAATACATGAAATTTTAGTAACCAAAGAAGATGCACTTGTCCTGTCAGACACATTAACTGTTGGTTTAGCCAAATGAGTATCATCATGTGGCACAGAATTACAGTTCCCATTGGAGCCTGGAACAACAACATTTGCTTGGCTAACTGGTTCAGCAGACCCATTAACGTTTTTGAAAAAATCATCAGCAGGGCCACCATTCGGTTCCAATGATTCATTCCCACTTTCTTTTGAATCCACAGAATATGTTGGAGCTTTTCCATAGACATCATTATCAACCCTACTACAAACAGTCAGCATGATGATTTTGTTATCCATGTGGACTTCTTCAACAACTTTTTCTTTTAGTGAATTCTGACTGCATGCATTCTTCAAATCCAAAGGAATAGTAGAGGGGAGATCCTTATGTGAGATATGCCATTCACCAGTTGGGGTATCTAAAGAATGTCCACTTGAAGAAATAATAGGACTTTTAGTCATTACAGATCTTGAAACTTTGGCAATTGCATCCAGAGAGTTATTGGAAGGGGAACTTGCTCCTGAAGCTGTGCAACCTTTCAGAATCAACTCCTCTGATTTTTGCACTTCAAGAGGGTTAATAGTTTCAGTTGCATTAGCAGACATAGCTTCTAAGGCACGATGAAGGCGTTTAGATGGAGGCAAAACAGCTTCACCATCCAATGACAAAACCTTTGAATGGTATTCTTTATTCTTGCAAGCAGTTTGAGCATCTCCTGATGGCATAAACAAGCCTACTTTAGATGAAGGATCCATGCTACGGGGCATGCCAGCTGAATGATCCTTTTCATATCCTGCATGGTCATGTTTATGACATCTATTTGCATGCATAGCCAGCTCTGTTTTGTTATCAGAAATAACATGCTCATCAACTATTGTGTCCTCCAGAAGAGCTCTTCCCATACGGACCCTTGCCCTTTTGACCAATGGTAAGTGTTCGTCTCCATCTGACCTGTTGACTTCATTCCCTGAATTTGGGGAATCCTGCAATTCTTCATCCATTTTTGGTGCCACGCTAATGATAGGATTATTAATGTGATTTGTGTGCGGCTTTCTTTTTCTCTTAAAAGTGACAGTTGTGCTCATGGAATGATCGAATGTTCCATTCTGTTTGACTTCTTTTTTAGATGCATCAGTATGATGAATATCTTGTACATTGGCAATGGAGTTCAAGCTTTTATCATCAATAACCACCATAGAGTCTCCAGGTTTACTGCAGGTACCTTGACTGGAATGCAACACATCATCCTCTCTAGCTGGAAGACAATCTGAGTTTGGTTTGTTCTCACCAGTGCATCTATGCAGAAAAGAATGCACCTGCTTGTCATCAGAGATCACATCAACACATGGTTGATTAATATTATTCATTAGCCCACAAGAATCCTCCATTGTTCTTAATTCAGCATCTAATGAACTTCTCAGCTTCTGTGGAGATGTATGATTACCAAGGGCACAAGATTTTTTTTGCTGAACATCATTTTGGCTCTTCTTTGAGAATGAACTAGAAGGCTCGTCAGGTGCAGAATTAACTACACAGCGGTCACTCTCCATTGCGGCAATATTTGAGCCAGAGCTATTGGTCACATTGTGATCCATGGAAGATGCAGGGTGACTGTCTAGCTTGTTATCATCGACCAAACCAGAGCCTTCCTCATGGCCTCCACGGTCAAAATTGCTATTGTGGGCAGTATTTTCAACATCTGGCCTCACATCTGTTCCAGTTGTATCACTCTTATTATCACCCTCTTTCTTTAAAGAATCATAAATCTCAACAATTTCCTTAACTGCTCGGACAAAATCTGCTCCTTTGCCATGCCGTTTCGCAAGAAGAGATTTCCTTTTCTCTTCGGTGAATGCCTCAAGGTCAGTATAGTTGCAGAAAGCACTACAATATAAAAACTTATGTCAGATACAAGTATTATATATTCTGGGATAGAGAATTAGTGCATTAAGAATAAGCTGCTGAAGGTGGGGCCCACATCCACAGCAATTATAGCATGCAGTCATTAACTAATCTAAGTAGGTCTCCCATCTCCTGGATCTACTTTAGTATGCCTATGTTGTAATGCTTAATCAAAAAATGCTTACGCACATAGTGCTGCCTAATTACTAAAACAGGCATTTGATTAGATTAGCTAGTAGATATTCCAAGCTGCATAGTAAATTAGCATTGAACAGGCATTTGATTGGTCAGATCATAGTTATTACAATAACAACCACCTTGGGTGTACGATAAGCTCACACCCCCTCATGCCCTCATGTCCTAACTGATTTCAGCAGCCAAACTATTTCTGAACAATCAACAGCTAATCAGAGAAGTTACATGATGCATACAGCAAAAGAACATATCAACATAAAGAAAATTTAAATGCAGTAAAATTAAATTCAAATAAATACTCACATCTGTTTAGTTCCATAAAAATAGACCAGCAACTTCTTTTTAACTGAAGAAAGGCCCCATTTCTCTGGCTCACTTATCTGTAACAGTGTGGATATTCATAAACTGGAGTGCTCATAATTGAAACAAATAACACATGCTCTGGAGAAATAGAAAATCCTTGTAAACAAACCAAACCTAGGAATGCTAAAAATAGAAATGGAAAGTGTAAAACCTATAAAGCAGCTTCCTGCTACAGACCCTAGCTTAATGGCAAAAGTGAAAAGTGAAATATCACCAAAAAGAATAGGGAGGAATTACTCTCTGAAACAAGAATAGTTGAATGCAAGGACAAGATTCATAAAGCCTCATCTGGAGACACCATTATAAAAGCTAAAACAGGGGGCAAGTGTCTAACCATTTAAGACTTGCTAACAACAAGTTCACCAATATTACACCATAGAATTAAAGCTAAAACATGGGACAGGTGTTGTCTAACAATTTAAGACTTGCTAACAGCAAGTTCACCAATATTACACCATGGAACTATCTTTGAGAAAGGAAGCATCATGAAAAGGAAAACTTGCAAAATAAATAAATGAATGCTTAAAAACTGAAGAGCAGGGAAAACTAAAGTGGTTTTCTATAAAGCATCACACACAAACATCTTGAACCAAAAGCAGTACAGCAGATGAACATCAGGTGTATCAGGAATTAGCAATGGGCAAGTACAATATGTTCGACATACTAAACCCAAACTAATAGCTTAATAAGTAGGTAACCTCAGAATTTTAATGAGGCCCATCATGAAAAACCATTACACAATCAAGCTTACTCATTGATCCTCAAGGAACTTAATCTATTGATAGAAAAGCAAATTTATGTATCTTGTCCTTCTACGCCACAGATAGAAGATCAACGACACCAACTACACCTAACAAGCTAACCTGTGTATTTACAAACCATAATGTTGAATGAATCAAAATATTCGATGCATTGATTGATCAAAGGCAAGCAAAAAGAAAGCAGCAAGGTGTGACTTTAACAGTAGAAACTATTCGAACTTTCAAAAGCTATGGATTTATCCATGGAGCACAAGAAAGCCCTACAGAAATTTATTAACCCTCCACCAGATCTATGGCCCAAAATACCAGGGAGCTAAACTGTGCTCTGAGAAACTTTAACACGAATATGGACAGCAGAAAAAGGTTGTTATACCTAAAAACACAAAGATGACCTGGCGATCACCTAGTTGTTTCTAAACTATATTGTCATCTCCACAGACAGGAATGCCAACAGCCACTGGCAAAACTCACACATAGATAACCATTACAAGGATGCAACTGTTGAGGAGTATAATTTATGGTGACATCCCAATATGAAAATATCAAAATCCAGAGCTAAAAAATCAAATATCAAAGAAACACTGAAAATTTATATTGCTAATTTGCCTATCCCTGAGCTAACAGCTTAAGTTCCTTGCACAAATACCATCTACTGTACAGGCAAGGGAATAAGATAGGAGTACAAGAGGCAGGGATTCTAAAGAGAGCATAGTAACTGATTGACTGAAATTAAACAAGAGCTTATATCTATTTAAGTATAGTTTTTCTGGAACTATATAAGAAAAATTTTAATTGCCACAAAAGCAAACATTGTTTATCCAGCTAAGCAGAATCATCTAGAAACTATAGCAAACACTCTGGCGATACTAGTAACTAATAATTAGCCAAAGGAAGATTCTTCTGTCCCCAAAAGATTTTTTGCACACCAGTATCTGTACCAATGACCAAAGCTAAGGTGCCTGAACCTGACCCAGTCCAAACTCTATGGAGCCCGAGCCCCAATAGCCTAAAGGGTGAATCTGAATTGCATTTATCATTGACTAAACATCAAGGTCTTCAATATTGAGAAATACATGAAATTACAGTACGAAATTATGAGCATGGAATTATCGCGAACTTAAGAAAAGATCAAACCTATTTACATCACGAGCTACCTATCACCAACCTCATACTCATAGTAACCAGAACCCTAAGCATGCTCCTCACTGAGAGCCCCACTAAAATCACAAAAAAACAGCACAGATTAAAATTGGGGGAGCTAAATCAGATCAAGCAGGCACCTAAACCTCAGTTTTTTAGCACTAATCAACGAAGTGCGGTAAGCTCACTCACAGCACGAATCCCCGAATCTGAAGTTACCCAAACCACTACAGGGAGCACTAGATCAGAGACCAAGCAATCAGTCCCACTTACCATGGCCGGCCACGCCGGGAAGCCCTTCATCTTGGCGAGCACGAGGTCGCCCACCTTCCACTGCACCGCCGCGGCTGCCCCGCGCTTCTTCCGAGCTGGCGGCATCGCCGCCCCCGCCCACCCACCACCGACGGTCAGAAGGCGCCCCTGTTGCGGCTAGCGCCTGAGGCGGCAGCGCGGCCGGACGACGCGGTGCGCGGCGTAGGCAGACAGGCTCCGAGGTGGCTGTGGCAGCGGCGAGGGAGGAGGTAGGCATGGAGCGCCGTAGCGGGGGATGGGAAGGGAGGCGGCTTAGGCTTCGAGATTTTTCTCTTTTAATTTGATTTTCTCGTCCCTTTCCTTTTCTTTTCCATTTCTGTGCATTTTGATCAGAGGAAAAGTAGGGGGTTAATGTGGGCTAGTAGGCCTTGTCCTGCGCCTATTTAGGCTTATGGGTTTATTGTGAAAGAGTGGCTACCGCTAATCACAACGCCAGCTATTGCTCTGTTATAAAAAAAAGGGTGAAATTCAGATAATTTTTGTTAAAAAATTGAATTTCGTTTTTTTTTTTTTGAATTTGGCCAGTTTATGGAGCGGTTTCTCGTTGTGAACCAGCTCAATAAGGTTGCAATTATTGCACGGTTACCATCACATTTTGAAACCCAACTCCATCCTAGCAGTCCCACTCCGGCAACTATACGGGCCTCGCAAACATACAGATGATCAGATACTCAGATGCCCAGTGAATCCAGAAATCCTCCCAAAAAGAGTTGGGTCGAAGAACAAATAACAAATTCAAAAAACAAACTCCTGAAAATTTGACATCACTTTGTTCACGTAAAGTGTCCGGTGGGCTTTAAACATGCAGGAAAACAAAAGCTTTTTTACCAAGCGGGAGGGCGCAAAAGCGCACCACCACATACTGCGGTAATGCATGCAACTAAGCCTTGTCCTAAGAAAAACATCACACTGTTAAGCATGGTTTACTTCCTAAATCAGTAAATGTCACATTCTCGGATCACCGTTGCCATGCACTGTAAACTGATTACAGATGATGAGTAGGAGAACCAATGAAAAACGAAGCAACAGGAGGCGAGGAGAATTCGATGGTGTCTTGTAACAACTGTCCTCAGAGAATGTGACATTGACAGCACTAGCGGGAATTCACAAAATGCACATGTCGTTCCATCGGAGGCTCAAACTTTGTCAGAGGCATCCTGTGATGTGCCCTCAGAACTTTTGACCGCAGCCAGCTTCTCAGCTAATCTTTGCTCCAGTGCCCTTTGACCCCTTTCTCTACAGTGAGATAAACAACAGTCATGTGAGATTTAGGATACAAGGACAGCACACATGTAGAAAACATAACACTAAATAGAATAACTAATTCCTGCAATTGAGGACTCAACACTAAGAACACTCAATTTCTTTTACACTTTGTTGGCTGTGAAAAGGCTGGAAATGTAACAATTACCCGTAATATAAAAAAGGAGCATTCAATCACAGGGGAAATGGAATGCCAACCCCACTTTGGTTTCAATGTTTAATGACATCAGAAAGTGCATCCATGGAGTATAAGCAATCCTTAGGAAGGATGCATTATGGGAAACAAACACAAAATTGATGCATATTGTTCCAGGGATGCAAATTATCAAACCAAATGCCAGATAAAGGTACCAAAGGCTCGAATATTGATTAGATGGTAAAGACACACAGAGAGAGAAACCAACCTCCTCCTGTTCGCCTCAATAGAATCTGAACCAGGCAAAGGTGTGGTATCCAATGTCTGACCTCTAGCATCAGCCCTTTCAGATCTTCCACAAAGAAGTCTGTGGAATATAGAAGCTATCGGATCCAGAACTGGTCTGCATGTGCAATTAATTGGTCAGAATATTCTTCCAAACTACAAAGCAATCAATGTTACATAAAGGGGGAGACTTGGACCACCTTAGAAATTCAGGGAAGAAACTTGAGAAAGAGAACTCCTCGCTTGGGTCTCCTTTCAAGCCTGTCTCTAATCTCCTTTGGAAGTACCGCAGGTAAATCCAACTCATATAAATGCCAAACAATATAACTGGGAGGTAAGAGACCAGTTCCTTTACGAAAAAGCTTACAATAACTGAGATCAATGCAACAAGTGATGGAATCCACTGTGCAGCCAGGAAAAGATAAATGTCAGATCAAGTCAAACACATAATAGTGTGAAATTGAGTCATTACATTAACAGTAGCAGATGCAAACCTTTGCCTTAATCTGCAGCACAAAAAGATTTAGCTCCTGTTCTGACATAAGTTGCTTTATACCCACCAGCAATCCTGTCAGAACTCCATAAAATCCAGAAAGAGGAGCATAACTGAAAAATCAAACAGTACAAGCATTCATTAGTCTACCAAACATGGAACACGAAAATACTTGTGCTTGTATGCTTGTATAGAAATAAAAATACTTACAGATAGCTCTCTTCTTGTGTTGTGTAGTATAGAGCAATAGCAGTTATGAAGACACACACAGATGTTGAAAAGTTGACAACAAAAATGAACTTTGAAAACTCCTTTGAGCCCCATAAAGGCTCTAATAACTTCCCAAATAAAAGAAGACCAATTATGCTGATAATCACCTGAAACACATTGTCCACATGAGCTGAGGGAGCTCAATTACTTAGGTATAGTCTTAACAAGGGCCCTGAAGAAGATGAATCTACAAATCTTACAGTACTCGCTCAGTTCTATATACTTGAAAACTAGGACCATCTAAAAGCACACCAAACATGGTACTTGAAAAGAAGCTTTTAGATGGTCCTAAGACCACATGTCAATGAGATCTTGAGTGGCAAATCCTGGAATTTCCCTTAGAATTATTTTACTGCGTAAATCCATATTGATCATGAAACATCAAATAACATCACAAAAGAAAGAAACAAAGGGAGTATATTTTGTATATCATACAAGCAGAAACTATGAACCAACAAATTATATAGTCCAGGAGAAACAACAGTCAATAGAACTATACTCTTTATCATTAGCTAACAGCCTAAAAATAAGAGGCATAACATAATATACTTAACGCACAGATAGATGAATTTATTTGTGGTAAGCACCATAAATAGGCAAATAGCTCATCGTGCAAAAAAAAACAAGATATAAGCAATGCAATTGTTCTTACAGAAACTTCCACTCAATTGCCTTAGGAATTGTGGGCAGCATAAATGAAGGTGATATCAAATAAAGTAATTGTCTCACCTTATTTAAAAATGATTCAATTGGAATGAAACAGGCTTAATCATTTAGCTCCGATACATCAGGTAATACCAACAATATTCTATGCCTCTGCCAACCCAAATCTCATCCAGTTAAATGATGGGGAGGAAGAACTTACCCCAGGAATTGTTAGCTCAACATAGCCACCAGTTATCAGGTTCCAGGCAAAAGGGATTGTCCTGTAGGAAAATAATTTAAATTAACTACATAATTGAGAAATGTACAAAACACTCAGCATGCTTAACAAGAAGGCAGCATATGAAAGTCATACTCTATTTAATATTCACGCCTAATATATTGAATTATTTTATAGAACCTACAGATACTTTCATTTAGTCATAAATGAGATAAGCAGATTAATTTGATTTGTACAAGATGCAATTCTGAATACAATCTAATGGATAGATCAACACAGCTTTAATAAAAACACTGAAATTCAGAAATTCATGAAAACCAGTGCTGCACAGAGCGTGACACTCACAAGCTATTACAGCCACAATAACTTGCTACAAATCCATGCTGACTAGTTGTACAAGTTCTTATATGTTGATTGGTGCTATGGTACAGAACATTACTATACGAGAAATGCATCTCTTCAGAAGACAAATTAAATGCTACAAATCCATGCTGCCATAATAACAGGCCATGTTTCAAGAATTAATAAAAAAAGGGGTGCTGACTATAACGAAAGAAGCAGGTGAGCTCATCACATGAAGAAAGTTGGTTTCTGTTCAACATGACCAATAACCAATACTACTGATATTGTTCAGACCCACACAAAAATTTCTTAGCGATTCAAAGATCTTAGTTACTACCTTCCAGGAACAAGAGCAAGATAGGTGACAGCTGATGGAAACAGCTGGATCAAAAGGTGCACGAGAAGCAATATGACAGCGAGGCCCTTGCAAAGCTTCGTGTAACCTCTGAATAAGCTTCCACCCTGCATTTTGTGAAACCCAGAATACAATATCAGTCACCAAAACAGCATGAGATGACCGGCAGTTCCAAATTCAATTCAGTTTCTAACCAACTAGCAGGGCGCGAATCGCACACAACTCGTCACACTCCTGAGGATAACACGCAAAAAAACCTAAGAATCGAACTACCTTAGAAACGACATCACATTGGTAGTAAGCTTCCGGTGGCATCGGTGCAAACAGAGTTAACGAGCGGATCGAATAACCCAGTGATCTGGCGAGGTCCACGCACTGAAACCGCTAAAATGCAACAAGCGATATGCGCATTTCAAGCCAAACCGCATCACAAACCCTTAGCACAGCCGCAAAGAGCTTTGGGAACACTAGACGATTCTAGAACGCGTCTCGGATCGCGCGCCACGAGAGGCTCCCGACTCGAAGGGTTGTAGATGCACCCGATACAGAATGGCGCACCCCCAGATCTAGAGAGAGAGAGAGGGGGGGGAAGAGTCGGTACCCCCGAGGCCGAGGGAATTGAGGGCGGCGGAGGGGAGCTGCTGCTCATCGTGGTGGCGACCGGGCCGCCGGACGACGAGATCCGCCGGTCCGAAGCGCCGCCGCAGCGATTTGTCGGCACGGGGAGCCCGAGGCTGCGTGGGCGCTGGGTTGGTTTCTCTCCGCCCCTCGGATCGCTCGCAGCAGAGGAAGCGCAACTCCTCTATCTGCAGCGAGCGAGGAGGGTGGGGGAGTGCAGAGCAAGCAACACTGGTCGTTGGGTTTTGGATTGCTTCCTGCGTGCGGAGCGCGTGGGTCGATTATTATTAGATCGTCGGTTGCTGTTTGCCTGCTTACGAACGGTCTGACGATCTGAATAATCTGATCTCTCTTCCTAATGCGTCCGATCCTCCTGCTTAATTCACATGTGATTTGTAATCTCCATGTAGTGTACGTATTAACTTGGAATTTCATAACAAAATCCGTCTTAGAGGAAACAGGATACAGTTTTGATTCCATAGATCTGGAAAAAGGGAGGATGGAGCCCCATGCCCTCCATGTGATCCATTTCAGCAGAGGAATAAATGGTTTCAGTGGTAAAGATTCATACAAAAGAAGCTAGAAAAAATTTATATGCAACAAAATCATCGCGAATAGTTTACAACTCTGACTCACCAAAAATTTTAAAAAAAATAAAAATAAAAAGCGAGCACAAAACCAAAAGGACACGATCCAACCGATACATTTCATTGCATTTCACCATTTCAATTGAATTACAGTCATACAGGCGACTACAAACTCGACAAAGCTGACCTAGCACAAAGTTAACTTCAATAGATACATTCTGCGCCGTTATTTCCACCGACAAAACCTTGCACCAGTCCACCTTTGCCATGCCACCTGCGTGCACTTATGTTCACAGGCTGCAAAGCACCAGGCTTCGCAGCAATGCAATTTGCAGTACACTAGTCAGTAGAACACATATATTGGCAACAGCTCAGGCACCAGAGTAGCAACGATAGGGGGAAATATGAAGTCACAAGACACTACAACATGCATGATATAAAAGTGCCGTTATAGAACTATAACACTTTACACGGAAACGACACAACAAAATCCTGCTGGGCTGCCCTTAAATCCTCGGTTTCACACGTCTTCCATTGGCATCGCCACCGTCAAGGACCTCATTCGAATACAAGCAGGGGCTGACCGAATGCTCTCCTACCTTGGCTACATACTCCAGAAGCTCGGTAAGAAGGGACGGGCAGCTTTGCTGCAAATAATCAAAACCATCGGTTTGCATGACAGCTGCACAAGAAACAACATGGTTAAGTGGGCATTAATAGATTTAACTATCTGGGATGTATGATCAATCATACAGCTGATATGGCAGTAAAATAAGCAAATAATTGATTCAAGGCTCAAGTTACTTGAATGTAATTAAGACAAATAATCTAGGCATGTACATGTCTCTAGTACCAGAATCAGTTTGCCAAGAATTTAAGCACAAGAATGCATCAGAACATTACTAGCTTCAAAACAGTTCACTCAGTTATCAATTCTGAATGCTGGTGATTCCATAGTGGAACACATACCAGTAGGTCAAATGTACAGGTTATTACATGGAACATCTACAGCAACCAATGGATGCAAGAGCGCAAACAATGATATGGCCAATAACCAGCCATAAGTTATCAATTCTGAATGCTGGTGATTCCATAGTGGAACACATACCAGTAGGTCAAATGTACATGTTATTATATGGGACATCTACAGCAACCAGTAGATGCAAAAGTGCAAGACTGCAATCAATGGTATGGCCAACAACCAGCCAGGGACTGGTGGTGAGCAGTTTATTATGGCCAATTCACTAATGGCAGACTCCCCAAAGAAACAGGATGTTCACATACAAAACTGGCAGGGTGGTTGTGTCAAAATTCTGTATCACTTTCTTGCGTTCATGAACATTTTTGACATGCCTATCATATTTGGGAGCTTAAATCAAATCAATATAATCTCATAGGAGATGAATGTGTCATAGGGATATCCATTGCTGTCAGATTTCACTAGCATTAACTCTATATTCCAGTGTGAACAAATAACTAACTGCCACATGTCATTTTTGGAGACACCTCATCAACCTAGAAAACGCGGTTCTTTATGTACGCAAAAGAGTTTCTATATCAACTAGAATAATACAATCACTGAAAAAAACTTACTGAAGCTACTGATTTTCACTAAAAATATAACATATTATGTTTACCTTTTAAATTCTCAGGCAAAGCCACAAATCTCAGGCAAACGGTTTTTAGCTGATAACAGTGATGCTGTTCAGCCAGTGCCAAAGTGTTTGCAACTGTGTTTATTGCAACATCTTCACACAACTTGAGCTCACAGAGCAACTTTAGTCTCTCCAATGCATAACGATCCGCAGCTGCAAGTAAATGCTGAGCCATCAAAGTGGACACCCAGGTTGTATTTAGGCCAGTAAGCTCTTCAATATCAGGCAACTCATCCCAGTACATAAAATGGAGTAAGGCCTGTGGAAAATGATGTGCATCAAAATCCCACAAGTATGAAATATTTTAAAGCTAGTAAGCATAAAGTATATCAAGTAACATGATGAACTACACAACAACAGTATATCTATCAAGTGAACAATCAGAATAGAAAGCAGTTGCCACTTGCCAACACTGTGTTGCATGACTGCACCAAACTATGGTTGAAAAAGCATGCAATAGTAGCAACAATTAAGTGACAGTTGCATCAACAAAATATGCATAATAAGGGTATAAATAGGAAAACCACCTTGATTCAAACAAAACCACTGAAAAAAGATGCGCCAAGGTGTTTTTTGTCCGGTGTTAAAAGTTTGGAGTGAAAAATAACCGATTTTGCAGTTCAGGGTGAAAAATGGACTTTGAGCAAAGTTCAAGGACTAAAAATGGACTTTACCCTTTAAGTTTTTATTCCTGACTACCATTTTAATTATATCACTTAATAAAGATCATAGCAAAGAGACAATTGCTGAAAGACAGGGCACTCAATAGATCAAATGGAATAGACAACATGGAAGATAAATTAAACAAAATAAATTGGTAGCCAGTGAAACCTTGAAAACTGAAGCCTCCATATCCTCAATCATTATACGCTTCATGTTTTTATCCTTCATTGGGCCAAAAAGCTGTGCCCTAAAAACTGGTGACCGGGCTGCAAGAACCACCTTGTGAGCAGGGAACACCTCCCCATCAACTTCAAATGTAATGTCAGTTCTCTTTCCATCCGTCAGTAGCTGGCCAATATGCTGAGACATATTGGATGGTGGGACTGGTATTGTATATATCTTTGGCCCTTCAGTATGTGATTGGACAACACCAACAGTACAATTCACCAAAAGGCAATCGTCTTTAAGATAATCTGATGTTTCCAAGGCAGACCGCTTGAAGAAACGCTTGTAACCCCTGCATGTAGTACATAATTACAAGTCATTTCCAAATACTACTGGATTATATACACTATACAAGCAAGATGTATGTGGTCATATCCAAGAACTAAAAAAGGAAAATCAGTAAAACAGTGACAAGAAACCACAAGGAAAACATAGACAAATCAGGGCATACATGAAATTGGAATATGTGTTTGCATGAGTCAATCACTTAGCATTTTGCCAAGTACAATCAACATAAAATGAAGAAACACAATTACATAGGGAAGTGAAATTTAGTTCATTTAGTTGAACTAGAGTGGATCAAGGATTACCCGCGTCAGCCCATGCCCACATTACGTTCCCAAATGTCAAATACAAGTCATGAAAGGAATTCCTCTAATTTGTATAATTACATGGCATGCAGAAACACAATAAAATCCCCAAATACCAAATGTAAGCACATGCAAAAAATTACCTAGCTTAAACACAGAACCATTTGATTATTGCATCCTGCAACAAAAGCAATACCAGGTACCAATGGCCAATGATCAACAATTGAACATAATAGCAAGGACACCTCATATAGAGATTTAGAGAAGTCATTTCAATCATTCATAAATTAACAATAATATGCAAACAGTACTTGCTCTAACTTTCTGTGACCATCTAATAAATCATCAAAGACAACATAAACATACCCAGAATCTCACAAGTGTGATCAATCAACATGAAAGTGGAAAGAGGTGCAATTTAATCAATTTTCTGTGCTGAAACACCTCCATTCAAAACATTGGGAGACATTGACTCTAAGCTGCTTATAACCACTCCACAGCCATCAAAATCAAGAATTTTGAATCAAAGAACAAGTTTGGAGAGTTACGCCGTGCCAACAACATAACTCTGTACCACCACATCCTACCTTATTGGTTTACAAACTGAAAACTCAAATGATGTTCCAATGCACAGTAAAAAACATCAATCCAAAAACACTCAAAACTACAGCATAAAACAAGAGAATAGCAGTAATGGCCCCACATACAACAGAACTCAATCAACATGAGGTAATAATATACACGCTGCATGACAACTCCAATTCCAGAACAACGAGAAACATGCACAACAAAGTCCTACCAAGTGAAAGATGCAAGAACAGAACCCACTATAATCATCAAATAATGTAGCTATTTCATCCATAAAAAACGGAGTCACATTACATAAGTACATCATAGCTGTTAAAGTCTAAAGAGTCTACAGAACTAACAAGAAAAGAAATTGTCCTAATACTACAAACTAAAAGTAATCCGCTACTCAGAAATTGTCGCCTTAGGAGAACTCCTAAACATGAATCTACTTCTAAACATAAAAAACTACAATCTACATAAAAAATATTTCAATTTTCAGACGACACATAACTTGAAGGAGCAAACCTAAATATTATGTATGACACTCTACTCTTAGAGTAACAAAAAAAATAGTGATTCACATCGCAATTCAATCCCTCTAGTTCGCCTAGCAGCACAATCTACGCATCCAACACATGTAACCTGATTAAAATGTCATGGCACAAGCCAAGGGGACTCACCACATGCTTCCCCGGTACTTGAGGGTATAGGGCCCGCCCTCGAGCGACCTCCCAAAGTGGGTGTGGACCTTGTCCTGCCCCTTGCCGCTCTGGTCGACGAGCGTGAGCTCGAAGAGCGCGCGCACGTCGGTGCCCTCGCTGGCGAGCGCTATGAACAGCGACACGTAGGCGGCGCCATCTTCGGGGCTCTTCCCGTCGGGGTAGAAGTATATCGCCCACTCGTAACCACCCACGGTGAAGGGCTCGGAGGCGATGTACTTCCCTACGCCGATCCCCTTCGCGAGGGAGTACCCGGCGATCTTAAAGTGGTGCGACCCGTTGACGGTCTTGGTCACCGACGTGGACGCCGTCTCCGCGGGGGCGGCCGGGGCCGCGGCCGAGGAGGAGGGGGACGACGCGGCGATCGGCGGGAAGGGCCGCCCAGCGGCGGCGGCCGGGGAGGAGGAGGAGGGGCCGCCGCGGCAGGCACGGCCGGCGCCCATCGGCCGGGAGTGGGGATCGGGATCGGGACCGCGACCCAGACCTAGGGTTTGTCCCCCACCCCACGCGCGGCGGCGACGGTGGGGTCGGGATCTGGCCCGATCGGGCGGATTGGGGGAGGCCGGCGAGGGGGGAGGGGCGGATTCCGCGGCGGCGGAGGGGTGATTGATTCGGGGAGCGTGGAGCGGCGGAGACGACGGATTTGGGGGAGAAATCGTTTTGGCTTTCGGCTCTGGGGGTAGGGTGGGTAATAAAAACGAGTGAGCGAGCCGGCCGCGGCGGGGGTTGGTCCGTAAGTCCGTTCGCTCGCTGCGCCTCATGCTGTTTGTCTCTGCCTTTCGTCGCCCCAAGTCGGATGATCCGGATGCAGTGGATTAGCACTTGATAGCCCTGCTTAATCTTCTGTTTTTAGAGGAGGCTAAATCCGCCATATGCAAGGTTCCAAAGCACGACTCACAGCCTCGTACCATCACGTTTGCATCAGCCTATTTGCCAAAGCAACACACTGCTCTCCAACACCCAGTATCTTTCTTTACAAAGATAACACTTATTAACCCCATAATATATCCCGTTGGCAATACATTACTATTAGATAATAATAGTATAATGCATCAAACCGGATTTTCTCTCTCTAAATCACAACTTGTGGCTATCAACTTATATCTTTGCATATATGAAAAATGGTTATGGAATTTATATCAACTTATAAGTATTATCTGTTGTTAGGCTTGTCCAGGCTTTCTTATAATCTGAATTAAAATATATTAAAGCTATTTATTTTTGTGCACTAAGAGCGTGAGAAGTCATGAGCTATCATAACCTAAAAATAACCTAAAAGCTTAACATAATTTTTAATAGTCCAAAGTATGAGAAATAATCAAATCATAAGTCATAGACATCTTGTATCTATGTCTAGCATGTCTAAACTTTAAAAGCCAATAGAAAATCTAAGCTTATAAAAAAACTCAAGCCTATTGACATTGTAAAGAAACTCAAATTTATTGGGAGAACCAAGTATTACTTTTATGAAAAGTTTAGCCACTTGATAGCATTTTGCTTTAGAAAAGTTAGGAGCCTCAAAAATATCTTAGAATTTTAAGAGCCATTTGTAGTATATCTATAAGAGTTCCTAAGAAATTCAAGTGCACTTATTATTATCGTCAACATATATATCCTTGACATGACTTGATAAGGCTAAAACAAAACAAACAAGGTCAACATGCTCACCCTTGGTAACTCTAAAAATGGTTTTACTCCTCGTATGACTCAATACTTGATATGTAAGTCTTTCGAGTGGAGAGAAGTGAGACATGACTAGTTTACCTCTCTCACTCATACATATGATGTATGGTGATAAAACTATCACTTTTGAGATACAAGCAATGAACATATGATAGACAAAAAGTAATAGTTTCATCACCATTAGCTTGCATCTCTAAAAGTGATAGTTTTATCATCGGATGGCATTGCATACAGAGGTAATATAGAGGTTGATTATATTTTTATCACAAGACAAATTAAGATTTGAATGAGTCGAAGGAAAAACAACTCACATAAAGAAGTACGTAGAAAGAGAGGAGCAATACTCAGAATTTAAATTGTAGTGTATAAATTTAAATTAAAAAATTTAATACGAAATGTAATTATAGAATTTAAATTGTAATGAGTAAATTACTTCCAAAATAAACACTATTTCATTTTATTGAAATATGTTTACAAAGTTTTCACAAAACTTAGAAAATTCTCTAAAAAATTCTAAAAGAGACATTCAAAACTCTCATAATACTCTCTCATTTTTCTTACACAACTCTCTCTAAATCTCTCCTCAACTCTCTTTAAAATTGTAAAGATGACGGGTTACTCTTTATGATAATATCCTAATTACTCTTAGGGTGAAAATTTAGCTCTCTAGAAATTTTAGCAATTAAATTTGCTCTAGTTGTACCACATCAGCCGTCATATAAAGGGCTACACGATCTAACGCACATCCATAGAAAATCATGCCGCCACTGTCTCCACATCGCTCGTGCCAATCAGCTATTGCCATGCATCCCTGGGAATAGATCTCGTGCGGCTGGAGGGAGACAGAGCAACTATAAATGAAGCCTGATCTCTTAGGCACTAGATAGGCTCCCTGAATAAATTCAATCCAACTATAAATGGGAAATCATATAACTTTTTTTTCAGTTGGCACTGTTGATGCCTTGGAGCCACTGACGACCCATCAATTCTTTTACCCTGTCCACCAGAGCAAAGATAGGCGTGTTGCGTTCCATAAAGCCTGAGTCACCCAAGAGAACCATGTAGTTCTCAGCCCTTGATGCCGTCTCTGCTATCATCGACAGTGCGTCCATCATCCGGTATTCATTGAAACAATTGGCATAGCGAGAATTGCACTCCATCATGTATATGGATTGCTCAAGTATCACCCTCCGGATCCCAGGGCAATGAGCACTTGGTTTCATGTTTGCATTCAGTGCGTCCACTAGCCTCTTCATGAATCTTCGCTTAATCTGTCCGTGCTCTAGCTCTTGGGCAAATTCCTCAGGAATGGCTTTGCATATTTGTGAACTAAGGCCAATGAGGATTTCTAGCTCTGCCCCTTCAGCATCCATTATTCTTTCCAACACCTGTAGTGGAACCAGCAATGTCATGTAGCATGATAGCTGTGCAAACTATAGTTATACTTATATAGTTCAGTGATAAATAAATGCCCATTTTTTTTACAAAATTTGATAAAATCTAATAGATAACAAATACAAAATGATACGACATTTTATACACCTCTAATATTGCATTTGTAGTATGGATTAGCAGGCTCACCTCTCGCAAGGTATGAGAAAGTTCCTTTAGTTCTGATTCTGTGTGCTTGGGTTGAGCGTGGAGGCACAAATTATGCAACAGGCTCGATGCCACATATATGTATTTATCATCATGGATTAGGATCATATTTTTGAGCTTATTAATGAACTCTGGTTCCTTCAACATAACGAAACAGTTATACGAATTTTCTAATAACAGCATTACCAGTATTATTAGACAGACCACTGAACTAGATTGTATATATATATAGACCCGACCCTCTTTATACGCTTTAGAGTCTTAGTCACTGTACACATTCTACATGGTATCAGAGCAAGTCTAGACATCTCGGCGCGCTAGCTTCTCCCTCCGGTAAGCTGACTCTTTCCTCCTCGTCGTCGACGTCTTCTTCCCGTCGCTGACCCTCTTCCCGGTACTCTCCTCGCTCTCTCGCCCCCGTTTTCCTCTTCCGCAGTCACCTTTTCTTCTCTGTTCCACCTCCACGCGACCAGGCGACGGTCTCGATCAGCCTCCTCGTCTCGCCTCGCACCCATCTCCACTCTTCTTCTTGCTTCATGCATCTCTCCTTCTCTGACGCCGACACACCTCCCCGCTCGTCGTCTCCATCGGTTGAACTCGTCCGCCCTCCCATCGACTAGACCTATCCAGCCCTCCATCGGCTGGAACCCTCCCTCGGCTCTCGCCTTTTTTCCCACATGCTCAACGGCTCTCGGACGCGAACCTTCTCCCCCCACATCCGAGCCAGTCAAACGTGTCCACGTGTCCATGGACACGAATCCCTGCCTCCCAGACGCGAACATATTCTCTTCGCGTCCGGCCAATCCCCGCCTTTTTCTGGTCCGCCCCACTCCTTGGTCTCCACGAGTCCACGGACGTAAATCTTCTCATCACGGACGTGAATCTTCACACGTCCGTGACCCAACTGCTCTCTGACCCACCCACTCTGTCACCACCTTTTTCCTCACCTACTCCGCTGCCTACTCCCCATCAGCCAACCACTCCTCATCGGTTGCCCGACCCACTTTCCATCGGCTTCTCACATCTTTAATCGTCCGATCCGTCCTCTCATCGGCTTCTCCCTCTCATCGACTTCTTTCTTCCATCGGCTCTTCGCTCCCCTTCTCCCGTCATGGCCACCGAGTCCGCTCTCAGCTCTGGCACTCTCCCAGTCACCGAGTCTGCTTTGGCCCTCGGTGCCTCAGACCACACCTCGGGCACCACCTCGCCGATCTTCTCCCCTCCTTACGCTGCTATGAACGTGAAATCTCACGTTCCTATCTCTCTTGACCTCAACGCCAATTATTCCAAGTGGGTTTTCTTTTTCAAATCTCTCTATGAAAAATTTGGCCTCCGGTCCCACATTGATGGCTCCACTCCACCTCGCCCCAATGATCCTCAGTGGGATATCGCTGAGTGCTGCGTGCGTAGCTGGCTGCTCGGCTCGGTCGATGACTCTGTCCTCGACCTCACCATGGACGATACCGATCCCACCGCCCGGGATCTCTAGGTGAACATCGAGCGGATCTTCCTGGCCAACAAGCGCCATCTTCCTCCTCAACGAGTTCCACTCCATGGTACAAGGCGACTCCTCTGTCTCCTCGTACTGTCAACGCCTCAAAGTCAAGGCTGCTGCTCTCCGGGACGTCGGCCACCCTGTGGCCATTTGAACTTATACATTGTGATATATGGATGTCTCCAGTTAAAAGTGTCTTCGGTAATCAGTATTATCTCGCTATACTTGACGATTACACACACTATTGCTGGACCTTTCCGCTCATCAACAAATCTGCTGTCGCCTCTCACCTCACTCACTTCGTCACGTACGTGTCCACTCAATTCAATCTCCCCATCAAGGCTCTATAAGCCGATAACGGTACGGAATTCGTTAGCCATATCGTTACAACCTTCCTCACCTCGCAGGCATCCATCTCCGGCTCTCCTGCCCCTACACCTCTCCTCAGAACGACAAAGCCGAGCGCCTCCTTCCCACCCTCAACAACATCAGTCGCACCATGCTACTTCACGCCCACTTACCCGCCACTTATTGGGCCGAAGCTCTGGCTACTACGACGTACCTTCTCAATCGGCGCCCATGCTCCTCCATTCAAAACAACGTTCCCTACGCCCTTCTCTACCGCACGACGCCCGACTACTCCCACTTTCGTGTTTTTGGGTGCCTCTGCTACCCAAATCTCACCGCCACAGCTTCCCACAAACTCGCTCTCCACTCCACCGCCTGTATTCTCCTCGTCTATTCCACATCTCACAAGGGATACCGATGTTTCGACCTTTCAACCCGACAGGTCATCGTCTCTCGTCACGTCATTTTTAACGAGACATGTTTTCCCTTCAGTCTACTTCATCCGAAATCCTCCTCTAGTGATCTCGACTTTCTCCTCACCAACACCGTGCCGAGGATTTACCCTTCACATATCCCACCACTACTCGGTCCGATGTTCACACCATCGGACCCACCTCCATCGCCCGATACCAATCCTATTTATCCTTCAGCCGATACCGTTCCCTCTCCATCGGACACCCCACTTCCATCGGCTCCCCCCACCCTATCGGCTAATCTATCTCTATCGGACCGATCAGACTACTCGGCCCACCTGACCTCATCGGCTCAGGCCGATCTAATTCCTCCTTTTCCTCTCGTCTACAGTCGCCGACGTAGAGCCGATGACGCCCCCACCCGACCAGTTCTTCACATTACTCCCGTAACCCATCGGCTCCAGTTCCCTCCACCCCTCCCATGGTCACCCGATCCCAGACCGGATCTCTCCGCCCCACTCAGCGCTACGGTCTCTCCGCCGTCTACAGCTCTATCTCGCCCATTCCGACGACTTCTTGCTCAGCCCTGGCTGACTCTCAGTGGCGCGCGGCCATGGCCGACAAGTATAAGGCTCTAATGGACAACGAGACCTGGCGCCTCGTTCCCCGACCTCCCGGTGCCAACATTGTGACCGGTAAGTGAATTTTCAAACACAAATTCCACGCCGATGGCTCCCTTGCCCGTCACAAGGCTCGTTGGGTAGTCCGAGGTTTCTCCCAACGACCCGGTGTCGACTACGACGAGACCTTCAGTCCTGTTGTCAAACCCGCCACCATCCGAGTCGTCCTCACCTTGGCTGCCTCTCGCTCTTGGCCGATCCATCAACTAGACGTGAAGAACGCCTTTCTTCACGGCCACCTGACGGAAACAGTCTACTGCCAGCAGCCCCCTGGCTTCGTCGACCATTCTCGTCCCGACGACGTCTGTCTCCTTCAACGCTCTCTCTACGGCCTCAAACAAGCCCCTCGTGCCTGGTACCAGCGCTTTGATACCTATCTTTGGTACATCGGCTTCGTGGCCTCTACGTCCGATAGTTCCCTATTCACTTTCCATATCGGCTCCGCCACTGCCTATCTACTTCTCTATGTCGATGACATTGTCCTGACAACGTTTTCGACATCTCTCCTTGACCAGATCATGGACCGACTTCACTCTGAATTCGTCATGACCGATCTTGGTTTTCTCCACCATTTCCTTGGTATCTCCGTAACCCGCTCCACCTACGGGCTCTTTCTTTCCCAACGCCAGTACGCCATCGACCTCCTCCAGCGTGCGGGCATGGCCGATTGTCACCCCACGGCCACCCCGATCGATACTCGAGCTAAACTCTCCGCTGCCGATGGCGCCCTCGTTGCCGATCCCTCTCACTATCGGAGTCTTGCCGGGGCTCTCTAATACCTCACACTCACCCGACCCGACCTTACGTACGCTGTACATTAAGTGTGCCTCTTCATGCACGCTCCGCACGAACCTCACCTTGTGTTGCTCAAGCACATCCTACGTGAAGGACACCCTCTCCAGCGGGCTGCATCTCAGCTCCAGCCCCATCGACTTCCTCACCGCGTACTCCGACGCGGACTGGGCAGGCTGCCCTGACTCTTGTCGCTCTACGTCCGGCTACTGCGTTTATCTTGGTGACACTCTCGTATCCTGGTTCTCAAAACGCCAGACTACAGTGTCCCGGTCCAGCGCCGAAGCCGAGTACCACGCCGTCGCCGAGTGCTGCTCCAGGAGCTCCGTGCACCCCTCTCCACCGCGACCGTCGTCTACTGCGATAATGTCAGTGCCGTCTACATGACCGTTAACCCGGTCCATCACCGACGCACAAAGCACATCGAGATCGATATCCATTTTGTCCGTGACAAGGTCGCATTAGAACAGATTTGGGTGCTCCATGTACCATCGATACATCAGTTTGCTGATATAATAACTAAAGGCATGCCCACGTCTTTGTTCACCAGTTTTCGGTTCAGTCTTTGCGTCCGTTCTCCTCCCGCTACGACTGTGGGGGGTGTTAGACAGACCACTGGCCTGGGTTGTATATATATAGACCCGACCCTCTTTATACGCTTTGGTGTCTTAGTCGCTGTACACATTCTACAACCAGTGCTTGCCCGGCGACCTTTGGTAGCAAGCAATCAACATTTGAACTAGATGGTCCATCAGAATCGAGGAATGCCTTGATCAGCCTGGTAATGATCACTTGCATGTGTCCAATCTCCTGCTTTGTGTCTCTGTCAACGGCAAGGTTTCTGAGAATTCCTGCCACGAGCTTCCTTAGTTCTTGTTTTGCTGCTGTTGTCTCCCAATATCTCTGCAAGGTTCCTCAATAGGAAGGGATGTTTTGATATCCTGTACCGTAGCGTTATGCCAATTTCTCCTTCAATGCTTGTGAGCCTCTGCAACACCTTCAATGATGACTTTATGAGAACCTTCTGCTGTGCTTCGGAATTCACCGTTGCACTTCTGAAGCTTGTGAGTCCTACGATTTTGGGGATCAGGTCAGTTACTCTGTCGATTTCCACACAATTATTTTGATCACAACCAGCAAGGTTGTAAACAATCGACATGCCTAGTGCAGGGAGAAGATCGTCGTTTGTCAAGGGTTGCTCCTTGGGAATTGACCAGTGCTCTGATATCCTCTCCCGCCAACTTCTGCATATGGATCTTTGGTCATTGATTCGTGTTGATCGGGTTGGTGTTTCCAGCAGCTTATCAGTGTCCCCAATTGGCTCGTGTCTTTGCCCTTGGTCACCAGCTGCATCCCGCCTTTTATATTGTCTTACTGTTGTACCAACAAAAGGATCTTTATCGTCATCTGTATCCAAAACTGGGTGACCTCTTTTCGGCTTTTCGTCAGCATCCAGAAGCGTAGATACAAGCTGCATTGCCCCAGGCACAGTTACAACTCGGAGGCTCTTTGCAGGCTCGGTAGTGACCTTGGCGGCATATAACCTGATAGTTGTATGATCATTTCTACTACTCCAGGCCAACATGCTGATTAACCTAGCCATCGTCTGTGCTGAAGTGTTGAGTTTCTCTAGAAGTTGTTCCCTAGGGAACAACTTAAAGCTTCTAGGAATACGATGGCTGTCGCAAACCAAAAGCCGTCCTTGGAGCGGAGCACCGTGGGGTAGCCGCCGAGGAGGACGACGGTAGCCCAGGTGAAGGCCAGCGTGCCGAGGGCGTTGCCAAGTCTCTCGATCAGCGCCAGGAAGCGAACCAAGTGATTTAGCAACTTCTCCGGCGAGGCCGCCGCCGTATCGGCGTGTCCCGACTCCGGTAAGGGGCCAGCCGGTATCTGTATCCGGTGCTCGGCGGCAGCGATGCCGTCGGCCATCACTTAAACTAACTAAATTAACCTTGCCTCGCGCCGCTCCTGGAACCGAAAGCGTCAGCTCACTAGTAGGTACTCCAACGCAACCCAAGCAAACCGATACTCATACGTATCGTCTCTTTCTGTGATTTTCACTTTTCAGCGTAGGTACGGAGTATTCTGCGCTTGGTTGGTGGATTATTCTCAGATAAACAGCTAACAATGGCGAACGATCGATTTCGATGTACTCTCTCTTCTCACATCACATGATTGTCACTATATAGGAATGGCCATGGATCGGCTCATAGGTAATTTAGTAACTTATCTCATTTAGAACCGACTGTAAATTATGTACAGTCGATCCGGCTCATCTCTATCACTGTATATATTGACGGATGCTATACTTACTTTGATCACTAATTACTTGTTAATAATTGTTCGCTAGATTAGAATGAAGGAAAGTTGTAGGATTTTATTTATCATGCAAGATACTTTAATAATATAACATATGAAAATACTTATAGATAAATTAATAAAAAGTATAGGCAACGTTCCCTTTTGAATGAATAGCTAATGATTGAGAAGGAATTGCGTTAGATAGAGGCGAGGACTAGTTGCTGCTCAACTCGCCCTCGGTGATTGCCTCGTTCGATCGATCGATTGCCGCCTTCACATAATCAGAAAAGGCAGGAAGTTTCGACGTTTAATTATTTGGATGATGCATCATTATTCCACTTGTAAACAAGCTGTCATGATGGCAACGGTTCATGTGATTGAAGAGTAGATCTTTCTTCTCTTTTATCCTCTTCCTCTACAACCCTAATTCATGATGGCATTTGGGAGTCCACGTGTTTGGTGAACAGCTAGCTAGCTGGTGAGGTTGACGCTGGTTTGGGTAGTTGTGGTGTTCTTGGCTTCATGTTGATGACAGATGACGAACAGATTTTTAAAATCTCTTTGGTTCTCTTTCTCAGCTATCTAAAGTTAGGTGTCTTCTAGGAGCTCTAGGAGCCCGTGTGCCCTTTTATGTTTCAGCTTTATCAGTATTAGGAGGATGTTGCTCTATTATAAATCAACAATAATCGGCCTTAGATAGCGACAACCATCTCGATGTTAGACTCCTTGTGGCGTGTAAGGGCGTTGTTGACACGTGGTTAGCTTGTGGGTGTTTGCTAAGTGTTTATTTTAGTTTTTTTATCATATTATGATTATAGTTTCTAGAGCTATAGTTTTGTATTTTTTTTCCTACTTTATTAATACAAAATTCGAACTTTGATGTTTTTTATTAAAAAAAATCTAATTATATAGCTAGTAAAACAAATTGGATTCAACATTTTCATGCATCTAGCATGTGCACGTCACTTTCCCGCGCTTGCATTGCTATTGCCAGACGTCGGCATCACCCTTGGGTCTGTCAGTCAGTCAACAAGTGCAAAAGTCATGAAATTTTCTTTTGTGTTGATGTTTGGCCATGTTGTGCGGGATTCATCTAACCAATAATTTATCGGCGCGACTTGCGATGGTCAAGGCATTTTAGAAGGACGAAAGTTTTTTTTTTTCATTTCAAGAAAGGACGGAACTAGTGATTTTCCCAGTCCAAGAAGAGCCATGGCGACAAAGCTGACAAAAAGGCTAATTCACGAACGCGCGTGCGGCCCGTGCGGGCGAACTCACTAGCCTTCTATTTTCAGCCTTGGGCCGTTTCTAAGTTGTATTGGCCACTTTCTATTTTCGGCCTTACGCATGTGTGGACCTGAGCCGAATCAGAGTGGCAGCATGCTGTTCGCATGACAACGTCGGCCTAACGGCACATATAGATGTTTGTGTCTTTTTGCTTTTTCTATAATTCGAATATTTGTATGTATAAAGTTTCTATACTGAAAAGTTGTATATATACAGTTTATTTATGTTTCATTTATATATATATAATTCCATGTATAAATTTTCCATGTTTTTTAATTCGAATATTTGTATATATAAAGTTTCTATACCAAATATTTGTATGTATAAAGTTTCTATACTATATGTTTCTATATATAAAGCATCTATACGAAATATCTATATATATATATATGTCATATATAAAGGTTCTTTCTATGCATAAAATGATTTTGTGTATAAACTTTTTTGCGTCAAAATGCACGTGGGTTTTCTGTGTGTATGGACTTGGAATGTATACGTCGGCCTAAAACGCGTGGGCTTGGTGGAAAATGTCACGTGGACTCAGTCGGATTGCTCGCACGCATGTGGGATCTGTTCTCGCGTGGGCCACGCGCGCATTAGGCCCACTGACATGCTGACGACACCGACCCCCGCAGCATGCTCTCTGAATTGGGCCTGCTAGGGCCGATACCGTCACGGCGCTGGCTGTTATGGGCCACGTTTTGGGCCAAGACAGTTGGGCGTCAAGCGGGCCGCGTGGGTTGGGCTGGGGGCGAGGCGGGGGTAGAGCTGTCATGGCGGCGCGAAGGGTCCTTGTCGGCGGCAGGGCGACGAGCAGCTTGGCTCCGGTGCAGGGAAGTTGACCCACCCCCGGCGGGCAGGTGGCATTGCCTATTTACCTTCTCGCATTCCCTGCTCTCCTGCGTTCCTTATTCCACCGCCCGTGGCCACCCTGGGACTGGAGTCGTCGGAGCGCCGGCCTCCGGCAGCCATAGAGGCTTGCCTTCTTGGTGCCCAGATTTAGGGTTTGCAACCTAGTGTTTCTAGTAGAATTTTCCTTCCTTGCTGGGGGTCTTTGGATTACTACTGTTGTTGGGCAGTGTTTAGTAGCCAATTGCGACGTGAGTAAAGCTGTGGTGTTGGGTAATTTTTCAGTTCAGACCAAACTGCAGAGAATTTACCAATTCGTAACAGAATTGTACTGCCTTTGAGGCAGGTAGCTAGAGTAGGGATCACCTGAAACATCCGCTGCCGTTGATTTTGGAACATAAGAAGAAGAAGACAATTTGTATACACATCTATTGTTGCTGCAAGGGAAAGTCTTTGTTCATAGGAGGTCGTACATGCATCCTCTGTTATTTATATCTCAAATTACAGATATGAATGATCGTCTTGTGTATGATGTTGATATCATTCTTTTTCCCCTTAACACGACTTACAATATAGATATCAAGCCTTAATTTAGCAGATCTTCTACATGGATTGGGTAACAGAATAGTATCATCTACATACACTACTAATTGTAACTACTGAATGCTGATGTTTCTTAACCAATCATGTCAAATGGTGCATTAATTCTTCTTTTGCTCTGGCCGCGAGGTTAGAGAGTGGTATGCTGTATTCCATTAGTCCTGCCTTCCCCATGAAGAGCCTGTAGTTTTCAACCTTTGGAGGTGTCTCTTCTACCACTGAGAGTGCTTCCATCATCTGACATTCGTTGAAACAGTTTGCATAACGAGGATTGTTTTCCATTATTTATATAACTTGCTCAACTATCACCCTCCTGATCCTGGGGCAGTGGGCAGTGGGTTTCATATTTTCATCCAGTTCCTCAGCTAGTTTCTTCACAAATCTTTCCTTAATCTGATCATGCTCAAGTTCTCGGGCAAAGTCTTGAGGAAAGACGTGGCATATATATGAAGTAAGGCCAATAAAGACTTCTAGTTCTTTTGTGACTGTTGTGTCGATTATTCTTTTGAGAACCTATAATTGAAACAACAAGTCATTTAAGATATAATTATTGCAAACAAGAATTCCACCTATCTTTATTCTGTTTCTACTGCAATAAAGCTCTTAGTAATATTTGGGCTGTGCTAAGAAACTGTCCATATCAGCATATGCATGCCTATGCAACACTGCAAAAAGTTATCTAATAAAGAAAAATAAGGTTATTCCGGAGCTAGTTAAGGAAAACGAAATATTGCAAATACAATAGATTTCACTGCACACCTCCAACTTTGAGCCTATAGCAGCTTGAATCAGCAGGGCTCACCTCTCGCAAGGAATGGGATAGTTCTGCCAAGTCTGAGCTGCTGAGCTTAGATTGAGCATGCAAGCACAGATTTTGCAAAAGACTTGCAGCCACATACTTGTATCTGTCATCTTGGATCATGACTGTGAGCTCTCTAAGGAATGCATACCCTGTTTCCTTCAACATTGCTGTGCAGTTATTGACACTGTCCATTGTCAGCATGGATAGCGCTTGACCAGCCGTTATTTGTAGTGATCGATCAGCATATATATTTGACGATGGATGTTGGGCAAGAAATGCATTGATCAACCTGCTAATGATCACTCGGATGCGACCGATCTCCTGCCTTGTATTTCCATCAGTGGCAATGTTTCTGAGGATCTCTGCTGCCAGCTTCTTACTTTCTTGGCTGTCTTCAGTGTCTTCCAAGATTTCTGCGAGGTTTCTCAACAGGAATGGATGGCCTGACATCTTTTGCCGCAGTGTTATACCGATTTCCCCACCAGTGTTTGAGAGCTTTCTCAACAACTTCAGCGATGAACCTTTTAGTATTTTTAGCTGTGCCTCACTAGTATACCCTATGATCTTCGGGATGAGGCCTCTCGATCTACTGATTTCCACACAGTTGTCTGGATCACAATCTGCAAGCGTCTCAGGGATTGTCATTCCCAGTACAGGAAGGTCATGTTGTATGAATGTCTCCTTTGGAATTTGGTGGTGCTTTCGCTTTGAAATCAATTGTCAGAACCCAAGCATCCAGGAGTTTTTGTCGGTTGTTAAGAAGAAGATGGTCGGTCAATATGCTATTGGGTATATTGCTTTTTATTAGATCATTAGACCACTGGACTGTATATATATATATATATCCGACTTGGGATTTTAGTTTTACTATACACATTTTTATATGGTATTAGAGCAAGTCTAAATATTTCCGGCGTATTAGCTTTCTACCACCGGCGAGCCGACCTTTTTCTCCCCGTTATCGACGTTTTTCCCATCGCCGACCTTCTTCCCGGTACTCTCTCCTCGCTCTCTCGTCTCAGTTCTTTTCTTCTTTCCGTTTTCTCTGCAGACGCTTTTCTTTTCTCCTTTCCACCTCCACGCGACAAGGCGACGATCTCCATCCACCTCCTCGTCTCGCCTCTCACCCGTTCTTCTCACGGGCTCTTTCTTTCCCAGCGCTAGTATGTCATTGATCTTCTTCAGCGTGCGGGCATGGCCGATTATCACCCCACGGCCACCCCGGTCGATACTCGAGCTAAACTCTCTGCTGCCGATGGCACTCGTCGGCGATCTTTCTCATTATCGAAGTCTTACTGGTGCTCTCCAATACCTCACCCTCACACGGTCCGACCTCACCTACGTCATCTAGCAAGTGTGCCTCTTCATGCATGCTCCGCGTGAACCTCACCTCGCGCTACTCAAGCGTATCCTACGCTACGTGAAGGGCACGCTCTCTAGTGGGTTGCACCTCAACTCTAGCCCCATCGACTCTCTCACCGCGTACTCAGACGCGGACTAGGCAGACTGCCCCGACTCTCGACGCTCTACGTCTGGCTATTGTGTCTTCCTCGGTAACACTCTAGTCTCCTAGTCCTCAAAACGCCAGACTACAGTGTCATGGTCCAGCGCCAAAACCGAGTACCGCGCCGTCGCCTACTTCGTCGCCGAGTGTTGCTGGCTTCGCCAGCTTCTCCAGGAGCTCCGTGCACCCCTCTCCTCTGCGACCGTCATCTACTGCGACAACGTCAGTGCTGTCTACATAACCGCCAACCCAGTTCATTATCGACGCACCAAACACATAGAGATCGATATCCATTTTATCCGTGACAAGGTTGCACTAGGACATGTTCAGGTGTTCAATGTACCATTGGCGCACCAGTTCGTCGATATTATGACCAAAGGTCTGCCCACGCCTTTGTTCACCAATTTTCAGTCCAGCCTCTGCATCCGTTCCCCTCCTACTGCGACTGTAGGGGGGTATTAAACCACTGGACCACTGGGCTGTATATATATAAATCCGATCCCTTCTGTATAGAGTTAGGGTCTTAGTCTCGCTGTATACATTCTTATACTTTCCCTCCTAGCTGTAATACGTGTAAAGTAGTGGCTTTCATCATCTCAATTGGTTATCAGTGTCCAGAAGTGAAGATATGTGCTGCATTGACCCAGGGATCGCAATAACTTGGAGGCACTTTGAAATCTCGACAACAACCTTTGTTGCAAACAATCTAATTTCCTTTGGACTTGTCCGTCCCAACACGCTGGTTAATGTTTTCAATGTCTCTGTGGAGGTGCCCAGTCTCAACAGCAGAAGTGCCTTGGTGCACTTCCTTTTCAGAAAGCTGTCCAGCATTCGGACTCCATAGATCTTGTTGCTGGGTGAGTCTGAGTTTGTGAAATCCATGGCGAAGCTGGTCAGTTCCATGATCCTTGGAGCAAGCACACCACCCGAAATGCATTGGCCGAATATGTATGAATAGTACATGTTGATGCATTTCATTCCCCACCGCCACCTATATCTGTAACTAAGACCTATAAAATCGTAGTGATAATTTAAATTATATAATAAACAATCGATATAATATGTTTTATTAAGATTAAAATAAAAAATATTATATTTAAATTGAATTTACAAAATCGATTAATAATGTTGATCAACAGTGCCGTTAAATCTATGAACAATACTCGGTTCAACCGGTTGCTCGAGCAAGTTGCAAGTTGCCCGAGCAAGTTGCAAGTGAAGTCTTCAAGACAAGCTTTGGATGGAGGGCTCACACAAATGCCAGTTGGGTGGGTGTTTTTTTTTCTTTTTCGATTTAGCTCTTCAGTATGTAGCAACTTCTCTAGAGATTTGATGCTATGTTTGAAGAGGTAGTTGTGTTCTTGGTTGGTTTATAATGACGGCTCAATGGTATTTGCCTTAGTGTTAGGGTAGTGATGCAAGTTGGGGGGTGGACAAGTGGTTTTTTTTCACTTATCATAATCCTAATTAATATTTTGTTCTAAACTTAAAACTATCAAGTAGGAAATAAACTATTAAGCATGTTTTTTTATAATTTTATATTACTTTTGGTTATGATTTACCTGAGTTTTTAGGTTTCCACGGTATATTTTTCCAAGCATCGGAGGCGTCGGAACGTAGAAAACAAGGCGCCTACACGGAACGGCAAGAAGCCTAAGAGCGTGATGTGAAAGTCGGACTCGGATGGGTGGCAAGTAAGCCATGTAGGTGGGTCAGCCTGATAGGGGAAGAGAGCCGGAGAGGGGCAGCAGGTGACACCAAGCTAGGCACAAGCAATAGTCATCTATGACTCATAATAAGGTTAAAAAATATTAAGTGATGCTTATTATTTATAGAAATACATATCTTGAGGGTTGATTATTAGTAGTTATCTTAAGATTTTAATAATTTAACATTTTAGAGGTAAAGTTAATTACTCTATATTTATAGGTGTTTGATCTTTCAATATACCTTACCGAACACCATTCCAAAGACATTAAGTGTTGGCTTTATCTTGCCAGGATCATTTGCAGGATCACCTTCAGTATAATAATCTTGTGGTAGAAGGCGAGTCAATGCAATTTAAACACGTATGACCGCTGCTGGAATCTGTAAGCCGCCACATACAGTTGTCAACAGAGCGAGTATTATTATCAATATCATGTTTGGAGAAAAGAACACCAGGGGCACTGCCGCAAGGCACATGCAAAAGACCAGAATCACTTGGTGACAGGATAACAGTTTGCGGATGACTGGGCCTATGGACTAGTCTGGTGATGCTTGGAAACTGTAATTTTCTGATCGTTAGTAGAAGCACAGTGACCAGTGATATCATGTAAAAGGTCCTAGCAATTAGACAAGTCCCTTTGTGTGCTACTACTGTATGTTTGCATAATAGAGAGGGAACCAACAGGAGCACCACAACAACGGGGCTCCACAGTAAGATAGCATTCTGTAAAGGACCACCTCTAAGTTTGTGAACTCCTGGAAAAGGCACGATGGCAGCAGCAAGCATCAACATTGGCACAAGTAGGGTATGGAATTCTCCCCTCTTGGTGCACCTGAGGAATACATTGACACCATCTAAACATATCACCATGATTGCTCTGTTCCATGAGAAAGGCCTTAAAGCTCCCCCCAAGTCCTGAAGAAGAGTTGGTACTCTGATCTGTTTGGGCTGAACATATCGAAAATATGGAGACAGGAGAAAAAAAAGGACTATCTGTGAACTAAATTAACGACAACCCTTTTGTGCCCAATTAATTTCTAGCAGTGAATGCTAGTACCCCTAGATATTTTTTTTAGATGATGCAAATGGTTTACATCGGTACTGATTTGTGACTAGTACTAACACTTTCATGACTAATGCATACCTTGCAGCTACTAAGAAGAACAAGGCCGTGGCGAACACAAAATCTCCGAGGAGAACGCCAGTGTGCCGAGGGCGTTGCCCGTCCTCTCAACCGAGGCGAACGAAGCAATTCTGCTGTTTTTCTGGCGCCATGTTACGCCGCTGGGATTCACAGCTCGCCTCAGGCCGGGCAACCGTCTCTGCTGCTACATCTACCACAACACCCTCCGTTTGTTTCGACATCCTGACGAGTCACTTCAGGTTCTTTATCTTTGCATGCAGGGGTCTCGATGCTGCCGCGACTGGTTCAGTTTGTTTAAGTAGACCTGATTGCAGGCAATCATGAGGCAGAATGTAGTTTGTAGGCTCGCGTGCACGGTTAATCCAATGATGAGACAGCGGCGACTTCGATTACTACGCATGGCGGAGCTTCCGGTGTTTGGAATTTTGGATTGTTCTTGATGTAAAGTTTGGAGAATAGTGACTTGGTCGGCATGGCATCAAGCCAGTTGTTGTTGAATGGCCCTAAGTCCCAAGACCCCTTATGGCTGATGAGTGATACTAGTGTTACTCTTTTGCAGTCGCTAATGGGGATCTTGGTTTTTAACAGGTTGCCCTGAAGTTAGAAGAGCAAATGCGATGCAAAATATTTCTGGAAGCAATCTATGCAACTTATCAACGATGCATATTAGATGTTGATAGGTTGCCTATATTTTCGATCCCAACACCAAAGAGGATATACTACTACAACACCACAAAGAAATTCTAGGGGGAACCAGGCCATCCAATTTAAACTTCTGAGTTTTCACATCGACGGCCTCTACGGACATCTTAGACCCAAATGACTAATACCAACCAGGAAAATCAATATTCTTGCAAGAAGTATACAATGCAATGAGCAGAATGGGCAAAAGAGCAGCGCCTTCGGCCCAAGCTTCTAGCATGCTGCAATTCTTCTTTAATCATGTCCTTGATGCAACAATTCTTCTTTGTGGACAAACAAAAATTTCGTAGCTCTTCTGCACAAGCAGTTTGCATATTGCTAGTTACTCCTGTGCATACCGTAGCTACAATTGCATATTACTGTACGATCGAGCAAGTTCCTTCCAACTGAACACGCCCTCTGGGTTACCGGCCAGAGACTATTACGTACACAAGCCAACGACGGCTATAAGCTGTAGTAATGAAGTTACAACTTCACAAAATTATATAATTCAACGTTTCATCCACCAGTCAAATATCCGAACATTGTCAAGCATCCACAGATCGATCTGGCAACCTAGCTAGCTCGGTTTGAGCAAGCTGAAATTCGTGCGATCTATCGCTATAGCAGCAGCAGCATGGGTTGATTGGGTTGGGTGTCTGCATGCCATACCACATCTGCCATTACAAAGAGAAAGAAAACACATCCCTTCATCAGACAAGTCCTAAAAAATAATATCAACCTTCCACTGAGGCCAACCAGGGGCTAAGGCCCCGTTTCGAAAATAAAGTATAAAATATATTATCATCATGAACAACCCTCAGTTTGAGCAGGGGCTAAGGCCCCGTTTCAATTGAGCCACTAGCATCCGCAATTTACTGTTTTTATAAAAAATATCTATAAAAAATTACTTTAAAAAATCAAATAAACCCATTTTTTAAATTTAAAATAACTAACACTCAATTAATTATGCGCTTATGACTTCCACCCCCGATTCACTAAATCAAACAGGGCCTTAGAGACACTAGGTTATATATCGAACAAAACAGCAACAAATGCATTCCTTTTGGCTTATCAGCTACTGCATGTATGCATATCTTCCTAACTTTGAATAAGCTATAGTTCCACACACAGGGAGGGCCATGGGACTACTACTTTCAGGGTCACGCTTGTTTAACAAATGGATTAATGTTACATTATGTACACAGTCGCTCCCGCAGACCCTACTTTTACAACAATACACAGGGTAAGATTCTAGATCAAGGCCGCCCCATAAGGCCACAATTTCATCACAAAACTCCTTCCAATAGTGGAGTTTATCATGGTGGCAGCATGTATACCAATGAAGCCCAACCTGGTCCAAAACTGAATAATTCTCCTCAGCCCCCATCTTGAATTCGCGCGACATCAACTTAAAACGGTACAAGCATGAATCAGCTGTCATCATCCAGGGACCCAATATAGGTTAGTTCTGTCCTCCTCACCCTCACGGCACCTTTAAGCCAGCTACAAGCTTTCAAATTACCATGATCGCCAGCGATGCCACTGGAACTGTTGCTTCCAGATGACACGGAGGGGCAACTGGTACCATCTTCAAGCAATGTCCATGGATCTACCTCCATCTCAGGATCTTGGGTTGCAAATGCCGCCTTGGTTCTGATCGATATATTAGTACGAACCCAGCTGGTAGAGGTGCCTTTTTGTTGAGGGCCTGAAGTAGATGAACTGCTCTGGAGTGGTGACAATGCAGCCAAAGACAACTGAGGTGGCTGGCATGATATACAAGGGTGGCGGGAAGGGGGGAGAACTGGCATAGCAGCTTGGATTCTCCGCCTGATTATTCCAGGCAACTCCAGGTGATCTAGTGCAGACTGCAAAAGAAATCTAACATTAGAAGTGAAAAAACAACATTGGCACCAAAAGTGCAAGTTCTATTTAAGATGATCTTTTTTATTGAAAACCAAGTAACAGCATTTATTAATTTAGCATTGAACTGACCTGTAAGCCCTCAGCTGTTTCGCTATCAAATGCAGGGAAATTTCTTGGAGTTCTATTTGTTGACTTAGAAACTGACTTTGACTTCAGCCAACTTGGTTTGCCATTGCCAAGCAGTGCATGGAAAACACATATGAGCCTCTCAAAAAGACTTTCACCAGGGCGATCGAGGAGGACATCTAAGGGAGGTTCCAGCAAAGAATCCATGTCCCGTCTTAAAACAGTAGTATTGGTAGGAGGAAGGGGCAAATCTGCATCTTCATAGATTATGCGTGCTGCAAGCAGGCCTAGTATTGCAGAAGCAAGTGTATGTCTCATACTCCTGAATTATATAGTAAACATATGTAAGTGTAAGAGGCAACTATTAATAGAAAAGAAAAGTACCACGACTTCCTATCATAAAAGTGGAAAACATTCACAGTTGACCTATGGCCTACTAATATTTAGCACACAGAACAGAAAGACAGGGTAATTTTGTGCATATTCTTAGTTATAAGAAACATTGAACAATATATATAGAAATAAGTATAATCTACGATAACATATATGCATAATTGTTCAAAAAAAACTAGAAACCATCACCAAGCTCAATTAACTTCAAATAACATGTTTTCTTAATTCATCCTCACCTATCTGCCATGATTAATGGAAGCAACCTAATGATAAATTGGAGGCGCAACCACACCGTTGCTCGCAGAGCAGATGCTGAAGGAGTTGGATCATTACCAACTGGAGCTCGCCTTCCAATATTTGGACTTCCGCCTCGAATTCCTTTACGACTACTGGATTTGTTCGATGCTGCTTCAGTTCCTGAAGGAACTAAACCAGATTGTTTTGTACCATTCCTTGCTATTGCTTTGATGTGTTCACTGATAGTCCCCATCTGCTTCACCAAATCACCAGCAAAGATACTACGAAATTCAGCAGAGCTTCTATCAATGCATGGCAACATTAATTCAGAAAGGGCTTTCTCAGTTAAATATTTATTGATAGACCTAATCCCTTCGAAGCTTCTATCAACATTATGGGGGGTAGCTTTGCTAGGCCTTTTAGCATCAGCAGAGTCATCCACAACTTCTCCTTCCTCAATTGAAGTGACTTCCAATTTCCTCTTGGTACTTTTACTAGCTATTACATCACTAAGCAAGCTGGACCAACCCCATGGTTTCCAAACCTGTGTCTTTGTTGAGAGACCCTTTCTTTGAGCAATATGAACAAGCTGCTGTCTTGTGGATTTGCGTCCCAGAAGGGCATCTTGCCCTTGCAGGAGCCATTTGACATCCACGACAAGTGACTCTTGAAGCTTCCCTAGAAGATGAACTACTTCTGAGTAGAGGGGAGCAGCATCAGGTCTGGTGAGTAATCTTGACAGGATGATTTCAGTGAACCCTTTCTCACTATCAGAAAGGGTAAAGCTCTCAGCATTAGGGTACAACGATTGAATTGCTTCTGCAACTGACGTATTACCTGCTGCAACTTTTTCCAGAAGAGCTTGTTCATCTAAAAGAAACCTCAACTCAACCCATTGCCAATGGAACTTTGCTGGTTGGAGGGTATCTAGTAATTGTATAAGTCTGTCAGAGAGTTTCAACTCATTTTCTTTTGCCTCACCAGACTCTGAAGTATAGGAACCATCTCCTGGAATAGCCCCAGGTGTTTTACAATCAACAAGAGAATTAAAAAAAAGCCGAGCACGAAGAGGTATGAAAGTTGTTGCTTTTGAACCTTTATCTGGGCTATGCATTTCGAGCATTGCTGCAAACTCTGAATCACCAACATCAGCAGCCAGAAGATCATACAGCTGATGTGTATTACGGAAGCAGATATCCCGAAAAGGCTGATGCATGATGATGTCATTTATTGCGTTTGACAGAGACTGATAAAGCTGCACATCTTCACGGTTAAAAGTATACCGCTTCCAAAGGACCATGGCAAAAATCGAATAGGCAGGAGGAAGGACCATGCTTAAAGGAAGCATCCGCTGCAACCTTGAAAGTGCAAGAACATAGGAGTCACCAAGAATATCTGCAATAAGCCCATCATAGACAGTTCTGCAGTTTCCCAACAGAATCCTAAACCAATGCACCAAGACTTCTACTGAATTCTCCATTTTAAATGTTCCAGTAGACCGGGATACACCATTCGTGCTTGATCTCAAACCTCTTAGGAGCTGCAAAATATCCAAACAATCTTTTATTTTCAGGACAGCAACCATCCGCTCAAGCTTAACAACTCCATGAATAATAGCTCCCACAACAAGTGCAGAAATAGCAGCGGCTACCTTTGTAGTTCTCCCAACAAAACCTTTCCCTGTGTTGCTTAGTTCATTTGCATGATTTCCATACACATCATGGGTCTCTGGAGATGGCTGAAACTGATTACGCTGCATCTTTGGAGGAGCAAAAGTTGCTGTAATAGCTGAAGACGCTTCAGCTGCCAGAGCTATTTCAAATGCATGGCTGAAGTGATCCCCAAGAGCATCTTTCAGTAAGCAAAGAGAACTTATGTGGATGTGCAAAATGTGCCGAACAGAGCTCAATGAACTACCCATGGAAGAAACACCTTGATAGTTACCGCCTGAAAGATCCAAATGTTTAGCTATTGCATGCCCAGCATTGAGAACAATGGCAGAGACAGCAGAAGCAGCACCTGAAGGGTCTCCATCTAGACCAGCTCCCCCATTTTGTTTGATACAGTCTACTAAGCCCAAAACAATGTCATGTGCAATTTGATAGTTGTCATCCCTCTCAACAGAGGGACTTTTCAGTGCTGTAAAACCTTTCATTTCCTCAGTTTGCCGCTGCATTATCTCCTTCATGTTTGGAACAATTCTTAAATTCCTTACATTCAATTTTTGACGGACCTGTTCATCAATCTCTTCACCTGCTGAAACCCCAGAAGAAGAAACCAAATCACCATCAACTGAAGGTCCATTATCAAGCTCAGCTAGCAGTTGCTGATCACATGTGGTTCTAAAGCTTTTCTGCCACCTTGCCACACTAGCAACATCCCCGTATTTCTTCAAGAAATATCGAGTATAAGCAAACGCTCCTGAAGCAGGCTGCCTTGCAGTTGATAACACAAAATTTCTGGTCATCGAAACACCTAAAACTTCAGGCAAGAGATCAATTGCAAGAAGTATGTTCTCATACCTGCACACATTACATTCTAAAGCAATCAAAGGAAAGTCATGTAACAATATAGTAAAGTTTAAAGTGTTAGAAATAGTAGTCATAAGAAATAAAGAATATTGTACGCTTTTTGGTTGGTAAGGGACAACTTCTCTTCCTTGCGCTCTGATCAACATCCATTTTATTTCAAGTAATGCAATAACATTCTGGTGGTTTTGTTTTTTTTTAAAAAAAAGGTTTTAACTGGCCACTAACATAACCAGGTACTTTCATGATAGCCTATGTCAAGCAATGTTGAAAAGTTAACTATACCTATCATCATACACACAAACAAGAACTACAATGTGGATGAAAAAATATATAGCAGAACATATAAGCCCAAACAAAAGAGTATTCAGATATTGCCCGTTTATTGCAGAGACAGTGAATGTGTATTACGTAGACTGCAGAGATCCTGTAAATATTGCCCGTTTATTGTAAGCCCTCTTGTCAGGTACATGGGCAAGAAAGACACAAGTGACGTCATGAAAGAATCTACGGCAGATTCTACATTGAGACGCGGAGATGAAAAAGGAAAGGGGGAGTATCATTCACTAGTGACAAGAATCTGAAGTGTAATCCTTTGCTAGCTTCAGGCCACCCATGCATTCAAGTCAATCATTGCATGAGACATTTGAACAAAAGTACAACATCAAAAGCAATGTACCTTAGCAAGGATGAGAACACAAGTGCCTCGCCAACCTGACAAACTTGGTTTTCTCTCTTTTTGATATGAGTGGTACTTCTCCCTGTTTGACCTGAGGTTGCCATTCCACCACGAACTTTTGTTAGCAACCATACAAGAAACCTTGCACCAGAGGCTAAATCACAGCATATGTCCAATATATAGAGAATTGACAGTAATTCTTCATCGCCAAGCCTCCATTTTAATACAGTTTTATCATCAGACTCTGGCGAAAAGGATCTTATGGAATTGCTAGCTTTAGAACCAGTCATTTCATTTACTTCAACAAGTTGTCTTACTGATTTCAACAACCACACAGAAATAGATCGTCTTTCAAGCAATCTAAGTCTCTTCAACGATTTCCCAACTTCAAAAAGATCCACTATCTTCATGTGATCAACATCTTTGACATTGTCAACATCGATGCTAGGTTTATGGTGGGAACAGCCCACCTTGCTCTCGCAAAGATGACTAGTAGATGCGCCTTGGCTGCCTTCAATTCTGGAAGCCGCAAGCCGTGCAAGACTTTGTGTTTTCCGAACAACCTTTGTTCTACCTCTAGAGGTTTGTTTAATAGATTTCTGTGCAGGTTCAACCTTTAAGGATTCATGTAAATTTGTCCCTTTCCTCACCCACCAAATATCGTCCTCATCTGATTGAATCAATGGGAACCCTTGTAAAGGAGAGGCCCTCTCATCCAATTTCTGTCTCTTGGTCCTCACACAATCTTCACAATCATTTTTCACATCTACAGTATCAACTTGTGTGAGCGTTGAAGCTGACGATCCTTGGGGGTTTGTTTTGATTTGACAATGCTCTACTTCCACTGAGTGAGGATTTGGAAAGCGCAACATGCTAGACACCAGAGCTTTCACATCTTCTACTTGTTCTGGCACCCTGCCATGCCTATCACCTCCTGATGCAAGCAGAAGATCACTTGGCTTCGGAACACAGGAATTTGAAGTATATTCACCTCTGCTATTCGCATAGAATGGGCCAGTTGAAAGTTCAGAAAGCACAAGGCAACGCTCACTAGAATATGTTGACATCATCTCATACAATTGCTGCTCTTCAGTAATTCTACCTTCTTCAAGAATTTCAAATAAAGATGACCCAGGAAGCTGCTTCAGAATTCTGTGGTGCCTCCTTTTTCTTTCCATATCCAGCAGTGTGTCATTCTTATCAGTTATTCCACTAATAATTAGCTGCCTAACATAAGCCTGAGGATAAAATATACCACTGCGAATAAGTTCTATGATGAGGACATCCACACGTTTAAAACCTGCAGCACTGCTAACCTCGTGTTGATCAAGCCAACACACAATAATATCATGCAGTGGACCAGGACTTTCAAAGATATCCTTCTTGTCCTTCTCATCGACGCGCTTTGCATCATGTCGCAATCCAGAGGAATCGCCAACTGTAGTTGCCACTAAAGAGGTGTCATTCAGCAAAGAACCTTTAACAGTATTATTCACTGCAATGCGACTGCTCTTAGAACGAGACAGGTTGTTTATCTCATCCATTTTATTCTTCAAGATGGAGACTGCCAGATGTATCTGAGATAAATCTCGTCTTCCTGTAAATTTTACATTCTGAAAGAGAGATGTACGGCAATCACGATAATCACATGTTGCCCATTCACAAAGGAAGAACACTGAGCAGATTAGGGATAACTCGATGGTCCCGATCCACATCAGCGAAGACTGCAAGCAAGGGCTAACTTCTTTAATCCATCTCTCCTCCATTAATGCATCAGATAAATCATTAAAGAGTGACGAATATACCATTGCCAAATTTCCTGTGACAAGAGCCTTGTCCAAAGCCTGCACCACTTTGGCTGCACCACGTGCTTGAAAGTTAGGGTTGGCAACTGTTGCAAGATCATACGAACGTTTCTGAATTGAACAAACAGCATAACCACAGGACAAGTAATGATAAGCATCCTGCCTCTTTGAACCAGCAATGCCACCACCACCAGTTATCTTCAGCAAGGCACCTCTACTATAAACATCGGGAACCACAAAAGATGGAAGAGGAAAGCAATCCAAAGAAACAAAAGTATCTGGCACTGCAAGCACCATGTATCGCAGTAACTCAGCTATAAAAGAAGAAATATATGCCCTTCTAGGGTTATCGATGACAAAACCATCACTCAGTCGTCTAACCAATATTTCCACAAACATGCGCACAAGTGTTTGTGAGAGAGTGATGCTGTCAATCATAGCAAGTGCCACAGGCAAAAGAAGCTCTAAAGCCTCAACTGCAACTCTCTCCTGAATAAAGGGTAGAAGCAGATCACTGGTAAGTGAAGAAAATCAACAGAGAGAACTGCCACATTAATAAATATATGAGCTACTTAGTCAGTGAAATAAAAGCACCTGAAATTGGTTAAATAACCATTCAATAAGTACCGAGGGAACAAGCAGTTCTTCTGCGAGATGCCATTGAATAAGGCGAACCATATACCACCATTTGAAGTGCACCAAAGGCTCGTCTGTGTCTCCAACAGATGGGGGTGCTTCATTTTTCATTTTTACTTGTGTGGCCCCAGCAATATGGCCTGGTGATGATTGTTCTCTAAAATATGGAGATGCCTCTTTCAAACAAAATTCATCCAAAAGCTGTTGTAAATATTCAACAACATCATTTGTCCATTGATTAGATCGATGATTGTCAGAAACTCCTGCTGATGAACTGACCAATGTTGTTCGAACCTGTGGCTGTAATTAAGTAGATTTGGTTACAACGATGTAGTATGTTGTTTTGTACTACCTCTGGTCTTGAAAACATGTTTTGGACATGTTTCAAGTCAAACTTTAAAAACTTTGACAATCAATATCTTTCTAAATATTTAGATTGAATGGAAGAGTCAACATGTGTAGATCCATTTTGTCAAATACTTTCATAATATTATAATTTTCATAGGGTTATAAAAATATATTGTAATAGAAAGTAGTGAACAAAGTTGTATTTTGAAGACCATGTCAATGTCCAAAACAACTTGTTTTCAAGAGCGGAATGAGTAGCAGGCATGGCTTAGGGTCAAAAAAAGATATACAAACCTGATTGAGGTATGTAACTTTCACAAACCATGTCGCTCTTAATAATGGGACATTATATCGAGTGAGAACATCAAGAAGAAATTTCCTACGATAACCATGAGGAACGTGTTCAGATAATGAACGCAATCGCTTGTTTGGCTGGGAAAGGGCCTGCATGGCAATGGCACATGTAAACATAAATTAAAGTGGGCAGATACATGGCAGCAGTGATATCACAAATGTAGACAAATGAAGTTTGTAAACACAACTCAATTTTCTTAGGTTATTTGACTTAGCATTGTTTCAACAGATGAGATGCTAAGATGCATTAAAGGAGGTCTGCCTCTATTTCAAACACAAACTTGACCCTGTAACTTTGAACAATAAAGCGGTTTGAAGTCAAAGCAACACCAAGCAAAAAAGGCAAGTTGTTGTCAGTTGTATGCTAAACCCATTGTTCCTTAAAAGAGTCAAACTAGAGCAGAAAAGTTAACTATTAACCACAACAAGCTAAATATGAAAGTGTTAGAAAACGTAAATAACAGTTCCTTTGAAAAAGAATGTGAAAACAGATGACAGGTTAGTCTGTCAACCTCGGCCCATTTCCTGCGGGTGTCCTCATTACATGGTCTTTGCTCTGGATAAACTCCAGGTTTTATCAACAGTGATCCAAAAAGAGGAACTCCATAAACTTGTCCAGCCTGCTAAAACAGAAAAATTAACTGGTCTGTCTGATATGATATCAAAAGATAAAAGAATTAAAGGCATCCACGTGAGGTAAACACATGTAAGTCAAGAGATATGGCACAACTACCTTTCTCTTCTGTGCACGAGATTCATTGATAGCCCTCAAGCGCTTCTTAAGTGCCTTCAGCACATAGTGAAGAGGAAATTGTTAATTGTATACTTAGTACTTTATACCATACATCAAAACAACCCATAAAATAAGAACAAAAGGATAAAGCTATCAATAAACCTTGTTAATTAAATGCTGTCTCCATGCATTTACAAATTCTGGTGTCTTCAACATTTAAAGCACTACATCTACAGCACACATATTTGTGATTACACTAGAAACAAGACTTCTCAGAAGAGAACAGAAACACACAACCCGCAATGCCAAACCTAAGTTCTACAGCATTTTTTTTTGTCAAAGTACCTACTACCTCAGAGTAAAGGTTCCTTGTCTAAATGTTTGTACCAGACGATAGCTGGTGCAAGTCAGAAATAACTGTCGATAAAGACTTAATAGTCACTAGACTATCAATAATTGCAGTATGTTCTAGGGCCTGTGAGCTAAAATTAATTAGCAAGATGGAAGAAGTTCTGAGATTTACTCCTAAATAGTCAGTGACATTTTATAACTAAAAGATACCAGGTTAATCTCCAGTCAAGATGATCAAATAGAATGGGTAGTATATGAACCAGACAACAAGTTATGCCTTGATGCCAGATTGATACATAGAACATTGGAAGTTTCAAACATAAAGTTGCTGCCAGTGGCAATTTTCTCCTTGTTGCCATGAACTGTTAATACCATTTGCTATTGCAAATAATTTCATGTACCCACATTTCTTCCAAAAAAACACAATGGAAAAATTAGATCATCTCACAAGCAAATTGAAAAAAAAAACAATGATCAAGTTTCCTCACCTCCTTGCATTTTATAACAACATCTGGCTTGCAGAAGTATGGGATCTGGCTAAGTACAATCTCTCTGGCTTCCTATCAATCCCAAGAAAAAACTGAATCAGTAGACATACGAGAGATAGTTGGATCATGTCCAAACTCAATAAGCATAATACAGATAGATACATAAGTGAATTTCTAATTGGGTTCAAACTCATAATACATTGTAGACAACATTCATTTCCATACACACCTCAATTCCTTCGACAGTCTCCTTATACCCAGCTTGTACATATTCTTTGGTTAATGTCTCTTCCGGACAGTTTGGTGTTTGAGGATAGAAGTCAGGTGATCCAAGCCTACAAAAAAGCCATCGTGTACAGTTGGAATACATAAGATGAAGCAATATCATAGGATAAAAAGAACTAGTATTTAACTATGTGTTGCTATAGAACAACACAAATGTGTTTTTTATGCAAAGTTGAAATGAAGGGCAGTGAAAGTGAGCATCATTAATAAACACCCATTTAACTCCCTGAGTGAATTGTCTTTGGTTCAGAAGTATATCCATACTTGTTATTAAGTGGTTCTTTGTCACACTTTAGCTTGTATGGAGCTAACTGCTGCTGCCGCCTGAAAACAGCAATATAAGGTAGAAAAACAGATCAAAATTCCATGACGGTGATAATAAAATTGCACAAGATTAATTTGAATTAGGTACACACTTCTGTTAACAGAAAACTGATGCTAAGAAAATGATTGTGATAATAAAATTGCACAAGATTAATTTGAATTAGGTGCCCACTTCTGTTGACAGAAAACTGATGCTAAGAAAGTGATTGTGATAATAAAATTGCACAAGATTAATTTGAATTAGGTACCCACTTCTGTTGACAGAAAACTGATACTAAGAAAGTGATTGTGACAGCAGAAAATTAGCTGTACTCTTCATCAACAATACTTCCAGTTATTGGATATGATGATAGAGGTGAAGATTTGACAGAGCACATATTCTTTATTCCATGTTCAATTATCTGTGAGGGTTGAGGTTTGATCCACCCTAATGAGAACCAGGAATCTCTATTTCTGAAAAAAATACCTTCCATTACTCATTCCATTCTCAAATAGAAGTTATTTCAGAATGTGGCAGTCATTTTATAATAAACTTTTGCATCTAATATGTGCAGGAACATTAAGACTTATCATGTGAAAATAACAGTACTAGATTTGTCATGAAAGGTGCATTCACATCATTATTGTTCTAATATTTTTTACAAACATATAATTAAAAAATATTTTTCATCACGAAAGGTTACCATGTCAATGTCCTAAATCTATAATCCTTTTTAAAAAATATTTTTCATGCAAAAAATGTATTTTATTTATTTTAGGCAGTATTATGGCATAATTTCTTTTATCCATGGCAAAGCACATGCACGACAAGTAAAAAAGATTTGAGGCAGTAGTAAATAAGCTCTTTCACTACTTCATTTGATCATATATTAATGAGAAAATGGTTGCTCCTTTCTCTAACCAGTAACCACACCATAAAGATTGAAGCATAATGCAATATCATACTAATGATACAAGCTTGATGGTCTATGGCATTATGATTTCAAAAGCATATTATGTATATATACATCTATATGTTCTACATAATTGGATGGCAATAAGAAATACAACTAGGGTTGAAGAATTTATGACAAGCTATATTCAATAAAACCAAACTGATGGTTTTTCTGATCTTCAAGACATGGAAATATATATTCAATCAAGTAAACATGATGGATTAGCTTGTTCAAAACTAATAAAAGAACGTCCCTGACAGATTTTGTCTAATTTCTAGAGAAAGTATTATCATAATCATACAAATACCAGCAACATCAGTTAAAGAAATATTTGCTATAATTTTTTCCTTTTGCCAGAACAACATTCCGTAGATGACTGTGTGCTTGTAGCTGAATAATAGTTCATGTCAAGGTTATTCAGTTATTATAATAATAGCTGGAAATTCTACGTAGAACGAGTGGCGAATTTAATTATGGAAGTTACTTCAAGCAAGTATCGCAAAACAGTACGGAACCGTTATGGTTTGAAGAAATGCCACTATTGCGGTATCCGGAATGTGGACACATCATATTGCCCACCTATTAATTACACCTTGGAAGATTCCAACTAAAAAATAGAATACTAGTGCAGCTTACTATCGGTACGTCGCAGTAGGTTTTACATGGCTTAAAGAAAGGAAAACATGCTGCATGGAGCAAAAAGAAAACATGGAGCAATAGTGCGTCACCTCGAGCTCAGGGGATAATTGGAGGCAGAGCAGGGCGACGCGTCCAACCTCGCGCTGTCTCTACCACCTGCACCAGCACCACTGCCGCTAAACCCGGAGGCGTTGCTGCCACCCGCGTACCTTTGCATCTCCCCCAGCAGGTCAGCAGCATGCTACCCCCAACATCCACAGGGATCAAGCTACAGGAGCGGAGTAGAAAACCCTAGGCATGGGGGCTCAGCCAAACCCCCAATTTTTTTCCCTGGAAACAAGCTGCTGCTATCAGCACCAAGGTTAGGGCAAAGCGAAAAGCTGCTTCCAGATCTAGAAAGAGGAGCTCAAGGTCAATACGAAAGGAAGCGGCGTGGGTAGAGAGGGATGGGAAAGGGGACGCGCTCACCGGCGAGGCTTGCAGCGGAAGGAAGCAGCAGCAACTCCGGCGCCGCCGCTGCGAGCTCGGCGCAGGCGGAGGGCGGGCGGGCGAGCTCGCGAGTGCGAAGGGGACGGGGAGATCGACTAGGATAACTGGGGGGGGGGGGGGGGGGAGCAAAGAGTCGGAGAGGCCGACTACGCTAGCTTCTAGCTGGGGAAATTTGACGATTTGCCCCCGGGCAGGTTGTGGATGTATCGAGTCTTCTCACGAAAATAGCCACGTTTCTCCCTATTTTATTTTTTTGAATCTTCAGTGTACTATAACAGAGGCAATGTGAAATTCTAAATTTGTCCCGTCTTCATTTTTCTTTATTTTTTCTCTCCTTTTTTTCCTTCTTTATAAAATAGGACAATACATTAACAATCACGCTTATCAGTACTCCAGTAGTAGTTGAGCTCTCTGATTATATAATGTGATATGTATTATTTGTAATCTTTTAAGCATAAATTTATCTATTTTATTCATCAATATTACTGTACATATGGATATTATTTGATGCATGGTGTTGCTGGACTAGTTTTGTAAATTGATATAAATATTTTTTAAAAGAAAACCCTAGAATAATAATGTATGTACAAGTACTCATTTCATCGTTATAAATTTAGAGTTACTTATAAAAATAGCTTATCAATTTATTTGTTAAATTATCAGACTTTTTTGCTAGTGAATTTTATGTTAATGATGACTAGTAGTTTGGAAAAAAAAGTAGTGATATACATACTACAATTCCTTACAAACTTTCTACCAACAAAGATCTAAACCATTTTATGCAATTAGTTGGAAGTTACGATTTACAAATATTAATATTTAATCACAGTGTAACACATGAGCGTTTTGAAAAAAAAGTTTGTACATATAATATTTTTTCACTCGGAGGAAAAAGGGAATCCATGTGCATCCACATGGATGGTTTCGTAAAATTCGCTCCAGGAGTGAGAAAGATGGCTGCCGTTTTTCCTGTCACACACACAGTTTCACCGCATCTCCTTGATTTCTGTGATGTGCGCGCTCGCAATCGCACGCGCATCGCCGAGGAGAGGGGAATCCGCTCGTGATCCTCCGAGTCTGCAAGCACGGTGAGTCGATCGCTTCCCGGTTCTTTCCTCCAATGCATTCCTTTTTCCTCTCGATCGCGGTTTGATTTTCGTTTTGGAATTCGATTCAATGCGGTTATTAATTTGTATCTGTGCATGTCGACTAATTGAACCGAGCGCGCCCATGCTGCGTGGGGCTTAGATCCGCTGGGATTAGGTCTCGATTTTCCATCTGCTGCTGCGGATTTGGTTTCCAAACCTCGAAATCTAGATGATTTCTTCATGCAGCAGGAAAGCATTTTGGCGATTTTGTCTACGAGGCGTCAAAAGGACCCAATATTAGCTAGGGTTCAACCGTTTAAGCGGGTGCTTGCACTCTTCTGTTTGGTGCAAATTAGTAAATTATGTTGGCAGATTAGTTTAATTGCTGCTTAGTGAGCCGCACACTTGGACCTTACGATGCATAAAAAAAATCACAAGAGGAAGTGGGATCAGATGCTGCCGGGAGCGACTAGGCCCCAGCCAGTCAGGCAAAAACCAAATTTCACAGATTCACATGGACCATAGAGTGAGTGCATCAGCCATTCACATTCCATCGTTGTTCATCTGAGCAGTGATGGAAGCACTCACAGACCCACTCACTCCTGCTCAAATTAACTTGGTATGCTGCTGCAAGGACCAGATAAGCCATCACCGTTCTTCTAGTCACTAGAAGCGTCCCCATGCTTGCGGCAGAGATTGATGAGTTTTCATTTATGTGTGTTTAAGTATACTGTTTTTGTGCTGAACATATACAGTATACTTCAGGATTTACTTTCAAACATCAGGACTGTGTGGTGCTTCTGGTACTGTAACTTAAGAGCCATGTGTGTTAATGCCAGAATCTTCTTCTTCTTTGTCTCTTATTTATAGAATTGTTTGAGCCAAACTTGCCTTATGTAATATTTTGTCAGGAAAAACAAAATAAGTTCGGAATTATAGAATACTATTTATCGTTGCACCATTTTGTATAGTTGCCAAACAGTTCAATTGACATCACTTTGGTGGGGAAGGAAACGAATGGTGAATATTGAACACTATGGTATCAAATAAACATGCAATTTTGAATTCTTTTTGCTCCTAAGAATCTTTACATGCACCTACTGTATCTGTCTGTAGTCTTTTTAAAAGGGTAAAAAGCAACAATTTTAAACTCGCAGAGCTTAGCACCAGCGTTTTCTGCGCCACATTTCTGGGGCAATCAGTAATTTGAATTACAAAGATATTCTAGTGGACAAAGATGATCCAAAGACTAGAGGTGAACTAAAATGATATGTTGTTTGACACTGAAATGTAGAACTAAAATCTAGATGGATGCTCAAGGATGTTAAGTTAAATGCACGGCCATCAACTGTTTTGCCCTTTCCACAAGAGAGGACAGATGCACTCTGTGCTCCATGAGCCCTGTGTTGCCCAAAAAAGCCTGTATTTTTCAGCCCTTGATGGTGTCTTCTCCACCCTTATTAATGCTTCCATCAACTCTTGATTTCTGAAATACGTTGCATAACGAGAGTCCAGCTCCATCTTGTATGTACACTGTTCAACTATCACCCTTCTGATTCCTGGAACTGTGGATTGGGTTTCATATTCGCATTTAATGCATTGATTAGCTTCTCCACAAATCTTGCCTCATTCTGACCTTCTAGTGCTTTTGAAAAGCTTTCAGGACTCACACGGCATATTTGTGAACTGAGGCCAACAAGGACCTTGAGTTCTTTTCCCTCTGCATCCATTACTCGTTCCAACACCTATAGAGGAAATAACACAGCATCATGTAAGTTAGACTCTAGAATCAGATATCCAGTATTTTTGTTCCGAAAACTATTGGATATCCTAAATAAGAAACTTAATTTTGGTTTCTCGGCCCCTTCTTAATACAAAATGTGGAAGTCCTCTTACGTTTCTTATTAAAAAAAATCTGCCAAACATATATCATAGATGGAGTTCTCATCTCCGGTAGGACACTGGAAAGTTCCACCAAATCTGAATCTACTAGTTCGACCCTAGAATGCTTGCAGAGGTTTTGCAGTACATTTGCTGCAACATATATGTACCTGTTGTCATGTAGCATTCTAACCAGATCCTTAAAGAATCTATTTTCAGGTTCCTTCATGATACCCGAGCAGTTGTCTGCACTTTCTAGTGTTAGCATTGACAGTGCTTGTCCTGCTTTAATTGTCATCAAGCAGTCAGAATGTGCACCTGGCAGATCATCTTGTGCAATGAATGCGAACATCAACATCTGAACAATCACCTGGATGCTCCCAATCTCTTTCTTAGTAGTCTCATCCATGGCAAGTTTTATAAGGATATCTGTTACCAACTCCCTCAGTTCCTGACGGCTGCTGCTATCCTCTAAAATCTCAGCAAGGTTGCCCAGTAGGAAGGGATCTTCTGATATCTTGCGCCTCAATGTTATACCAGTTTCCCCACCAATGCCTGCCGGTCTTCTCAGCACCTTCAATGACAAATCAATCAGTACTTTCTGGCCTGTCTCATTGACACACATTCTCTCACTGTTGTTACTCGTGAACTCTGTGATCTTTGGGATGAGGTATATTGATCTACTGATCTCCACGCAGTTGACAAGATCATATGTAGCTAACCTCTTAACAGTTACCAGGCCAAGTACTGGGAGAATATCACTTTCTGCCCACTGCTCCTCCTCTAGCATGGACCACTGTTTTGTCATCTGATGCCAAAGTTTGAGAATCCAGCAATTCTCCTCACAACTACTGTCTTTCTGAATTGTGAGCTCCTGTATCTGCTGTTTTTCTGGCTGTCCAGAAGTGATGATATGAAGTTCATTGCACCAGGGATCGCAACAATCTGGAGACCACCAGCAAGCTCAGCTGTAATATTTGGAGCAAGCAATCTAATTTGATTGTCTTCTGGGTTCGTCCATCCCAGCATTTGGATCAATGTGGTTACTGTTTTCATGGAGTTGCCGACTTTTGACAGGACTTGTTGTCATAAGGTTCTTTGTTCACAAGGCTATACAGAATTCAAACCCCACAGAGCTGCTCCTTCCTTGATCCTGATTCAGGGGAATCCATAGCAAAAGTGGTGAGGTTCATCTTCTTTGGAGCTAGGATGCCGATTTGACTCCCTGCTGACCCGTGAACCCTCCAAGATGAGCCAATGTTCTCTGAGGAAAGAATGAGAAGAACTCCAGTATGCGAGCCACAAGGTATAGTATCCCTTGGCCGAGCACCATTCCATAGAAGACATTATGTGTTCGCTTGAGGTTTGTCTTGTCAGTATCATTTGCATGACCACCTTTTTCCATAATAATTTTGGTGCAAAAGGCAGGTCAACGCAATAATAACACGCATGACTGCTGCTGGAATCTGTAAACCGCCACATATAGTTGTCAACAGAGCAAATACTATCATCACTAACAAAAATGGGGAAAAGAACACCAAGGGCACTGCTGCAAGGCACATGGCAAAAGGCATAATCACTTGGTGGCAGGATAATGATTTGCATATGAAAGACCTATGAACTAATCTGATGATGCTTGGGAACTGCATTTTGCTGACCGTTAGTAGCAGAACTGTGACCAGTATTAGCTTATAAGCTCTAGCTATCAACAAATTCCCTTTGGGTGCTAGTTTCGTATGTTTGTGCAATAGAGTTGGGGCCAACAGCAGCATTACAATCAATGGACTCAACAGTGATATAGCATGGCGTAATGGAGTGCCTTTAACCTTGTGAACTCCTCGGAAAGGCAAGGTGGCAGCAACAAGCATCATTATATACATAAATGGGCCATAGAATTCTTTACTCTCGGTGCTTGTGAGGAATACACCGATATCATTCAAACATATCACCACAATAACTCTTCCATGAGAAAGGTCTCAAAGCTCCCCGAGTCCTGAAGAACAGTTGGTACTCTGATCTATTGGGGCAGAACATCCTGAAAATATGCACGGTGCATCATATGGAAATCCAGAAAAAAGAATGATCTATCAACTAAATGAACAAACAACCCTTTTGGACTTGATGAATTTCTAGCAGGTGGAGATGCAAGACAATGAATGCTAGTACTAGATAACATGAGTATGGTAACACAGGTTTGTGACTAACGAGACCACTTATGTGACTGATCACTGATGCATACCCTGACTTCTAAGAAGAACAATGCTGCGGCGTACGCAAAGTCCAGGCAGGTGACACTTGTCGGGTACCCTCCGAGGAGGACAAACAGTGGCCCAGGTGAACGCCAGCATGCTGAGGTTGTTGCCTGCCCTCTCAACAGAGGCAAAAACTCGAACAAAGCAATTCAGCTGCTCTTCTGGCGTTGTATTATGCCAGCTTGCCTCAGGTTGGGCAACTGTCTCTGCTACATGTACCAATACATTCTCTGTTTGTTTTGACATCCTCACGAATCAGTTCAGGTTCTTTGCATGAAGGTATTGATCTGGAATTTTGGATGCTACGAAGAATACTGTTGCGGCTTCTATAAGTAGACCACCTGAAGGTGCAGGGCTGCAGACAATCATGAGACGGCCGACACAAGAGCATGGTTAATCCAATGATGAATCAGCAGCGACTTCAGGTACTACGCATGTGAAGCTTCCTTTATTTGGATTGTTTCTCACGGTAAAGCTGGAGAACGGTAACTTGACTAATATGCCGATGTTCAGTTGTGTCGATGACTCATCTTCTAGGAAACAAACAAACCGAAGAGGTAAAATATACCATCACGAGTTATTATTTATTAGCAAGTGGTGCTAATTGCCAAAGTGCATGAACCATCAGGAGTGATGTGTAGTACAAGAATTACATTTTCTTGTAATCGCTACTGGTTCTCGGTTTAACCCAATGCTCTGAAATTTAACTAAATTTACTTGTTTGGGTGTATGTAGGAATGTGGTGTATAGTAAGACTAAGACTCTAACTCTATACAGAAAGGTCGGATCTATATATATACAAGTCCAGTGGTCTAACACTCCTGCAGTCGCAGCGGGAGGGAACGGACGCAGAGACTGGAGCAAAAACTGGTGAACAAAGGCGCGGGTAGGCCTTTGGTCATAATGTCGGCGAACGGGTACGCCGACGATACATGAAGCACCTGAACCTGTTTTAGCGCGACCTTGTCACTACGAAGTGAATGTCTATCTCTATATGATTCGTATATCGATGATGGATCGGGTTGGCGGTCATATAGATGGCGCTGATATTGTCGCAGTAGACGATGGTCGCAGAAGGGATAGGTGCTCAGAGCTCCTAGAGAAGCTAGCGAAACCAGCAATACTCGGCGACGGCATGGGCAACGGCATGATACTCAGCTTCAGCGCTGGACCGAGACACTGTAGTCTGACGCTTGGAGGACCAGGAGACTAGAGTGCCGCCGAGGAAGACGCAGTAGCCGGATGTGGAGCGTCGAGAGTCGGGGCAGCCCGCCCAGTCCGTGTCGGAGTATACGGTGAGAGAGTCGATGGGGCTAGAGCTGAAATATAAGTCGATGGAGAGTGTGTCCTTCACGTAGCGAAGAATACGCTTGAGTAGCGCGAGGTGAGATTCGCACAGAGCATGCATGAAAAGACACACTTGTTGGACGGCGTAGGTGAGATCGGGCCATGTTAGTGTAAGGTACTGGAGGACACCAACAAGACTCTGTTACTAGGAGAGATCGGCTATGAGAGAGCCATCGGTGATAGAGAGCTTGGCGCGAGTGTCGACGGGAGTGGTGGTGGGGTAACATTCGGCCATGCTCGCACGTTGAAGAAGATCGATGGCATACTGACGCTGGAAGAGAAAGAGCTTGTGAGGAGAGCATGTGACAGAGATGCCAAGGAAGTGATGGAGAGGACCAAGATCGGTCATAGCAAATTCGGAGTGGAGTCAGGCCATAATCTAGTGTAGGAGGGACGGTGAGGATGCTGTAAGAACAATATCGTCGACGTAGAGAAGATAGGCGGTGGTGTTGCCGATATGAAGGACGAAGAGAGAGATATCGGAGACAGAGGTCATAAAGCTGATGTGTCGAAGATAGGCAACAAAATGCTGGTACCAAGCCCAAGAGGCCTATTTGAGACCGTAGAAGGAGCGCTGAAGGAGATAAACGTTGTCGGGACGAGATGGATCGACGAAGCCTGGAGGCTATTGGCAGTAGACCGTTTCTGTCAGATGACCGTGAAGGAAGGCGTTCTTCACGTCGAGCTAGTAGATCGGCCAAGAGTGCGAGGCAGCGAGAGTAAGAATAACCCGAATGGTAGCGGGTTTGACGATGGGACTGAAGATCTCGTCGTAGTCAACGTCGGGACGTTAAGAGAAACCCCGAACTACCCAGCGTGCCTTGTGACGAGCAAACGATCCATCGACATGGAACTTGTGTTTAAAAATTCACTTACCGGTCATAACATTGGCACCGAGAGGACGTGAGACGAGGCGACAGGTCTCGTTATCCATAAGGGCCTTGTACTCGTCAGTCATAGCCGCACGTCACTGATGATCGGTCAGGGCTGAACGAGAAGTCGTCGGGATGGGCGAAATAGTACAATGAACTGTTGAGAGCCCGTAGCGCTTGGTAAGGTGGAGGTACCCGGTGTGTGATTGGGTGATCATATGAGAGATGGAGGGGACAGTATGGTTCGCAAGAGCCAATGGGAGCGTGAGTGGTGGGGTGGGGACAGGTTAGGGAAGGGTGGTATCGGCTCAGGATCGGTGACTGTATGTTCGAGGAAAGGGTTGAACGAGGTCAGTCTAAACCTATAGGGGTGGGTGAGCCGATGGAGGTTGTTGGGCCCATGAGAGAACATCCATTGAAGTGTTAAACACCTTGATAAATATTATAGGAATTGTATAGTGAGACGGTTATTGGTTGCGACGGCGCCTTCCACGTTGCCGGCCGACCGGCCAGCTACCTGTCGCCGTCGAGAATGACTTCCTCGCTGCGTGGCAGAAATTGTACTATTGCATACCAGAAGCTACAGGTACGGTTTCTACTTAAAAAATACACCAACTTCTGCATATTAAAGCCTGAATCCGTAGGTCTTCAGCTACCCGGCTGTGTTCAGATAAGCAACCCAGATGATTGTTTTGGCTTCTGGATTTATCAAATGAGGTCATTTTGCCTGTTGACTGAAACATAGGATTGCTTGACGTAGCCCTAATCAAGTAACATGTATATAAAATCCGAGAAATATTATGTGATCTAGTCTAAGAGAAAGGTTGAATGAAGAGGATCCTCTTAGTTTGGAGATTAAAAAAAACGAGTTGATTGAAATGCAATCTGAGTGTATGACAAGCAGTTAGTTATACAATTAGCAATGTTATGTAAACTTCTCTGAAAATGACTGATGCGTGAAACGGTGAAAGGTTGCCTATAAGAAAGTCTACTAGACTGTAACATAACAAGTTCAGCAAGCCTGAACATTTACATGACACAAGGTGATGTAACCTGCAGGTTAAATAACTTGAAAACCAGCAAGGTAACAATGCTTTGCTGCATTGCATTGCACAGAAATGCAATATACAACTTGTAATCTACTCGAGCGTCTGTCTGATCGAAATGAAACTTTGTTTCTTGCACGTAGAAGCCACATGTATCTCATTTCATCTTTCTCTTCTGATTGCTTTCACACAAGATCCATCAAATTATTTAGAAGAAAATTAGACTTTCGTTCAATCAGTTCCAACCTATAACATCAGCATGCAAAACCATGGAAACCCAAGTGCATTGTGCACGTACTCGTGAAGACAAGGTTAATGGGCATCGACGCTACGAGTGATCAAGGCGGCGTGGACATCCCCATGCAAATACTGGTGCAGCCGCTACCGCCGCCGCCGCCGACGAGGCACCGGAGAACGCACACCGGAGACTCGACGACGTCGTCGTACGAGCCGCAGCGCCCTCCCGTGGAGAACCAGCTATCGTCCATGCACGTCGCCGGCTCCGACGGCGGCGGCAACGACGGTGTCACCGACGTGCCGGAGCGTAAGGTGACGCTGTTCGCGCTTCATGTCGCGGTGCTCGAGAAGGCCGCGTCGCACGTCGGAGCTGTCTGCTTTGCTTGGGCCACGGTGGTCATCCTCGGTGGCTTCGCCTCCGACCTCGACGCCCGGGACTTCTGGCTCGTCACCGCCATCCTCCTCGTCGAGGGGACAAGGGTGTTCAGCCGGAGCAATGAGCTTGATCTGCAGGAGCAGCCGATGCACCTCCCGGACGCTGGCGCCGGAGATGACGACGAGGTCCCGGCGCCGCCGCCCCACAAGGCAGCTTCGCCCATCCACCTCCTCCCCCTCGGCGGCTGGCTCGTCGAGGCGAGGAACGTGAGCTATGTTCTTTACTGGCTCCAGCTGCTCTCGGCGTCGGCGTGCGTGGCGCTGTCGTTGCTTCGCCTCGCCGAGCTCCGGTTCTCCGACGCGCCCGCCGGTGCCGGCGGGAACAAGAATGCGTACTACGCGCTGATGCTCTTCTACGTGCTCGCGCTGTCGGAGGCGGTGATCTTCCTGGTGGAGCGCGCCTACTGGGAGTGGGTGCTCAGCTACCGGCGGCTCGTCGAGACGGTGAGCGGCGAGTGCGACCTCGGCGACGCCGGCGCGGTGCCGATCAAGCGGTTCTTCTACCGCGCCTTCTCCAGGTCCGTCGAGGGCGGCATCCTCGACGGCACGCGGATGGACCTCGTCTCCTTCGGCGTCGAGCTGCTCTCGTCGGACTCCGGCGACGAGCAGCTCATCGGGGCGCACATCCTCAGGAGCTCCATCACCAACCACGACTCGGCGAAGCGGACGGTGCGCAAGATCGGCACGTCGGCGGCCACCGTCGAGCGGCTGGTGGAGATGGTGAGCTGGAAGAGCCCCAGCAAGCGCCGCGTCAGGGCGCTCGCCGCCGAGGTCGTGCTCCGGCTCGCCGGGAAGCGCCGGAACCTGATCCGTGTCGCCACCATCCCCGGTGCCATCGTGTCCGTCTCCACCTTGCTCGATGCCACCGCCACCGACGCCGGCGCTGGCGCCGGCGGCCACCACTCCGACCTAGCACTCAACGAGATGGGGCTCCACATCATGAAGAAGCTGGCGCGCGAGCACGGCAACTCGGCCAAGATCTCCAGCACCAGAGGCGTCCTCTCCAGGATCATACACTTCACCAGGACGAGCAAGGCGACGCTGCAGAACGCCGGCGAGGGGAGCCTCCCGGCGAAGACGGTGCTCCGGTCGCTGCAGGTGGTGAAGAACCTCTCGAGCACGCCGGGCCACACGGGGGAGACGATCAGGAAGGAGATCTCCGACAACGTGTTCGTTCTGAGCAACATCCGCAAGGTGCTGCAGCACGGCGAGCGCCACGGCAAGATGCAGCTTACGGCGATCGTCATCCTCGCCGACCTCGCCATCGACGGCGACGCCAAGGAGAAGATCGGGTGCACCGGCGGCATGATTGCGCATCTCCTCGAAATGTTCGTCGGCTCATCGACTCTGGTGCCCTACGCGGCGCAGGCGGCGGCGCACATTAGGCTGCAGGCCGGCGAAGTGCTCGCGCTGCTCGCCCTCGAAAGCGAGGCCAACTGCGAGCGGATACTTCGGGAAGCCGCCGTCGTCGAGAGGCTGGTGCTGACGCTGCACCACCCCGGGATGCAGATCAGCTCATCAAGAATCCTACTTAATCTCTGCAGGTACAGCAGGAGTGACCACTTCCTGCAGCTTAGCAGCCTCACTGCAGCTGTCCCCGTAGTAAGCTCTCCAAAAAAAAGCAAAAAAAGATCACTCATTTCACTCTGCAGATGCCATTGTTGCTAGCGTCTGATGCATCATTTCTGCTACTTGATTGCACAGGTGATCAAAGCAATCATGGTTGAAAAGAGCAGCTTGCTTGAGGTGTCCATAGGACTGGCAATACAGATTACAAAGCTTGCAACACTCGAATTGCACAAGGAAATCTTTGGAAAGGCAGGTGTACCAGATACTGACATTGCAAGGAGGCTAGTGGAGATTCTGAAAGAGCACAGGACACCCAGAGTGAAGGTTCCAAGGATGAGAAGGTTCGTCGTCGAGCTCGTCATCGCCATGATGAGAGGCAACACCGAGCTGGTCGTCTTCTTCAGAAGCATGGAGCTGGAGAAGGAGCTCAGGGGCGTCGTCAGGTCAACGTCCGAGCTTGAGAGCTTCAACATGTTCTCCGGGAGCATTGGGCTTAGCAGGCACCGCTCAACTCTGTCCTCACTTGTAGATGATGCCATGGAGATCATGCAGGGTCTGCATGTCAGTTGACCAATGACTACATGACAATCTGAAATGGTAAATGCCTGTCCCTGATTGTATGTTGTGATGCGTTGAGTCTAATTGTAAATTCAGAAATAATCTATTCAATTGATCAGTCAAAACTGTAAATAACAAAAGTTCAAGTGCATTCTCAACTCAGGCTTCAGTCAACAAAACTAACAGAGACAGCAGTTTCTGGCATTCGAACAGGAAAACTGAAGCCAGCGTGCCATCTAGAAATGTTACATTGAAACTCAGTCTTCATCTGGTAAGATGGAGATGGGATCCCGGTTCACCCTGTGCTTCTTGCGCTTGAGCTTAGGCAACGCCTTTATCCACGAAGGAACCTCGCAGCCTGAAGATATCAGCATGTTTGCGATGTTCCGCAAGAATGGCTTATCCTCCTCGGTGAAGAATGTGATGCCCTCTCCAGGTCTACCTGCTCTTCCAGATCGTCCTGTATAATTAATAAGGAATTTTGTTATCTAGTTAGTTCATGAGAAATGGAAGAAATACATAACGTCAGGTCTTTCGAGAGCAATTATCAAGGTGCTTTACATTCAAATGCATATACACGATACTAACTAAACTGATCTAAATCAGATTAGAATGTAATTGTGAACAAGTCAACAGTCAAAAAACAATAATATAGATTCAAAAAGAGATCTATATCAAAAAAAATTATCAGTCTCGAACCAAACAAATGCACATCAAAACTCAGACCTTCCATGAAAATGACCATGTACAACATATTCATCACAAAGGTTGCACAGATAGGGGTGCATAGTCGGTCAAAGCCATATATATTCTTACCTATTCTGTGAATATAGGCAGAAGCTGACTCTGGAAAATCATAGTTGATTACACAGTTTACACCTTTGAAATCCATTCCCCGGGCAATGACTTCTGCTGCTATCAGTACCCAAGTCTTTCCGGCTCTCAAGTTGTCAACAGCATCTTGACGCTTCAGTAAGGAGATATAAATTGAGCCAGTGAGCTCAATGTCAACAATAGTATTACAGTGAAAACAAAAATAGCAACTACTAATGATATGCAAAAGTAATACCTGCTGCTCATCAAGGTCTGCATGTATTACATCAGCTCTTATGTCATCGAATGCCAGTTCTTTGTAAAGCTCCTTTGCCCTCTCTTTGCTTTGAACAAAGATCAATACTGGTGGATTGAGAGACTACAGTTGAAAATGGTCAATCAGCTATAGAAAAGCACAAGTTACATGGAACTAGCAGAAAACTGCCAAAGAAGGATCACGACTTACTTCTGCAAAGCTTTGGCGAAGAGCTAGCAACTTCCCCTTCTCAGTTCCAGCGAAAATCAACTTTTGTTTAATCAGCGAACAGGCTGAATTCCTGTAGGTGAGCAATAATGACAAAAATAACCCTAAAAAATTAGTTTCAGCAGTACGCATAGTGAAAGTAATACTTACTTTCTTCCCACAATGACTCGAAAGGCATCGTGCATTATTGTGCATGCAAGAGCTTCTATTCGATCAGGCAATGTGGCACTGAACAGAGATCAAATTATTGAAGGATTCAAGCAGGCTTTGACAACTGAATCAATCACTTCAACAAATCCAAGCACCAAAAGTTTATCAGATTCATCCAAGACAAGGTATTCCACTCTGAAAAAGCAGCATGTGTCACTGTTAAATCCAATTGGGTGCTAAGTCAAAAAACAATGGCAAAATTGCAATCTATCATTTCTTTATAAGTTGGCAATTCACGTGCAGACATATAGTTGTGAACTGACTACAAGGAAGGTCGAATTGATCTAATTAAATTTCGTGTCGTAAAAAAATTGATGGGAATTAACAAAGCACAGACTTACAGTATTTTTGTGATGAATAAACTAATGAGGGTGGTTTCTGGATAATATATTTATGGAAATTACTTTCCACTAAAATCTACCATTTCATTAAATAAAATGCCCCTATCTGGATTGGTCTGCATGTATTTGCTTTCCAATGAAAATATTAGAAATTGGAAATCCAAGATTGAAACTCAAGATAAAGCATTAGACAGAGTTCACAATTTTATCAGGTGTAACTTCTACCAGATAGTAGGGTACAAATCAAAATATTGAAGGTACGATCACAGACCTACTTAAATCAAGGTCTCTTTTTTGTATAGCGTGGTCCAGACGAAGTGGGGTGGAGACCAGGATGCCACAATGCATATCCTTGAAATTCCCAGATTTTGATAGATCTTTTGTTATTAGTTTAATATAGAATTTCCTTCCCTTTGCTAACTTCTTGCATTCTCTTGTAGTTTGTGCTGCCAATTCTCTTGTTGGGCAAAGAATCACAGCTTTAACACCCTCTTTAGATCCTGGCTATAACAACAGGGCTTAAAAGGCATATACAACACATCCAAACAGCATAAAACAATACCACAAAGACAAATACCTTGATATTCATAAGGATTGGGAACAAGAAAGCCCAAGTCTTGCCAGAACCAAAGCCCAAGTCTTGCCAGAACCTGTAGGTGCACAGGCAAAGCACTCCCTCCCCTGAAACAAGCAATGTAAGATATGCGACCCTAAAAAACCAAAATTTTCAATCACTAGAGGAAAAAACCCAAACAGAGTCCAAAATGACTCACCGATAGAAGAATGGGAATGGCCTGCCTTTGGATAGGTGTAGGTTCTTGAAATCCAAGTTTTGACAAGTTACTGACCAAATATGAATCGCAATCATACCTAGCACACAAAATCAAATAGGTTAAAATCCACCCCAAATGGCTCGATGGACTGAAGTTAAAGTGTAGCAGCATCTGCAATAAGTAATTGTTAACGTCAAAATTTGATAAGCCTAGGAAAAGATTAGAAAACGATCAGTTTAGTAAATAAGAGTCTGATTGTTACAGAAAAAAAGCCAATCGAAAGAAGCGAGAAAGGATTCGGTTTAATTATAGAATACTATCTAAATGAGACCCAGTCTAAGGAGCCGTGAAACTTACGGCAGAGTAATTTATCTACGTAAATCGTATCTTATAGTATGAAGGTTTAGTTAGTTCAGATAACTTCCTTAGAGATATTTTCCTTCTATATTTTTTAAGGAAATAATGTCTGATGCATGTTATAATCACGTTGGACTTTGTAATGGCAGGGTATAAATATAGAACTCCTAGAAGCCTGTAAAATATCAATGGATCGATCAATACAATTTCGGCGTATAGCCACCTTAGTTTGTCTAGGTTTTTACCGGCGAGCTCTCGACGCGGGGCTACATCTGTTAAATTTGATCTCCGGCGAAGGGGTAAGTCCCGCCATTATCCCGGTATATCTTGCTCTGTCTAAAATTGCATTGGTTAGGTTCAAACTCTTAGTCAGATCGAGTGTACCGCATCACGTCCGTAAGAGATCTATCGGTTTACCAAGCTCTCTCTGCCGTCATCGGTCCCATGCTGCATCGGTTATGTTCGACCTACGAGGCTATCGACAGTAGAGTTGAGCCGTAGGCCCGTAGGTTTCTACCCGGCGTTTCATCGGAGTAGTTAGCCGATGAGTTATCTATATCTTGAGTGACACTCCCAGCGTATCGACTCCTCAGCCGATACGCACCCGTCTTTAGAGACTTCCATCGGACGTCATGCCTGGTGCATCGATGCACACATATCTTCAGAGAGGTCCTCTCATCGGTTTAGCTAGCCGATGGGTTCCCTCTACCCCTCCTTCAGTACAACCGATCTGGTGTCCGCCTTGCCGTTGTCGTTGGTCTCGGTCTCGTACTGTCTCGGTTAGGTCTGATCTTCGAGATCGGTGCTAGCGGCGTCACCACGGTGGGCGACGGGTCTCGTGCTGTGGGAGGATCAGGCACCGTTCCTTGTTCATCGCCCACCATATCTAGAGCGGTATCAGCTTTGCAGCCGGTGTGTCTTTTATACGATTCCTTATGGCCCGATTAGGGGTATCGCATCACGTCCGCGCGAGGCTCACCAGCACGTCAGGCTCCCTCCTCCGTCAACGGTCTCGTGCTGCATCGGTTAGGTTCGACCTATGAGATCGGCGATGGTGGTTCGAGCCGGCACCCCGATGGATCTTCGTGTGACGTCTCATTGGAGTGAGTAGCTGATCCTCACCACAGGCCTCGCATCCGTCTCGCGTATCATTCAACAATTGATCCGCTAGAGATCGATCCGGACACATCGGACGCCTCTTGGTACTGTTTCGATTCGATTCGATCTTCCAGGGTTTGCGTCTGACGTGGCAAACATCAAGATCTAGCAGATCTCGTTCCCCATCAGCTCGAGCGGCCAATGGGATTAGGTGTAGGCCTGTGTCGGACGTTCAGCCGTTAGGTAGCCGATGACCTTCCCTTTTCCTCCTTCGTCGTCACGTTCGGTCTAGGCCTCCTTCGTCTTTGTGTCGTTAGTCTTCAGCCTTATACTGTCTCAGTTCTATCCGATCTATCAAGGCTGGTCCTGATGGCACCATTACCTCGGTCGCTAGCCCACGCGGCTTTGTGGGGGATCGGGCTCCACTCCGTGCTTCAGATGCCACGAAGCGTCATCGGCTATTTAGCCGATAGGTCCTCCAGTATATTACACACATCTATCTCTCACACGTCCATTGGCTGTTCAGCTGATGCTCGAGCGCTGCCTTCCCTATCGGCACCCAACCGATAGGGAGAGCCGGATAGGTCCATCGGTCGACCGGCTCAGGAGTCTCGTTCTCTCTCCTTGTCAATTACAGGGCCAAATTAACTGGCACGCCCTCGAACCTCGAAGCTTAAGGATCTGCACTGGAGCTAAGCAGATCTCCCAGGCCTTCGTGTGACCGAGCTGCCGTCTCTCCCGGTTGGACCTCCACTCGGCCCGATCGGACCCTTCCCCGCGAGGTTTGGCGACAAGCAGTAATTTAGTATGTCTGGACTTTTTGAGCTATTCAAAGATAGTAACCTTGAAACCAGTTCTTCAAAGTTTTCTAGTAACGATGGAACATTTTGTCCCGAACTGTGGATGTCAAACCTCTTCCGAAGTATGGCCGCTCTGTGGAAACCAACCCAAAAGATCAAACTCCAACATATCAGATATTACACATGCAAATATAACACATCTAAATGTTAATTTCTACCACTATTCTTAGATACTGAAGGGGATATAAAAAGCCTCCTCCTAGCTTCCTATCAAGTTTGGATAAGCAGCATTTAAAAAAAACAAAAGAAGAGACATAACTACTGCAAATTCAGTTCGACGGAAATACCAAACAAGAAGTAATGAATCATGATTACGAACATTGTGCATTGCAGAACGCAATTACCTCGATTTCTCTCTCGACTTCATTCCGCCGCCTTTCAACCTCCGAATCCTCGCTCTTATCTGTCTCGACCTTCTTCTCAGAATCCTCCTCCTCCTCCTCCTCCTCCTCCTTACCTGTCAATCCCTTGAATACACAGAACCCTTCCACAACATCTGCAGAGCATACCACATTCCGCAAGAGTCAAATTACGCTCCAAGCAACAATCTTTTGAATCGAACAGACCCCAAACAGCAGCAGAATAACTCACCGGAAGCAGAGGCGACCTCTTCCGCCCGCTTCTTCTTGCTCTTCTTCGCCTTGGCCTTGCTCTTGCGCTTCCACTTCTTCTCTGCGGACGGCGCAGAGGAGGGGGCGGCGAAGGCCACGTCTGGAGCATACGGGCCTTGCCGGAACCTGGTGAAGTCGGCGGAGAAGCGCTTGCGGTCGAAGTGGGTGCCGGCGAAGAGCGCCGACGAGAGCCTCTTCGCCTTCTCCATGGTTCGCCCTCGTCGCCGCCACCGCCGACGAGAAACTCCTCCTCTTAAAACCCTAGGTGGGCCCCACTTGCAGCGTCAGAACCAGCATTAGCTGACCAGGCCCCACATGTAAGCGAGGGAGCTCGCTCTACCCGTGCCACGTAGGCTACCGACGCCAACCTTCAACGCGGATAGGCGTAGCGATCCAACTGACGTCCGATCCCATTTCGACGGTGCAGATAGGATCGCTGCCAATGGTATCTCCTGTGGGCCCGAAGATATCCCACCTGGGCCCGCATGTCAGGGAATGTGCTCCAGAACACGTGGGGCCCACCTCCCCCAAGGCTTGCACTTCTCGTATCCAGTTCTTTGCTACCCCTCCGTCTCCTCCTCTTCCCTCGCCGCGAAAAGGGGAAAAAAGTTCACAGCTCTACCATTTCGTCCTCCTCCTCACTGATCCGCCCGGATTTGGTGCTCTCCTGCTGATTCCTTGCGAGATGTTGATCCCCTGGGGCGGAGTCGGGTGCTGCCTCAGCGCCGCGGCGCTGTATCTCCTCGGGAGGAGCAGCGGCAGGTGCGGATTAGGCGGGGTGACTTTTTTATGGGTGATTTTTTGGGTGATGTTTTGTGGGTATGGGTCTGCTGATTGGAAATTTGTTTCTCAGAGACGCGGAGGTTCTTCGATCGGTATCGAGGGCTGGCAGCATGAAGGATTTGGGTGGGTGAGCAAGGGTTTGGTTGATATATTGCTTGTTTTTAAGAACTTTTGGTTGATGTATTGTTGTGTGTCTGCTAAATACGTGCTTAATTTAGGTGGGTTCTGCAGTAATTCTGTTACTCTTAGCTCTGTTAATTTTATTGCACTGAGGTTAATGTACAGAACGCGGATTGTGAGAAAATGTATGCTTCGAGCTAATTCAATCCTTGTGATGCATGAGATAAAGTAAGAGAACATTTTAGGTTCATCAAGATTCACTGATGATGCAGTAGCTGGTTTGCAGCGAGGATTCCTGATTATGATAGTGTAGTTTTCCACAGAGATACAGGCTGGATGTACACTCAGTCTGCTTGGTTAGGTTGCTATCTGATGACTTTGTTCTGTTTGTAGATAGGTAATTAGACCTTTGTGTCACCACTGTCTCCCCAGAAGTATAATTTGTTCTTGAAGTACGCATTCAAAACTTGGCAAAAATTTATAACTTTATTGTCAGTGTGCTCTACATCTGTTTTTTGTACAAATGTTTTTGTAATTATGCTCGATTAGATGTGTAAAAAGTACTACTTTTTTTGGTCAGTTTTGACATCCCTGTATTGTCTTCAACAGCTGCTATCTTGGACACTGCAAGTAAAGTCCTGCCACTTGTAGTGGCAGTCTCTGGACGGGTTGGTTCCGATACACCACTTATCTGCCAACAAAGTGGCATGAGAGGTGTAATAGTAGAAGAAACGGTATCTACTGGTTTCATTTCTATGTATTTCTTTTTGTTTTATTTTGAGATGAACAGATGGCGTCTGATAGTAATTATTGCGATTGTACTTAACTTTTTCCTCTTGGTAGGCAGAACAACACTTCCTAAAGCACAATGATTCTGGATCATGGATTCAAGATTCCGCCGTGATGCTTTCTGTTAGCAAAGAGGTTCCATGGTATCTGGTAATTAACTGCTGTAGTTGTTTTGTAATTTTCTTTGGTTCTATTGATACAAGTAGTTCAATTTAGTCTGAACATAAAACAGTGCCATTATGTATCCAATCTCGGGGGACTGTATATTAGCTGATTTATCCAATCCTGGATTTATAGTAGATGAGCCAACTAAGATCATATGGATGTCTGGGCTTCTGTAAGATATTATTGATAGTCTAGTCCCATAGCTTAACCCCAGTACCTCAAGCTCCTCCATGTAAGCATAATGGTAAGACCCCAGCATGTTACAAGGCTGATAAACCCAAAGGTTAAGCTAGCAAAAGGTTACTTTAACATTGAACACAAATGTAATGGCTTCTCAAGAAAAGAAAAGGAAAGGAGCATGATTCTTTTAATTTTACTATTTGGAGTTCTTTTAGCATCATAAATTGCAGATTAGGTTCTTAGATGCTCAATACTACTTCAACATAATTCATCACAGGATGATGGTACCGGCCGTGTTTTTGTCATTGGAGCTCGTGGTGCAGCTGGGTTAGTTTTAACTGTTGCCAGTGAAGTTTTTGAGGAGTCAGGGAGAACACTTGTGCGTGGAACTCTAGATTATTTACAAGGACTGAAGGTTTGTAACGATCACATTTTTAATAATGTAAATGTTTGTAGCATTATTTTATTCCTGGTTAAGAAATAATGCTTGCAGATGCTTGGAGTCAAGCGAACTGAAAGGGTTCTTCCAACTGGAACTTCATTGACTGTTGTTGGTGAGGTAGTGTTCATATCTTTAATTGATCTGCAATGCCTTATGTTGGTGCCTTTTTTTTTTCCTTTACATGGCTAAGTCTTGCTTTTGTTCTTAATTCTTATGCTATATGACTAGGCCATTAAAGATGATGTTGGAACTATTCGAATTCAACAACCACACAAAGGACCATTTTACGTATCCCCAAAAAGCATTGATCAACTTATCACGAATCTAGGGAAATGGGCCAAGTATGAAGATGCAGTACAACATTCTCTTTCTCTTTTATGCTTCTTGAGGCTAATAGAGTGTTTTACTATGACAGGTTATACCAGCTTGCCTCCATGGGATTTGCAGCATTTGGTGTCTTCCTTCTTGCAAAGCATGCACTACAGCATTTTCTCGAAAGAAAGCGCCGGCATGAATTACAGAAGAGGTATGTGTTAACACCAACCACTTATTTGGAACATTTAGATGGACATGTTGTTCCTCCCATTTACATTTCTTCCAGAGGTTCACTCACTTTGCTAGACATGGTCAGAATGCCGCAAGGAACATTTTGTAATGTTCAATAATATTGTTCTCTGTATGTTTTTCAATTGTGGAAACTGCATGTGCTGCCTACAGCTAATATATGTCATTAGGGCACGACTGAAATGAAAGACATTGGAGATGCTGTCTTGTAAAAAGCTTTTACCCTGGGAGTAATGATTTATGGGGGTGAATAAAAAACCAACACTCCTGCATACAAATGGACACTAGGCTATATTTTGTAACCACTGATGATTTTGCTAATGCAAGATACTAAAAATGTTAATACCGTGCATTATTTTTTCCATACAGGGTTCATGCTGCTGCTGCACAGAGGAAAGCTAGAGAAGCTGAAGGTGATCTTCTTATCGATTGATGAGGCTATCTTGTCATAACTTGTTCATGTCTTCTGATATCAGTTTTATTTTGTACAGGGGGCAATGGTACATCAGATGTAGATTCTAGCAATAAAAAGGATCAATTGGTCTTGGACATATGTGTCATATGCCTTGAACAGGAATATAATGCTGTTTTTGTGCCGTAAGTACTTTATATTTTTCATTCCATCATATACCTTGACTGTTAGGAATGAGAACTGTCTATATTTTGCTGAATAATAAAATAACTCTTTAAACATTACTATACGTGATGCATTGCAATTTTTGTTAGAATCTGATCAAATATTTGAATTGAAAAGTGGCTACTGTATCATTGTGGTCCTTGTTACGTTTTGAGCTCTGGTTGGTACAAAATTTGATTTTGTTTCTGAATCATCCCATTGTCATCTTTGTGATTGATAAACATCTCTTCATGCTACTTCTGTTCTCATACTCCAAAATTTAATGAATCTGTAAATCAAACATCATGCAGGTGTGGCCACATGTGCTGCTGTATGAACTGCTCTTCTCATTTGACGAATTGTCCGCTTTGCCGGAGAAGAATCGACCAGGCTGTGAGAACTTTCCGCCATTGACAGCACTTCAATGCAAAATCTGGCACTTCATACCATCAGGGTGAACCGCACTCCACTTGATCCTTAGAATGTGGATTGTTGTCACCAGCGTCAGGCATCTGAACTGCAGTTCTGCACCGAAGCATGTTCAAGAAGCTACCGTTACTGACAGAACAACAAGGCAGTCGCAAACTCATAATAGGCTATACTCTCTAGCCATTATGTCAACTGCTTTTCTTGCCTATAGTGTACAATCGCGTCCAGAATGTCCTTGTGTAAATGCGAAATTGCACATTGGTTCTAACAACACGCTTACTTGACAACTTGGATGTTAATATTTCTCTGTGCCCCGTGTATTCTGCCTGTTAGGGGTACGAACTTGTTTTAATCCTTTTTCTTTTTATGATGAACAGTATGGTTCTTGTGTACTCAGTTTGGCGCTGCTTGAAACGCGTTAAATTTCCTTATTTCCAGGAAAGTTGAATTGTTTATTGTGAAATTTGGATGATACTACAGTGTGCGTTTCAAACGGACCTATTTTGTGAACCCATGTTGTCATCTGAAACGAAAACTGTAATGCCTTCAGCCACTCCATGTGTATCTTGTCTTCAATTAGTAAGTTGAACAAGTTATGGTGATGAAGCAACTTAGGCTGTATTCGAAAACGCTTATACCCTTATGGGGTGAGATTTTTTTCTCGGTTTTTTCGTATATTTTATAACCGATAAACAGTGTATTTTAAAAAATATATATATTTTTTATTATCTCATCTTTCTAAAATAAAATTTTAACAAAATCAAATAATATTTTATCTTCTGAGACACTTTCAACACAATCTTAGATGTGTTATTAAACTCGCCTGTTTATTTTTTAAAAAAATATAAATGTGCCAGATTGTTTTCATGTTCATCAAGAGATTATATGATATCCTTAATTATCTGAGTAATAATATTAGGATCTGTTAGAGTGCAAGGATTTTAGACCATTTCAAAAAAAACAATTTCCATAAAAAATATTCTTTGAAAAAGGCCCTAAATCCAAAAAAATCCAATTTCCAAAAAAATGTTCTAAAATTACTGTCTTCGAAAAAGGCCCTAAATCCATTATTGTTTCGTTTCCCTTTCTTCCGATGTTAAAAAGCTCCGGAAATCCTAGTCCTAGATCCTAATCGGAACCCTAGTACTATGGTCCAAGCCCAAGGAGATGAGGAATCGAATTGCCTGCCTACTACAGCAACCCTAATCCAGAACTGACATTCCCAATCTCGTCTCACTCCGCCGCTTCCTTGCCGTCGTCCCGTCATCCCCGGAGTGTCCTCTGTCCGGCCGCCGCTCGTGAGGTATTCCCTTCCTTCTCCTCCTCTTCCCATCTCCCCCTTCCCCGGCGGCAGTGGCTGGCTTAACGGCCTCCCCCGTTCGCCACGCCCCGCGAACACGCCTCCCGGCAGTCCTGGCACTGACCCAAGCACAGTTGCCACCACCTCGATGAATTCCTCTCATAGTCTAGCCGTGGGACCCCTCCTCTGGACATGGATTGATCTATTATGTTGGTGTAAAACCTTAGCTTGTTGAGATTGTTTATTTTCCAAAAATTTGGTGCCCTCCAGGGTCTGAACTCTGAAGGGTACTTCAGACTTCACATATACTAAGCTATAGTTTTGTTCTAGGGATGAATCAAATTCAGTGCTCCAGAGTTGTGCGTGGCAGAGGCAGAAACAAAAGGAAGTGGACAGCAGATGAAGATGAAGAGCTTGTCAGAGCCTTGTGTGAGGTGTCTCTTGACCCTAGATTTAAGGTTGAAGGAGGGGGATTCAAGAACTATTATTCTCAAGGGATAGAGAACATTCTTGCGCAAAGGCTGCCAGGTCATGGTATTAAATCCAGTCCTCATGTCGATTCTCGGTTGAAAGTGCTGAAGAGGAAGTATTATGCAATCAAAGATATGTTAGTGTTGCCGAGCTTCTCTTGGGACAGCATGCAGAAGATGATTGAATGTGAAAAGGAACCATATGATGCTCATTACAAAGTGAGTCATTCTAAGTTTTTTTAGTGCATTTTGTTTTTTATCGTTTTATCTTTAAGGATAGGGTTGTTGAAGAGAGCTCTTAGAAGAAAGAAGACGATACAAATAACATATAGGAGAAGATGATAATATGCATTTGGAATATTGTTTTAGAGATATTTGGAGTGACCAAAGAGAGTAGATGCGAAACTAAAGACACTTAATGATGGAATGAAGACGTGCAAAAAGCTATTAAGGGGAGGAAAGAATGCTATAAGCACTTGTGCTATAACATGAGTGCGAATAATATGGAGAAGTACAAGATGATAAAGAAAAGCACAAAACGAGCTATGAGTGAGGCAAAGGGGCAGGCTTTCAAAAATCTTTATCAACGTCTGAGTACGAAGGAATGAGAGAATAACATCTATAGAATGGTTAGGACTCATGATAGGAAGACGAGAGATTTCAACCAAGTTAAATGCATTAAGGATGAGATGGAACAGTTCTTGGTGAAAGAGGATGAGATTAGACATAGATGGCAAGAATATTTTGACAATTTGTTCAATGGTAGGAACGAGAACACTACCATCCAGTTGGACGACTCGTCGGATGACACCAATAGATGCTTTATACGGAGGATCAAAGAATCGAAAGTCAAAAAAGCTTTCAAAAGGATGAAAGGAGGTAAGGCGATGGGTCCTGATAGTATTCTAATTAAGGTGTGGAGATATCTCGGAGATATAGCTATAGTATGACTAATCAAGTTATTTAATAATATTTTTCAATCGAACACGATGTCTAAGAAGTAGAGAAGTATATTGGTACCAATCTACAAGAATAAGGGAAATATTTAAAGTTGTACTAATTACCAGTAAATTAAGTTGATGAGTCACACTTGAGAGAGTAATTGAGTATCATTTGAGAGGAACGACATGAATCTCTATAACCCAATTTAGTTTCATAACCAGAAGATCAACCATTGAAGCAATTTTTTTAATAAAATATATTATGAAACGGTTTAAAGAGCAGAAGAATGACTTACATATGGTTTTTTATTGATTTGAAGAATGCTTATGATAAAATACTAAGAAATATTATGTGGTAGGATTTGGACAAACATAAAGTCCCAATAAAACATATGGCCTTCATCAAGTATATATATAACAATACTATGACGAGTGTTCGAACAAATGATGGTAACACAGGATACTTCCTGATTAAAATAGGACTATATCAGAAATCAGTTTTGAGTTTATATCTTTTTGTCATGGTAATGGATAAGGTTACAAAAAACATACAAAGGGATATCGCTTGGTCTATGCTATTCGCAGATGATGTAATGCTAGTTGATAAGTGCCGAGCAAGAGTAAATAATAAACTAGAGTTGTGGTGGCAATCTGTTTAAGTCTAAAGATTTTAGAGTAAGCAAAACTAAGACTGAATATTTGAGATGTGACTTTAGCACCATTACACACGAGAAGGGAGATGTGAGTTTAGGAGGTCAATTAGTGTCTAAGAAGGATATTTTTTGATATCTGGGATTGATGCTACAAATGAATGGAAATATTAATACAGACATTAGTCATAGAATTAAAACTGGTGGATGAAGTGGAGCCAAGCATCTGATATTCTCTGTGATAAAAGGTTACCAAAAAGGTTACCATAGAAGCTAAAAGGCAAGTTTTATAAAACGGCAATTAGACATGCTATGTTGTATAGAACAGAATATTGATCTAAAAAAAATGACATGTTCATCAGCTGTGTGTTGTAGAAATATGTATATTACGTTAGATTTGTGGTCATATAAGAATGGATCTGGAACAATGATATACCTAATCAGCTAGGGTAGCACCAATTAAAGAAAAGCTTGTCTAATATCAGTTGAGTTGATTTAGTTACGTCTAAAGAAGACTATGTATATTGTGGAATTTTAAATCAAGATAATAATATAATGAGAGATAAAGAAAGACCAAAATTAACATGCAAAGAGATAATAAAAATAAACTTAAAAAATCTGTATTTAAATATGAGTATTTGGAAAGTAGATATTGCTATGTCTGATTGGATTTTAATTCTAGCCTACTCTAGCTTATTTGGACTGAAATGTTTTGTTGTTGTGTGTTTTCGTTATGACTTGTTTATTTTCTGCAGGATCATCCTAGAGCCAAGAGTTTGTACGGTATTCTGTTTCCATATTTTGATACATTTGATGCAATAAATGGCAAGGACAGAACAGGCAGAGAGGAGGAGGAAGTGTCTGATGAAGCAATTGCTGACATGGAGAATGAAAATACAGATGAACTTAGAGATGAGGATGTGGACGATGATAGGGTATCAGCAGGAATGCGACATCAAGCTGTAAGAGGCAAAAGAAATATAATAATGGTGCCAAAAGGAATATGACTGAATCAAACCTCCCTTCTCCAAAGATGTTTAAGGATGTGCATTGTCACTTTCAGAGTGCCATTCAGCATGTCAGCACGATGGCAACAACAATGGAGCTGTTCAAGGATGCGCACAATCACTTTCTAAATGTTGTTCAGCATGCCAATGCAATGGCTACGGCAATGGAGATGTTAAAGGATGCACATGATCACTTCCAGGGTGCTGTGCAAAATGTCAGCACCGTGGCATCAACCATTGAATGGTTCAAAGATGCACACGATCGTTTTCAGAATATCACTCAGCGTGGAAGCGTGGTAGCAGCAGTGATGGAATGTGGTACTGATCACACGCAAGAGAAGACAATGTGTGAGGAACCCCAACAAAGGGCTAAAGTGACAGCTATAGCTGAAATTCAAAAGCTTGGCCTTAGTGGAAATGAGGTGATCTACGCAGCAAGTATTTTCGCAAAGGAACCAAACCAAATGGAGATGTTTTTTGCACTCCCAGAAATCTATAAGAGGGACTACATAGTCCAGATGCTCAACGGTATGTTAAGTGATCCACAAATGACAAATCCCTCATGAATTCCATCTCATTTCATCCTAAGAATGACGAGGGTCAGGAAAGGAAAACATTTGATGCAAATTCTAATTTATCTACTTCACTACTCTTGGATAACCTTAAATTATTCCTTGCTTAGTCTGAAGTAATATATGTGGTCAAGCATGCTACTGGCCCATGTCCTCGTTACCAATGATAAAGCTGGTTGCTCTTCCTAGAGAACTTGGATTAGATCTTGGCTTTGACAAATTTAGATCAAACTCTTAATCCTTTTGGCATTTAATGCCCCTAGAGTGAATATCTTGCATAACACGTAAATGCTTTCCATTGATAGTTTGTCGTTTCAGTTATTTTTTTCTAGAGTTGAACATCAGTATTTTCCCTTGTCAAAATCATGCTAATACAGAGTTGCATTTCACTTTTTTTTATTGTCCAGGTGGGCAGTCTCTCCGGTATTAGCTGAAGCAAAATTAGAGAAAAATGAAGCTCTGCCAATACTAATTCAGCATAGGTGTAGCGTTGTTATTTGAACTTATCCTTCTACATTTGGCTAATGGAACTGTTATTATGCCATGAATTTTTCATGCGGGTTAATAGCAAGTGCTAAGGGTTCTCGTTCCTGGGAACATGATTCCTCGTTGGCTCATTCCCTTCCTTCAGTTCATATGCCTTCCATATCTGTACCCCTGCTTGAGGCTAGTACGGCCTACGCGTAGCGTAATGAGTAAATCACTAAATTTATCTTATTCAAATCCTACTTATTATCACATTTCCATTCCAAATTAAAAACCACCTAAAATGTATGTCAAACTGTTCATCTTCAATACTAATTGGCTAGGGGAGGGTACGAGACAACAGTGGTAAGAAAATAGATGTTCACATATTCCATGTTTTTCTTCAAGAATTTAAGCAAGATAACTTCGAAACCGAGCTGCATAGATTGTTAGCGAAGCAACCAAATACGTGCAATAACATCCGATCTGAAGTTATGATGCGCAAGAAACCAACCAGATGGAAACATATGCGTCAGGAGTTTATTGTTACGGTATATCAGGTATATCATCACGCAAAAAAATCTGATGCCGATTCTGACGATCATCATAGTATAAAAAAACTAATACTGGCACATTGGTCTCCTATTAGCCAGAAGAATACTTGCATGTTGCAGCTATAGAGGGTTTCAGGGGCTCGGTGCTTCTCTTCCTGACATTGTGTAAGCCATGCGAATGGTGAAATCGCAAAACACCGGGTTACCATATATCATGAATGCACCTAAACGAGTACATGGAGACATCACCAATCAAACGAAAACACAAAGCAGGAGCATGCAATTAAACGGGGGAAAAGCAACGATGACGATGTTCTCACATTTCTGACAAGTTAGCATCAATTTGCTGATATCATATATCCACAAATTTAACAACAAAGTGAACCAAAATGTGTTCAGATTGATAGTATTATTTTTGCAACCGAAGAAGATGTCATAGCCTGGAAAGTATCACTTCCATGCCAAGCTAAGATACTAATGAACCAACTGAATTTTACTCATTTTTCCCAATACCATGGGACATGTTGTAAACGCCACGGCCCTGTTTATAAAATAATAAATAAGTTATCGACTGAACAGGAACAAGAGCTGAAAAACAAGTAGCATGGGCAGAACTTGAAACTTTGAACTTACAATCATGAACAAGCTGGTGCCAGCCAGCGCAAGGGGAATGGCAACAGAGGTGATCACGTCATAGCGGCCCTTCAAGTAGGTGTGTTTGGTCAAATTCTGGAAATACTGCTGCTGCTTAAACAGCCTCTCACGTGGCACAAATGGTGCCTCTGTCATCCTGCATTAATATAATCATTTCATTATTGATTTTGCTAGCCATAAACAACATAATTAGCTTTAAACTCCTGTACTGATCTGAGTACCATACAGTTTTTTAGCAGTTGTTCAGTTATCTCTCACTAGCAACTATCAGCAGACATACTTGTTTATAATATATTTTAGAACACAGCACAGTAGTCCATTTCCCAAGCATTTTCTGAGCTCTGGGTATTCTCTTTGAACAGCAAAACGCATTTGAACTTAGTACACAAACACAACCATATGACACGGATTCAAAAACTATATAGCAATCAATAAAATGTACTTGAATGCATAGCTAGTAAAAGCAATCACCCTAAGTCTTCAGGGAAAAAATCCAGATGACAGCATGCAGACTGCATAAACTATTTTTCTGAATGAAATTAAGAAAGAGCAGTTTAATGGACGTCACTACTTGGTTGATGATGACAAGAACCTTTGTAAGTACAGAAGCAACACTGACATAAATTACAACATGATGAGATGTCTGGAGTATGAAACAAATCAGTCATGTCATTCTAAGGAAAAGGAAATTGAAGCCATAATCAACACTTGAGACTTCACGATGGCACTAAACCACCTTCTGAATTGAATTGTACTATGCCATTCCTATCCATGATGCAACATTCTCAAAGAGAGCAAGAGGTGAAGCACAAAAGCACCGTTAATGGAGCCCTCGCATATCAATGACTGTGCTATTCCTATTCAATTAAGCATGTATTCTTCACACTGAAGCATACCGAATAAACCATGAAGTCTGTGAATTCATTCAGGGCTACCAATTTCCAAAATATACCAAAGCCATGCCACAACATCAAACAAATTTGAGCGCGCGCAATCACCTAGACACCAGTATACCAGATAGTTCGATTCGTTCCGGTGCCAGACCGATGAGGAAACCATTTCACCAACCATCCCTAAAGCGCAAGCACGGAGCCACGACCCAGCCGAGCAAAGCGTTCACCTCAAGAGATCCCGCATCAGCTGGATCCTACGTATGGATCCTGCGACACCCATCGATGCGGAAGAAGCCCGCGCCTAAGGCACCCAGCGATACGGACGAATCCCTCCCCGAACATCGCAACACCACCGGGAACGGATCCTCCCATCTAGCGAGCCATTGATTCCGAGAACAATCGAGAGGGGTACGCAGCGGGAGGGGACGACGCGTACCTCGACGGCTCAGATGCGGGAGTCGGGCTCGAAGGGGAAGCCGGCGGCGGCGGCGGAGCGGGTGGATCTGCGCGAGCTGGTTGACCTGACGGAGGAGAGGAAGGGAAAGAGGCGAGCCAGCTGCGGCTTTTGTGGACGCACTCGGGCGGGCCTTACTGGGCCGGGCATGTTCTAAATGGGCCCAAAATATTGCTTTTCCTGGTTCGGCCCAGAATAGGGTGCAGTAACTTTCCAATTTACTTCTGTACTTCTGTTCACATACATTTTGGGGCTGGAAACAGCGATATCATATCACACAAGAATGACAGGTAATCGCAGTAAGAGATGACTACAAATATTTTTCTAGTGTATCATACAAATTTCTATTAATATTGATATAGAAATATCTTACATAGAGAACTGTAAAACTTACAGAATATAGTCAAATTGGATGTGCCAACCTGAGGAATTGTGGCAAGGATGTCAAAGAAACTTTTGGTTTCAAGAACACAGAATTCAGAACAAACGCATTTTTGGTGCCCAGTGGCACCAGTGTCCTCATATGCAGAAATGGCAAAATGAACAGATACAAAAGCACAAAGAAAATGGACTTACTATGTCCAAATCTGTATAAACCTGCAAAGTTTAATACAAATGTCAGCCCTGTATGTATCTCCAACATCTGCTACTATCGCAGAGCGCTTGATCACTAATGAATAAAACCACATCAGTTGAGGGGCGATATCGATTTGTAATTATCACTTTATTCAGGAACCACAACTGATTGTATATCAGTATGTTCTGAGTCAAAGGTTGTTTGGAAAAAAATCATCCAAATGCTATTCCAAATTCTAGTGCAGCCTACTTTAACAGAACAACAAAGAGTCAAATAAATAAATAAATAAATAAATATATATATATATTTACAGCAACATAAAGACAACAATGAATTGCATAGCTAATTGCCATTTGATAACATCAAGCTTGAGTTTACAATCGTATCCATAACATAATCCGCACAACTGAACCAATTCTTATTGGCCACATTTCAGTATCTTGCACAAGTAATAAAAAGCATAGAGATACAATCGACACTACATACCAGATTGGTAAGTTGTTTTTTCAGGCCTTATCATCATCCTCCTCGATATCCCAGCTCAAATCCTCATCATCTTCAGCAACACTGAGCCTCTTCCGCAGCTCCTCCTTTAAAGCAGGGCTTGAGTCATGATTGCTCCCCCTCTTCTCTTCATGCTCCCCAAGATCCTCAATCTCATCCCACTCAAGATCCTCTTCCTCGGTCGTTGTTCGTTGCATAGACACCATGGAGTAATCACTATCCTTGCTTGAGTCGCTTGTCTCTTGCTTCGCTCCGTCTTTCACTGCATCATCTCCTGTGCTTGAATGTGGTTCCTCAGTGACAGCTTTCTTGTCACTTGATTCTTCAATGTTCGATTTGGATGTCTTTTCCTTCTGCTCCTTGTCCACTACAACCATAGAACTACCGAAAACCTCTGGTTGCATTGCATCGGCATTCTTCTGTTCCTTCTCCAAACCACGTGATTCTTCCACAGTCTCGACTTTCTTTTCGTCCACAATTCTCTCACTTTCCTTATCCTCCACAGCAGGTTTGGTGTCTTCTTCGACCGGTTCTTGCTTTGATCCTTCATCTTGTGCTTCCGCTCTTTGTTGTTCTTCCTCATCCTCGTCATCCACCTCCCAGCTCAAATCCTCCTCATCCTCTGCGGCGAAAACCCGCTTCACGAGCTTCGCCCTGGCGTCCTCCTGCTGCTTCAACTTATGAACACGGTAGAAGTACCTCGCCCAGAACACCTCGCTCTCCACGGAGCTTGGCACGAGCCTGACCACCATCCCTTCCAACACATCGCTCTCGTAACACAACGCCTCGATTTCTCCATTCTTCTCATCCACACTAAACCCTGCCCTCCACGCCGCGAAGTCATGGGCATCCTCGGGATCGGCGGTGAACGTGGCCGGATCCGACTGGAGCGCGCGGAGCTGCGCCTCGAAGCGGCTGTACCGGACCTGGCCGGAGGCGGAGCTCGGCTCGGAGTCACCGCCGTCCGAGTGCCCGGGGGCTGGGGCGGCGGCCGAGGACCCGGCGGCGGCGGCGACCTGCGCGATAGCGTCCTTGCCCTGCGCAACGATGTCGGCAAGGCCGTCGAGCGAGTGCGCGTGCGCCGGGAGGTCCCGCGCGGCGCGGGCCGCGGCGTCGCGGAGCGCCTCGGTCTCGCGGCGCAGGCCGATGCCGAACTCGGCGAGGTCGCGGCGGTAGGCCTCGAGCACGGTCTCCGACTGGAAGGTGAGCGTCTTGAGCAGCCCGCCGAAGCCCCAGCCCCCGCCACCAGCGTCAGCGGGCGGGGTCGACGTGGATCCGGCGTGCTCCGTCTCCGTCTCCACCGGCGGCGGGGAGGATGGGTCGGGCTCGGGCTCGGCGAGTATGGACTGGAAGAAATCCATGTAGATTCGGATCGGATCGGATCGGAGGAGGTGGGGAAGATGGTTGGGCAGAAGAAGAGCAGTGCGTTGCGTTGCTTGGGTTGCGGTGCGGGGAAGACGACAAAAGGACTTGTTGGATTGTTTGAGTTGCACGCTTGCGTTGCGTTGCATCGGTCGGCTTGGAAATGGATTCCTTTCCTGCCTTGTGCCGTTGTGCGAACCGCACGTGCCATTTTGGTTACTGATAAGTATGGAGAATTTAGACGATTTTAATCGTATGAAAAAATTCCTATAAAAACCATTCAACCAATTGTTTTTTTAAAAAATCCTATGGATTATTTTGAAGAAAATAATGTAAGATCACTTCGTGTTTTAAACGTTTTTAAATAACGTAGTAATTTAAATAAGTATGACATTCTATTCTATATTATTTTTATTCCCACGTTTTTCACTTTTAAAGACCTAAACAACTTGTGTTTAAAATTATTGTTGATTTTGTAGTTTTGAATTATTGTCTAGATATTTTAGCCCAAAAATAACTATCAACTATACATATATTTTTATGATAATGTTATATTAAATTTATGGGTTCACATGTGACGGTAAGCCATTGTAGCGCGTAGATTGTAGGTAAAACGAAAGGGACCAATTATAATAGGCACTACTATTGTTGCTGTAGCCCTTGTAGGGCGCTTAGGACTGAGGTCTATGCTTATGGCCTCTGTGAATGAAATGTGTTGCGGTATGTTTATTGTTGCTTTTGATCAATCGATGGAGCTAGATGAACTTAAGTTGGCAAGTGTACATGTACAAATGTGTTTGATGGATGGAGCTAGATGAACATAAGTTGGCAAGTTGTACGTGTGCAAATATGATCGCATATTTATAGAGGTTGAGGACATAGGTCTAAATGGTAGTTTGCTCAATAAACATAAGTTAAAGATGAGAAGGATTAATTATTTTATGATATGATTGATTCAATAGTAATTTTAGTTTACTCGATCTATGGGTCATATTTGTAGTCAAAAATTTAAAAGTTTTGAGAGAAAAAATTGTCAAATATTTTTTTAGCGATTTTCTTTTTAAAGGGGAATCACTAGTTTGCTAGGGCGTATGTACTGTTAAAGGCATCGCATCCAGGGCAAAGTAATCCTGATGCATAATAGCACGTAATACTCATCTGCCACGCTTGATATATTTTATATTAATTTTGTTTTTATGTATCCTATCTGGATTCATGGATCGTTAGATGTGAAATTGATCACATATTTACTAATCTAACTGGCCGGACGATAAATCACGAGTAATATAAACCAATCATTTCAAGATTATGAAAGCTCTAAACTCTTTATCAGTTTCTCTCCTTATCCATTGTAGTGGGTGAGTCTTTTTAAGCTTACTTGTTCTTCCGTACTTTATTTTCTATGCATCTTTATCGGTACTCTATCTGATGTTAGATGTGAAAAAATTAGTTTAAATTGTTACCGAGCTATGTTGTGTGCGATTTGCATTGAGTGTCATGGATTTATTTTGGTTTTTGCGTTGCCTTTTGCAAAATGCTCTTTGATTTTACAAAAATTGTTTGATGTTTCAGCAATTGGAATCATACGTGCGAGAACCATTTTCCTTTTTTCCTTTTAATTAATGAAGAGAAGATCCAAGCAAGGAACAACCGCTCCTTTTCTATCAACGGCTTGGATTGAGTCCCTCCCTAAAACCCTCGTCGCCGCCAGGTTTCCACTCCGGCCCGCCGCTTCCTCCCCCACCCCCGTCGCCGCCGGCGCCGAGACGATCCGCCGATGGCTTTGGCTCGCGTCGGGCACGCCCTGACCCGAAGTCTCCGCCGCCCTCTCCACCTTCTTCCGCCTCCGCCGCCTGCGTAATCCCTCCTATCCTCCCCCCACAGTCTCCGTTCGGTCTAGAGCTCGTTCCTCACTGCGCGAATCGGATATTTCTTACCCCCTTTTCTGTTCATGTTTCAGAGATCACTATGCCGCGGCTGCCCACTCGTTTGCTCTGATCCACGCAAACACGCGCGCAAGAGGTGAGCGACACAGCGCTTGCTTCTGTTTCCCTGTTTAATTCCATTCTGGGCTTCATTTCAATCAGTTTTTTTTCTGTCGATGTTCGTACCATTAGGTTTTGCAAGCTCACTGTACAATGCCGCTGGTGTGATTAGTTACAGGGGACAGTCGCCTGTCTATGCTGTGAAGGTTTGAGTAATTACCGAGTTGGGGATGATCTACAATTTGTTGCCAACAAGGTCTTGTGTGATTAGACTGATTTCTGCTGCGAATTTGCGTGGGCTGCATGACTGCAGGTTCTGGAGCTATTATTCCAAACAAGCCATACAAGATCGATGTCGACAGCAGCACATGCAGAGCCGCCATCACCGTCAAAGGCACCAGCAGTGTCGCAAGCATCATCAAAGGTGCCACTTGGTGCCCGCAAGGTGTGAGGGGAATCTGATTTACTGCTGTAATTTGGTTAGCTTAGGAGAAATTCATATGATTGTTGTAGCTGTGTTTTTTCTAATCTTGTATTTTTTTCTCTGCATAGGTTGGTCTGAAGGTTGTCATGATGAGCCCTGGCTTTGTATATGAGCCATACAACATTCGGGAACCAATCTCCTTCTGGAAAAGGTAAAATTCCATTCTTTACTTTGACTTTGTGTGCTTTTCCCTAAATCAATCTTTATATGGTAATCAGTGTGCCCTATCATCTGATTGTCTTGGGGGTGAAGTTCTCCTCCCTCCCAGATACCAACCCATCTGCTAGACATAATGCTAGATTATTTTAAGTTTAACACCAAAAGGTACAAATGATATGCTATTCTAGAGCGGAGCCCTTGGAAACGAACATTAGAGGACAGTATAGTGCTTTTGCCATTCTCATTCATGAACAATAAGCTTGCTGGCGAGAAGTGTAACTTGTTTTTTTTCATGCTGTATAATTTTTATACAGCATGGCTGTCATATTGCTGTTTTAGTTTCTGAAAGTGGAGGGAAAAGTCGAAAAGATGCATATGTTTTCAGTTAAGACAGAAAACTAAGTTCTCCAACAGCACACTTCAGTGTATAACTAACTGATAAAGTGATAAGTTGAGGAATGCAACCTCTGAAGGATGCAAAATTATGAGAAATGTTTGCACCATCTGCTGCCCCTAATAGCTTTGGCTAAATGGACCTAGATAAACTGAATGATGCAGGGGCATTTCAAGCATTTTATTTCTCATGTTTGATTGTGCTGATTTTCTCTATCTGTTCCTGCAATGGTTAAATACTGTAAACTGGCACATTAATTCCAAAATTTATATGTCTGTTAGAGGAACAAATATCCTTTAAGCAAACTGTCCTATTGCATGAAAAAAGGTCTTAATCATCATAACCTTGATTTGTTGTGAATTAGATGGTTTACGCCAAGTGGCTGGAGAAGAACAAAGGAGGAGATTATTCTGGAGGTTGTACCTTTTTGTCTGGAAAAATGCTTTTCATCTCGTATTTCCTTCTTACAACCTGTGACTACTTCACTTTCAGTACTCTTATCCCATATTTTGATTAATCCACTGAGTTCAGGATTAGAAATCTAAAAGGTCACTTTTTTCATCCTTGACCACACATTGCTTTATCGATCCATAGGCACCCATGCGTGCCACCATTGACACAACCAATTTTGTCGTACCTGATCGTGCATGACCACTAACTGGTCAGAACAATGATTGTTTACATGAGATGACACAGCCTGAGTCATTTAACAGAAACCTGGTGCTATTTTTTATGTTCTCATGTTTATTAGGTTGATGATGCATGGCACATAGAGTTTCTTTATTATTGCTATTTTTGAGTTGGCGTGCTACAACAGTGTAATGCTTCATATGAGTAAACCTTTTGGAGCACTGCATTTTATTTATATTATTTGATTTATTACTTTCGATTTCTATCAACATGCAATGACAACTTTTGGAATTTATTTGCTACTAGTGCATATCTCAATATATTTGATCTGAGATACCTTGCAATTTTCCTTTATGATATTTTTTTTTTGAGAATCATGCGCTGAGTAGTTGGTTGCCATACTGACAGATGAAGAATGCATATGCTGTATCAAGATTGAGAAAGAAAACAGGCTATACCAAAAGGCAATTCTATGATCAAGCATTCAAGATATACAAGGAGGTACGGTCCATTTATATCTTCAGAACCAAGTATAGAAGTAAAATAATTTTAGCATTTTGATTACACTTGCTGACTTGCATGGGTTTCAGATTTCCATGCATACACCGTGATATGATAATGTTCTCCCGGAACCCATATTTGTTTGTGATGATTTTAATTTTAGAATTCTGCACTGTTCAAAATCATTACAAGATAATCATTTTTAATGGTACTGTCAAGTATACTGTTACCACTGAATGTTTGGTATACCTCTCTTGACAATCCTGTTTCTCACTTCCAAGGCCTGCATCAATAAATAGTATATTTGTCAAAAAGTGTTTAGTAGATAAATGGTCCAAATTACTGATTTGCAATCTTTATGGTTATGACATTTCATTACTACTACTAATTGACAGAGTAACAGACTGGCAAATTTTCTCCCTTTTGTATTTTCTAGACAAATATCAGTAGTCACTGAGATTCATTCTTCTTTCTTTTCTTAAATTATATTCTAGCTTGATCTATGAGTTCTTCAGTGCATAGCATATGCGACTTGTATTCTTATGTAACATAGAATTTTTTATTGTTCTCCTTCTCTTTTATAAAGAATATTAATTACATGTAAAAACTGCAAATTGAAGTGCCAACTATTACACATTTGCCTGTTACAAATTTTCTCCTTTTTTTTCATTTAGGTTAACACGCTGATGGCACGTGGAGACACATCATCTCTCCGTAAAATGTTAACAGAGAGAATGCATTCAGTAAGTTTTCACCATGCTTGACTTGATTTTAGATAATTTTGGGGGGCTTGCTATTTATTCTTCTACTTTTTTGTGGGTGAAGACTATAAAAAATGAACTAAAGAAAAGACAAACCATGTGGAATTCTGTTCACTGGGAATTGGTGGAGCCTGCTGTGAGCATAAGAACTTTGAGGGCTCGCATGGTAAGCTAATATTTGGTTTTCCTTGCTTGCTTATTGGTTCTTCTTTTGTACATATGTGACTCAGATCAAGTTATAGATGCTAAAATATGTCAGCTCTAATAACCATCTGGTTCATGCTGTGCTATTATGATTGGTTAACTATAATTTACTTTGCAGATTGGACTCGATAAAAATGATCTTGATAAAGCTTTTATACAGCTTACACTTGAATTCGTCACTAAGCAGGTTCCGTACTTTCATTCCCTAAAGTTTAGGTGTTTATGTGATTCAATGCAGTGCCACTACTTTTGTTTGTGTTTAAACTTCTGTCTTAATGTTGAACAAATTCATTAGTTGCTATATATCTCTATCCTTTGTCTGTATCTGCTTTCCAAAAACCATAGTTTAAAGTTACTCCGTATATGTAAACCATTTGTCCTTGACTTTTATATTTTGTCCTTTGTCTTTACATATCTTCTTTCTAGAATGTGCAGGAGGGCTGTGTATCTTTGCATATCTCATGCCCTCTTTATGTAAATTCCTTAATTTGTTCTGGTTTTCGTATTGCTGTCCGTGATATCAAGATCTAATTGGTCCATTGTACCAAGTATTTTTTGTTAATGTTGGATATCATTAATCTACTACTTGAAAGCCTCCGCATGTACTTGTATTCATCTCTCTGACTACTTGCACCATTAGGCGAGATGCACCGTTTGTTTTTCTTTTAGAGCTTGCATGCCTACGGGATTTGGATATGTCTATAGAATATGCACTGCTCATAAGCACCAGAAGTATAAACTGTAAAATGTCTATTTTCAAAGAGAGGTGTAATTGTTCAACTAAGTTATTTTTAATCCTGTGTTAGGTTGGTCTCTGTTTTCTATTATTTTGTGCAGTACTGTATGTGCATCATATGACAGTTTTAAATGTATTTCTGTAGAAATTTGAAGCCTATAATTCAAAAGGTGAGGTCGTGTCTGGAGATAAGTCAAAAGAGGTAAGTAAAATATTAGTGACTAATTTAAGTTTCAATGTCAAACAATGAAACAAGTGAGACTAGTTTTAGTCAGGCTTTAAAAAAACGCTGAGCATACGACTGTATTCAAATGTTAGTTTGCAATGATACACTGGAAAATAAATATGTTAATATCTAGTTTGTGATAATGTGCTGGAAATTTAACAGCTGATTATTGTCATGTGATTGAACATCACGAGCTTTATTTCTTTCTGTAAATTCCACAAAAAGCACAGGGAAACAACATAAATTTTAATCTGGTGTTTTCTCTGTCCTGATTCATCATTGATGTTAGACAGACTACTTGACTCAACCCCCTTGTATACGTTCGGGGGATTCATAGTAACTGTACATATTCTACATGGTATTAGAGCAAGTTTAGATATCCCGGCGCACTAGTTTCTTCCTCCGGCGAGTCGACCCTTTCCTCGTCGTCGTCGTCTTCTTCCCGTCGCCGACTCTCTTCCCGGTACTCTCCTTGCTCTCTCGTCTCTATTTCTACTTCTCCCCGTCTCTCCCGCAGTCACCTTCTTTTCTCCGTCCCACCTCCGCGCGACCAGGCGACGGTCTCGATCCGCCTCCTCGTCCCGCCTCGTACCCGTCTCCGCTCTTCCTCTTGTTTCGTGCATCTCTCCTTCTCTGACGCCGACGCACCTCCGCGCTCGTCGTCTCCATCGGCTAGAAACCTCCCTCGGTTCTCGCCCTTTTCGACACGCTCAACGGCTCTCGGACGCGAACCTTCTCCCCTCACGTCCGAGCCAGTCCACGTGTCCACGGACACGAATCCCTGCCTCTCGGAAGCGAACATATTTTCTTCGCGTCCGGCCACTCCCTGCCTTTTTCGCATCCGCCCCACTCCTTGGCCTCCACGAGTCTATGGACGTGAATCTTCTCTTCACGGACGTGAATCCTCGCACGTCCGTGACCCAACCACTCTCTGACCCAAGCACTCTGTCCTCACCTACTCCGCTGCCTACTCCTCATCGACTGACCACTTCTCACCTACTCCGCTGCCTACTCCCCATCGGCTAGCCACTCCTCACCTACTCCGCTGCCTACTCCCCATCGGCCAACCACTCCTCATTGGTTGGCCGGCCCACTTCCCATCGGCTTCTCACATACTTGATCGGCCGATCCATCCTCTCATCGGCTTTCCCCTCCCATCGGCTTCTTTCTCCCATCGGCTCTTTGCTCCCATTCTCTCGTCATGGCCACCGAGTCCGCTCTTAGCTCTGGCACTCTCCCAGTCGCCGAATCTGCTCCGGCCCTCGGTGCCTCAGACCACACCTTGGGCACCACCTCGCCGATCTTCTCCCCTCCCTACGCTACTGTGAATGTGAAATCTCACGTTCCTATCTCTCTTGACCTTAACGTCAATTATTCCAAGTGGGTTTTCTTTTTTAAATCCCTCTGTGGAAAATTCGGCCTCCGGTCCTATATTGATGACTCCGCTCCACCTTCGGTCCCTCTTGCCGCAGCCGATAATGGCTGCCGAGCTTCTTGAGCTGCCCCTTCCTCCCGCGGTCCTAGCGGCCATGGCTCCAGCCACAGCAACACAGCCCGCACCGGGAAAGGCAAAGGCAGGACCTGGTAGGGTCCGACGCTACCACGACCTACCTCGGTCCCTACCCACCCTGCCGGTCCCACAGGTCCGTGGCTCTGCTACAACCCCTGGGCGCCCTAGCCCAGCCACGCAGCCCCATCGGCTGGCAACCCGGAGTTCTGGGCGCCCATCCCTAGGCTCACCTGGCATCGGCTTCCGTTCTGCCGCCTCAGCCGATGCTACCGACCCCAACCACCTAGTCGGTTTTCTCCTGGAACCAGGCTGGCCTCGTCGCTGTCCTCAACCAGATGACGCTCCAACCACAGCACCCTTGGGTGCTAGACTCTAGGGCGTCTTCACACATGACGTCATCGGCCGGTATACTTCGCTCCTATCACCCCTCTTCCTCCCCTTTTGTCACCATCGGCAATGGTCACTCTCTTCCTGTCCAATGCCGCGGTGACTCCTCTCTGTCTACATTCACCACTAACCTCCCCCTACGCAATGTTTTTATCGTCCCTTCTCTTATTCACAATCTTATATCTGTTCGTCAATTCACACGAGACAACCACTGCTCCATTGAATTTGACGCGTCTGGTTTCTCTGTGAAGGATATCCCAACCCGGCGACAGATCCTTCGCTGCAATAGTGGCGGAGACCTCTACACCATTCCCGTTGCGCCGTCCACCCCACACGCCAGCGTTGCCCTCTCCACCAACCTTTGGCACCTTCGCCTCGGCCACCCCGACCCCGACGCTGTCGCCACCCTCCGTCGTAGCGCCTCCATCCGATGTACTCACAGCAGCTCCAAAGTTTGCCACTTATATTAACTTGGCAAACATGTGTGCCTGTCTTTTTCTAGTTCTCTCTCCTATACCTCGCGTCCATTTGAACTTATACATTGTGATGTATGGACGTCCCCAGTTAAAAGTGTCTCGGCACATCAGTTTGCGATATAATGACCAAAGGCCTGCCCACGCCTTTGTTCACCAGTTTTCGGTCCAGTCTCTGCGTCCGTTCCCCTCCCGCTGTGACTGCGGGGGGTGTTAAACAGACCACTGGCATAGACTGTATATATATAGACCCGACCCCCTTGTATACGCTCGGGGGGATTCATAGTCACTGTACACATTCTACATGAGAATTTAGTTACCTTTCTTTTTATAAAAGGGGGACCAAGATTCCCAATAATGTACAACACATACATGGAGGTACTAGATCATTAGTAATTTGCTGCATTTTAAGCAGTTGTTTATGTCATTCAGAAGATTTTCTGTTATGCTGTTTAAAAGTGAAGTAGGCCTTCTTTCCTTTTTCAGTTCTCACACCTTTTGACAGTCGAACCAATTATCTTTACATAGCAACTCATGATCTATTTGGCATGTGCAAATATTCTTGTAGGTACTTGTGAAAGATATATGGGTGTTTGAAAGATCCCTTTTTCACCCTGGAGCATACTGGCGTGTGTGTGGAAGAATTACATTGTAAAGATCTCTTGGAAAGCACGTACCGAGCTGAACAGCGGCTTTTGTTATGCACATTGGTTCCAATAATTCTTTTGTCTTACTGCCCTGTATTCCTCCTGTCTAACGATGTCTAACAAGTTCTCCAGGCACGCTTAGACAATGATGGTAGTTTTATTTGTTCACTTCATGGGAAAGTGTGTTTATCAGCAGAGGAAATAGACACTACTTTCTCTACACTTCTGCTAGGGCGATAGGTTGGCATGTTCCCCTAAAGAAGGGCTCTTTTTTTCACTGTCACCAGATTGCTGCCCTACAACAGTATTCATACCTGATACATGATCATGTGATGCCCTCGCAAGGAAAATCTTGAATATTTTGCTAGCTCCTACCTTAGCCTTTTGCAGTTTCAATGTTCAACGCGGTGAACAGATGCTGATGGTGAAAAGTCATGGTTTCTTGTCTTAGGTCCTGTTTGGGGAGTTTTTGACACCTGCAACTATCTCCAGCTCCTCCAAACTGTTAAATTCTCACTAGTTGTTTCTCAAAATCTCTAGCTCCTCTAAACAGGAACTTAAGCTCATGGAAGCCTACAAACATTTTGATATCATATCCTGTGAATTTGGTCCTCAAATTCTGAGCATCTACCATGTTTTGTGGGAACCAGTTCACTACATTCTCAATTGTATGTTTCCTGGGCTTTCAGTATGCTGTCATCTGAGGAATTGGTATAGATGCTTCAACAATTATTACCTTCAGAAAATGTAGGCTGCTGCTTGTAATGGGCAATGTTTACCTGCAGCTTCAGCATCCATTCATATCAACATGTCATAGCTCCTAGTCACTTCAGGTGTGTACAGTTGTTCTTTCTTTTGATCATGCTCAAGTGATGGAGGTTTGCAACCAGATCCGCATCCATGTCGGAAGAAGCATCAACCACATGCACTGCCCTGTAAGTGTCCTTTCGAAGAAAAACGAGTACTGTCTCTGTCTGAAAGAAGCTGAGGGGTTAAATTGTACTAAGTTGTACCATGGTGACCTAGCAACTTTACTGCATTTTGCCATGAGAAAGTTGTGAATGCTTCATGCAAGATCCTTGTCAAGTTCTTGCGTGCCAAGCCGGCCATTTGATAGGGCAGAAGTTGCTCTCACTCACCATGCATTGCAAGCTTAAAGGAGAGATTCTAAGTTTTGCCATCAAAAGGCGACTGGTTTTACGTTTTCACATCGACAAGTGCTAGTTCCAGGAAAGACGACCATTTGATAGGGCAGACGTTGATCGCTCACCATGCATTGCAAAGTTAAAGAGATTCTAAAGTTTGTCATCAACAAGCAACTAATTCCACGTTTTACTATTGACAAACACTAGTTATACAAAAGGCTGCCACTTGATAGGGCAGAAGTTGCTCTCAGTCGCCATGCATTTTGAAGGTTAAATTATGCAGCAACACTAGAGAAAAAAATGCTAGCAATTACAAGCTAGTGGCAGCTGCTCACTTGCTCCATCTTTGAACAATGAAGAGGCACGCGCTACGCTGCGTGTGCAGTGCATATAGAACGGATCCAAATGAGCTTAGAAGAAGCGCACACATACATATTATATTGAAGCTACCAGTATTTAACATTTATATGCCGTAAGGAAATTTTACAATTATGAGAAAAATACAACTTTGATACAATATGGCCGAAAATTCTAAATCAGAAGCGGACGGCCAGACCTCTCTTTGTTTCTGTGTACTGAAACATTTTGGAAAGAGAACATCCGTACTGATGGACCACACATCCCAAGTTTCTGTCAAATACACAAATGTATATGTTCTCTAGTAGTCCTGACGAAAGAAAGCAACATAATATTGGCTTTGTACCATGAATTGATTAACTTTCTGATGAGCTTCAGATATGCTGAACAAAGTTCAACACAAATTTGAATGGCCAAGCAATTAAATAAAAATGGAACCGTTTCAGTCATTTGCACAAATATACAATCAATTTGTGACAACCACGAAATGGTTCCACCGAAGTAACAGTGTAATATCTCAGTGACTGACTGTGTAGGATGCAAACTTTGTTTTTTTCTGCACCTATGGGCTAACCCAAAACCGACCAGAACTCCGGGCAAATTTGAAGCCTCAGCAGTACTATGTATGTAATTCATAGGCCAAAAGAGTAAAGTTTCAGATAATTATCACCTACCAGTAATATAGTACTAACATCTATGGCATGGTTGTCTGGACTAAAATCAATTATGCAGAGACAATGTAGTTTACTATCTCCTATAAATAAAGGTAAACTGACTATGTTCTTTTGGTAAGAGACCCAAGACGACCTAAGCTTGTTCTTAATCTATTTCTGCTGGACCTCTGGACACAAAATACCAATTATTCAACACCCTATTTATGTTTTCTGTATTTTTAGGTTAAAAGTTTATTAATTCTAGCACCACATAAACCTTTCCAGTCATAACATTAGTAGCATAACAAAATGAACTACAAAAAAACATGGCAATACTAATGGCTTCAGATGTCAGCTGCGAATAACCACAGAAGATCTGGTGCTATGCCTTTAGATGTGAAAATATTCATTGAGGCAAACTGCAGTAAAATGTCAGTCTATGTGTCTTTATGCAGAGCAAAATGTAGGTAATTAATTGTATGTAGTACATATTGCTATTAAAAGAAATCATATACGCTATCCATCAGGGGTAGTCTAGCATTTCTTGGCAAGGGAACTTATCTATACACAGGCAAGGGTGTTATAGGATATGTATAGGAAAAACATTGACACTCGACCTGTTGATGCACCAACAGAAAAAAAATATACCTTTGTGACATAGATGAACAGGAAAATATCTTTCCATGACGGATCTAATAGATGCATTTTCTTTTGCTTTGTACCATATGCAGCAACCTGCTAAAAAGCAAGAATTTAGAAACATGTCATGAAACATGAATAAATTGAGGCTATTCTCAAAACTGATAATGCTCTTTCGTAGCAAATTGAAATATGCAAAGATGTTGAGGAAGAGAATGAGTAATAAAATATATCTACAATTCTACATATGAATGAGATATTTGGCTTGGGATGATGGCACTACCTTCAAAGAAAATATATTGTCCCACTGTTTGCACCAAAATTTAGTAAGCCCCGCAGATAGGATTGAAGAGTTGATCGGCTTATGAAAAAATTTCGATTGATATAAGGAAAGAGCCAATCGGATGGATTGAGAATAAATTCGGTTCAGTCAAAAGACGGAAAGTTATCTAAACAGGACCGAGTCTAAAGAGGAGCTATGGAAACCACGGCAATATACTTTTTCTTTTATGTTTAGTAAATAACATCCGGAGGTTGTTCGTAACAGCGTCGGGCTCTTATAACTTCAGAGCATAAATATAGACCTCTTAGTACCTTATAAATTATCTCTTGATCAATACAATTTCGGCGTATCGCCACACTAGTCCATATAGTTTTTTATCAGCAGGTTTTGGCTTTCGACGTGAGGCAGCATCGGTTAAGTCCGATTTCTGATAAAGGGCTAAGTCCTGCCATTATCTTAATGTATCCGTTCTGTCTAAGGCTGTATCGGTTAGATCCGATCTTTTAGTGAGATTGGGTGCATTACATCACGTTCGCGTGATTCTATCGGCTTATCAAGCTTTCTCTACTATCATCAGTTTCGTGATGTATCGGTTAGATCCGATCTACTTGATCGCTGATAGTAGATTGAACCATAGGTCGATAGGTTTTTTCGTGAACGTTTCATCGGAACAACTAACCGATGAGTTATCCATACATTGAGCCTCACACCTAATGTACCGACTTTTCAGCTGATATACATATATCTTCCGATAATTCCTCTTATCAACTCAACAAGCTGATGGGTTTGCCCGTTACTTTCATCCGTGCGTCCAATCTAACATCTCGTATCTTCGAAAAATCGAGTCTCTCTCCTTACTATTTATCGCATATTCCATTTGGAACATCATCGGCGATGGATTCTTTATCTTATTCGGAGCGCCATCGCATATTCTATTCAGAACGTCATCAACTTTACAGCCGATAGATTCTTTATGTTATTCCTTGCTATCCGCATATATCTTCATTGACTTTCTAGCTGATGAACAAGTGTTACAGCATCTATCGGCAACCAACCGATAGGAGGATTACACATACTACTTATTGACCACTCTATTCTAGAGTGTCATCGACTCTACAGCCGATGTGTCATTTATCCTATTTCTTGTTATCTACCTATGACTTCATTGGCTTTCCAGCCGATAAACAAGTGTTACACCCCATATCGACAACTAGCTGATAGGAGAAGTCCATATACATGCTTATTGACTACTTTATTACAGAATGACATTGGCTCTATAGCTGATGTGCCTTTTATTTCCTTCGTCGTCATCTGCCTACGCCTTCATTGGCTTTAAAGCCGATGGACGAGTACTTTAGAACCTATCAACAACTAGTCGATAGTAGGAGTACATCGAACGCAACCGATGACTATCAGCACCCTATCGACGACCAGCCGATAGCAGGAGTTTGTATCGGCCGATTGGCTTGCGAACTCATCGGATTATCTCCTTGTTAATTGCAGGATCAAATTGACTGGCACGTCCGCAACTCTAGTAACCTCGACGAAAGGACCTCGAAGCCAAAGGACCTACATTAGAGCCAAGCAGATCTCTTAGGTCTTGGCATGTTCGCGCGATCACATTGGACCTCTATCGGTGAACACGGAGGACCGATTCGGCGCAAACACCCTCTCAAGCCCATAAACCATAGCCAACACATTTTCCCAGTGATCACCATAGTACGCATCCTTTTTCTTTCAATTGGATAACTGCACTAGCATGATCCCCTTCAACTATATAGTAGTTTGCATGAGTATTTATGCAAGCCTTAGCATGACATTGGACCATTGTATTAGGGTATTCGCATGGCCTGTACAAAGTAAAGCATAGTTTAGGAAGGGGGAAGGGAATCATTGCAGCAGTACCTGATTCCTTAGGCTTAAGGGAACAGAGTTGGGCAGAGCAAATGTGGTAAACAGATCAGGTGCAGAAAATTTAAGGCTCGCTAGTGTGGTTAAAAAAAATAAAACATGCATTTGCTCTCATTGGTCAAATAAACAATAGAATGATCTCTCTTACCAGACCCAGCAATCACTGAACTGGATATGGCACCGAGCAGCGCGGAGAACGAGAGTGAGAGGAACATGGCAGAGTGGAGCGGCAAGGGAGAGGAGAAGAGGCTTTGTATAATGAGAAAAACTCTGCATATTAATCTGCATGTAATACTATATGCAAATAGAAAAACTCTGAAACATGGTAATTCCTTGGAACCTAAAATGTATCGCAGATCCTGTAAAATAAATATCATGTTTATTCAAATATGGTTGAGAATTAATCGCAAGGAAAATGAAATAGCACAAATACAGATAAATATTAATTTAAGCCAAACTGTAGATGAAAAACTACAATGGAAGGAAATACTGTGAGTATAAGCAGCTCATAAAGTTAGCATGAACATTGAATTAACTTATCATTTGGGGAAAAAATGTTTTACTCAAAAGGCCAAGGTGATACTTCATCTATTAGATCAAAGAGGTAAGGAGTAAGTAATTGTGAACATCTAACATGTAGCTACTGCATGAATCAAGTTACCAGTGACTGCCAAAGCAATGAACTGATGAAGAACATATCACTTAAGGTCATCCTGCAACCATTGCTCTTAATTCCAATAAACACTTGTGCACTAAGAGAAGTCAGTTTTGATTCATGCAGGAAGATCCCAATAAATCAATTCGGCACAAAACTACCTAGTTACTACCTTGAAATATGAGTACCATGTCACTGACATTCAGAATTCAGAAGGAGAGTGCAAAAGTAATATATGATTACAATTTTCATAGTTAGTCTTGGTCTCTTGGATTAATGTCGTCCCTTTGTAAAAGATAAAGAAATAGAAATTAATTATAGAGAATATGGCATGCAAATTTAATAAAAGCAATCTGGTCATAGTCTGTCTTCATGGTCCACAAAAGAACTGAAAAATATCTTGTGCACAAAAGGTCATGAAAGGCATCAAAGTTCAACCATCTGTTCGTCACTTGGGAAGTGGTCAACCAACTGTCCTGAAGCATGCTAGCACCTGTTATTATCATGTTCATTCGTATCTTCAATAGGATTACAGGAGAATCAACTCGGATGTCACTTATAAACGGTAAACATGTGACCTAGATTCTCATACCAAATAAATGACCCAAAGAAATAAGAAAGCGAACGAAATAGATTTTGAAGAAATCCATCAAGAAAACCGCAGCAGAAGGGCTCCGGCAGGAGCAGACGACGGACCTGCATGAATCAACCAAATGAGGCTAACTGGACAGCAACAAAGGAATCCCCAGATCCCTATAGTCTCCATCCAAGAAAAGCCCCAAATCTGCTGATACTGTAGCACCGACCAGATCTGCCAGTCGGAGGTGAGGGCACAAGGACGGCGATGACCACAAGCAGCAGAGGTTGGTGAGGCGGACCGGAGCGGAGCGCCGACCTATGGAGTCTACATCTGAGGTAGAGGTTGCAAGCAGGGTCAGGTGCGCACCGAGGAGGAAATCATGGTGGCGGCGTTGCCGAAGGCGCCGAGCTGTCGAGGCGGAGGCCGCGGGGTTCATCGCGACGGCTCAGCCCGCGTTCGCCGAGGAGCGGGGTCAACCGAGGAGGGGATTGTGCGCTCGCGACCAGAGGGAGGCGGTGGCGGGGCGAAGATGAAAGAGGAGAAGAGGTAGCGGCAGCTCGCCGTGAGTGAGAGGCGGCGGCGTGATGACGAGGACCGGAGGGCGAGGCTGCTGCGGCGACGGCGCGTGCGAGGGGAGGAGGAGGGCGAGGCCGCGCGCAAGCCTGCGGGCGAGGCGGTTAGGGTTTGGTGTCGATGGAGAAATCTACACCGTCCATTCCCCATCCGACGATCCCACAAGTGTGAAAGGGCCGGCGAGGCGTGCCACGTGGACGGTCAGATCGACTCCAGTGGGAGATCGAACGGTAGACGGTATCGGGAACCCATCGCGGCGTAATTAACGAAACTTACGGGGGCTTCAGCCTAGGGGGGGGCATAGGGAGGTTAATATTCTGCCGGCTATGTATGGCCAAGTTCCTGTCTACACTCACCAGTACTGTTCTACTCCCATGCCTATCCACAGACCAAGAAAAACTAACAAACCCTCCCATCCTAATCTGCAATCCTCCTTAACGACAGCATCGTGTTGACCTTGGTAGGGCACCACCAGTGTGCCATCCATTTTGCTCTGCAAGATCAGTCGCGTGTCAGAGCGTTCGAACTTCACAGTATAGGCATCGTCACTCATATTGCGCAAAGAGAAAGCCAAACTAAAATATTACTTCTCTCCACGCGCCAGTACAGATATCGGTTCGTTTTCTGACGCAATGGTTCGATTTATCCACACACCGGAGATGGCCTCTCCTAAAATGAAACCCCAACAAGGCCATTACATTACCGTTACAGCATCATATCGTACTACTACTCCATCTCTTAACATTTTTTTTCTCTGAAGAACATCTCTTTTGCAATGTCAACGGGGGATTAATTAACATGCTGCATTGGCGTATGCTGCAACTGTAGCCCCGCTGTTTACACCACGCAGCCGGTGACATGACAGCGGGTAATGACAAATGCATGATGCAGTTTAGCTGCCCCCTGTGCAGCTGATTGGCCTCTTAAGATTAACATAAACACCTGTAGAGCATTTCATCTCCGATAGATAAAGACTAGTGCGTCTATGACAGTTTTGCTCACAGCGACTTGAGCTGCATAAATCATTTTATTTTTGCTTCTGCATTTCTTCTCGTCTGACGAAGCAATCTGTTCATCAACGTCCAAGTGATCCATCGATGAACAAAGCGACGACTTCTAAGAGAGTGACCTTCCAGGTCATTTTGTTTTTTTGTAGAAGGTACACCCTGTTCTTGTTTTTATTTTGACGTTCTCGATTTTCCGGTTTCGGATTTTATACAGCTTTTCGAAGGATTTTCTTTCATAGGACTTTTATAAGGTTTATGGAAGTAACTTTAAGTCTCTGTCTGTAACCATGCGTTCCAGCAAATAATTATACTTATTACAGAATCAAATCAGGAGGCGTGGTTCAGTTTAGCACTGTTTGCTTAAGATTAGTGAGGCAAGATAAACTAAAACTGCTTTCGTAGAGCTTTCTTTCGAAAGAAAAAAAGATAAACTAAACTTCACGAGGATCTGGCGTTAATAGGAAATTAACCAAATCAAATTATGGGTAATGAGAGTGACAAACACAGCTATCAAGCCTTGACAGAATAGCAAAATGTGCTTGTGACGAAAGCATTTGTGTAGAATATAATCCTTCGGTTCGGTGTGATCACTAATATACTCTGTTCAACATATAATTTTGTAATGTAGTCTGTTCAACAATCAACATATGATCCGGAAAATCACATTTATACATAAACAAAAATTAGCCAAAACTCGCAAAGTTAAAAAAAACCATGAAAACGTTTTTCACGAAAACCATTATTCACATGTAATAATATATTAATTTGAAAACCCCTTCAAATCATAATATGTTTTCTCGTAAAATATAATATAAATTCAATCCAACATCCTCTAAAACATCACAACCTATCATATCTTAAACAATTCATCTAACTGTAAACAAGATTTTTTTTTCTATATACAAAAGACACATATACAAGTTATTAAAAAACACGTAATATCTATGGAAATCGGGATTTAAAACTAGTCGGTGTAACATACATACACTTACTGCTCTTTATCGTCGTATTACCGATGCTTTTCCATCTTAAACAAGGTTTTGACAGTGTCAAAATATACAAATGTTTCTGAAAACAAAGTAGGAACGCGGATCAAGCTAACCTAGTAACCGACCCATGCATCCAACTGATGCAAAGGCTACTCGTTAGTGCTAAGAGTAGTAGCATAGTACATTTCTTAATTTGTAGGCAAACAAAAGATATAGGAGGACAGGTTGTGAGGAACAGACTGTACGCACTTGGCTGCGACATGACCCCGACCGCTGCAACCTCTCGCCATGCTTTTCCGGGGGGACAGCAAGTGAACAAGAAACAAATGCGCAGCACCACCCTTCCCGTCAACTTGCCCCAAATGAATTGAGAGAGAGAGAGAGAGAGAGAGAGAGACATGTAGTTTAATTAGTTTTAGTTTTGGAGGTGACAGGCTCCTTTTAGCTTAATTAGGATTGTGAGGGGTTATAAATTATCCACCATGTTTTTATGCTTTTGGGTTTTCTTGGTATCTAAAAATTTGGTGGTGTTTTAGGAGTGTACCAGGTGATGCTTCGCGGTTGTTATTAACTTAAATTGGACACCACCGAACGCACACTTATGTGTACTCGTTTAATGAGGCATGCCACATTGTTTCTAGAGATGAAAGTGGCGATCATTCTCTTGACACGGGACATAGTTTGCTAAAGTATAACCGTGTTTCTGCGATGGATGATATACAAACATATTTGGTTTTCCTTTTTTTTAAAAAAACGTGCACATGTATTTCTTTGATCCTTTTGATGTCTAGGTCTTTGAAAATGACCATACATCAATATATGGTCTATGTTGACACAATATTACTAGGTAACTAGTACTTGTTACTAATTCACTAGAAATCCTCGTGCCTCTTAACAGGAAAGCATTAAGCATTGACCTTTGTTAAATCAACAATCACAGTGCTAATATACTACTAATTAGTTATTTCTAGTAACCACTCAATGTCAGTTCCATACACCAACTAAGCCAACTTATATATATATATATATATGATCAATTCCTTCTGCATCAAACCATGCATACCAGGATGGTAACCAAGTATAATCAAACACGTTATGACGTCATCACAACATTAAAATTAATCAATAAATTCTTCAGAATTTCTCTCTCCCACTGCCGCTACGCATATATATATATATATATATATAAACCCTGCAGGAAACGGCACGAGGCGTATGCACATATGCCGCCGCCGCCGCCGCAGCAGAGAGCAGCGCCGGCCATGTGGTCGTGGCCGTGGACGATGACGTGGGGCGCGGTGGTGGCCGGCGCCGCTGCGTGGGTGGTTGTGTACGCGGCAACGGCGAGGGCGGCGGAGGCGCTGTGGTGGCGGCCGCGGCGGGTGGAGCGGCACTTCGCGGCGCAGGGGGTGAGCGGGCCGGGGTACCGGTTCTTCGTCGGCAGCTCGATCGAGCTCGTCCGGCTCATGGTGGACGCCTCCGCCCGCCCCATGGAGCCCCAGACTTCGCACGACATCCTCCCCCGCGTCCTCGCCTTCTACCACCATTGGAGGAAGCTCTACGGTAATCAATCAAATCACCATTTCATCTTTTAATTTTTCTTTCTAATTTCCTTTTCACTCTATCGATCAAGTTTATTGGTGTTGCTACTTTTCAAAATAAAACTGGTGATTTGTTTCTCATTTTGTTTGAACTTTAAGCTTCAAACGAAAAATTCAGAGGAAAATGATCAACTTGTGCATTTGATGCACATATATACTTACATATATAGTATAAATACGCGTATGCTATGACGCGTGAACCCGGAGGGAATTAGGAAGGGGACAAGGTTCCATGCTTTTGCAAGTAGAAACAAGAATGCAAAGGTTAAATTATGGTTGATTAGGTGAGATGAGAGCTTCATTTCATTTCACTTTGTTGTACTAGCTAGGTGTACTACAACTGCATCCCCCCCTCTCCACTACTACTTGCTGTTTCTTTGATAACAAAAAATGCTGCAGCTAGCTAGCTAGCTATAGCCTCCCAAGTCAAATTGGTGATGTTGTCATCACCATTGCATGCATGATTCATCCTTCCATGCATTCATTGATCTTTCCAACAGGCTGTCAATGTAGGTCAATGATCAAACGAGTGAGTAACTAATTAAGCAAGAAAGCTTAATTAGCTAGCTCACATGCAGATCCATTCGGCAGTTCAGAATTTCAGAACACCTAACATGCAAGTTTGCTCAGCGATGAGGAGTCTTGCTGCTGCTGCTGCATGGATGCATATGAACAGCAAGCATCTCCTGCACATCGCCAGAGCATTTCAGTTCAGGATCTGCCTTGCTTCTGCTATGCTCTGATTAGTTTTTCTCCCTGTCACGGCAACCGATGATAATTCTTCTCTTTTTCAACGGTTTGTGGAGTATAATATGTTGAGCATTAGCTACCTACAGGCATGCATCCGGGTTTAATCCAAGTGAGGAATCTTATTGTTGATCGGTCAGTTAAGAAATGATGAACTTAATCGTCTGTCAGTTCAGTGCTGGTTTTATTTGGCAATATGTTACAACTCAGTAGATCATGAGCATCTGATTGCTGCTGGCTGCGTGTACTTTGAATCTGTCAAAGTTGACTACATACACATAGTTTCTTTCCTGTGTCAATCTCGACAGTCATTTTTCTATCGAATGGTCGGAAAATCAAGGCAAAATGCCATACTTCCTATTTTATTTCTGCCAATTAACGTGCTTATAATATGGTAAAATGACAACACGAAAAATTTTCGGAGCACACTGCGTTTCCAGCATTTGACAACGCCTATGGCTAATTGACATGTGCTTGTCATCGTGGATGCAGAGGCCGAAGATGTATCTTTCATTATCTTAAGAAAATGTTGACATGTGCTTTGTCCAGGCTCTAGAAAATTTCTGATTCAGCCAACCCATTACTCTAGAAAATTTCTGATTCAGCCAACTCATTACATTAGAAATATCATGCAATTTTTTAAAGATAATGGAAGAGTACATTCCTGGCCTCTACATCGACTATCGAGTATCATAAATATTGTTAGTAATTAAAATGGTACCTAATTTTGCCTATCGTTTTTTCAGATAGCGGAAGAGTACGTCTCTGGCCTCTGCAGTATCTCTGTATCGTACATATTGGTAGTAATTAATCCTAAAATGGAACTTAATTTTGTCTACAGGTCCTATGCATCTTATTTGGTTCGGGCGCACGCCGAGGTTGATCGTCAGCGAGCCGGAGCTGATCCGGGAGGTGCTCCTGTCGCGGGCGGAGCACTTCGACCGGTACGAGGCGCACCCGATGATCTGCCAGTTCGAGGGCTACGGCCTCAGCAACCTCCACGGCGAGCGGTGGGCGCGCCGCCGCAGGGTGCTCACGCCGGCGTTCCACACCGAGAACCTCAAGATGGTCGCGCCGTTCGTCGCCGGCACCGTCAGCCGCATGCTGGACGACCTGGCGGAGAGCGCGCGCGACGCCGGCGAGGCCGAGGTGGACGTCGCCGCGTGGTTCCAGAGCGTGCCGCAGGAGGCCATCACGTTCGCCACGTTCGGACGCCGGAAGTACGACGACGGCGCCGTCGTGTTCCGGCTCCAGGACGAGCTCGCCGGCTACGCCACCGAGGCGCACAGCAAGGTGTACATCCCCGGGTACAGGTTCTTGCCGACGAGGAAGAACAGGCGCGTGTGGCAGCTCGACAGGGAGATCAGGAAGCACCTCGCCAAGTTCATCACCGACCTGCAAAGCAGCCATGGCGCCGACGGCGAGAACAACGCCGAGAAGGATGATGACCACGTCGATGATGGCGGCGGCGGCGGGATGAGGGAGTTCATGAGCTTCATGGCGCCGGCCATGACGGCGCCAGAGATCATCGAGGAGAGCAAGAACTTCTTCTTCGCCGGGAAGGAGACACTGGCCAACCTCCTCACCTGGACCACCGTCGCGCTCGCCATGCACCCGGAGTGGCAGGAGCGCGCCCGCCGGGAGGTCGTCGCCGTCTGCGGCCGCGATGACCTCCCCGCCAAGGACCACCTCCCCAAGCTCAGAACCGTACGTATTCGATCACGACGTCGCATGCATGCATCCATGAGATTTCTTGGCTGATTTCTGTGTGTTGATCAATGCGTGTGCAGCTCGGGATGATCGTGAACGAGACGCTGCGGCTGTACCCGCCGGCGGTGGCGATGATACGGACGGCGAAGCGGGACGTGGAGCTCGGCGGGTGCGTGGTGCCGGCGGGGACGGAGGTCATGATCCCGATCCTGGCCGTGCACCACGACGCGGAGGTGTGGGGCGCCGACGCCGCGGAGTTCAACCCTGTGCGGTTCGCCGCGGACGACGTCGTCGACGGCCACCACCGGCGCCGGCACCCGATGGCGTTCATGCCGTTCGGCGGCGGCGCTCGGGTGTGCATCGGGCAGAACATGGCGCTCATGGAGGCCAAGGTGGCGCTCGCCGTCGTGCTCCAGCGGTTCGAGTTCCGGTTGTCGCCGGCGTACGTGCACGCGCCCAGGGTGCTCATGATACTCAACCCGCAGTATGGCGCGCCGGTGATCTTCCGGCCGCTGACATCAACCGCAGCTTAGGAATACACAAGAGCTCTCCATGTTAACCGGATTCAATTAACTCCTTCCTGTAAATTATCACATATACGCCACCCACATATATATATATAGTCAAATGTCAACTGAAAATATACAAAAGGATACTATACGTAACAAATTTCAACCGATATTTCATTGCAATTCTCAACAAAAGATATGTCTGGCATCAGCTGCCATTCATCATTCGAATCAGCAGATGTGCCCACCTGTTTGTTCCAAAATTTATCACAATGGTGATCGAGTAGCATGTTCAGCCATCTCCACAATGACATCAAATTCTTTTTTTAAAAGCAAGTTGATGTCAAGACACCCGTTTGTCATTTATGCAGATGGTAGTATATATATGGAATCTGTTGGGGAAATTTCATTTACCAATTTATCTGTGGATAAATGCCCACAACAATGGTAAGTATTCTTATGACCAACATACTTCTTGGTCAAACTATTTCCCTACGATAAGCACCCTCTATACAGGGATCACATTACACAGGAATTAAATCAAGGGAACAAAGGGATCGCATTTCTTGACCAGTGAAACTTGAACAGATGGTTTTGAATTTCTTGAGGGTCAATATTGATGAGTGCACAAGCTTCTCGATTTCTGTGACAATTAAATCTCTCTTCTCTTCAAGTTGCTCATCTTCACCTATTAAAAGTAGCACAATTAGTAGTGCCACAATCTGCATCTCTCAACAATCTAACAAGGAATCTTCCTCCATTTCTGGAATCAGGCGCTGGAAGTAGAGGGCAAAAGGTACCTTTGCCTGTGGGATTGTCTACCAAGACTAGAATTATAGAAATATGTATAGTGAGATTAAGACTCCAAGTGTATATAATGGGGTCGAGTCTATATATATATACAGTCCAGTTATCCAGTGGTCTAACACCTTCTGCAATCGCAGTGAAAGGAAAACAGACGTAGAGAATGTACCGAAAACTGGTGAATAAAGGCGTGGATAGGACTTTGTTCATTATATCGATGAACTGGTGTGCCGATGGTATATAGACCACCCGAACCTGTCCTAATGCAATCTTGTCACGAAAAAAATGGATATCGATCTCAATGTGTTTGGTACGTTGATGATGAACCGGATTGACGGTCATGTAGACATCACTGACATTGTCGTAGTAGACGACGGTCGCAGAGAAGAGGGGTACACGAAGCTCCTAGAGAAACTGGCAAAGCTAGCAACACTCGGCGACGGTATGGGCGACGGCGCGGTACTCAACTTCGGCGCTGGACCGTGACACTGTAGTCTGGCGTTTTGAGGACCAGGAGACTAAAGTGTCGCCGAGGAAGACGCAGTAGCCGAACGTAGAGTGTCAAGAGTCGGGGTAGCCTGCCCAGTCCATGTCGGAGTACGCGGTGAGAGAGTCGATGGGGCTGGAGCTGAGGTGCAGCCCGCTGGAGAGCGTACCCTTTACGTAGCGCAGGATGCACTTGAGCAGCGCGAGGTGAGGTTCGCGCGGAGCGTGCATGAAGAGGCACACTTGCTGGACGGCGTACGTGAGGTCAGACCGTGTGAGGGTGAGGTATTAGAGAGCCCCAGCAAGACTCCGATACTGAGAGGGATCGGCAACGAGTGCGCCATCAGCAGCAGAGAGTTTGGCTCGAGTGTCGATCGGGGTGGCCGTGGGGTGACAATCGGCCATGCCCGCACGCTGGAGAAAATCGATGGCGTACTGGCACTGGGAAAGAAAGAGTCCGTGAGAGGAACGGGTGACGGAGATGCCAAGAAAGTGCTAGAGAGAACCAAGATCGGTCATGGCGAACTCGGAGTATTGTCGAGCCATGATCTGGTTGAGGAGAGATATCGAAGACGCTGTAAGGATAATGTTGTCGACATATAGAAGGAAATAGACGGTAACGGTGCTGATATGAAGAGTGAACAGGGAGCTATTGGACGCAGAGGCCACGAAGCCGAAGGTAGGCAGCAAAGCGCTGGTACCAGGTACGAGGGGCTTGTTTGAGGTCGTAGAGAGAACGTTAAAGAAGGTAGACATCGTCGAGACGAGAGGGGTCAACGAAGCCTGAAGGCTGCTGGCAGTAGACCGTTTTCGTCAGATGACCGTGAAGAAAAGCGTTCTTCACGTCAAGCTGATGAATCGGCCAGGAGTGCGAGGCAGCCAAAGTGAGGATGACCCGGATGGTGGCAGGTTTAACGACGGGACTGAAAGTCTCATCGTAATCGACACCGGGGCGTTGAAAGAAACCCCGAACTACCCAGCATGCCTTGTGACCGGCAAGGGAGCTATCGGCGTAGAACTTGTGTTTAAAAATCCACTTGTCGGTCACAATATTGGCGCCGGGAGGACGGGGGACGAAGCGCCAGGTCTCGTTGTCCATAAGGGCCTTCTACTCGTTGGCCATGGCCACGCGCCACTGAGGGTCGGCCAGTACGGAGCGAGAAGTCGCCATGATGGGCGAGATAGAGCTATGGACGGCGAAGAGCCCGTAGCGCTTGGTAGGGCAGAGAGACCCGATCTGTGAGCGGGTGACCATATGAGAGATGGAGGGAACGGGAGCCGATGGGAGTGTGGTAGAGGTGGGGAGAACTGGTTGGGTGGGGATGTCATCGGCTCTGTATCGGCGGCTGTATGTGAGAGGAAAGGGGGAACTAGATTGGCCTGAGCCGATGGAGTTGGATGGGCCAATCGGTCCGGTCGGTCCGATTGAGATGGAGCAGCCGATAGAGAGGAGGGAGCCGATGGAAGCTGAGGAGCTGATGGAAGTGAGGTGTCCGATAAAAAAAGAACAGGATCGGTCGAAGCCGATGAGAGTGGTGGGGCCGATGGGGGTTCGATGGGAGGGGTAGCGGACCGAATAGTAGTGGGATAGCTGAAAGGTAAGTCCTTAGCAGCGACCGATGAGGGGGCCGATGGGGAGAATGGTAGAGGAGACCAGGACGGCACGGTATTGGTGAGAAGGAAGTCGAGATCGCTAGAGGAGGATCTTGGATTAAGTAGACCGAAGGGAAAACATGTCTCGTCAAAGATGATATAACGAGAGACGATGACCATTGGGTGGAAAGGTCGAGACATTGGTATCCCTTGTGAGATGAGGGATAGCCGAGGAGAATGCAGGTGGTAGAATGGGGAGCGAGTTTGTGGGAAGCAGTGGCGGTGAGGTTTGGGTAGCAGAGGCACCCGAAGACGCGAAGATGAGAGTAGTCGAGCGCCGTGCGGTAAAGAAGGGCGTATGTAACGTTGTGTTGAACGGAGGAGCACGGGCGCCGATTGAGGAGGTAAGTCACAGTGGTTAGAGCTTCTGCCCAGTAAGTGGCAGGTAAGTGGGCATGAAGTAGCATAGTGCGACTTATGTTGTTGAAGGTGCGAAGGAGGCGTTCGGCTTTACCGTTCTGGGGAGAGGTATAGGGCAGGAGAGCCGTAGATGGATGTCTTGCGAGATGAGGAAGGTTGAAGCAGTATGGTTAACGAACTGCGTACCATTATCGGCTTGTAAAGCCTGGATGGGGAGGTTGAATTGGGTAGAAACGTAGGTGGCGAAGTTAGTGAGGTGAGAGGCGACCTCAGATTTGCCGATGAGCGGAAACATCCAGCAGTAGTGTGTGTAATCGTCAAGTATGGCAAGGTAATACTGATTACCGGAGACACTTTTAACTGGAGAGTTCCATACATCATAATGTATAAGCTCAAACAGTCACGAGGTACAAGAGAGAACTAGAAAAAGGCAAACTCATATGTTTGCCAAGTTGACACAAGTGGCAAACTGTGGAGCTGCTATGGGTACATCGAATAGAGGCACTGCGACGGAGGGTGGCGACAGCGTCGAGGCCGGGGTGGCCGAGGCGAAGATGCCAGAGGTTGGTGGAGAGGGCGACGCTGGCGTGTGGAGTGGACGGCGCAGTGGGAATGGTGTAGAGGTCTCCACCACTATTGCAACGAAGGATCTATTGCTGGATTTGGATATCCTTCACAGAGAAACCAGAAGCGTTAAATTCGATTGAGCAATTATTGTCTTGTATGAATTGGCGAACAAATACAAGATTGTGAATGAGAGAAGGTACGATAAGAACATTGCGAAGGGGGAAGTTAGTGGTGGGTGTAGATAGAGAGGAGTCACCACGGCATTGGACAGGAAGAGAGTAGCCATTGCCGATGGTGATAAAGGGGGAGGAAGAGGGGTGACAAGAGCGGAGTATACCAGCCGATGACGCCATGTGGGAGGACGCCCTAGAGTCTAGCACCCAAGGGTGCTGTAGTTGGAGCGTCATCTGGTTGAGGGTGGCGACGAGGCCAGTCTAGTTCCAGAAGGGAACCGACTAAGTGGGTGGTGTCGGTAGCATCGGCTGAGGCGGCAGAATGGGAGCCAATGCCAAGTGAGCCTAAGGATGGGCGCCAGGAACCCCTGGTTATCATCCGATGGGGCTACGTGGCTGGGGTTGGGGTGCCCAAGGGTTATAGCAGAGCCACGGACCTGTAGGATCGGCAGGCTGGGCAGGGATTGAAGCAGGTCGCGATTGCATCGGACCCTGCCAGTTCTTGCCTTTGCCTTTGCCTTTGCCTTTATTGGTACGGGTTGTGTTGCCATGGTTAGAGCCATGGCCGTCAGAACCGCGGGAGGGAGTGGTAGCGTAGGACGCTCTGCAGCCATTATCGGCTACGACGAGGAGAGCGGTGTGGGCCACGGTCTTCTCGTCGTTGGTCAAACGGAGTTCTTTAAGAACTAACATATCATGGGTCCGGGCAAACAATGGAAGGGGTGTGGTGTTGGCGATGTCGTCAGCGGTGTTTGAAAAACGAGGGTTGAGGCCTCGCAGAAGGGCGAGAACGAGTTGAGAGTCGGCCACAGGGTGGCTGACATCCCGGAGAGAAACAGTCTTGACCTTAAGGCGCTGGCAGTACGAGGAGACAGAGGAGTCTCCTTGTACCATGGAATGGAACTCGTTGAGGAGGAAGATGGTACGAGGCTGCTTGTTTGCGAGGAAGATCCGCTCGATAGCCACCCAGAGATCCTAGGCGGTGGGGTCGATATCTTCCATGGCAAGGTCGAGAACAAAGTCATCAACCGAGCCGAGCAGCCAGCTGCGCACGTAGTACTCGGCGATGTCCCACTGGGGGTCATCAGGACGAGGTGGAGCGGAGCCATTGATATGTGACCGTAGGCCGAACTTTCCATAGAGAGATTTGAAGAAGAAAACCCACTTAGAATAGTTGGCGTTAAGGTCAAGAGAGATAGGAACGTGAGATTTCACGTTCACAGCAGCGTAGGGGGGAGAAGATCGGCGAGGTGGTGCCCGAGGTGTTGTTTGGGGCACCAAGAGCCGGGGCAGACTCGGCGACTAAGAGAATGCTAGAGCTAAGGGCAGACTCGGTGGCCATGACGAGAGAAGAACATGAACAAGTAGTCGATGGAAGGAAACTGATGAGAGGAAAGATCGGCCGATCAGAGAGATGAGAAGCCGATAGAGAGTGGACCGACCAGCCGATGGGGAGTGGTTGGCCAATATGGAGTAGGCAGCGAAGTAGGTGAGAAAAAAGTGGTGGCAAAGTAGGTAGCTCAGAGAGTGGTTGGGTCACGGACGTGCGAGGATTCACGTCCGTGAAGGAAAGATTCACGTCCGTGGACTCGTGGAGGCCAAGGAGTGGAGCGGACGCAAAAAAGGCGGAGAGGGGCCGGATGCGAAGAGAAGATGTTCGCGTCCAGGAGGCAGGGATTCGTGTCCGTGGACACATCAGATTGGCTCGGACGTGAGGGAAGAAGGTTCGCGTCCGAGAGCCGTTGAGCGTGTCGAAAAAGCAGGAACCGAGGGAGGGTTCCAGCCGATAGAGGGTGGACAAGTCCAGCCGATGGGAGGACGGACGAGTTCAGCCGATAAAGACGACGAGTGCAGAGGGGCGCCGGCGTCAAAGGAGAAAGGATGCACGAAGCAAGAAGAAGGGCGGAGATAGGTGTGAGGCGAGACGAGGAGACGGATGAAGACCATCGCCTTGTCGTGCGGAGGTGGAACGGAGAAAAGGAAGTTTCTACGGAAAAGACGGGAGAAGAAATGAACGGAGATGAGAGAGCGAGGAGAGTACCGGGAAGAAGGTCGGCGATGAGGAGAAACGTCGACGACGAGGAGAAAAAGGTTGGCTTGCCGGTGGGAGAAAGCTAGCGCGCCGAGGATGTCTAGACTTGCTCTGATAACATGTAGAAATGTGTATAGTGAGACTAAGACCTCAAGTGTATACAAGGAGGGTTGGATCTATATATATACAACCCAGTGGCTCAGTGGTCTAACATGAATAATATCACGAGGCTTGTTTGGATTGACAACAAATACATGCTTCCATGCAGTGAAAGTGAAACCCAAAAACAGTGAAAGAGAAGCGCTAATGCTATTCCAATGAACTAACAATATCAAGTTCAACATAAAATTTCACAAATCAAACAACAATATAATCAAGTAAAAAAAACGACCTGATTAAATATAATAACAATGACCACATCAAGTGCCAAATGGAATAGATTTTGAATTATTCAACAAAATATAAGCAACAAAAGAAATTTTCGTTGGAAGGTATATCACAAGAAACACAAAACTTTGTGGAGGTTATAACTTATAAGTTATATCTTTAAGTTATAACCACTGAAAGGTCAAATGTAAGCAACTTCAATGGGTGATTATGTGATAATTAAAAATTGGTATTGAAATTTATTTGGCACTAGATGGTTAGTTATTCCTACCCGAATATAAAGGTAGAAAGCTTAAGAATAAAATAATACCTTGAAAATGTGGAAGGCACATATATCCTACAAAAGCTTCACTTTAGTTGAGCCATTAAGATAGGATGTGCATAGACATGAAAAACTGATTAGCCATGAAGCAAAAGGAAGCCATCTATAACAATGTGTTGTAGCCATGGCTCAATTGTCTAAACACAAAACTTTATAACCCTGTTCTCTTCAGAAGTGTGACTACTTGTACTTTTTTTTTCATATACCGGAAAGGCAACATGGTTGCTTAACCACTTGATAATCAGTATGGCATTCAAGTGTCAAACCTTTATCAGCTAAACTGAAAATGATGACAGGTTTATAATTCTAACTTGGGAAATTCGTTGGCTGACAATCCAGCAAGAAAGCAAGATTTTTCGATTCTCATACTGAGAGCACTATCTAGTATCTACCATTGTCAAAAAAGAAAGAAAGTAAAGAAGAGGCAAGCAAATAAAGCAAAAAAAAAGGGTTATTAGTACATTATTGACTTCTGAATGTAGAAACAGAAAACATATTACTACTAATCGAATACCTTCAGCAGGCCAATCATGATATTTAAATAACTGATTTCCCAAATGTACCACTTCATAAGTTGAGCATTTGGCGCCTCTAACAAAAACTCTGAAAGAAACTGAAATGAACCAAAACACTTTTAGATTTCCTCTTTCAATGTTCAGCAATAAATTGAATAGAGCAATCCAAACAGTCTAACCTTCACTGATTGTCTTCTTGTAACATAATTAGTTGAAGTTAAAAGTCTTGTGTAAAGCACAAAGAACTGCAAATGAATTAATGAACACATAGTATGGATCAATATTAAAAGATGAAATGAACAGAAAAGTTGCATAATTCCAATAATCAACATATGCAAAGGCAAGGAAAAAGGTGGAGACATCATAAATAAACACATTTCACAAAAAGATAACACTCCAGCTAACCTGTTCATGATGGGAGCATAGAAACTCTGAAATTGCACCTTCATGTTTGGTGAGCAAATCCTGCAAACATCTTTTCAAGAACAAACATCAGGTTTGAAGAACGAAACAAAAAATCCAGATAATATAGTGTAAAATACCAAATTAGTAAAACTGGGTTTACCTTGAAGGTGTTCAGAGCATCAGAAGCAATATCAAAGTTTGATAATTCAACATTCTGGAAAAACAACTCGAAGCTGCTTGACTCCAATAAATATCTGAAAGAGTGCTACAAAATCAAATATTCAAATGCATGTAAAATTAATCGATCTATTATTAACTAAATGGTATTATTGGTATGTTTGCATATTCACTTTAGTTAACTAGCTGATAACAAAGGCACGTTATTCATTGATACATTTCAGAAGGTAAAACTGAAAGGTGTAAAAGGTACTTCAGAATCCAACAGCTTCATAATGTTTGTCAATTAATTTAGTAATCAATTGATCAGGGGGAGGGGAACTAGCGAGTAAAACTCCCTCAGGTAACTGCCATGGTATGCAAATTGCTAAATCAATTCACTGTTTCTGTTTTAATATGTAACTGAAGAGTTTCTCCAAATCATATACATTGGATACCATGTGTTCGTGCAGGCAACAAAAACAAGGCTCAATTAACACCTAATAACTACTTGTGCATAGGGGAACTAATTTTATGAAGACTTTGAAGCCTTACTTTGCAAGCGTAGGATATTTTATGCATTCTCACAACATATTCCCACAGTTCAATGCAACTTCCAAGTTCTTGTAGCTGATGCAACAGAGTTAATGAGCTAACCAGAAAAGTATTCAATGACATAACAGTAGACACAGTTCATAAATAAATACAAGTAATAATGTAGTTATAGGTGGGGATAAATAAATTGACTCAAATGATGAGACAACAAGGAAGGTGAAAACAGAAAGGAATTTGCTATTATAGCAAATAGACAGTTTCTGGAATGGCACTATATTTGCATTGCTACCAATAAACGAATTAGCATGTTCCAATTGATTGGTTCCAAAAAAAAAAACTCAAGAATATGTTCCTTACCAAACTACAAGAAAATCTAGAAGATCAACATGATTTTCAATATACTGCACGCAGCAATAAGCTTCATCAACGTTCTGCCTCAACAAAATGCTCCAGCAGGGGGCAAGATCCTTCCTGCCCTGTAACATAGGACTAGGGAGTCAAGTGAGCTTGACGGAAAGGTATATCAAATTCAACTGATAAAACCATACCTCCCAACCCAAGGAAGGCATATTCTGAACAAAGAGCGAAAGGGCTCCCTCCTTGCAAATTTCAAGGGCTATCTGTAGAACCTGTTCCTGATTTGGTTCAACTTCTCCATCACCAGAAAGCGTCTGTCTTAGGGTACATGCATTTTTCTCGACACCTTCAAGAGCCTAATTAGAATGAATACTATGTTAGAGAACCAGTGGTTTGTAGCATGGTGTTCTGTGTGTAAAGAAGCGCATACAGGTGGAACATAACAATCATAAAACAACTAAGAAGGTAAATCAAAGAAACAAATAGGCCACTTATGAGTAGGCTACAGATGTAAGTGTCATATGCAGTCTACTTGTAAATTAACACTGCTAAAAAGCTTTTCTCAACAAGAAAGCATATTTATAAGTTATATGACCTTGCAATTGTGATACACTGGTTTTTTTTCCCGTAGAACTATTAGAATGAATGCTAAATAACAAGAATCCAATTGTTAAGTATTATTTTTCATATTTATATGGCATTCAAACGCAACATCTCCCTCTCTAACATGCAGGCTTCATACTATCTAAGCAACAAAACATTAATTGCTTATAAAGAACATGCTGTTAAAACTTATAATTCCTATTTAACACTCTAGATTACTTCAAATAAAACAATATTAACCAAAGATCTCATCGAGCTCTATAACTTTTATATTGAAAATAGTTTAAAGATAACTATTGTCATTTAAAATTTATTTGTAAATAAACATAGAGATAGTCTTTTATCCAATAAAATATTATGGTTTGTCAGATCAATTTACATCAATCTGACAAATGCTCGATTCTTTTATCCACATTTTCTATTTTTGAATACTGCTGCTTAAAAATGGTCTGAATTTGTTAGTTTTGAAGAGCTATGTCTTAGAGAATTCATTCAAAATAAATATTTTATGAAAAAAACATATTCTTGGGGTTCAAAAAGTGATAGAGTATACATTTGTAAGAGACATTGGTAAATCAATCATTCTGTCATTACTTACGTATCCGATTGAGTTATTCTTGTTCTAACAAATATGTGGAGAAGCTAGAATGTTTTTGGTCTAACAAATGTATGGAGAAACTAGAATATTTAGATTTCACAAAAATCTTTACGAATCATCAAAAATCATCAGCAAAATTTTATGGAGTTAGATTTGTGAAATATAAGCAGAATATCGCAAAACTAAATATTTTGGCAATAGTTCAATTAATCAGATGGAATTCTAAATGGACATATTTGGTGAAGGATCCTCTATAATATATTTCTTAGTCTTGTTTACATCTTTATGTATGAACTAAAGTACTGAACTTAAACTGGAGAAAAAAACCTAAAATAAGAAATAAGACTGCGTTGGTTGTTTTGTTTATAGTCACGCTGGTCTGATTCCACTTAAAAAATCTAATATTCAAGTATATATTGATTCCAGGTTGGTGGTCTCACTTACAAATTTTAGCAACACGATGGTCTGCAAGGCTGGAAAGAAAGGGGATCCATTATTATTTTAAACAACTCATAACAACAAAGTGTATAATTTTTCGACGACAAAGTGCATAATTTTTTGGCTTAATCAAGCCGAGGCACTACATAAAACAGAAGAAGGATTTGTCTTCAGAAACACAATTCAGAAGCAGGCATCGGTCCTGAAACGCATAAAGAATCGTGGAGAAAGTCAACTAGGAGAAATGCAAAACTAAAAGAAAACAAAACAGGAAGCAATGGTTGAAAGGACATGTGCTCTGGGAGTACCAAATAACATAAACCCTTATATACCTGAAGGCGACGACAGAGAGAGTGGAGGAGGGTTCCCAGCCAAGTGGAGCCACCGTTGGGAGACCGTGGCTTGGCAGAGAGGACAAGGGACGCGGCGGCGTGGACGGTGAGGTGCGCGAAGTAGAGGAGGAGGCACCTGCTGGGAGACCGTCGCGATGCCAAGCGAGGCCTTGAGAGATAACAGCGGCGTAGTGCAGGCATGGATCGTGGGCGGTGGAGGGCAGACGTGCGTGGGTCGCTGGCAGTTTCCCCCCTTCTTTCCTTCTTCTGATCGTGGGATTGCGTAGGAATCATTTCTTTTTTTCGGCGACCAGAGGTGACGCATCGCGGGATTGCTAATCCAACGCTAATTGATGTGCTAATCCAACCTGCGATGTAGAACGTTGGATCAAGAGTATCCAATTGTGAGGAAACCTTGTGTGTACACTTTTTTGAGTGGACCTGGTACTTTTTTTTTATACTAGTATAGATACACTACAATACTACACGTACTGTGGCTGTGTATCTGTTGACTGTTGTTGTGACGCGTGACTTGTGAGGATTCGTACTCCAGCTCTGAAATCTCACCATTTGATGGCTCCCCAACAAAAGATATTTTAAATGAAAGGCAAACTGGGGAATCTCACCATTTGTTCGCTCCCTATCAAAAAGATATTTTAAATAATATAATCTCTATTTAATAATAATTTTAAAGTTTTAATGTTGATTTTTTTTATATTATTTATTTATCTTAATTATCTTTTCTATTTCTAAATTTTTTATAATTAAATCTCTAAATAAAAATAAATTTATTTAAAACGTTTTTTTAACAACAGATAACGTTAAGGAAGCTGTCAGATCCTTCTTCTCCTACAGCTGGACATGACAACTCTGCCATAAAAAAAACGCCTAAGCAATAAGGCCAACTGACACTCATATTTAAGGGTATTTTAAAAAATATCAGCATGTTAAGAGTATATATATATATATATATATATATATATATATATATATATATATAATCTTGAGATTGCCTTCTCTAGCCTTCTGGCTTGACCACGGCCTAGAAAACGAGCATTTTAGTACATGCTGGCATGCATGCACATACAGAAAACGAATGAGCGGATAATAAATTAATTAATAAGCAATGGATCGTTGTTTGTTTGTCCCCTCGAATGTGTGTGTTCTCGTATGATATATCAACATCAAAACATGTAGTACACGCACGCACGTAAGCATGCCTACATACGTATGTACATACATACATACATACACATTTTGTAAGTGTACCACCCACTTCACCACCCTAATCTTTACACATCGTACACCCATCCCAAACCGGCAACCGACCACTACCTATATACAACAACATGATGATTCCAATCGAATGGCAGAAAATTTTTCAAAGAACCCAAAACAAGAGGAGAAAAAGAGACGCACAATGTGTTCGTACGTATGTACCTTGCATTGATTGATCCCCCTTAGCATGCAATTCTTGAGCTCTCCCAAATTAATTTCGCTTTGCGTTTTCCTGCATGCACGTACGTACGTACACCTCTTCATGGATGGATGGGTCGATCGATCTCTTCTTCCTCCTCTCCCTCCTCTTCTGCCCACGAATGCATTGCACACCGACGGAGGCGCGCCTTGGCTCGCCGGCGGCGTGTTCACTACTCCTCGAGCGCGGTGGCCGCGGCCTTGTAGAGGTCGTATGGTGCCCACAGGTAGTCGACGGTGCAGGGCTTCCGCGAGTCGAGGCGCAGCCATGGCTTCCCCTTGCCGCTCCAGTGGAGGAGGCTGATCGGCCCCGGGTGGAGGCTCCGGCACTTGCCCTCCATGTTGTCGCCGCCGAGCCCGTGCTGGTTCCACCGGTGGTCCACCGGCCTGATGTCGCCTGCGAGCACCAGCAGGAACGGCGGCAGCGAGCCGAGGTGGTAGATCCGCTTCTGCTTCTGCACCGCCATCCACTCCTCGACCCGCCGCGTGTACCCGCCGTGGCGCCACTTGGCCACGTCCATCACCATCACGCCGGTGTTGAAGTAGCACGGCCGGCGGCCGGAGAACGTCGACCGGAGCTCCGGGTCCGACCAGAAGGCGTCGGTGAAGTACTTGGTGAAGTTGGCGTGGCAGTACTCCGGCGCCGCCACGACGTGCCCGCCGAGGTCCACCGACCATAGCTTCCTGACGTCGTCGACGACCACGACGTCGGAGTCGAGGTAGAGGACGCGGCGCACGTCGGCGGGGAGCGTGTCGGCGAGGTAGATGCGGGCGTAGTTGAGCGGCTGGTCGAGCGCGTGGCGCACCGAGCGGGAGATGCGGCCGCGGACGCGGGACGGGTCGAAGCGGTAGACGTTGACGGGGTCGAGGTAGGGGAAGGTGGCGCGGATGGCGGCGACGAGGTCCGGGTGGTCGGGCTGCGCCGCGAGGAAGTGGAACGCGACGCTCTCCGGGCACACGGTGTGCTGCAGGATGGAGAAGACGACCGCCATGGTTCCCCTCAGGTAGTTGGCATCGAGCGTCATGGCGATGTCCACCCGCCCCTCGGGCGACCCCCTCGCCGGGCACTCGTCGCCGTTCCTGAACGCCGGCGCCTCCCGGAACGTCGGGAACGGCGCCGCCGACGGCAGCCGGATAACATCAACCCGGATCCCCGACACCCCGCCGCCGAGCAGCACGAGCAGCAACGACGACAAGGACCAGATGAGGGCGGCGGCGACGGTGGGCGCCATCCTGGTCCTTGTCATGGGGAGAGGTGGTGCTAGGAAGGGAAGGGCGCGACCATGGCGGGTGGTGTGGTGTTTGATGGGGAGAGGGGTGGTGGGGAGGATAAAGTTGGGAGCCTCGGGGATGGAGGAGGGAGGGACGAGAGCCAACTTAGGAACACCTCGCCGCCGCGCGCCACCACCTCGTTACTATACTTGGACCATATGTACAATTGCACACATGCCACAAGCCCACAATATTGCCACTAACTAATTAGCAACTTGATCTCTAGAATCTAGATAATTAACATATAATTAGCTTGTGCTAATGCTAATGGACAGGGTCATTAGATCCTAATTAGTCGTGTTCGTGATTGATTAGGGGCTGGAGCCGTGCCATGACAACGATGCGGTATATACATGTGAGGCGAGGAGGAATCTGATCGTGTCGGTTGCGATCCAATCGACAGACCCTGCAGTGATCTCAACAGTGGGTAAATTGCTTCTCCATGTTTTGTTATGTAGCAGTGAGTTCATTGATTAATCCTTTTTAGTCCTGAAGTTTGCGTGTTCAGGGACACGACCAAATCAAATGTGCCGTTCAAGTTGGATGAACTGTTCTCCATGCCCCCAAAAGTGCGTTCCAACCATGAAAGCTAGGTCCAGCTTCCTCTGTTTTTTTTTCTCTTTGAATGGTCAGTCAGCTTCCTGTGTTTTCTTAATGGACATTTCACATTGTCCTTTCTTCCTCTGGACACAGCAACGAAGGGCTGAACGAGTGAACGAGGCCGTTACAACTTCCTAGTAGTTGGTTGATTATGGTTGGTTTAAGCCAGAGAAAGAATTCAGAAAATCTCGTGTACAGTGACTTTCCAATTCTTTTATCGTTTCATTCAACAGCTTATCATACTGCTATTATTGTTATTTTCTCTTGGCTGTAATGTAAGGCTCATGTGGTTTTCACATTCGTGACGTCTTGTTTCCAAATTCAGATATCAGAATTTCAGATCATATATATTCCCCATGAGCAACACGAGGTAGACTACTGAAACAACAGAGGAAGACACCAGAAAATGATTAACGAATAGCAGAAAGTGTCGGTGAACTCTAACCACGTGCGTGGATTGAGGACGTGAGATTTTCGTAGCACCATCACCGACATCACTGGTCGTGATTCAGACAAGTTACTGCAACCTTGCAGCAACCAAAATGGCAGAAGTTGTTTCAGGAATAGCACGGAGCTTTCGCTCTCTTAGATCTATAAATCTCATCATGCAATTTCTGTAGATGCTGCATTTTGTTGCTGGTGCAGTAAAACTGAGAACAGACGAGCTTATCAGTATTACGGTAAATGCATTACTCTGAAGGCCGTGAGATGATCGCCTGCCTTGTGCAGAGAATTAACAAGTTCTTGTGCAGAGACTTCAAAAATTGTTAAAAAAAATGAGATGTGATTTGTGTAAAAATGTGTATAGTGACTAAGACTCCGAGAGTATACAAGAGGGGGTCGGATATATATATATAACCCAGGCTAGTAATCTGTCTAATACCTCTGCAATCATAACGGGAGGAGAACGGATGCAGAGACTGTACCGAAAACTGGTAAACATAGACAGGCCTTTGGTCATTATATCGACAAACTAATGTACCGATGATACATGGAGCACCCAAACATGTCCTAATGCGACCTTGTCATAGATAAAATGGATATCGATCTCGATATGCTTGGTGCGTCGGTGATGGATCGGGTTAGCGGTCATGTAGACGGCACTGATATTATCGCAGTAAACGACGGTCGCAGTGGAGAGAGGTGCACGGAGCTCCTGGAGAAGCTGGCGAAGCCAGTAGCACTCGGCGACGGCGTGGACGACGGCGCGGTACTCGGCTTCGGCGCTGGACCGGGGCACTGTAGTCTGGCGTTTTGAGGACCAGGATACGAGAGTGTCACCGAGGTAAACGCAGTAGCCGGACATAGAGTGTCGAGAGTCGGGGCAGCCTGCCCAGTCCACGTCGGAGTACGCGGTGAGAGAGTCGATGGGGCTGGAGCTGAGATGCAGCCCGCTGGAGAGGGTGCCCTTCACGTAACGTAAGATTCGCTTGAGCAACATGAGATGAGGTTCGCGCAGAGCGTGTATGAAGAGGCACACTTGCTAGACAGCGTACGTGAGGTCGGGCCGGGTGAGGGTGAGGTATTGGAGAGCCTCGGCAAGACTCCGATAGTGAGAGGGATCGGCAACGAGTGCACCATTGGCAACGGAGAGTTTGGCTCGAGTGTCGATCGGGGTGGTCGTGGGGTGACAATCGGCCATGCCCGCACGCTGGAGGAGGTCGATGGTGTACTGGCGTTGGGAAAGAAAGAGCCCATGTGAGAAACGGGTTACGAAGATGCCAAGAAAATGGTGGAGAGGACCAAGATCGGTCATGACGAACTCAGAGTGGAGTCGGGTCATAATCTGGTCGAGGAGAGATGGATCAGCCGGTAGGGTGAGGGAGCCGATGGAAGCTAAGGAGCTGATGGAAGTGGGGTGTCCGATGGAGAGGGAACGGTATCGGCTGAAGGATAAACAGGATCGGTATCGGCCAATGGAGGTGAGGCCGATGGGGGTCCGATGGTTGGGACATCGGACCGAGTAGTGATGGGATATGTGAAGGGTAAATCCTCAGCAGCGGTCAATGAGGGGGCCGATGGAGAGGACAGTGGAGGAGACCTAGTCGGCACGGTGTTGGTGAGGAGGAAGTCGAGATCACTAGAGGAGGATCTCGGATGAAGTAGACCAAAGAGAAAACATGTCTCGTCAAAAATGACGTGATGAGATACGATGACCCGTCGGATGGAAAGGTCGAGACATCGATATCCCTTGTGAGAGGTGGGATAGCCGAAGAGAATACAGGCGGTGGAGCGGGGAGCGGGTTTATGGGAAGCTGTGGCGGTGAGATTTGGGTAGCAGAGGCCACCTAGAGATCCCGGGCGGTGGGGTCGGTATCGTCTATAGCGAGTCGAGGACAGAGTCGTCGACCGAGCCGAGCAGCCAGCTGCGCACACAGCACTCGGCGATGTCCCACTAAGGATCATCGGGACAAGGTAGAGCGGAGCCATCAATATGGGACCGAAGGCCAAATTTTCCATAGAGGGATTTGAAGAAGAAAACCCACTTGGAATAATTGGTGTTAAGGTCAAGAGATATAGGAACGTGAGATTTCACGTTCACAGCAGCGTAAGGAGGGGAGAAGATCGGCGAGGTGGTGCCCGAGGTGTGGTCTAAGGCAACGAGGGCCGGAGCACACTCGGCAACTGGGAGAGTACCGGAGCTGAGGGCGGACTCGATGGCCATGACGGGAGAACGGGAGCAAATAGCCGATGAGAGAAAGAAACCGATGGGAGGGAGAAGCCGATGAGAAGACGGATCGGTCGATTAAGGATGTGAGAAGCCGATGGGGAGTGGGCCGGCCAGCCGATGAGGAGTGGTTGGCCGATAGAGAGTAGGCAGCAGAGTAGGTGGGGAAAAGGTGGTGGCAGAGTGGATCAGAGAGTAGTTGGGTCACGGACGTGCGAAGATTCACATCCGTGAAGAGAAGTTTCACGTCCGTAGACTCATGGAAATCAAGGAGTGGGACGGACGTGAAAAAGACGGGGAGTGGCCGGATGCGAAGAGAGTATGTTCGCGTCCGGAAGGCAGGGACTCGTGTCCGTGGACACGTTTGACTGGCTCAGGCGTGAGGAAAGAAAGTTTACGTCCGAGAGCCGTTGAGCATGTCGGAAAAGGCAAGAACCGAAGGAGGGTTTCAGCCGATGGAAAACTGGACAAGTCCAGCCAATGGGAAGGTGGACAAGTTCAGTCGATGGAGACGACGAGCGTGGAGGTGCGCCGACGACAGAGAAGGAAAGATGCACGAAGCAAGAAGAGAAACGGAGATGGGTGCGAGGCGAGACGAGGAGGCGGATCGAGACTGTCGCCTGGTCGCGCGGAGGTGGGATAGAGAAAAGAGGATGACTGTGGGAGAGACGGGAAGAAGAAGAAACGGGGGCGAGAGAGCGAGGAGAGTGCCGGGAGGAGGGTCGGTAATGAGAAGAAGACGTCGACGATGAGGAGGAAAGGGTCGGCTCGCCGGAGGAAGAAGCTTACGCGTTGGGGATGTCTAAACTCGCTCTAATATCATGTAGAAATGTATATAGTGACTAAGACCCGAGAGTATACAAGAGAGGATCGGGTCTATATATATATAACCCAAGCCAGCAGTCTATCTAACAATTTGTCAGAGAGCTTGCATGTCATTCCTTACAATGATCATCCTAGAAATGATGCCTTTCAAGATGATTTGGCATATTGATGCATATCAGGGCATAAAACAATAACAGTATTCAGATACCGAAACTGCAACCAACTGGAAAAGAGAGTAAAAGAGAGTTAGCGTTCTCTATAGGATAGCAAATCAAACCTGATTTAAAGCATAATTATACCCACAATTGGAAATATCCATGAGACCGCTAACCATATTGCCTTAGGATCTGCAAGTATCAGTTTTCAAGGGAACATATAAGCACGACAAAAGTAACAGAAACACAAGTTTGGGTACCATAAGCTCAATATTTAATGCAAAAAATGATCAAGCTGACGATCGATAACATAGGCTCAAGCTTTGACTAGGCTAGGTGCTTTTTGCTGCCCTGAATTGTGAAACTGATCTACTCTAAGTGCTGCTGCACTGCTTTTCTTCCTCATCCATGACAGACTACGCGATCTGATGTTCTAAAAACAGGAAGACCACACTCCAGCTTTTTGTCAGGGATCCAAGTTGGTGTGTCAAATGGCATGATGATTAGTCTGGTGAGAACTTGGGTACATGACATTTTCCACTCCAAGTGTTATCCAGATAGGACAAGGTGTAGTACGGGAACATGTAATCAGCAGTGGTAACTCCAATTTTACAACAGACCGCAATGGCATGGCATGAGAACAGGGCTTGTGAAAGCAGCTTTGGCTTGTTGCAGGAACATTCAGCACTTTTCGTGAGCTTGAGTGAATCAGTTCTATTGAAGCGGGTATACTCCGATATCAATTGAACGACCGCATTCTTCTGTTCCGACTGAAGATAAAAAATTGATTTTAAGTAAAATTGGTAAAATATTTTATGCTAAAATTAGCATTATTTAACTAGTATTTATTTTAAATTATTTATTAAAAATATATGGTAAGCATGTGTGCGTTGAAAAATCTGTACCGAAATTTTTTTTTATTTATACGAAAAAATTAAATTTAAAAAATAGATAAAAATTTTGTTGAAAAAATTAGGAGGAATTTTGCAAAAAAAATTGAGAAATTTTTTTTCTGAATTTGAAAAGCTGATTTTTAGTGGCAAGTGACACGGCCCAGTAAAACAATGAACTGCGTGACAACGGGTTAACAATGATGTGAGATTGATAGGTGGGACTAAACTGTCAGCGAGAGCAGGTGCGTGCACGGTGACGACGTAGAGGCTAACAGGCAATATCAGGTTGTCAATGATAATAGGCACGTGCGACGGCAACGTAAAGGTTGACAGAAGGGATAGCCTTGTTAGCAGGCATAGGCACGAGCATAAAGACGCTGCGACCGACAAGAGAGCCAGCCTTGTCAGTGAGGGCAAGCACGAGCGTGACGAAGTCTCGACAACTGACAGTTAGGGCTGATAGGAGCGACATGTCGCGCACATAGGCGGCTGTAGAAAATCCGGAGCCTATGTGGCGTGTTTTGATTGGAGCGGACGCGCTGAAATAGTACCCGAATCGGATTTTCTGTATTTAAGTAGACTTCTGTGTGAGGGGTGACATGGCACAATCTATAGCTTTTATTTTAGACTAGACAACTAAAAATAAATAGAGTAGTAATTATAAAATCTTAAAGATATTTAGGTTATTTTCTTTAAGATTTTGTTTATAAATAGAGGGTAAGATGTGAGATATTTAGACACATTTTAAGTTTGGTAAGTATAATTTTGGGTATAAAGCAATTTTTTTTAATATGTTGAGATCTATAATTCTAATTGAGCTGATTCTAGTTGGGTTCTTTATCTAATTTATTCTATAAATTTTTTAGATTAATCAGACTTACGGATATTCGGCTGTTTTCTAATGAAATGGTTAGGTTCTGTCTGGATTAAAAACACAGTTTTTCAAGTTGTATATTTTAGAAAATTTGTTATTTTTTTAATCATTCACCCATCTGATTGCTCTCTTAGGATAATTCGATCCTACACTCCTCCCCAGGAAAATACTTGTTCTCCCTGGTTTCCACGCAGATCACATTATGAATATGCGCTTTTTGCATTTTGGCATTCATGACATCCTGGACAGATTTAGGAAAGTTCATTGAAGGATTGCCAGTTGCTTTCTTTGCTGCAGCACTTCTTTCCTAGAAGTATTCTGCCATGCGCTGGTATCTAACCTCCACTATTCCGTTGAGAGGAAGGCACTTTATCCCCTTCAACACATGGTTACCTTCATACTTATCAGCTATATTGATGGCCATGATGCCACATACCTAGCTCCATCTGTGTCATGCAGCAGCGACCACTTCTCCATTGGTTTCAGATGGATCCACTTCGAAAACCTTGTTACCTTTCTCTTGCTGTCACCAGCCTGATTTCCTTACTCCTCATCGTCCAGCGAATCAAGTTGGTGGGATGGGCGTTGTGACTCAAGTTCTGTCTCATCATGCTCCAGACTCCTGCTGCATTTCCTCACTAGCAGCACATTCTTTCTCAGTCGTATACTTGAGTGTCAAATCATCTAGCTCCTTCCAGATTGCAATAAACTTAACTGGTTGCTTCTGCTGAAAGAGCCTCTTGAACAGCACTGTCAACTTCTTGTCACCAAAATGTGCAGAGAAGTTTTCACTAAGGTGTTCGATGCACCACTGGCTTCGTACGTCTCTCCATGGATGTGATTCTTGAGGGTTATTCTGGAGGTCCTCTATAGCATTGAGCAACTCCCTTTTATAGTCATGTATATTGTAGACATCAGATCGCTCTTTCTCAACTGCTTGCTTCACATTCCTAAGAAACCAAAGCCAGCTCTCCTTGCTCTCACCCTCAATGACGGGAAATGCTACTGGAATCAAGTTATTATTAGCATCTAATGCTAGAGCAGTCAACAGAAGTGGCTGATATTTCCCACATAGTGAAGTGCCCTTAATGCAAAGCACGGGGCGGCAGTATGCAAAGGCTTGTATGCACGGTGCGGATGACCAAAATATACGATCGAGGACGCCGAAATTTTTACAGCCTACAACCTCTGTATCCTCGATGTTTACATAAGTGCCATGGTTTTTATATCTTATGTCCGTAAGTAGCCTTGGTAAAAAGTTGTATGAATCATAGAAGGTACAAACTAGAATCTCCAAAGCCTTCATTTTTATCCTACATGCCTCAGGAAGACTGATCTTATCGCCATATTGTTCAGCAATAAAAGACAATTTCTTCAGTTGTCATTGACATGTCATGCTCATCCTTAAGGCGATATGAGAGATACTGGGCAGGAAATTTAGATGACAGACTATTTTGCCCAGGCAAAACCTCCGTAGGCATGCATTCATGGTCCGCAACCTTCCCCACTTGAGAGTAAACACCATACCCAACTTTGACCAAACTTTTGTAGTGCTTGATTTCAGAGCAATTCACACACAGCACGAACATTGACATCCCATATCTTCTCTTTACTTTCTTGACATAGGAAGCCCATGAATCGTCAGCAAACATATGGTGTGTCCCCCAGTCACCATTATAAAACCGCTCCGGACAAAACTCAAGGGGCAAGCCTTCTGAGAAGAACCCTTTGATTTCAAGATCTTGCGTTTCTGGATGGAGCCTATGCAACTTGATGACCCAACACTGCAGATCCACCAGTGTCATCGATCGTGGCTGTGGGAGCTCACCGATTACTCGTTCACATCGCCTCAAATCAGACCCTTTCATGAATTCAAACTCTCTCTCTTGTAGCCCATATCTGATTATGCTCCATTTGGGGTTACATCAGACTTCAGTTCTTAGAAAAGTTTGCAAATTATACAGCAAAGTGATTAATACTCCCTCTGTAGAAAATTGTAGTGTCATCCTGCGTGTTTTATTGATATCAAGACATTTCACCCCCAAAACATCAGTCACACGAGTAGGCGAGACGGCGGGTTTTTTTTTAAGTTGATGGAAGTTTTATTGATATCACTCAATTACATGGATATGGTAAAATCAAACTAATACATTTTCAGATAAAACCACCCACTAAAAATATAGAATAATAAAACAACATAAAGCTTTAATGTTTGATGAATAGACTAGATCATCACCTATACTCTAGAGTAAAACACTCCTATGCCACTTGGTTCAAAAGTTAAGAATACTCTACAATAAACTCCCGCTGTCCTGAAGAAGTTATCCATTAATTAATGCGATAACAGGATAAGATATTTTTAAAAAAACCATTTCTACTAACCAAAGAGGCTAACAAGCGTCGTTGCTCTCAACAGTAAAAAAAATCTTATTTCTTTGTTTGAACACATACCAGCCAACTTCCAAAAAAGTTATAAACTATTAGGCGGTTGCAAATTCAAAGCTGTGTAAACAACATACTACACCGCATGCGCTAGACAACACTGAAAGAACAAGTGTTTGATTATTTCTTCTTTATAGCAAAAATAACATGTCTTACTATCTTTCCACTTTTGCTTAGCTAAATTATCTTTCGTGAGAACAACACCATATCGTAGATACCAAGGGAAAATCTTAACTTTTAACGGTGCATTTAGCCTTTAAATTTGCTTGTTTAGATTTGGGACACCTATATGAACCAGGGCTAAATAAAGATATTTAACGGAGAAGGCCCTTTTGGGGGTAAGATTTCAGTGAAATTTATCTTGCTCCTGAGATAGCAATAGATTAGTGATGCGAGACCATAAATTATTCCACACCACTAATTAAACAACAATTAAATCCCTTCTCCATAAAAAGCTTGGTGGATTGATTTGAAAGATTTGTAAGATGGTTGATTGTTTATGGCGCACAATCTTGTAAAGGCAAGAATACCGATCCCGTAATTCGGCATTACTCAATCTTGTAAAGTTTTGGAGCTGCTTTCAACCTATCCATCTCAATGTGTCTTAACATTTTAGTGAAACCTAAACCTCACTAGAATTCTTACCCAAAGAAACTCCTAAATTAATTAGGTTTGAAGTAAAAATATCATGATGAAAAGACGGTATTGAAAAAGATGAGCTGTAGTAGTACCTTGGGAGCATGCTATGGGAGTAGTCGATTGTCGCCGACCGATAGACGTCCAACCCTCCTGAACAGCAAAGGAATCATCCAAATTGCGAGCCGCTGCCCATTTCATAGCCCTTAGTAGCGAGTCATCATCAGCCGCAGCAGTGCCATCATCCTTTTCGGTGTTAGAACGACCATTGCGGCGAGTACTTTGGACCTCGTCGAAGGAACAGGCTGCCGTAAAAACTCATCGTTCTTCCTTGCCAAGGCTGCCGACGAGGGAGAACCGATAGCAGCAGGGGGATGTGCCTCCGCTCGGCCAGGCTGCCCATCGGACTGCCCTGCCGCTGCCGTCCACTGCTGAGCCAACAGGACACCAGCCGAGGCTGTAAAGGTCGGTGTCAAGGGCTATGCCTGCTGCTGAGTGAGCCGCCCTTCTGCCTTCGTTGCCGGATGAGCCGGGGCAGCCGATGAAGCCGGCGGCTTGCTAGCCTGTACACCTCATTGCCCTTCTACCTTAGTTGCCGGCCAAGCCGGGGTAGTCGGCGAAGCCGACGGCTGGCTAGCCTGTAACGAGTGCTACCCATCTGCCTTGGAACCTCGTTTAGGCTAGACGAGCCAGCCTGCCTTTGTGCCGATAAGGCCATGCCACCTGTAGAACTCGAGGGAGGCGATGAGGAGGAGGAGTCGCGCGGCGCCGCACCGCGATCGGGGGCCTCCATCGACAATGGCATCGACAGCCGCCGGCTGGTAGAGTGGGGTGAGGGCTTCTACGTTGCCTGTGGTGAATGGTGATCTCTCTCTCTCTCTCTCTCTCTCTCTCTCTCGGGAAGCTCGCTTGCTCGGCGCCGGTTGGTTTTCTAGGGAAATTTTTTCCCTCCCTTTTTCTCTTGTTTTCCCTCCATTTCTGGTAGTGGGCCGGGCCAATTTGGGCCCATAAACGAAAAGAGCAGCAGTTTAGGCTGGGCCGTTGGCTATGAAGAGTTTTGGATTATTACGTCGTTGATCAGCGTTTATTTGGAATGTTGGTTTCACGTATGAAACGATATATAGCTAAGTTTTATCATAGCAAATGGTTTAATAATATTACATCTATCTAACCTTTTTCCGGATTTGTGCGGGAAAATTTGGTGTTCAAAGTTCTGTCGTATTGACCTCGAAAATACGAAAATGAAATCCATTTATTGAATTTTACCACTAATGCTAACAGTAAATCAGAGACAACAGCACAAAAAAGCAACAGAAGTATCAAGCTTTTTCGAAGCATAAGCTAGAGCATGAAACTAACGGAGCACACTTTTGTCTACACATATTGCCTTAAGCTGCGAAGCCAAGAAGGGTAGCCTTATCCATCATCAAATGGTAGAGATTTTAGAGAATAATCAATAGGCATAGCACACACATGATCGCTTTTTAAAATGAAGTTCAAGGTTACGTAGGATAAGTTATGTTCAATGGATAGTACATAGTTATGGTACAGCTAACAGGCATATATAAGTTAACAGATGATAACAGAAGTCAAGCATCACTAGTTTCTCCTGAGCTCTTGTTGGTTCCCTGACTGTCTTCAGTTGATATAACTTGAGTGGTGCATTGCTGATCTCCCTCATCCATGCAATCATGTATCCTGTCTGATGTTAAAAAGGCAGGAAGGCCACGCTCCAAACGTTTATCAGGAATCCATGTTTGTCTCTCCTGGGTTCAGAAATTTGTAATTTAGGACATTCAGAGCAAAATGCCGGTAAACAAGCCTAGATCCATCTGATTTTCCACCCCAAGTGTTGACTAGATAGGACAGGCTGTAGTTGGGGGACATGTATGTGGCAATGCTAGCTCCAACCTGACAGCAGATGGCAATGATGCAGCTTCATTTTGTTGCATGAACATAGAGCGATTCTTCTGATTTTGCTTCTGCATGCACTACTCTTGTTATGATTCTTATGAATATATTTCAATAACAGATGAACATTTCATTCTTCTGTCTTCACTGAACCTTAAACCTTCGATGCACTTCCTTGGAGATAACATTTGTGTCCTCAGTATTCATGCAGATCACGTGATACGCCTGTGCTTTTTGCATTTTGGCATTCATCTCATCCTGGACACATTCAGGGAAGCTCGTGGAAGGGTTGCCCATTTCTTTGTTTGCAGCAGCACTTGTCATTGAAATATTTTGTCACGCGTTCAAATGTCACTTCCACTATTCCAGTGAGTGGAAGGCATTCTATCCCCTTCAGCTTCACTACATAGTAACATTTATTTATATCAGTGTCCATAATGCCATACCTAGCTCCATTTGTATCATGCAGCAATGACCATTTCTCCATTGGTTTTGGACTGATCCAGCCAGAAAACATGGTTATCTGGCTTTTGCTGCCACTGGTGAGATTATTTTCCTCCTCGCCCTCCTTCAAGTTAAGTTGGCTGCACGTGTTTTGTGCCATAAACAGTCTCACAAGGCTCAACTGACTTCTGATGCATTTCCATACCCGCGCCACCTTTATCAAGCATAAATTTGAGCGTCAAGTCATCTAGCTCCTTCCAGATTTTGACAAACTTACTTTGTTGCTTCTGCTGACATAACCTCTTGAACAGCATCATCAGCTTCCTGTCGCGAAAATGGGAGAAAAAGTTTTCAGAAAGATGTTGGATGCACCACCAGCCTTGTACATCCCTCCATGGATGTGTTTCTTGAGGATTATTCTGGAGGTTCTCTATGGCATCGAGCAATTCCCTTTTGCAGTTATGTATGAGGCAGACAAGAGATCGCTCCTTCACAACAGCGCATTTCACATTCCTAAGAAACCATAGCCAGCTTTCATAGCTCTCACTTTTGATGACAGCAAATGCTACTGGAATGGGGCAACCATTAGCATCAAATGCTAGAGCAGTCAACAGCACCCCTTCATATTTCCCGCATAGTGGCATTTCCTTAACACAAATCACAGGACGGCAGTACACAAATGCCTGTGTGTACTGTGAAAATGCCCAAAATATATGGTGGAGGACTCGGAAATATTTACAGCCTGCAACCTCTGTATCCTTGATGTCCACAAAACTGAAAGGGTTATTTATATAACCTCCTCTGTCCTTAAGTAACCTCGGGACATAGTTGTGTGAAGCATAAAAAGTACCAAACCGCATCTCCACAGCTTTCTGCTTCGCTCTCCATGCCCCAGCACGGCTAAGGCGATTATCATAGTTGTGAGCAAGATGAGCTACAATCTGTGTTGTTGTCATTGCCAGGTCTTCCTTGGGAAATGTGATCCAAAGGAAAATATCATGTGAGATCATGTTGCTTGGGCAGCACAACTGTTGCCAACTGAGAATAATCATCATTTGTTGCTTTTAGCAAACTGTCATAGTGCTTGATTTCAGAGGAGTCCACATACAACATGAAGAATTCCATCCCATTTCTTCCCTTCACTTTCTTGACAAAGGAACACCAGCATTTATCAGATAGAAAATAATGAGTACTCGAGCCACTTGGACCAAAGTAATAGCCGGTGTCTTCTTCTAAGAAGAACCCCTTGATTGAGAGATCTTGTGTTTCTGGATGGAGTCTAAACAACTTGCTAATCCAGAGCAGTAGATCCACCAATGACATTAGCCGTGGCTGCGTCGGTAGCTCGGCAATCAAGCGTGAACATCTATCCAAATCATCTGCCTCCACCTTATGAAATCCTTCTGTATATCTATGTCCATAGAGTAAACCATTTCCATCATCTAAAAAATTTCTATATCCATAGTACACATGCGCGTAATTTGTCTCGTCAACCTATGTCAAAAAGGATTAGAAAATTATTGGATCAGATTAATGTGCTGTTTGCGGCAGAACAGTAGACATGCACTGCCAAGTGTCAGTGCCAAATTACAGCCTCAAACAAATCAGACAAGCGAACAAGACGCTGGGATTTGGGAGAACAGAAACCTGCGACTACCGGGGCTTCCGCTTCGCCGCGCCGCCACCGCAGCGCCCATCCGCTTCCTCGCGCCGGCAGAGACACCCTGCGAGCTCAAACCATACGAAACTTCAGCAGAGGAAGAGAAATCAAACAGCGTGCGATTCGAGGGAGAGGGGAGGCACTGACGGGATCGACGGGCGGGGACGAGTCAGCGCCAGCGGCGGCGGGAGACGGCGAGGAAGAGGGGCGCGGAGGATCCACGGCCGCGCGGCCGGACGGCGCCTTGCGCTTCGCCATCGTCGGCTCCGCCGGCCAACGCGGAGGGCTTCGACTTCGTGGCGGCCTCTCTGGGGAATGGGGGAGCTCGTTTTCCCTCCATATTTTCCCTCGTTTTCCCGCCATTGATGATGGTAACCGTGATGCGCTGGTCCCGCGAAACCAACGTACAACGTCACAGCGAACGGCCCATGGGCTTTTAGCAGCAAAGCCGAGTTCAGAAAAATGGTAAATATCGTAGAGAACAAATAATTTTTAAATAATAGAAGCTTTATTTAAACTCAATCAATTACATTAAGATGGCATAATTATACTAAGATAACTCCAGGCCTCTGCATAGTTAGGATGTACTTAGCCAACACATACGCACTTTCACAAAGTAGAGAACAAACAATAGGCATAGCACACACATGATTTCTTTTTACAAGGAATTCAAGGTTACGTAGGATAAGTTAAGTTCAATGGCTAGTACTAGTACATATTTATGATACAGCTAAACAGGCATAAATAAGTTGACAGATGATGATAACAGAAATCAAGCATAACCAATTTCTCCCTGAGCACTTGTTGGTTCCCTGACTGTCTTCAGTTCATATGACTCGAGTGCTGCATTGCTGATCTCCCTCATACATGCAAATTCTGCATCCTGTCTGATATTAAAACGGCAGGAAGGCCACGCTCCAAACGTTTATCAGGGAAAATTTGTTCGTGTCTCTCCTATGCTGTAAAATTTGTTGTTTCGGACATTCAGAAAATAATAATCCTTCCTATCTAATTTCCCCCTCCAAGTGTGAACTAGATTGGGCAGGCTGTAGCAAAGGGCCATGTATGTATCAGGGCTAACTCCAACCTGAAGGCAGACGGCAATGGCATGAGAGCAGGACTTGTGAAACAGCTTCACCTTGTTGCATGAACATCGGGCAATTCTTCTGGTTCTGCTTTGGTATCCACTATTCTTTTTGTTATGAACATATTTCGACGACAGGAGAACAATAACATACTTCTGCCTTGACTGAACTTTAAATATTTGGCGCTCTTTCTTGGAGAGAACGTTTGTATCCTCAATTTTTATGCAGATCACGTGATATGTCGGTGCTTTTTGCGTTTTCGCATTCATGTCATCCTGGACACATTCAGGGAAGCTCATGCAAGGGTTGCCCATTGTTTTGTTTGCAGCAGCACTTCTATTATTGAAATACTCTGCCATGCATTCAAATGTCACACCCACTAGTCCAGTGAGTGGAAGCCATTCTATCCCCCTCAGCTTCAATACATGGTTACATTTATCTATATCAGTCTCCATAATACCATACCTAGCTCCATTTGTATCATGCAGCAGTGACTATTTATCCATTGGTTTTGGACTGATCCAGTCAGAAAACATGGTTATCTGGCTTTTGCTGCCACTGGTGCGATTATTTACCTCTGAGTTAAGTTGGTTGCATGGGCTTTGTGCCAAAAACTCCCACAAGGCTCACCTGACTCCTGCCACATTTCCCTATCAGCACCACCTTCTCTATCTACCATAAATTTGAGCGTCAACTCGTCTAGCTCCTTCCAGATTTTAACAAACTTACTTTGTTGGTTCTGCTGACAAAGCCTCTTGAACAGCATCATCAGCTCCCTGTTGTGAAAATGGGAGAAGACGTTTTCAGCAAGGTGTTGGATGCACCACCGACTTTTTACATCCTTCCATGGATGTGTTTCTTGAGGATTATTCCAGAGGTCTTCTATAGCATTCAGCAATTCCCTTTTGCAATCATGCATGATGCAGACATGAGATCGCTCCTTCACAACAGCACGTTTGACATTCCTAAGAAACCATAGCCAGCTTTCCTTGCTCTCACCCTCGATGACAGCAAATGCTACTGGAATGGGGTAACCATTAGCATCAAATGCTAGCGCAGTCAAGAGCACCCCTTCATATTTCCCACGTAGTGGCATTCCCTTAACACAAATCACAGGACGACAGTACACTGTGCAAATGCCCAAAATATACAGTGGAAGACTCGGAAATCTTTACAGCCTGCAAGCTCTGTATCCTTGATGTCCACAAAACTGAAAGGTTTTTTACATAATATGTCGTTAAGTAACCTTGCAGCATTGTTGTATGACTCATAAAAGGTACCAAATCGCATCTCCAAAGCCTTTTTCTTTGCCCTCCATGCCCCAGCATGGCTAAGCTGCTTGTCATAGTTGCGAGCAACATGAGCTACAATCTGTGTAGTTGTCATTGCCAGGTCTGCTGCAAGGCAGTGGGAAATGTGATTGGATAGAGAATAACATGTCAAATTTTCTTGCTCGGGCAACACAACCGTTTTCAGCTGAGAATAATCAGCAGGCATGGCTTTAAGCAAACCGCCATAGTGCTTGATTTCAGAGGAATCCACGGACAAAATGAAAATTTTCTCCCAATCTCTTGCCTTCACTTTCCTAACAAAGGATTGCCAACTTTTATTAGATAGAAAATCATAGATCCGCCAGTCCGATGTTCTTCGGTGAAGAACCCCTTGATCGAGAGATCTTGTGTTTCCGCATGGAACCTAAACAACTTGATAATCCAGAGCTGTAGATCTACCAATGACATTATCCGTGGCTGTGACAGTAGTTCCGCAATCATGTGTTCGCATCCATAGAAATCCTCTGCATCCACCTCATGAAAAAAATTTCTATGTCCATAATACAAATGGGCGAGATTCGTCTCGTAAACCTATGCCAAAACAGTCACAAAATAATTGCATGCATCAGATCAATGTTGTATATTTAGGGCAGAACAGAAGTATTTTTTATTGCGAAAACCACGCGTTGTCAGGTGCCAATGTCAAATCACAGCCTCAAACGAATCAAACAAGGAAACAAGATGCAGGGAGTAGCTGTGATTGGGATTTGGGAGAACGCAGACCTGTGGTTTCCGAGGCTTCCGCCTGGCCGCCGCAGCGGCAGTGCCCTTGCGCTTTCTCGAGCCGGCGGCGGAGACACCCTGCGATCTCAAAGCACACAAAACTTCAACAAGGAGAAGTCGAAAGAAGATTCAAGAGGGTGGAGAGGAGAGGGGAACTGACGGGGTCAACGGACGGAGACACGTCGGCGGCAGCGGCGGCGGCGGTAGCAGGAGATGGCGATGAAGAGGGGTGCGGATCCGCAGCCGCGGCCGCACGGCGGGACGGGCCCTCGCGCCTCGCCATCGGTTGCTCAGCTCCACCGGCCGCCGCAGAGGGCTTCGACCTCGTCGCAGCCTCTGGGGAATGGGGATTGGGGAGCTCGTTTTCCCTCCATTTCTCTCGTTTCCCGCCATTGATGATGGTTAGGTCTTGACGCACTGGGCCCTAGGAACCAACGTAGGACGGCCTATGGGCCGCAAGGTAATGGCTCTCGTGATTATCGTTTTACAGTCCTAATCTATTGGTTACAAGAGTAACACGACCATTCTAAAATCACATTGTTCTTCTAAAAACAACTTATTATTAACATCTAACATAGCTGTAGAGGCTGGTAGCAGCACAGAATAATTAGTGCAGTTCTGCTTTTTCACTTCTTTCATGAGAAGTTGAGGGCGATATGGGTTCTAAATAAGATTTTTCATTGGCTATATATATCTGGGCGTGCATAGACTTTTATTTTTATCAAGAGACGTGCATGAGTTATTTGTAATATCTTTATATTAAAAAAATGCATTTTTTGCGCTGCGTACTAGGTTTTTGGTTGATCTCACGTACTCATCAAGTCATCAAGTTGATTATTCGTGAGATTCAATGGTTCAGAGTTCAAATGAAAGGGGAATAAAAATAAGTATAAGAACACACTTGAGCCACTTGGTCCAGTAAACAGGGCAGGCCTCCAAGGACTAGGACATCGTACCTCAGTATCCTGCAAACGATAGCTATAGCTGCTACGAACATGTAATCCATATTGTTCTCAACTCAAGTATATCAAGAGAGCACAATAGCATTGCAAATGGTAATGGAAATTCAGGCTTACTTAGGAATAGGTCAAGTACAACGGCCAGTATAGATTCAGGATACAACATAAGTCATAACAGAAGTCAGACCTCGTCAGTTTCTCCTGATGAGCGATTTTCAGTGCCTTGATTGTCAGCAAGTGATGATACACTCTCAGTGTTGCATTGTTGCTCTTCCTCATCAACGCCACTTTGTATCCCATCAGATGTTAGGAAGGCAAGAAGGCCACACTCCAGCTTTTTGTCAGGGATCCATGTCGGTGTATTTCCTGACATAAATGTTGAAAAGGAAGGAGCTCTGCAAAACTCCCCTAATGTGTAGTTTCGTAAGGCCTCGGATACCTTGAATTTTCCACTCTAAGTGTTAGCTACACAAGGCAGAGTGTAGTAAGGGGACATGTATTCATCAGGGCTAACTCCAACCCGGCAGCAGACGGCAATGACATGAGAGCAGGGCTTGTGAAACAGCTTCGGCTTGTTGCATGAACAGTGAGCGTTTCTTCTGATTTTGCTTCGAACGGAAGATTTGTTATAGGAAGTTTTTGTCTGTCAGATGAACAATCTCATGGTTCTCCTTTGACTGAACCATAAAGTCTCCCTCAGAGAAAACGTTTTTATCCCCATGGTTCATGCAGATCACGTGATGCGTCTCAGCTTTATGCATTTTGGCATTCATTTCATCCTGGATGCATTCAGGAAACTTAATTAAAGGGTTGCCAATTGATTTCTTTGCAGCAGCACTTTTAATATTGAAATACTCTTGGATGTGCAGGAATGTTGTCACTGCTAATCCAGAGAACGGAAGGCACTTTATCCCCTTCATTACATGGTTGTCTTTGTATACGTCAGCTATATTAGTGCCCATGATACCATACCTAGCGCCATTTGTGTCGTACAGCAATGACAACTTATCCATTGGTTTTGGACCAATCCACTCAGAAAATCTTGTTATTTTGCTCATTCTGCCACTGGTGCAATTTCTTGCCTCCTCATCTCCCACTATATCAAGACGGTTGCAGGGGCTTTGTTCCACAAACTCTGTATCACCATGCTCAACTGACTACTGCTGAATTTCCCCACTGGTACCACATTCTCTCTTGAGTATATTTGAGTGTCAACTGATCTAGCTCCTCCCAAATTTTGGCAAACTTACTTGATCGGTTTTGATGACAAAGTCTCTTGAATAACACTACCAGCTTCCTGTCACCAAAATGTGTGAAGAAGTTTTCAGCAAGATCTTCAATGCACCAGCGGCTTTTTAGTACACTCCATGGATTTGTATCTCGAGGATCATCACGGAGGTCCTCTATAGCATCAAGTAACTCTCATTTGTAGTCATGTATGATGCATACATCAGATCGCCTGCCCACAACTGCAAGGTTCACATTCCTATGAAACCACAGCCAACCTTCCGTGCTCTCACCCTCCACGACAGCAAATGCGACTGGAATGGAGTGATCATTAGCATCAAATGCTAGAGCAGTCAACCGCACCCCTTGATATTTCCCACACAATGGTGTGCCCTTAATGCAAATCACAGGACGACAGTACACAAAGGAATCTATGCACTGTGCAAATGCCCAAAATATACAGCGGAGGACTCGGTAATCTTTACAACTTACAACCTGCAACCTCCATATCCTTGATATCCACAAAACTGCCAGGGTTTTTATATTCTATGCCCTTAAGTAACCTGGAGGCCTAGTTGTGTGAATCATAGAAGATATCAAACCTCATTTCCAAAGCCTTCATTTTTGCCCTCCATGCCGCAGCACAATTGAATTGGCGGCCATAATGCTGAGCAAGATAGGCAGAGATCTCTGCAGTTGTCATTGTCAGGTCTTCTGCGAGGCGTCTGGAAATGCAATCCAAATGAAAAAAAAATGTGTCAGGGTTTTTTGTTCAGGCAGCATAACCGTTCCAGCTGAGAGTAATCACCAGGTATGGCTTTGAGCAAACCGCCGTAGTGCTTGATTTCAGAGGAGTCCACATATAAGACGAATTTTGACATCCCTTTCCTTCTTCCCTTAACCTTATTGGCAAATGAAGCCCATGATTCATCAAACAGACAACCAAAGGTTTCCCAGTACCCAATATACCAGTCTGGAAATAAGACGGGGAGACAGTAATCGGAGTAGAAACCCTTAATAGAGAGATCCTGAGTTTCAGGATGAAGTTGAAACAATTTGATAATCCAGATCTGTACATCCACCAGTGACATTGATTGCGACTGCGGTGGTAGCTCCGCAATCACGCGTGCACAATTAGGCAAATCTTCTACGCGCAAGTAATGAAAATCTCGCCAATATCCATAGAACACAAAAGCCTGATTCGTCCCATAATCCTGCAGGAAATAATGGCGATACGGATGCGTCATTGTGATGTCGTATTTGGGGAAGAACAATAGAGATGAATTTTTTGTTGCGAACTCTACTATTATCAGGTGGCACTTGCTCTATCCTAAAACGAATCAAACAAGCGAGCAAGATGTGTAAGGAATGGCTGCGAGTGATTAGTGCACAATACGAACCTTCCCAGGGTTCCGCGCGGCAGCCGGAGCCGCGGCAGCCGCGCCCTTCCGCTTCCTCACGCCGGCGCTGCTGCCACCCTACGGGCACAGAACGTACACAACTTCAACGAGAGAAGAGGAAGCTAACGGAGAGAAACACGTATGGGGGGAAGGCGGCGAGGAAAACACACGGGATCGGCGGGTCCGGCGGCGCGGGGGAGACGGAGAGAAAGAGGAGCGCGGCTCCACGGCCACGCGGCGGGAGGACGGGCCCCAACTCTTTTCCATCAATGGCACCGCGTAGGAACGAGGGCGGACGTCTGGACCGGCGGCGGAGTGGGGAGGCCGCGACGACGGCGAGGGAGAGGGGCGCGGTTCCACCTCCACGGCCGCGCGGCGGGAGGACAGCGGGGCCTCGCGCTCCTCCATCGGCGGCAGTGGCACCGCCGAGGAGGGTTCCGGTGGTGGATTTCCCCACGCAACCTCTCTCAGGCGAGCAGCTCGCCGCGAGTCACGAGGAGCTCGCACTGCGCGTGCGCGTTAGGACTTGGGAGACGGGACACTGCCCTTTCCCTCCATCTCGCTCTCGTTTTCCCTCCATTTCCGCCGGATTGGGCTCCGCCTCCGCATCAACCGGGCTGTGCCTAAATTACAACACTCTGTTATTTTTTCGGGAAAAGTCCATTCTACCTCCCTCAGCTATTTGCTCCAGTCCGATTTACCACCCTGTAAAACCGGGTACAACACCCCTCCAACTATCAAAAACAGATCAATGATTTACAGCCTGGTTTATCTATTGGCATGTTTACCAGTAAATATGTGCTAACGTGACATCCACCTAAAAGTCAACGGTGATATAGTTAAAAAGAGAAAAGTAACGGACCCATATATCATCCCGCTCTGTTTTCTCCCTGTCTCCTCTTCTCTCTAACTCTTGTTCTCTCTCCCAAGGGCCGATGGACAGGCCTGCACAGTGGCATCAAGCTACAGCTCTCCTCAACCACTCCCTCCTCCTTGACCTTTTCTTTATCGCACCATCCTTGTCCTAGATCTCGACATGCTATTGCTCAAGCTCGAAGACGAATGGAGGCCGCCACTCTAGCTTGCCGATGAGGGGCACAGCTCGAGCTTTGATGAAGAGATGGTGCCACTCGAGCTCGGGGACGAGACAGCAGCTAGGGATGGTGGTATCCCTCAGGAGGATTCAAGCGACGATGGACCCCAAGGACAAGCCCGACAGCCTCGTAGGAAGACGGTGGCTAGGGTCGGATCCTCCTATGCTCCCATTGCCGTTGTGTTGTGGCTCGAAGGTGTGGCGTATAGTAAGGTTTGTTGACCTCGAGCCCCGCCCATCCACAGAAAAGGAAGTAGCAGTATTGGCGGGTGGTGAGCCCTATCGAGTTCAACCTCCCCGATGAGTTTAGCGATGGTGGTGATCTCCTTAATCCGCACGAGAGAGATGGTGACAGCGGTGGATAGGAGGGGCTGCAGGAAGGAAAAGAGCCAAAGAAGGAGGCAGTGAGGAAAGAGTGCAGGGAGGGCTACGCTTGTTGGTGGCTAACCTCTTGCTCCCTCCTTGTTCCGATACCACCCACGACCTCAACGTTCATTGACTATGGCTGCTGAGCTTGTCACCCCTTTCTCTCTCTATCAGACTTGAGTTCTTATTGCTCATGTTATATGCAACTCCGTCATCGTACATAATGGACGTCACCACCTGTAGTTGAGCTAAGCCACAAGACAGTCCCTACGCTACTGTCATCGATGTCCCTTCATTAAAGCCCTAACACCCTCCTGCTCATCTTCCTTGCTTGTTCTAGGTAGCAGCAGTGGGGAGGGATGAAGAGAGAAAGATGGAAAATATGATGATGTCTCACTTATTAGTGGAACCGGTTTTTTTTTCATGACTCAATAATAGAGACCACGCCAAATGTGTCACGTAGGTTAATATTATTGTGCAAACCAACCAAAGAGGTAGTTTGATCTGGTTTGGATAGTTGAGAGAGGCAAAATACCCGATTTTATGGTTAAAGGAAGTAAATCAAACTTGAGCAAGACTTAAGGGAGGGACAATAGACTCTTTCCTATTTTCTCAGTAATCATATACTTTGGACCTTGTGCTTCTGATCCACCCAAATGGCCAGGCCGAATCCATCTCCATCCCAAAAGGTGAGACGGTATTAACAATGGCTTTCGTCACATGTTGTGTTTGATGCATATTTTCCTATGTTTTATCCCCTTCGTTTTTAAATATATAATGTTGTTAATTTTTAAATATGATGCTTAACCATTTATTTTATATAGAAATTTAGTACAAATATAAAAAATATTAGTTGTAATAAAACTAACATAGTTTTTTTAATAGGATAAATTATAAAATACCATGTTTAGTAAACAATGTTATATATTAAAAAATCGGATATGTCACAATTTGGGTATCATGTTGGAAATAGCGTTACTACTCCTGTAGTGCTAATGCCCTTTTGTGGAAAAACACAAGGTGTAGATATAGCAACGTGTACTATTGAAGTTTCACGCACCGTGAACTTGTTACAAAGTAGGATTACATGTTCTTATATAGACAATGCAAACCGTCATTGCTTGGACAGCTATGCAACTAGCAATAGCTAGCAAAGTAACTTCCTTATTCTACTAGAATGTTACTACATCCAACTCTTAGAAAGCTAGCAACGACTAGTACACAAACCAAAGTTTGTTTCTCAGACTAAGATTGGATTAATCAAGATTACTATAGACACTACTAGAACCTAGTAGCACATACTCTGTTGCAGTAACTTGCACACATGTGTGGAATTCTCTTGAACATGCATGCACTTTCTTAGCCAAAAACCAATTTGACTTCTAGCTTAGTAATTCAAAATCAACTTGACCTTATGTGAGGATTACAACTAACAGCAGGCAGTGAGCCGCAAGTTCAATGCTGACAAGTACAGAACTAAGCGTCGTTTCAGCAAATGATAATCATATCCAATCATGATTCATGAGATAACATTATGTTTTAGCAAATTTGGTTTTGGGTTGATCTCACCTAGTAATGTTAAACTTAAAAGGCTGACTATTCATGATAATAAATAGTTCCTACTTCAAAGGTAAAGGAAAAGGATGTAAGCATGACAGCAAACTTGAGCCACCTGGTTCAGTAAACAATGGCAAGCCTCCATGGACCAAGATATCATTACTTCAGTATCCTGCTAACGGGAGTTAACTAGTTCATAGTACTCTCAAGACTATCAAGAGAGCACAATAGCACTGCAAATGATTATGGAAATTCAAGGCAACGGGCAGTACAGATTCAGGATACAACATAAGTTGATACCTCACAGCAGAATTCAGACCTCGTCAGTTTCTCATAATGAGCAATTTCCAGTGCCTTGGTTGTCAGCAACTGACGATACACTCTCAGTGTTGCTCTTCCTCATCAACGCCATTTTGTATCCCGTCAGATGTTAGGAAGTCAGGAAGACCGCACTCCAGCTCTTTATAAGGGATCCATGTCGGTGTATTTCCTAACATAAATGTTGAATAGGAAGGAGCTCTGCAAAAGCCTCCTAATGTTTAGTATTTTTCTAAGGTCTCTGATACATCGAATTTTCCCCTCCAAGTGTCTGCTAGATAAGGTAGAGTGTAGTACCAGGACATGTACGTATCAGGGCTGACTCCAACCCGACAACAGACGGCGATGACATGGGAGCAGGGCTTGTGAAGGAGCTTCGGCTTGTTGCATGAACAGTGAGCATTTCTTCTCAGTGGTTTTCGAACAAAAGTATTGTAGCGAGTATTTCCTCGTACTATGCTTCGAACTTCCGTATTGTTATCTATTTGTCTCTGTCTGTGTTATCTGAACAGTCACGTTCTTGTTTTTTAAACGTAAGAATATGATATACAGTAATATTAAAACCTTAACTCTGTATATAGGGAGGATCGAGTCTATACAGTCTAATAATCTAGTGGTCTAACACCCCCACAGTCGTAGCGGGAAGAAAACAGACGTAGAGATTGAATTGAAAACTGGTGAACAAAGTTGTGCGAAGGCATTTGATTATAATATCGACGAACTGGTGTGCCGATGATACATAAAGCATCCGAACCTATCCTACTACGATCTTATCACGAACAAAATGAATATCGATCTTTATATGCTTCGTGCATCGATGATGGACCGGGTTGACAGTCATATAGACGGCACTAACGTTGTCGCAGTAGACGATGGTCATAGAGAAGATAGGTGCACGGAGCTCCTGGAGAAGCTGGCGAAGCCAGCAATACTCGGCGATAGCGTAGGCAACGGCGCAGTACTCGGCTTCGGCGCTGGACCGAGACACTGTAGTCTGACGTTTTGAGAACCAGGAGATTAGAGTGTCACGAGGAAGACACAATAACCGGACGTGGAGCGTCGAGAGTCTAGTCAGCCCGCCTAGTCCGCGTCGGAGTACACGGTGAGAGAGTCGATGGGGCTGGAGCTGAGATGCAAGCCGTTGGAGAGTGTGCCATTCACATAGCGAATGATACACTTGAGCAGTGCGAGGTGAGATTTGCGCGGAGCATGCATAAAGAGGCACACTTGCTAGATGGCGTAGCTAAGGTCGGACCGTGTTAGAGTGAGGTATTGAAGAGCACCAACAAGACTCTGTTACTGGGAGGGATCGACGACGAAAGAGCCATCGGTAGCGGAGAGCTTGGCGCGAGTATCGACCGGAGTGGCCGTGGGAAGATATTCGACTATGCCCACATGCTGGAGAAGATCGATGGCGTACTGACGCTGAGAAAGGAAGAGCCTGTGAGAAGAGCGGGTGATAGAGATGCCAAGGAAGTGATGGAGAGGACCAAGATCGGTCATGGCAAACTCGGAGTGGAGTCGAGCCAAGATCTGGTGTAGGAGGGACGGCGAGGACGCTGTAAGAACAATGTCATCGACGTAGAGGAGAAGATAGACGGTGGTGGTGCCGATGTGAAGAGGCCACAAAGCCGATGTGCCGAAGTTAGGCAGCAAAGCGTTGGTACTAGGCTCGAGGAGCTTATTTGAGGTTGTAGAGGGAGCGCTGAAGGAGACAGACATCGTCGGGACGAGAGGGATCGATGAAGCCTGGAGGCTGCTGGTAGTAGACCGTTTTCGTCAGATGACCGTGAAGAAAGACGTTCTTTACGTCGAGCTGGTGGATCGGCCAAGAGTGTGAGGCAGCCAGGGTGAGAACGACCCGGATGGTGACGGGTTTGACGATGGGACTGAAGTTCTCGTCGTAGTCGACACCAGGACGTTGGGAGAAACCCCGAACTACCTAGCATGTCTTGTGGCCGGCAAGTGATCCATCGACGTGGAACTTGTGTTTAAAGATCCACTTACCGGTCACAACATTGGCACCTAGAGGACGAGGGACGAGACATCAGGTCTCATTGTCCATAAGAGCCTTATACTCGTCGGCCATGGTCGCGCGCCACTGAGGATCGACCAGGGTTGAACGAGGAGTCGTCAGGATAGGCATGATAGTATAATGGACTGCTGAGAGCTCGTAGCGCTTGGTAGGGCGGAGGGACCCAGTTTGTGATCGGGTAATCATATGAGATGTGAAGGGGACAGGAGCCGATAGGAGCGTGGGAGGTGGGGTGGGGACTGGTTGGGGAGGTATGGCATCGGCTCGAGATCGGCGACTATATGTGAGAGGAAAGGGCTGAACTAAGCCGGCCTAAGCCGATGGGGGTGTATGAGCCGATTGGTTTGGGTGGTCTGATGGAGATGGAGCAGCCGATAGGGAGGGGGAGCTGATGGAGGCGGATGAGTCGATAGGTGGGTATGAACCGATGAAGGCTAAGGAGCCGATGGGGTTGAGGTGTCCGATAAGAGGGAGACAGGATCAGCCAGAGCCGATGAGAGTGGTAGGGCTGATGTGAGTACCATCAGACCAAAGAGGAGTGGGATAGCTAAGCAACAAGTTCTCAGGAGCAGCCGATAAAGGGGTCGGAGGTGAGATTTATGGAGAAGACTGGGAGGATACGATGTTGGTAAACAGGAAGTTGAGATCGCTAGACGAGGATCTAGGATGAAGTAGACCGAAGGGAAAGTAGGTCTCGTCAAAGACGATATGGCGAGAGACAATGATCCGATGGGTGGAGAAATCGAGACATCGGTATTCCTTGTGGGATGAGGGATATCCGAGGAGAATGCAGGCGGTGGAGCGGGAGGCAAGTTTGTGAGGAGCAGTGGTGATGAGATTGGGGTAGCAGAGACACCCGAATACGCGTAGGTGAGAGTTGTCGGGCGCCGTGCGGTACAGAAGGGTGTATGGGACATTGTGGCGAACGGAGGAGCAAGGGCTTCGATTGAGGAGGTAAGTCACAATGGTTAGTGCTTCAGCCCAGTAGGTTACAGGTAGGTGGGTATAAAGTAGCATTGTGTGACTCATGTTGTTAAGTTTGCGAAGTAGGCGTTCGGTCTTGCCGTTCTATGGAGAGGTGTAGGGACAGAAGAGGCGGAGATGGATGTCATGGGAGATAAAGGAAGTTTTTAACAGTACGGTTGATAACTCCGTACCGTTATCGGCCTGTAGAGCTTTAATGGAGAGGTTGAACTGGTTAGAGATATAGTTTGTAAAGTTAATTAGGTGGGAGGCGACATCGGACTTGCTGGTGAGTGGAAAAGTCCAGCAATAGTGTATGTAATCATCAAGTATTACAAGATAAAACTTATTAACAGAAACACTCTTAACTGGAGAAGTCCATACATCACAGTATATTAGCTCAAAAGGTCGCGAGATATAAGACATAGAATTTAAAAAAGACAGTCGCACGTGTATGCTAAGTTGACACGAGTGGCAAACAGTGTAGCTGCTGTGGGTACACTTGATGGAGGCGCTGCGACATAGATTGGCGATAGCGTCAGGGCTAGGATGACCAAGACGAAGATGCTAGAGGTTGGTGGAGAGGGCGACACTAACATGTGGAGTGGATGGCGCAATGGGGATGGTGTAGAGGTCGCCGCCACTATTTGCAGCGAAAGATCTGACGTCAGGTTGGGATATCCTTCACAGAGAAGCTAGAAGCGTCAAATTCAATTGAGCAATTGTTATCTCGTGTGAATTAGCGAATAGATACTAGATTGTGAATGAGGGAGGGAACGATGAAAATATTGCGAAGTGGAAGGTTAGTTGTGGGTGTATATAGAAAGGAGTCACCACGGTATTGAATAGGGAGAGAGTGGTCATTGCCAATGATGACAAAGGGGGAGGAGGAGGGATGGCGAGAGCGTAGTATACTAGTTGATGACGTCATGTGAGAGAACGCACCAGAGTCCAGCACCCAAGTGTGCTGAGGTTGGAGCGTCATCTGGTTGAGGGCGGCGACGAGGCCAGCCTGGTTCTAGGAGGGAACCGACTAGGTGGGTGGTGGCGGGAGTATCGGCTAAGGCGGTAGGGTGGGATCCGATGCCAGGTGGGCTTGAGGATGGACGCCGAGAACACTTGGTTGCTAGCTGATGGGACTGCGTGACTGGGGTAGGGGTGCCCTGAGGTTGTAGCATAGTCACGAATCCATGGGACCGACAGACAGGACAAGAACTGGAACAGGTCGCGGTTGTATCGGACCGTGCTAGTTCTTACCCTTACCCTTGCCCTTGCCTTTATCGGTGCCACCGGTGCGGGCTGTGTTCCCATGGTTAGGGCCATGGCTACCAGAGCCACGAGAAGTAGCAGCAGCACACGGTGATCGGCAACCATGGTCGGCTGCGGCGAGGAGAGCGGTGTGCGCCACGGTCTTCTCGTCGTTGGCCAGGCGTAGTTCTTTGAGAACTAGCATGTCATGGCCCCGGGCGAACGATGGAAGGGGTGTGGAGTTGGCGATGTCGTCGGCGGTGTTGGAGAAGCGTAGATTAAGTCCTCGTAGGAGGGCGAGGACGAGTTGTGAGTCGGTCATAGGGTGATCGATATCGCGGAGAGCGACAACTTTTACCTTGAGGAGCTGGCAGTACGAGGAGACAAAAGAGTCTCCTTATACCATGGAGTGAAATTCGTTTAGTAGGAAGATGGCGCACAATTGTTTGTTGGTAAGGAAGAGCCTTTCGATAGCCACCCAGAGATCCCGGGTGGTGGGGTCGGTGTCCTCCATGGCAAGGTTGAGGACAGAGTCATCGACCGAGTCAAGCAACCAGCTGCGCATACAACACTCGGCGATGTCCCACTAGGGATCATCGGGTCGAGGTGGAGCGGAGCCATCGATATGAGATCGGAGGCTGAACTTTCCACAGAGGGATTTGAAGAAAAATATCCACTTGCAGTAGTGGGTGTTAAGGTCGAGAGAGATGGAAACGTGAGAAGATTCGTATCCATAAAGAGAAGTTTCACGTCCTTGGACTCGTGGAGGCAAAAGAATGGAGCGGACGTGAAAACTCAGAGAAGGCGTGGACGCGAAGAGAGGAGGTTAGCGTCCGAGAGGTAGAGATTCGTGTCAATAGACACATGGACATGTCGGAGTAGCTTGGACGTGAGTGGAGAAGTTTCGTGTCCGGGAGCAGGTGAGCGTGTCGAAAAAGTGGGAACCGAGAGAGGGTTCCAGCCGATGGAGGGCAAACGGGTCCAGCCGATGGAGACGATGAACGCAGAGGCACGCCGGCGTCGGAGGAGAAAAGGTGCGCCGAAGCAAGGAAAGAACGAAAACAGGTGTGAGACGAGACGAGGAGACAGATGGAGACGGTCGCCTTGTCACGTGGTGGAAACAAGGAAGGGGAGAGGGTAGTGGAGAAGGAGAAGGCCGTCTACAGAGAAGACGGGGAGAAGAGAGAGTTAAGATAAGAAAGTAGAGAATGAATACCGGGAAAAAGGTCTACAATGAGAAGGAAGTGTCGGCTCGCCGGTGGGAGAATGCTAGCGTGCCAAGATGTCTATACCTGCTCTGATATCATATAAGGATATGGTGTACAGTAAGATTAATACCCCAACTCTATAAGAGAATCGGATTATATATATATACAGTTCAGTGGTCTAATATTAACTAAACCTTAAACATTCCACGTTCTTCCTTAAACAAAATGTTTTTATCCCCACTGTTCATACGGGTCGTGATGTGTCTCAGCTTTCTGCAATTTGGCCTTCATCTCATCCTGGATGCATTCAGGGAAGTTAATTAAAGGGTTGCCAGTTGATTTCTTCGCAGCAACACTTCTAATATTGAAACACTCCGCCATGCACCGGAATGCCAGCCCCACTAATCCAGAGAGCGGAAGGCACCTTATTCCCTTCATTACATGGTTATCTTTGTATAAATCAGCTATATTAGTGCCCATGATACCATATCTTGCTCCACTTTGATCATACAGCAATGACCACTTATCCATTGGTTTAGGACCGATCCAATCAGAAAACCTTGTTATGTTGCTCTTTCTGCCACCAGCGCAATTTCTTTCCTCATCATCTCCCACTGAATCAAGACGGTTGCGTGGGCTTTGTGCCACAAACCCTATCTCGCCATGGTCAACTGATTCCTGAATTTCCCCACTGGCACTACATTCTTTCTCCTGGGTATATTTCAGTGTCAACTCATCTAGCTCCTTCCAAATTTTGACAAACTTACATGGCCGGGTTTGCTGACAAAGTCTCTTGAATAATATTACAAGGCTGATCGGTGTATGAGAAGACGTTTATGCTAAGAGTTGATAATCAGATTGTCGAGATCCACTATTTCATATATATCAACGTGCACTAAGATAGATTTATTCCAATTATACTTCCGCTGTTCTGTGCTTGGAGTGATAAATCCCTAAACTTAAATGATTTTCTGATTGATATGATAGATTTTTTTTCTTTATCGTTACAAATCCCATGGGAAACGATGCCGATACAGATGCGTCATTGTGATGTTGTATTTGGGGAAGAACAGTAGAAATGATACTTCAAACGAATCGAACAAGCGAGCAGACGCGTAAGGAACGGCTGCGAGTGATTAGTAAAATATGAACCTTCCTAGGCTTCCGCACGGCCGCGGCTCCGGCCGCCGCGCCATTGCGCTTCCTCCCGCCGCCGTGGGAACCCGGCAGGCACAGAACGTACACAACTTCAACAACGAAAGAGAAAGCAAGCGGAGAGAAACACATATGGAGGAGGGCGGCGAGGAGAACACAGGGGTTCGGAGGAGGGGGCCTCCTCGGGGCCGGCAGCTGGGGAAGACGGCGAGGAAGAGGGGCGCGGCACCACGGCTGGGCGGCGGCGGGAGGGCGGGCCGTCGCGCTCCTCCATTCGCCGCACCGTCGAGTCCCTCGCTGCGGAGGAGGGTTTCGATTCGGTGGAACCTGCCAGCGACCTCGCTCTCGGCGAGCAGCTCAGCGCGGTCTCCGACGAGCTCCCCTACCTCCCACTGTTCGTGTCGGCGTGCGCCTCGAGAGACGCTACCCTTTCCCTCCATCTCGCCCCTATTTTCCCTCCATTTCCGCCGGCTTGGGCTCCGCTTCCCTCCGCGTCGGTTAACCAGGCCGTGGGCCGGTGCCGGTGGCGCATGCGGTTTCTACACAGTTGGGCTTTACGTTACATGGGCCACTCCGTTATTTTCGCAGGTAATCAGCGTGCCGCCCGAATGGCAGAAGTAAAAAGTCTAATTAACATCCTCAACTATCACCCGAGTCCGAATGTCCTCCCTCAGCCACAATACCAGACCTCCTTGGGCTATGGGTACCGTTTGTTTCTCCTCCTTGGGCTGTTTTGACGCGATTTAGGCCCACAGGTCAGTCACATAAAAATAAAAAAGAAAGAAAGAGATAGACATGGCCACGTAAGCATATCTGAAGTGGTACTATGCTGATAGGGCCCACATGTCAGTAGCGTGGGGAAAAAAAGGAGAAAAAAACAGAGAGACAGATAGGTGAGGTCCAAGTGGAGGCGGCTCCGACGGACGCGCTTCTCCTCCGGTCCTCTCACCAGATTGACAGCTCCTCGCCATAGACCTGAATCAGCTCCACGGCGGAGGCGGCTCCCGGCCATGTCCCGTGCCGTCCAGTCCTCCCTCACCACCGGCCAACGCCCTCCCTTGCGAGGCCGCGCCGGCCTTGTGAGCGAGTCCTCAAACACGGCGAGAGGACCTCATCACACTGGATGTCGCGCCGCCACCGTCAGGGTCAACGCGGGATTTGGCGCCGCCGTCGACTCTTCTTTCGGGAGTCAGTAGCCGGCGAGCCCGTCCGGTGGAAGGGAGGCGCGTGCAGGCGGTGGCCGGTGAGCCCCGTCGACCTCGACGAGGACCAACGCAGCGGCGCGAAGACAGGGCCTAGATGAGGACCTCCCCGGAGGCGGCCAGCACCATCGTGTCCTCCCCTGCCTCGAACTCTTCTCCGCCCCTCCACTGCCAGTGAATTGAGACGGCAAATCCCCAAACTCGGATTTGGATGCAGCGGGGCCGGGAAAACCAGATCCACGGCGACGCATGTGGCAGGTCAGAGCCGTGGGGGCGGTGGCTTCAGACTCCACGGTGCCGTGGTGAGGAGACTGGAGGGGGCCCACGCAGCGGTGGTTCCAAGTTCCACGGCTCCGTGGTGAGGAGGCTGGAGGAGGCCTACGTGGCGGCACTTACCCACCTCGCCGAACTCAGGCGCTGCTGCGAGGAGCGGGGCACTGCTGACGGCTTCGCCGACCTCCGCCGCCTCTTCCTCCCGTGCTGACACTAGCCGAGGAAGACAGAGAGAGGTAGGGGAGGAAGAAGAAAGCCAGTGTCACTGTATTATGGGTCCCACTATATTTATATATTTTTTGGCTGCTACAATGTCGTAGATGTCACTTAGATTACCGTCAAAACCGATTAATGAGACAAAATGAGCTGATATTGATATTTGAAGAGTTGTTAACAGTAAAATCCGACTCAGCTAGTTAAGGGAGGTAATATAGACTTTTTTTCATGGTCAAATATATTAGACTCCCTGGGCGGAATTGAAGTTTTGGCCGGCTAGTTATTATAAACATGCTTCTAGCCTGTCAAAAGAACTTTTTTTGAAAAGTAAAATATTTTTTAAATTTATAATAGTTAATAGTTAATTAATAATGCGTTAACAACCGCCGCGATTTCCGTGTTTAAATCAACTCACCCGATTGGGCTGGAAAGAACGGGCCCTCCAGGTTTTAGACATGAGGACAAGAGTTTTGGAATGGGTTTAATACAGTATTATTTACTTTAATTATCTAATTAATTAGGCGATCTGTTAAAAAAATTGTTGGAGTGGCTTGCCGCTTGCCGTCCCTTTGTCTCCGCCTCTGCTAAAAAAGCGTAGGACGATTACGTACGGCAGCATCAACCAAACGGCACGGTTTTTCCGTAATTTTTTGTACGTGCGGTGCAGTTACTGTCGCCACTTGCCTGGTACTTGTACCTCTATCTTTAACGACGGCTGCTTTATTAAATTTTTTCACGAGTGAGTAGCGATGCCGACGCGGTTGATGTTCTTTGCGGCGCCGCCCAGCGACGGCGAGGCCGACGCGACATGCTCGCATCGCATGCATGCATCCGCCGTGAGTGACCGACCCATCCATCAAAACCGTAAAGCGAGACGACGATGCGCGCCTCCGTACACTACACGCGCTTTCCGCCATGGCCGTCCTCACGTGACGGCACGACGCACACAAGCGTACATATATCACTAAACACGTCGTATAATTAATTTCTAAAATTTTCTGGCGTTATACCACCTTTGTTTTTATTTAAATGACGTAAACCAACTAGCGTTATTTATTAAAGAATAGAGGTAGTATTTACTCGTTGGATGTCAACATTGAAGCCACCAGTTGTGCCACAAAACGCTGACAAGTAATACAGAACTAAACGTCGTTTTAGTAAATTATAATCATCTGTCTAATCTTGACTCGTGAGATATAGGCAGATAAAGTTTATTATTGGTTTTTTCGCAGGAAGTTAACTACTTCGAATTAAAAAATAATAGCACGAGTATGCGTGCTACTGTACGCGACGCTATGCATGGTGATAGGAGGAAATGAACTGGTGGATAGCTTTTAGTTCGTCTGCCGATTGCAAAATGAAAACCGCTTGCTGCTGGAAATTCTGCAACGAAATGCGGTTTTAAGTGTTGGTTAAGTTATTATCGAAAGTGTTACTCTCCATATTGACTATGATTATAAATGCACTGTTTCACTTTTAAAATGTTATAGAGCTTAATATAATAATTTATATATTTGGGAGCGAGAGACACCATTAAATTGAAAAAAATTCTTACTTATTTTATTTTATTTATACCCTATGGTAGTTATGGGTATTTTCCACCACTATACCGATTTTAAAGTATAAGGATGTAATTATAATAAAACTAAACTAAAATATAGAGTTCGATAGTTATAAAAAAGACACGGCTGTATATCAACTTATAATTATTATAAACAAATTATTTGAGCTCTTAAATGTTTTGTAGAAAAAAAACGCCATATCAAAAGAGAACAATTGATCGGGTGATGTAGACATTTGAAAAACTACATACTACACAATTAAAGAGGTAAACCTCTGAAGGTTTAATACTCCCAAATATCTATGCTTGGTCCATTTCTCCTCGATTGGTTCAGTGAATTGGAGAGCCTCTCACTGACGCTCCTTCTCATCTAGGACTCGCCAAAAATAAAATAAAATAAAAATGAGAAAAGCCAAATTTCTTGTGGTTTTGTTTTGATTTTTTTTAGAATTTTGGCACCTTGTGCTGGCGTTCTCTGTCTGAATGGTTGTACATCTGTGAGGATGTGTTGGTCTAGTCCTACAAAACAAGACTGGCAAGGACGGCTTCGAAAATGATCTTACACTTATTCGAAAGCTACGTTACAAGTTACACAGCGTAAGCCAGAAATATTTATTATTCTTATTAAAAAAACAGCATCATGGATATTCTGCTCCCAAATTATTACCAAGACCCAATTTGAGATAGGATTATTAGATTATCTAATTTTTAAATAATTATTTGAGCTATAATGAATGATTAATCTTATAAAGTTGAAAATTATTCTAAAAAATATTTTAATATATATATATATATACTAGATTTTGTACACAAAAAATAACATTTAGAAACTTGGAAATTGTGTAAATGAAAATCTAGAACCCAGAATAGAAAAGAGCACGGCCTCAAATTTGGTTGGCACCAAATATTTTAAAGCAAGTGTATTGGATCATGATTAAAACATGAAGGCTGCTGCTGGTAGTTAGATTCTCACTATAGAAAGAGAAAAAAAGAAGACCAAAAAGCATTTAGTCACATTTTCCACCGTACTTAACACAATGATGCATGCCAGCATTGCACACTCCCCCCATTTCTTCCTCCAAAACAAAAGAAAAAATCTACAAATTTTATTCGTGTCACCCCCCCCCCCCCCCCGGGAATTCCACACTGCCACTGCATCGACGCCTCCCTCTTATTTTATTTTATTTCATTTCAATTAATTAATTAATTATTCTTCGCACACAGGCTCGCTCGTGTGGTACACTACAGTGTCATTTAAATCATTCTCTCTCTCTCTTTCTACTCTCCTCTTCGGAATACCCCTTCCGATTTCTAAAATTCCAAAAGCATCGCCGCACCACCGGCCGAACCCTAGCCGGCGATGGGGTGCGCGCAGGGGAAGTGCTGCGTGCCGCGGCGGCTGAGGGGACGCTGCGGCGGTGGAGGAGGTGGAGGTGGAGGTGGAGGAGCGGGTGGGGTGGGAGGCCGCGGCGGCGCGACGCTCCGGCGGGTGGCCGTGCCGGGGGCTGGGCTGGTGCTGGAGTACGCGACGCTGACGGTGGCGGGGCTGTACCCGGACTCCCCCGGGAGGGAGTCGCAGGACGCGTACCTGGTGGCGACGCGGTTCGCGGGGGACCCCGATCTCCACCTGTTCGCGGTGTTCGACGGGCACGGCGCGTGCGGCGCCGCGTGCGCCGGGTTCGCGAGGGATGCGCTCCCGCGGCTGCTGGCTGCGGAGGAGGGGAGAGCAGGTGGGAGGCTGGTGGTGGAGGACCCCGCGGCGGCGTTCCGGGGGGCGCTGCCCGCGGCCAACGCGGAGATGCACGCGGCGGCCGCGGTGGACGACTCGATGAGCGGGACCACCGCGGTGGCGGCGCTGGTGGCCGGGGGAGCGCTCCACGTGGCCAACGTGGGGGACTCCCGCGCCGTGGCGGGGGTGTGGCGCGAGGGGCGCGTGGTGGCGGAGGAGCTGTCGTGGGACCAGACGCCGTTCCGCGCCGACGAGCGCGCCCGCGTCAAGGCGTGCGGCGCGCGGGTGATGTCGGTCGAGCAGGTGGAGGGCGTGCGCGACCCGGACGCAGAGGGCTGGGTCGCCGACGAGGGGGACCCGCCTCGCGTGTGGGCGCGCGACGGGCTCTACCCCGGCACGGCCTTCACGCGCAGCCTCGGCGACCAATCCGCCGAGGCCGTCGGGGTCATTGCGGAACCTGAGGTGAAAAGTGTGGAGATCACTCCAGCCCACCTATTCTTCGTCGTTGCGAGCGATGGCGTGTTTGAGTTTCTCTCCAGCCAGGATGTCGTGGACATGGTGATTTTTCCGCTGTCTCCATTCTAATTCATGCTCATTATATTTTCTGAACCGATTCATTTCAATGTTTGTATTGCACACATAGGAAAATTGTGAACTGTTGTGTAGTGAATCAGGTATAGTAATTAACCGGTTCATTTGGCTAGATATGATACTGAAATATCTTACTGCAATGCTCACCACGAACTCATCACTGGCACACATGCTTAACTGTTATAAGGGGATTATGGGAGTAAAAGAAAATATTCCGCTTCTTCCCTTTCTTCTTTATATAGAATTTGCTGTAGTGTGGTTGACTTGTCAGCCTCTGGCTTATATGAAGCATCTGATATTCCAAGAACTCGCATTTTAGCTAAGATTCTGAAATGGTTGAATGATGGAAAGATATTTTAGAACAGCCCTTGCAGTGAGATTTATTGCTGCATCTACGAGTTAATAGGTTTCATCCAGTGTGTCATTCTGGAAACATTTAAACCCAACTAGAGTATGAGCTTGGCATGCTCTGTTCAGGGTAAGCATGAAATTGATCCCCTCATAAGCATGACTAGTGGGGCACAGAATGTAAGCATTTGCTTCTACAGCTTAACATGAACAAAGACAAAGTGCACATTTAGTGGTAAAGTGCACATTAGGATTTTGTTGAGCATAGTGTTGCATGCTAGGGTACGTAAAACCTCTGTGTGTGGTGATATTTATTCCCTGTGGATTATGGAACATCATCAGCATTTCATGGATTACAGCGAAGGGGGGACTATCTGTGGAGTCATCTAGTTATGTTAGGAGGTGGGCTTAGTGCATGTGATATTGCGATTTACGGGGAGATGGATATTAATGGTTGCTAACAAGTTACAGTTAACCTACTAGTTGCACTCGTGAATTTAAATAGGTCAATTTCGTCATAAATAAATGCATTTGGTCATGGATATAATTTTTTGCTCCATCTGTTGTTGCATTAGTGCATGTAAAATTAATCCATCAACCTTTAGCTTTGTTCAAAAAGTTGGAACTGCAGGAAGGTGTAATGATTACAAAATGATTTGGTTTTTGAGGTTGATTGATGTTGCCATTATGAAAGCTATCACTCTGAATAAAGTTATGCATAAGTGGATGTACTTTTATTGAGTAGCAAAAGAATAGTGGACTAGACTAGCTTTTGAGCTGTAACAGCAAATTGACTAATCAGAAGTCTGACTCGAAATGAGGGGCATAATAGGTAACTCACTGTAAGAACATCACAAAATGGGCTGGGTGAATCAGGAATAATTATAACACGTTTCCGAAAGTATTGCTGATGGAAACATCTTATTGGACTCAAAACTGATAAGTTACTTTAGAATTGAATGCTGATGGCTAGGTCACTGTTAATATGGCAGCAGTAGAGAAACAGAATCGGAGAGGGATAAGGCTAAGCATCCTCTGGCCAGGCAGGCTTGTCCCGCTTGACTGGAGGCTGCGAATCTTTGTTGGGCAAAACCCTTTTCTGATTATTATTACTTGATACCCTAATACAAGCTAGGCTACCTTTATATACAAACTGTGGAATACAAAAGATAGAAACTATATCTCTATGCAGCAGAACTATCTATATGCTTGCGCCTGCCATATACTCGGCCATAGTGCCTGTCCATATCAACTGTGGATGTGCCTGCATGCTGTCAAATGTATGTTGATTAGGCCCTAACATGGAATGGTGTTCATAATGGGCAGTCCCCTCACGAACCTCTTTTCCTTCCCACCACTCTCCTTAACTGAATGTACTACCACTATGTATGCAAGGAAGCCAGGCTGGTAACAACCTTTTTGCTTTCCATGGTTATTTCATTTACATTGTTTTGTACATCTCTCCTTGTGCTCGGTGAAATATCTACATAAGGTGCATGATTTTTCAGTTGGGACTTGGGAGCAGTGAAAATATTTGTTATCCTTTTTTTTGGCACCATGGAAATATCTGATATACTATTAACAGAAGGCTAGAAGGTGCTACCATGTTTGCTCTCAAGGCCTACAAATTACCTTGTCAATCAGGGAAAAGAGAGAGATGCACCGCTGATCATGGTGGGTCTAGATTATAATGGTGTAGATTGGCTAGTTGTGATTGCATGTTAGATTTGACCTTTTGTGACTACTAAAGTAATGTGGTTTTGTGACTAATGCGCACATGCGACTAAATCTGAACCTTTTGTCTGATCCCAACAGGTGGCTACGTATGAAGATCCTCGGGAAGCTTGCTCAGCAATTGCTGCAGAGTCATACAAACTATGGCTGGAGCATGAAAACAGGACGGACGACATTACAATAATCATTGTGCACATCCAGGATTCTGAAAATGTTGGTGCATGATATTCAAATTTATTTAGGTGTAAAACCACAATTATTTGCTGGCTTGCAGAAATTCATTGTTCTTTCATAAATGTACTCAGCCAGGTCCTGCAGGGAGCCAGAAAATGAACAGCAGCAGCTCGGGAGCACCAATAGCTCTGCACACGGTGCAGTCAGATCTACCTGTATATGTACCATCAGAAGCTAGCCATCTGAACAGAGATGCTGCTATTGAACTGCCGTTGTCCTCTTCTGGCTCACCAACAGAACAACCCCTCTCTTGTGTGGCTCCTTCTCCAACACACCCTTTGCTTGGGGTTGGGAAAACATCAGAAACCCCCAAGCTGATAGAAAGCAAGAGAGCTGTATCACAACCAGTAGAAGCATGGCATCAAAGGCAAGGTGGTGTCGATATGGATCGGTCAGTGCAGCGCAGCATCCCAGCAGTCTCCTGCTAAAAGTTGACGAGGTAATGCTATTAATCTTCTCATTGATGAATCGATTAAGGTCAAACTAGCTCTCATTGGTTCATCTATTGCATCGCGGTATTTCAATTTAGAAACAATAATTAAATTCAGAAGAAAAGCAGCATGATACCACGTCACTGTCATCCGTAAGCTCTTTTACCCTAATGGAAATTTCGTTGACTTTTCAGAGCAATTTGTATACAAAGGCCGACGCCTTCTGCAGGGAGCTATTGCCATACGATGGCTGTGCTGTGGTGTTGGCCTTTTGCAGTGTCCGTCATGCACCGGCGGCAAATCCTCTCGGTGCTGTTGCTCGTGTTTTCGTAGAGCACCTGCTGACTGACGATGCAAAAAGCTTCTTGACCCAAACTGGGTTGCGTTTAACTTGGGATTGGTTGACTTCATGTGACGACCGAAGCGTCGTCGTGCCTGTATTTACTGACAGCTTAAAAAATGTCTTAAAGTTGATGCTTGCTTTGCTTGCCGTAATATATGATTCGAGGAGCCATGGCGATCTGGAGATGCGACACGTGAATCTTCGTCTTCCTTCGAGAGGAAACAACGAATGTTTGACGTTTATTTTTCAAATGCATACTGTATCTGAAAGAAACGAATCGTTAGCTTTATCTATCGCATTCTTGATTCTTAATCCACTCCCGTAAGCCCGACAAGGATAATAGTGATCTTACACCGATCTAAGACATGGACTATGGGAAAGCTGATGATGCGGGATCATACCAAACAAAAAAAAATCTGGACGAGCCGCTTCGGATACAGCTGATATCAGTATTTGCTCAAAAGCCACCAACATGTCACGTTGATGTAAAAATGATGGTATATGACTCATATGGCTTGGCAAACTGGTTTTCCACAGGAAAATATCTAATGTTACAGCTTACAACAAGAAGGCAGGAGCTCAACTAGCTGCTCCTTCAAGCCTTAAAGTATCTGTGGCCTTCAAATAACAAACAATAAAAAGGTTCAGAAGTACATGGAGAGTGTGTCGTCAATACTGTCCTGCAGCTTGCTGCACTGCTCCAGTAGCCGGGCAAGCTTGTCGTCCCTATCAATGGACACCAAATCTTTAAGCTCCGGCCTTCTCAGCATCCGCATGCCATTACCAGCACCGAGTACCCCGTTCACCCCACCACCATCATTGGTACCTGCCGGTGGCTGAGGTTCATGGAGAACCAGGGTGGGCAGTTGGGGTGGCAAGGGTTTTGCCGGTGGCACGCTGACAGCATCGAGATCGCAACTGATCTCGATGATCACATCTAGGGAGAGGCCAGATGACACAGAAGGCGTCATGCTGTGATCCTCCAGAATGGGCACCTCATCCGTAGTGTTGCTGCGGGCAGAGAGATCATGCTGGGTTCCTCTGTTTGGATTTGGATCAGCTGCCGATGTTTGATAGAGATGTTGACTCAGGACATAAGCCTCTGAGAACTCTCCTGTGGAAAGCCTGGCTAGCCTCCAGTTGAAAATTCGGCGGAAGATAGTCACCCATCTTGGCACAAGGTGGTAATGCGAGCCACAGAGCTCGAGACTGACACCTTTCTGCACCATAACCTTCACTTCGGTAGCCGCCTGGGCTTCATTTAGCAAATGAGCTGATTGAGTCCGGTATTTTGTTAAGCACTCCTCAAGGTATAACTTCTGATCTTGGATTTGACTGCCCATATAAGAGCCTTGGTTTAACCAAGACAAATCATAACTGAACTTAGGAAGCTTGCAACTCTTTATGGTCGCAAGCAAAGGATGGATTCTCGTTGGCAGTGACCATCCAATGCTAGGTAGGAACATTTCTGCGAACATCCTCTCACTGCTCGATCTCTCCAGAAGATTAATCTCAGGAGCTGGCCATTGGTTAGAGGCTGTGTATGCTGCTGCCGAAATCTCCTCTGCAAGCTGGTTAACAGATTTGTTGAATACTGAAATGCAATACTCAGGACAAACTTCAGGTGCAACACGTCTGTTAAGCAGCTCAAGTGATGGATTCAAGTAGTTCAGAAGCAACCCATGGTTCTTCACAAGAGTGACATCAGGCTGCAGCGGCATGTTTTTTGTCAGCCACTTCAGACCCCCACGTAACTTCTCATCATCGAAGAACCCATTGGCATAACCTTCCATGTTATCTGCAACTAGAAAAATAACCAAGCATGATGCAATCTTTCCTTCGCTCAAACAACTAAGGCCAAGCCTGTCAATGATACTCCGTGACACATAACCATACTCTTCATTGTTTGTGTCACCACTCAAAATCAGAAGAGGAAGATTGGATTTAGCAGGTATAGATGCTAACAGACTGCTAAACCGTGCCTTCTGCATTTCCCACGGAATGGTTTCAGATACCACGAATATCATACAGTTTGTGCCATTGGCTATGTCCTTACCAATGACTTGCTGGTCACTGGCCCTAGCAACAGATAGACAGCATGTGTCTGGAGTACTGTTCCACTTTGTCCAAATTGATAGGTCTGCTGAAGAAAAAAGCAATCCAGCATCGTCATTTCCAGAGCCCATGAGCTTTTTGAGTAAACATTTTGAGGCATAATTGCTGGTCTTGAACAAGTACAAGCAGTTTCCAGCAGATGCATCTAGCATCAGGGTTCCTTTCTGTTAAAATAGGACCAGCCAACTCCGAGACATTTAGAGGTGACAACGATAGTTGTTGTCTCGAGTGTCTCTCTTCAAATGCATGATGAATGTCTAGATCACGAACTGCATGCAATGGCACCTTCAATGCAGAAAAATCAACAAATTGTAATAATGTTTTCACAATACAAAAGATCACAGAAAACAGCATGACTTCCATACACCACATCCCACAAGAGTTAAGATGTTTATTCCACAATTAAGATAAAGTAGTAGACAATTTCATCTGGTTAAATATTTTCATCTTATAAAAACTCATATACCTCAAAACATGAGTTCGGTACTGAAACCAAAGATTTATGTACTCAAAACACATCTGAAGTTAAAAGTTAATGAAATAAAAATAAAATGTCTAAGGTAGACTTACCACTACAGTTTGGTGAACTGGTGGACCAAGTGACAGAACTCAATGCTGCAATAGCAAGAGCATTTTTCTGCTCTCTAAGAAATCTCTTGTCCATAGCACGCTGCCTCCATTTCCTACAAAATCATAATAGGGAACATCAGTTGGTTGTGGTCAGTGGAGCATTAATGGTTGGAACACACATAGATCAAGGACCAACCTCAGTATTATCTTCAACCTTTCATTGGAAATAGTTTTCTTTGGAGACACAACAACTGGTAGCACATTATCTGCTGCTCTGTAACCAATCTTGTGATCATCGTATTCCTTGTGATCAGAATCAGATAAATGTGAACCCACAAGTGACTCAGGCTGTACTAAATTGACTTCTCGGTGTGATGGACTCTCCTCATCCATATCTGCGTCAATACCGGAACCATTTGGTGTATAAGCACTAGATAAAAAGATACATAATGTGCACCAGATATCCCTAAAAAAATTGCACAACCATATAGAGAATTGAACATTTGAGATACCTTCTAGCATTTGCACCAGCATCGTTATGAGCTTCAGCACCATCAGCATCCTGATGGGACAACGTAGGTGACCTAGACCTTTTCGAAATATTATGATCAAATGATCGACTTTGAGATGGAGTGGGAAATCTAAAAAGATAGAGAAAGAACACATTAAAACAGCAGATATGTGCAAGCACGTGCACGCACACACATAGGCAGAGAGAGATGGCAGATAATGAATTTACACAAACACATATAATAAATGAAGTACACAGTAGCTTTACCTTTTCTATTCAATAAATATCATATCACGTCATGAAATATGGTTTCATCATCAATAGAGAATCCGTACCAGTAAGCAAAATGAAGGCAAATAAGTAATATATTTTGCAATAGAATCTCAACAAAAATAAGTGATGTTGCCCCATGTGATATCTATCAGCTACCAGCATATATGTAGTAGAAATTTAATCGAACTCATAAGGCAAACATAGAAACAGCCATCGAACTAAGACTTTTAACTGCCATATATCTTACACTCGACTCCAAATAGAAATAATGCTACTATATTGAGGATTATATTGGCTGAGTACAAACGAAGCCCACAAGAAAAATGCAGGATTATAAGCACGGAAGTCAGATTAACAGTTCTAGTTCACAGCACCTTTGTGGTAATGGTTGCATATGTTCGCTCATCTCTTGTTGAGCCATAACTGATTGCGCTGAATTATCATAGTGACTCGCATCACAAAGCACTGCTGGTGATGCACCACCCCCCAAGGCAGGATGCAGCCTGCCACTTCCAGGAACTAAACGGTTGTTGTTCAAAGCAGAAGAGGAACCTGCCCGTATATCATTGAAAAAAGACTGATTATGGTTTCTGAAAATCGAATGTTTTACATTAGGTCTGAAAAATCAGCAGCAGTAGAGAGATAAGAAGCACAGTATAACCATAAACAGATCAGTATTAAAATACTGTGCGTACAAGCTAAGTAACTAGTTTTACACAATCTTTTGATATAATCTGTACTACAAGACAAGCAGATACAGAACGTAATGTTGAGAAAATTGTTTGAAACAACTTACTTGTATTCAAGAGGATAGGCAGCCTGCACAGGGTGATAATTTTGGAAGACTGATGGTGGTCTAAACTTGCAGGTTATGTTTGAAGGTGGTGATCTTGCTGTTTTTCCAAATTCTGAAGGTTGTGTCCTCATTTTCTCTATAGGTGCACTTCCATTTTCAAACAATGGATCTGCATAGTTTACCAACCTATCAATGGAAAAAAAACATTAGGTTTTGAAGTAGTGGACAGCACTCAGACTGTCAGACAGCTATAGCAGCAAACTCCAGGAAGATCTCAAGCGAACTAATGCATAGAAGAGCGATATTTTACAGATCTGTACAACTGTGCTTATACTCATCCGACAGGGTGTCCCAAAGGACGAATAGCATGCCAAACATGGTAGCGGTAACATCAAGACTGCACCATGTTGCGTACTCCACAAATAGATTGTGATGCATGTCATTTTCTGTTTAAGAATTAGCAGTGAATGAAATGTGACCACCGCATTGAAGTAAATGACCAAAAGCTAACAGGCAATACTAGAGTAGTTTGGTTCATTGAAAACACTTTCACAAGAGACTCACATGCACCGAATACACACAGATTATATTATGATGTATTACATTTCAACTAAAGCAATTTAATGCGATTTCAAACTTTTAGATGCAGCAAGCAACAAAACAAAAGGGACAACAAATAAGCCCAAGTGAGAAATATGTTTGCCAACTTTCCAGTTATAACTTTGTAGACATATTTATGTTATAAGTATATATACCATGGATACAAATAACAGGACAACAGAACAAACTTGATTCCTTTATAAATCAACTAGCTTGACAAGATGCACATCAAAAGGCAGTTTTACCTTCTTTGTTCCATACCATTATCATAGTCTGAAGGAGAATCAACACGCTGATTTGATAAAGGAGATGTGGACCTGCTCCTTGAGGAGACAACAGGACGTGCAGGACTGTGTATTGATGATGCAGCTGGTCTGCAAAGAATGCAAGCATAAAAAAATGACCAGCAACACATAACATGGCTACTAAAAGTATAACTACATCCAGATGAAATGGAATTGGGCAGTTAGCTATGAAAGCAAGATTGCATCCTAGAAATCAGTCACCTTCTTTTCACCCATGCTGTATCAACCTGAACATGCAATTATATCTGTGCACTGATCTAAAACAGTCACTTGATATGCAATCATCAGTGTGCATAAGGCTTGGGAATGAGCTAGAAGGTTGATATGCATAGTTTGCAAGACCATGCCATGATTTCCAATGGTCAAATGACACAGCTCGTATTGGAAAAACAGACTAGTATGACTTGACAATACTGGCATGACCACTGACGAGGCAAATTTTCTCGTCTGCATCCCATACATCTCTAATAAGGATATAATCCACATTACTGAATCATCATATATGCAAAACTAGTATGGATGGACTACAACTCTGTACAGCACAAACAACTACGGGTTTTGTGCTAATGATGTCTAATAGCACGCTTCTACTGCCTATAATTCGATGCAACAGCATGTATAGAAACCTAATCACTAGTAATCAGCTTGATACCAAAAGTCACAAAAAAAACAAAGCAAAATATCACTTAACAGTGCAACGGAACCTCACCTCGGTTGGGTCTGAAGATGCCGAGCGACGTGGCGAGCAGTAGCGGCGGACACGCCTGGATCGACGGCCGGGCGAGAGCTAGGGAAGCGCACGGGATTGGCGACGCTGGGAGCAATGGCCGGGCGTGTGGCAGAGGATGAGCGTATGGGAACGGGAGAAGTGGCGGGAGGGCGGGCGGTGGCAGCCGCGGCAGTGAGCTGGGGACGAGGGCTCTGGAAGCGAGAGACGGCGGTGGCGGTCCCAATCGGAGAGACCGGGCGAGCGGATGGGAAGGGAGCAGGGCCGGGAGGGGTGGCGGGAGACGGGGAGGGGGCGGCGCCGGCGCCGAAGGCGAAGGCCGCGGTGCCCGGGCCCCGGTTGAGGGGGCCAGCGTCGCGGCCGAAGCCGGATGCGCTCATGGGGTTCCGCCTTGCGGGGGCACGAAACCCTAGCCGGCGGGCTCGTGGCCGGCGCGCGGAGGTGGCGAGTGTTTTGAACTCGACAGGTCGGAGGAGAGCCGACGATTGGTTGAGAAGACTAGCGAGTCGGCGACTAAGTCCCACTGACTTGTGGGGCCGTCCCGTCAGAGAGCAGCTTTCTGGAGGAGGGAACAATTGCAGAGAGGTATCTGAGCAGACTAGATCGGTTAATCCAACTGTGAAGATTATGTGAAAAGCACACGCCAAATTCTGACATTTTTGTTTGGCTGTTCGATATACATATTTTAAAAGGCAGATTTCGATGGGACAATTGTTTTGTCAACACAAGAAAATAGATGTTAGCAGAATGTGGACTTAATCCTCCATGAATTAAGGCTGATGTTAGCAGAGTTCTTACAGCAAGAAAAGAAAATAAAAGGGTGGAATATCCAACTCTGCAATGTAGTTACTCCTCAACATCACTTGAAATCTAGCTAAGAAACAAAAAGATCACACCAAGTTCCTATTACAAGTTCCTATTACAAGTTCCTATTACAGATCAGAACAAACAGGGGCATAAAAATGTCAGGTATCGGCTTGAACATATGGGTCAAAAAGCACACATCGTAGATGCCCTGAGTAACACAATTATAGATGCTTTTTATCAGAAATGGCAAAGTTGATTACAGCCTAAGAACTTTAGTTCTTGAGAACAACACACCTCCTATCAGCTTATTTTTCTGCTGCTAGACAAGGTAGTGCCATCCCACGACCCATCTATCAGATCAGAACTAACAGCTTGTCTCCAGAACACAGCACAAACCAGTTTTTCAGAAAAAAAGCAACAGACTAACAAATCCTACGAGACTAGCTCTAGCAACACAAAAACAACTACTAATATACCAGAAACAGCAGCAACGTGAATTTCAAGCGTTTGATCCTCCAGAGCCTTTCTTTGATCTTCTTCGATCTTCTTCAGAGCATCGTGAGTCCCAACGATTGGCTCTGGATCTCCCTTCAAGATGTAATCGACACATTTCAGATAATGATGCGAATGATACTCGTATCTCCTGACCAACAGAGACAGAGCTCATAGTGAGTCCAATCTGGTCAAATCAAATTGCACAAAAGAGTCCAGAATCTCCTCAAAAACTGGTTCTGAGGTGTTAACAGAAAACGCAGCAAAAGAAAAGACTCGTACAGCATCAGTCACAATTCCATTACACTTGTGCAGTACCTCAAATGCATCAAACATCGCAAATGGCCCAATCCTGATTTTACCAATTTCTCCTCTAGGACAAAGATCATGGTAGTTCTCAGCTATGTTTAGGACTTTGCAGCTAGGGTCCTGTATGAAGCATTCTCTTTTATCCAAGTGATAAGGGTGAGCCGCAAGTAGTCCAAACCTATCACTTTTCCAGCCCTTCAAATACAGGTTTCGTCCATAAATAAACACCGTCAATCTACGCTCTCTGTTCTTGAAAGTTAAGTGAAAGGCACACTGGGCAGGAGTTGGGGACACTTCAGCTCCTGGTCCAAGATAGGTTGATAGGTCAACCCGAGCGCTGTTGTACCGACACCACGCCTGGATTTTTCTAATTGCCTTTTTGTAGCTACGCTTAGTTCCAGGCAAGTCATTTCGATTTAAAACAACTGTTGCTGTGTTCCCCGGGTATCTTTAAACAACTGGATCTCTGAATTGCATCTGAATCCAATGAATCGAAGAGTTTTAAGTGTTTTAACGAACAATAAAGTACTTTTTCATATGAATGTATTAACAAAATGAAGATATCATCATACCTTCTTCTTTCTTGAGGCATCCTTAGAGGCAGTGCTATGAAAAGACCTTGTGCTATGAAAAGACCATGTGCTATTTGGCACCTGGAAAGAGAGAGAGAGAGAGCATTTTCTTCATGCTCAGCCCGAGACCCAATGCGCTGTAGTTCTTCCTTGAGATAAGACCATAGAGTTGATTTTGAGAGCAATAAGATTTTGAGATACTAAGCATTCTCAGAATGAGCGTCATTAAAGAAAGCTATCAGTAGCTGAAATGCTTGGCTTACTTTTTTCAACTATTCAACTAACAACATCTACAGCATTCCAATGGTGCATGCATCACGAAAAAGTAACCTTCATTTGTTTCAAATGAAGAAAATCAAACTAGTTCAACTTACCAGTGCACCATGTGCCTCCTTACAATTCATCAAATAGCTTATGAGCTTGGATATGTTTTCATTACATTTCTTCTCTGTTTCACTAATGTGCCTTTCTGCCTGAAATTTCCAACATTCAGATAAATTATAGCACTAGAATAACATCAACATTCCAAATATCTAGCTTACCTTCTGCTCTTCGGCATTTGTGATTTCTACATTTTCTAGTTCGCATTTCTTACAGATGTCATCAACCACCTGCAAAATTCAGTTGTAACTGAGATACCATAGTGCTGCAAAATTAATACAATCATATTGCCTTCTCATTTTTGTGGCACAGCTCTTTCAGGTGTTTGTGTAGCTTGATCTGTCTGGTTTCACGTATCAGATCATACTGTTTTTTTGCCTCAGTAAGTTGGCATTCAACTGCAGCAATTGAAGCTTTGGCTGTGGGTTTCGCGGTCTCCATGGGCGTCGAGGTTGAACCAAGGAGGGGCCGAAACCCCTCGGCGAGGCGCACAAGTCTCGAGAGCTTGTGCATGCTGTCGTAGAAACCCTAGTTAGGCAGCACGGATCAATTTAGGTCATGGGTGTATAACTAGTTTGCGTTCATAGTTGAAGTGCTCGGTTACGCAAGGCGAAGGGAAGGGTCGGGCGTACCTATGGATGCTCGCCGCCGGCCAAGACCTCCCGCTTGATCGCCCAGTCGTCGCCGCCAGGAAATGCAGAATACACGAGACAGGGAGCGCGAGCGATCCGAGATTGGAAGAGAGAGGGCAGCGAGGCGAGCGATTCGAGTTTGGAAGAGAGAGAAGAGAGAGGGCTTGGAGGCTTGGAGGGGCGATTCATTCGTTAGAGTTGGAGGGAAAAGCCGAGCACTGGACGGCCACGTCCCGCCTACCGGGAGCGCGTAATGGACACGGCCCATCAAGTCATACTGGAAGAAGTCCATCCAACCTCCCTCAACTATTGCTTGAGTTCGACCACTACTATAACCTCCGTGGTGATAAGCGGATGTATTTAATAAAACAAAATAATGGGTATATATCACATCCTCCTCTCTGCCTCTTCCTCCTCATTCCTTCCTCTTCCCACTAACTTTAACTCTTGTTCTCTGTTTCAATGGCGAATGGGCAGGTTGACTTGCGGTGTTGAACTTTACCTCTCCTCAACCACTCTCCTCCTCGGCCTCTTCTTTGCAGCGTCATTCTCTCTCTAGATCTCATATCATCACACCACCACTCGAGCTTGAAGATGAGAGAACGTTGCTTGAGATCGACTATGAGGGGGCGCAACTCAAGTTTGATGAAGAGGTGGTGCCACTTGAGCTTGGAGACGAGATGGCAGCTAGGGATGATGCCATCTCTTGGAAAGATTCTGACGATGATGGATCTTGGGGAGGAGCCCGATAGCGTCGTGGGGAGATGGTGGCCAGGGTTAGCTCCACACTGTGGCACATTACTTTTGTTTTATTAAATACATCCACATTGGCGCTTATATGGCTATCACATCATCATGAATTGACTGGTTAATACACCATATAAGACAAAATTAGGGTGAAAACCACTGAAAGAGGTAAATTAGTATGGTTTTGATACTTAGAGGAGAAAGTGTTATAACTATTTTTATAATTAAGGGAGAGATATCGAACTCAAGCAATAACATGAACTTCCTTCTTTTTTTCTCAAGAAAAAGATAGCGGCTTAGTGTAAGAGTGAGGGGAAGTTGTTCTTGTTATAGAACGGTTACATCGACAAATCGCCGCCATTGCTCCCTTTCCTCCTATAGAAGATAAGGTATTAAGAAGATATGGATGTCCATATCTCTTTATGAATAATCACATCATAAATAAGACAATGAATATATAATGTAGGGATTTTTCTTACCAATGATTTTCGGTATGTATGATAATAGATACTCATGCAAATAGAGATAGGTTAGAGATAAAAATCGATTTGGATTGACTTAAAAAAAGCGATTCATAACAGTTTCTAAGGAAATTGGTAATAGCAGAATGCCGATTTATGTTTATGCAATAAGTGTAGATGGATTTAAGAATAACAAAAAAGGAACATAACAGAAAAGAGTTGTTAAATTGTTCATAATGTAGTAACTTTTTTTATACGCTTAAGAAAATCCTGTATAACTACATGAATGTTGTATTTAGATTCATCTTCATTTCGGGTTCATTTCCCCGACATCAAACCGTGTACTCACATGGTAACAAGTTCATACCATCCCTCACAACATTTACAATACAGCAATTAGATGCATCATAGAATACAATATTTTCATAAAACGATATGCGATGGTCAATAAGCAATCTACATAGCCATACCTAACGTTCAATTTTTTTAGCTACAGAGAACTTTTATTGCTTCGTCACGTCTTTTCCTGTACCTTTTGCTGGATTGACAATCTGTATAAGTGGCCACAATACTTATGCGATATTCCCGTTCGAATAGAACTCTTCCTGAAATCAAAGTCGACTCATGTGCTTTTAATACTTACACTTGGCAGCAAAAGCCTCAGATATTATTTACAGTACCAATCTTATGAAAAAGGAAGAATTAAGTAATTTCGAGTTTCTACTTGTTTGCACCAAAGCTGCAAGTATAAAAGCTGTGCAGATAGTTTTATTTTGAGTTTCACTAATATCCATCAAGTTACTAAAAGGAAAATGTAGATCACCTCAGTGGATTAAAGTGTTGTTAGAGCATTTTATCAAACGGTCTGCGGGCAATGCAAATTTGTCAGGTCAACTTAGCACTTCAGAACGATGAAAAACAAAGATGCATGAGATCACGATTAACCACATACATCGTGGACAAGAAAATAGTAAAGCAAAATGATGAAATATTTACTGATAATTAGTTGATCACTGGAAGGGATTCTGCATTCCAGATGCCTATCATCCAGAAGCCTGGAGCCCTTAGAAAACAAGAAAAATTTTCAGGGAGCATGCAGAGAACTTTCCTGTCTTCTGCAAAGCACGTACAGTTTGCTCAAACCTTCATCAAAAGAAATCCTTTTGAATATAGATTTTGAGTTGTTCCACCACATTGTGCTTTAACAAAATATCATATTCACAGCATGCGCTTGAATAACCACATTGCTCATGATAAATTACATAAATCGTTTAACCAAGTAACAAAGTACGACATGAACTTTTCACTAACTCTTAAGGCATTTAATTGCATCATGTACTTTAAGACATTGATAATTTAAAGAAAGCTTAATTTTGTAAAGATGAAACTTATCCCACAGATAAGTCTCTTTTTTATTGAAGCAAATAGTCAATGTATCTTCAGCCAACAATGAAGGTCCTTGTTTGATTCCACATCCCTATCATCAGATGCAGGCCAAAAGTTTTGATGAAATCGACGTCCTGCGATGGTGGGACAAATTATTAAAATTGGTTGGTGCAGCTCTAATTTCCGAAGAAAGCTATACATATTCATTAGGCCATTTAATTAGCTGATGCGATAACACATGGAACATGGGTCATGCTTTAACTTACCACATGCAAGCAGGCCGTAATTTCAGTAGTTTATGCCTGCCATTATTACATACAAACTATAGGTACTTCATTAATATTGAACCTATTTTGATAAAGAATCATAGAAAGAAACAATGCGTATGGTTTCCTTGCATCTCTCAAATATCGAAAAGCCATTTAAATTGGTTACAATGAAGTTCTAGAACTAAAGAACATATCTATATATATAGTCAATAGAATAAAAAATGATTAATTTGGTGTACGAAATGAACTGCTGGACCATCAAAAAAGGTAGATTACATCCATCACATTAAACCAGAATAACTTCTGGCTAAAAGCAGAGGATTCGAGATCACCTAGTGCAATCAAACGTTTGCTCACAAGGGGATCAATGGGCCTATGATTACTAGCATAAGTGATCATTAACTTTTTTAGGTAAAACAATAGTGCACTGATAATTGGGAGTTCATCATATACGGCAAGTCGGCAGCATGGTCCCTGACCACTGTGAAGACTGCAGTCTGCACTCCTCTCCATCACCATTGCCTGCACATAACAACACAAGGTAACTCAAAATTGCGTATATATCTCCCTTGAACCAGCCATAGGATGTTTCTGTCACACCTCCCAAAAGCAGAAACTTGATCCTGTGAATGCTAATAAAGACATGATCACCAGTGTTAAAGACAATCAATACAATAATTGGAGTGCAAAGTCACTTTGGATTATAACCCAACGTGGTGCAAAGCAGATAAGAACATGTGAATAATTGGAGTAATTTTGTCTAAATATAAAGCTAATCTGGACATCATTATAAAGATGGATTCTGGACCAGCTTTGAGGGGAAAAACCTATGTTGACATGATGTAAAATGGATAAACAAAACACAAACCTATACTGACATGATGTGAAATGGACCTGCAATGAAAGGGAAAACTACAGCTACACCCTAATTATATTAGAAGAAACTACTGGGATTAATGGACCTACAAGATTCAGAAATGCAAAATGATGTAGGAAATCTGTCAGTATTTTATCATACGCCTCAGCATTTTAATCTATCAGCATTTTATCATAATGCAAAATGAGAGCTTGTACTACACAGTGCCATCAAGTAAATAATTAATTTGACAGAAGAGAAGATGATTTTTGACTGACACTCCCTCGAGCAGAACTTTGCATTGCTTCCAACTAAGTCAACCTGTTGTCAATCTCCTGCATGTAGCAAGGATTACAAGCTGGTGAAGTTGATGGTTGGTTTGGATGGAATGAATACACATACTTACCAATGTCCGGATGATGGCGTGCTTAATCTGGGCGAGGGATGGCGCGAGCGTAGTATACCAGTTGATGACGTCATGTGGGAGGACACACCAGAGTCCAGCATCTAAGAGTGCTGAGGTTGGAGCGTTATCTAGTTGAGAACGGCGACGATGCCAGCCTGATTTCAGGAGAGAACCGACTGGGTGGATGGTGGCGGAATGATCAGCTGAGGCGGTAGGATAGGAGCCGATGCTAGGTGGGCCTGAGGATGGGCGTCGAAAATCCCTGATTTTTAGCCGATGGGACTGCGTGATTGGAGCTGGGGTGCCCAGGGGTTGTAACATAGCCACGAACCCATGGGACCGGTAGACAGGACAGGAACGAGAGCAGGTCGCGATTGCATCAGACCGTGTCAGTTCTTATCCTTGCCCTTGCCCTTACCGGTGCCACCGGTACGGGCTGTGTTGCCATAGTTAAGGCCATAGCTACCAGAGCCGCGAGAAGTGGCAGCAACACACGATGATCGACAACCATGATCGGCTACGACGAGGAGAGCGGTGTGGGCCACGGTCTTCTCGTCGTTGGCTAGGCGTAATTCTTTAAGGACTAGCATGTCATAGTCTCGGGCGAACTAGCCGTGCACGCAGCACTCGACGATGTCCCACTAGAGATCATCAGATCGAGGTGGAGCGGAGCCATCGATGTGAGACCGGAGGCTGAACTTTCCACAGAGGGGTTTAAAGAAAAATACCCACTTAGAGTAGTTGGCGTTGAGGTCGAGAGAGATGTGAACGCGATATTTCACGTTGACAACAGCGTACGGTGGTGAGAAGATCGGCGAAGGAGTGCCTAAGGTGTAGTCAGTAGCGCCGATGGTCGAAACAGATTCAGCGACTGAGAGGGTGCCGGAGCTAAGAGCTGACTCGATGGCCATGACAAGAGGGTAACGGACGCAAGAAACCGATGAGGGTAAGGTCTGATGAGGAGTAGGGGGCCAATGGGAGTAAGCCGATGAGAAAAGTGGTTGGCCGATAAGAGAAGTGGTTGGCCGATGGAAAGTGGTTTGCCGATGAGAAAAGTAGACAGCGGAGTAGTTGAGGGAGAAGTAGATGGCAGAGTAGGTAAGTTAGAGAGTAGGTGGGTTACAGACGTGAGAAGATTCGTGTCCGTGAAGAAAAGTTTTACGTCATTGGACTCGTGGAGGAAAAGTAGTGGAGCGGACGCGAAAACTCGGAGAAGGGGTGGACGCGAAGAGAGAAGGTTCGCATCTAGGAGGCAGAGATTCGTGTCCGTGGACATGTGGACACGTCGGAGTGGCTTGGACGCGAGTGGAGAAGTTTCGTGTCCAGGAGCAGGTGAGCATGTCGTAAAAGCGAGAACCGAGAGAGGGTTCCAGCAAATGGAGGGCGGACGAGTCCAGCCGATGGAGACGATGAACGCAGAGGTGTGTCGGCGTCGGAGGAGAAAAGGTGCGCCGAGGCAAGGAAAGAGTGAAGACGGGTGTGAGACGAGACGAGGAGGCGGATAGAGATCGTCGCCTTGTCACGTGGTGGAAACAAGGAAGGGGAGAGAGTGGTGGAGAAGGAGAAAGCCGTCTGCGGAGGAGACGAGGAGAAGAGAGAGCCGAGACGAGGAAGTAGAGAAGGAATATTAGGAAGGAAGTCTGTGACGGGAAGAAAGCGTCAGCTCACCGGCGAGAGGATACTAGCACGCCGAGGATATCTAGACCTGCTCTGATACTATATAAAAATATGGTGTATAGTAAGACTAAGACTCTAACTCTATACATGAAGGGTTAGATCTATATATATACAGTCCAGTGGTTCAGTAGTCTAACAGCGATCTCACAATAGATGTGGTTGAAGGACTGAGCCGACCCATCTCAACCTCAATCTCGCGTGTCTACGTGTCGAGGGAGACGAAGACCATGATTAACCTTGCACACTTAAGTCATATCCTACTTAGATAAATGGTTAGTAGGATTTTTTTTCTGAAACTATTGTTCAAACAATTAAATTCTATTGCACCATTGACCTTAGAAAAAAAAACTTATTTCTAACTGTAGTTCGATTGAAATTAAGGAAAAGAATCACCTGGGATCCACATGGTAAAATGGCTTGCTAATGCTCCTCTCGATTCCTCCTTCAGTCGTATCATCTCCCGCTCGCTGCAATAGCGTCACCACCGTCACTAGCTAAGCTAGCACCATGACAGCACTGGCCATCGTCGGCTAGCCACCAGTGTAGAATGGAATACAAGGACTAGATGTGAATGATATAATTATTAAAAACTAAAAAAATTAACGAAATTAAACATTATAATTTCTACAATCTTAGATATTTTTAGATGTCATTGGTTCGACCGACCTCTTGTTGTTGGTCTAATCGATACACAACTATTGGTTCGACTAGTAACTTATCGTCAATCCAACCGTCATGCTCCACCCAATCCAATCGTCTGTAACCAGTAAAAAACAATCTTAACAGAAAAATTAGTTAAATTATTGATACTCGGATTGATGTTAGTTTTATAGCTATTGGCAATATATTGAAAGAGAAATCGAAGTTAAAAATCTACTTTTGAAGACTATCTCCTTCCACAGCGCATGGACAGAGGGAGTACTCCATATTATGAAATGATGATTTACTATGAGAACAGGTTTAAATTCTGAAACTAAGGGAGTAACATGTATTCCATATATATATAATCATGCTAAATACTTTTGGACACTTGGTTGCTGCTTAGTACACTACAAAAATTGATTTTCTTTTGTTGATAAGTATATGAAGATGCATAGCATTAAGGATCCCATCACTACATAAGTCTTGTCTTTTCATTTACACATGCTTATGTTTATTTGGGATTTGAAACAATATCAAATGAATAACGGGGTCCGATTTCCCTTCTCTATCACCATTATGCATTTTGTAACCATTTTGTTCGATACATGACAAAGATTTTGGTAGTTATAAAATATTCCTTTTAAGTAAATGTTGTTACAAGTGAAACAACACATGGGAAGCATCTACCTTTGGATATTTCTTACTTTTATATGAAGAGCAACTAAAGTTAATAATTTTGTAGGGTTTGCTCATCAACATGGCAGGCCCTAAGCGAGGGATAGACATGATGGACTATAGTCTAATCGAATATGACATGAGGATCAAGACAAGCGAACAAGAAAAAGATGACCTGCAGGCCTATGGAATAAGCCATTTACAATTCGCATCCCTGGCGATTATGGCGCAGTTGATATAACTTTATCATGTCTGCGTTGGGCAGTTGAAGCGACTGTAGTGGTTCTCATATCAGAAGTGCAAAGCAGTTTCAATTTGCTCCTCGGTTGTTTAACCAATGGTTTTAATAAGGAAATCCTGCTCTTTGATGGTGCCATCGTTGAGTCACGTGGATTAAAGAGATCGGTGGTTGCTGTAAGGAGGAAATCTTTGATAGATTTGAAGTTCAAAGTAGGCGCACTGTCATCCAGATTCGACCAACATTGCTGTTCCTTCAAGGCGAAAACCCATGGGCATGATACTCAAGAAATAAAAACTGCTTTTGCGTTAATCTCAGTGAAGGTGACTTGCTCGACTTTGCTTCTGTAACGAGTGGGCCAAGAGTGACTAAAAACAACTTGCAGCTTCCTAAACCTAGGTGTGGCAATCTTGGATTGTAAACTATTGTAACAAGTCTTTAGTTTCTGCTTGCATATTCGGTCCAGTGGCCATGGAGGATGCTTCAGAGTTGTGCAGTGCAGTTGTTTGATGTTTTGTTTCTTCTCTCCATTGTTTTAGCACTAGGGGTTGGGTTACAAAAAATGGAGGAATTTCTCAGGCACAACCATAGAGTGGCTTCTCTGTTTATTTTCGGTGGATGAGAATTGGGAAAACGAGAGGAGGGGATGTACATGACTCCACTCCTTAATTTTTAGTTCTAGTTTCTGAACCGTATGCTTTCTGGTTGTAGTTATGGTTTTGGTACCAGTGCATACGCACCCAAAATTTGACATTTTCATATGAATTTTTCAAACACGATTTTGAATCTCAACTTTTGTGATGAAGTGCATTTGTTTTTTGCAAAAATAAAAGAGATGGATTTAACTTTTCTCCTTGGAAATCTAATGTTAGAGTATGTATGTTTGTAGTACCACTTAGAGCCTCACTTAACATAAACCCTTTATGATTTTTTGATGCAGCACAGACAAGAGATACTTCCTCAAGATATGGGACCACATCAAATGACAATGGGGCATAAGAGCAAAGCCAAGTATCCCAGTAGAGTTTTGGAAGGAAAAGCACCTCAAGTTTCCGAAACCAGCATATAGTGAGTTTCGAGTTTGGTGCACTTATCTTCCATATCACATTCTTCCCTACGTCACAATTGGAGAAGCTCAGGTATTGCAGTTGATTGCAGCATTCAAACAGGTGATGGTGTAAGTCCCATTGAGCAAAGCACACATTGTAAAGAGATAGCCTTGTGAGGCAATTAAGCACACTAGGATAGCCACTGAAAAGGTCTTTCACATATGAAGCATGCTGTATCATGTGCTTATCAGTGCAGTCTGTAATCTCCTCGTCCAGAATAGCAAGGTCCATATCTATTAAAATGCCAACCTCAACTGCCTGACTAAATAGAGGACCAACAACACGTGAGTAATTATTAATCAGGTAAAGCTTTAGTTGAAGCCATTTGATGGCAAGTTCTCTCCGAGGTATACTCAAGAAAATCCTGATCCCTTTGGTTAGAGATGCCATTGCTTCGTCCATGTGTTCTACCTGGATGGGGTTTGGCTGTGGGACAGGTAGAAAATCCTTGACATCAATGGTGAACTCAGGGAGCAACCAAGGCAGATGTTTCCAGCGTGTTGACAAGACACTTGTCCTTACAGCCGAGATTATGTCCACTTTCCCCAAGATAGACAGTAAAATATCATCAGGTAGCATGGAGATTCGATCCTCATCGTCCACGTCCTACAACAAAACAGATCATCAGAACACACATTTAGCGACTAAATAGATTTGAAAATACTGCATCGTCAACGGAGCCAATAGATCAGTTATTATAACATAATTAACCACAAGAGTTATACTAACTGGTTAGGTGTTTTTTAGCAAACTTTTCCGGATTCTACGGTATGTTTACCAGGCTCTTTTACATGTACACTGAAATCCTGTGCTTTTTTTTCTTCTTTTTTTTTTCGCATACAAGGGCGTACCCCGGCTTCCAATCGTCCAAACAAAAGTAACAAACACATAGGTTACAGTCACAAACCACATGAAACACCAAGCAAATCCGGCAAGGATCCAGGTGACAGTAGGATATTACACGTTTTACGTCAAGAGAAGAAATAACAGTAGAAGAAGTTCAGGAATTTCTCCCAAAAAACAGAGAGAAAACTTAATAATGGTTTGTTGGTTCCTCTCGTTTTAGTTGAATCATTGGAGAGTGTTACTGTAACAAAATCTATGAGCAGATAACCCTAGTGGAGAATCGGGTCGGAAGAAACTCACATTTTTGTGTCCGTTATTCAGCTCCATGGATAACGCGGCGTTCGTCTGGTTCCCCAGGATGAAGAGGAGCAGGAGGGGGCGAGGGGTGGCGAAGAAAGAGATGGCCTCGCTCAGCGAGACCCGGAGGGTGCCTTGAGGCTGAGTAGGGCGGAGGCGGCGGTCTTCGGCACCTCCGAGCCTCGGGAGAGCCGACGTTGAGGAGATTGCCGGCAGCGGCGGCCGGCGGCGGCGATTTCTCGTCGACGGTGGACGAGGAGAAAGAGGAAAAGGCTAGTTTGAATAATGCCCTTCTATTGGGAAGTAACTACGGGCCGTCTTAGATGGGCTGGGCCGACTTTGGATACAACACAACGTTTATGGTGGGCCATGAAGAGCCCCTCTTATATGGGCTGGGCCGGCTTTGGATTCAACACAACTTTTCTCAGAAGAATAATTAGGATTCACCCTAAAAAAGAAAAAGAAGAAGAAGAATTAGGATGGAGTAGCATTTTTGGATTAACATTGGTTTTATCATAAGAATACATTTATATTTTTGTAAGTATGTTTAAAAAAATGTGCAAATAGAACTGATCTACTCCATCTGTTTTATAGACGTTTTAATTTTTTAAGTCAAACTTATTTATGATTAAGCAAATCTATAGAAAAATACAGTAATATTTTCAACACAAAAAATATAGTTAGATTTAATGAAACGAATTTAGTGTTATAAATGTTGCTACGTTCTGTTATAAGCGTGGTCATATATATATAAGAAAGTTTGATTTTAAAAAAATAAAACATATAGAACTAATATTGATTTAGGTTATCCTAATTTGGCATATTAGAAAAAAAAACTCCAACTGCTACGATGCTGAAATAATGATTAATATTGCAACAATTCATTAAACAAACAATCCGTGCTGAGAAGGATGAGGAACTGAGCTGTGCAGAAGCACGGATGAATTCATGCATACTGAGATAGTGAGCAGTGAGGTGTTCATCGATCAATCGCCAAAATTATACTCCTTCAGCAAGTACATCTGCACCAGCTTCATGTACAATTATCACATGACTCATCAATCACATCAGGGATCCGAGATCTCCATTTGGTAATCGCGGCTTGTGATCATCTGGCATCTTCGTCACAATGTCTGAATTTTCCGTGTCTCTCAAGGTTCAGACATGACAATGTCACTCACTCACAGTGGTCACATCAAATCCAACTCAATAACCGAGCAAAGTCAGAGTCTCCCACACTCCAATTCAACATCTCACGATAGATTGCAACTTTGCAATCTGTCAGGTTCCCGGTGGTTGCCGGAGACGCCGTCGGTGGTGGCGATGGTGGTGGGGCTACGGGCGAGCAGAATGCATAAAGCAGTTGCAACTATCTCCACCTTTAGGTGTCTGCTCCCTTCGTCACTGCGCTCTTGTTATTTTCTTATTATTGATTATGGATTATCGTGGTCATGATTTATATTTTATGAAAAAATATTCCTCATCTAATATTTTTAAAGCAATTTTTCAACATTATAACAGTTAATTCAATCGTTTATACACCTAATTAGTTATCACAAAATCAAATAACTTAAAAAAATAAGACCCTCTGAAACGTATAATTATGAAAACGTGAGAATAGACAAAATGTAAGAATATAATGATGCCCATTGAATTCCTGTATAAATTGAAAACACAGTAAAGTTCTAAAACTGACACATAGAAAAACACAAGAATTCAGTCATAGAAAGAATAAAATATGAGGTAGAAAATTATAGTTATTTTACTCAAAAATCTGTATAAGATTGTCCGATTCATATGAATTTCAAATAAAAGTATAATATTCAATCCCTTTTAAAAATGTTTTCATAGAAATTTTTTTATATAATTGAAATTCTTCAAACTTTCTATATTTTTCTATAAATCAAAGTGGGCATAAAAATCTCATACGAAAAAGAACGCCACCTTTTTTTTCTCTGACGGCGTCGTAGCTTCGTCACATGCGTGCCTCCTCATTCTTATCCTATGCCCTTTGTCTCCTTCCTCCAGTCCATGCATGCACCATGTTCTCCATGGACGAACGATCGATCGAGAGGTCACCGAGCTTCTTTCGCTTTCCATCTCTCTTTTCTCCAAGCCCGCGCCTTTCATCAAAAAGTTCAGAGAACACACGATCAGTGGAGCAAAAAAACAACTCTGGCACTCTGACCAATCATCGAAAAAGTTGTCTTTTTAATACAGAAAACTAACCTAATGATACCTTTATGATTATACATGGAAGTTACTCTGAAACCTGAAAGGGGTTTGATTCCTATGATTGCCACTGATTAACTTTTGATTCTTCCTTTCTTTGTGGTTGTGTCTGAAAAGGGTTGCAAAGATATCTTCGAAAGTTAAGCTTCAGAAAACACATGACAAAGAGATAGCAAAATTGCAATTAGCCAAACTAACCCTGATGATCTGGGGAAAGGAGAAATCCAAGAACCAAAAACGAGCTGAAATTAATGAGGATTCCGTAGTGAACTGTACACCATTAGTCCATTGCACCTACCACACATTCAAAGTTGCAGACAAAAAGAAACACGGCAAGCTTTTCGATTTCTTGCAAGAGAAATCGGAGCTGGTAGGTGTGGTCAAGCCCATATTGACAAAGAGAGTTCTAGAAAGTAATAAAGTAAAGTGAGCATTAGTTCAGTAAAAAATTAACCATTAATGAGTTAACAGTAGAGTACGAGTAGAAAAGGAAAGACCATGCATGTGCGTGCCGTCAGTGCGTTGATCCATAATAGACTAGTATCTAACCTGCCAAATATCAATATTATTCTAGATATACTAGTAGATTTTATGGATCATAAGTTGCTCGTTTTCTTTGTAATTAATTTTATTTTTTTATCGGTCCATGCTATTCTAGATATAGATTTCGGTACAGGCATAAGCTGCTCGTGAAAAATGCTGAAAATGTTTGCTGTATCATGTACAAGTTACTTAAACCTATATTGGCTTTAATTTCGAAATCACAATTAAACACGGAAACGTCCAGGACAACGGAATTAATTTTACAATCGAAGTGTGCTGACAATAAAACCCTAGCTATTTTAATACAAACCAATCTTATCAATATTCAAGCATCTTCCCTGTTACAATACTGCAGAACAATAAGCAACTATGCGCCACACTGACGTTCAGCAAAACCCTGTCTAATTGTCACAATTCTTCAACATCAACAAAGCTAATACTTAATCAATTATATCCCATATAAACTACTCTATATAGTTATATTGAATCATGTACTACAAACCTACCGATTGTCCATCGTCGTCAACGTCAGGTCCCAACTGCCTCTCGACGCAACTACAGAAATGACAGGTTCGTTCACTGGCACACAACTGCGGAAGTGAGCTGTACATATTTCTGCTGCAACCTGGTCTCTATAATGCTCCTGATAGACATGCTGAAACTGAAAACAGAGAGAATTGTTGGAAAAAAATAATCTATGTGTATCTAGAGGAATCTGGATGATTAGAAATAGTTAGCTATAATTATATCTCCTTCTATTTAGATCCTAATTACCAGGAGTTGTACATACCACGATTAACAGCTATTGACACCTATATTAATGAACTCATGGGCCAGACAAAGAGTACCGCTTCCAGCATCTCTGATTATCTTCTCATGATATCAGAGCCACCAAAAATCAATTTAGGGTTTGCGCCACAGCTAGTTCTTCCAGTTCTTCGACTGGCAATCCTTTTGTCGGTGTGGCTATCTCGAAGAAGCTAGGCAAAGGGAACCATGCAATCTAGAAGGCATAGGTCCTTATGGTGATTAGAGGAGCAAGATTAGAAGGCTACCTCACCGGAGCTACAAAAGCCCTAGTTATCATCGCCAAGAAATATAACAAGGAAGTAAAGATCACAGACCTAGAATTTAACGAATGGGTAGCTACCAATCAACAAGTGCTCGGCTACCTCCTTTCCACCATGGGCAAAGATGTTCTCGCCTAAGTAGTGACGTGCAAAACGCCGACCGCTGTTTGGGACATCGTTGAAGGTATGTTCTTCTCGATGTCGAAGGCTAGATCAATCAATACAAGGATAGCACTTGCAACAACAAAAAAGGCGATCTTAGTATCACTGAGTATGTTGGCAAAATGCGCGCACTTGCTGATGAGATTGCATCGTCGGGCAAACCGCTCGATGAAGAAGATTTGCTCTTGTATATTGTCACAGGATTGAATGAGGATTATAACCCGATTGTTTCCCCTCTCATGTCAAGAGTGGAACCAGTCACTGTGGGAGATGTGTACTCCCAGCTACTCCACTTCAAAAATTGTTGGGCCCTTTGACAAGCTAAGGCACAAGTATCGACAAACTTGGCATACCGAGGACGCGAACACAGGCTCCCGCCGAGTCGTGGCCGCGGTAGCTTTCAGCGCGGCCATGGCAGCTGTGGCAGGGGCACGGCAGTAATCGGGGAACAATCAAGGTGGCGCCAACACAGACAATCAGTCGAAGTCGAAGTGTCAACTATGTCACAAGAAGGGACACATGGTGATGGACTACTAGCATAGGTATGATGAAAATTTTGTGTCTAATGATAATTATGTAAGAGCTGTGTTGCTTCGTACGGGATAGACTCTAATTAGTACATGGACACAGGAGTGACCAATCATGTGACAGGAGAGTTGGGGAGGCTCACCGTACATGACAAATACGAATGACATGATTAAGTACACACAACAAACGATACGGGTATGGCAATTAGTCACATTGGTCATTCGGTTATTAATACCCCATATCAAGATCTTTATTTGAACAATGTGTTATATGTTCCTCAAGCTAGCAAGAATCTTGTTTCTACACACCATTTTATAACTGATAATTCGGCTTATCTTAAGCTATATACTAAGCACTTCTTTGTTAAAGATCAGTCCACGAAGGCGATACTTCTTAGAGGCCAGTGTCGTGGCGGTCTCTATCTCCTTCCTCCTGCAACCACTCAAGCCAAGCAATCTAGAGAAGTCAATGTCACCGTGAAGCCATCTCTTGAACAATGGCATAATCGGCTATGCCATCCCTCCTTTACCATAGTTAAAAATGTTAATTAACATAGTCTACCTTGTTTAGTCAAGTTGAATAAGATGACAGTTTGTGATGCTTGTCAACAAGCAAAAAAGTCATCAACTTCCTTTTGCTAGATCTCTTAGTGAGTTTAATCATCCTTTGGAACTTACCTACTCAAATGTTTGGGTCCTATACCTAATTTTGTTGGAAGGAAAAAGTATTATGTGAGTTTTATTGATGCTTATAGTAAATTCACATAGATTTATCTTCTCAAATTTAAATCTGAGGTGTTTCAAAAGCTCCAAGAGTTTCAAAAACTTGTTGAGCGGATATTCAATCATAAGATTATAACGGTGCAAACCGATTGGGAAGGCAAATATCAAAAGCTTCATACCTTTTTTAACAAGATTGGCATCACTCATCATGCATCTTGTCCCCATACACATCAACAGAATGGGTTAGTTGAGCGAAAACATCATCATATAGTTCAAGTTGGCCTCTCTTCTTGCTCATGCATCCTTGCCAATCAAATTTTGGGATGAAGCCTTTATCTCTGCCGTATATTTGATCAACCGCACGCCTAGCAAACTACTTCAATATAAATATCCTCTTGAATGTTTGTTTGATGAAGTTATTAATTATAACATTTTTAGAGTTTTGCGGTGTACGTGTTGACCTAATCTTCGTCCCTACAATTCCCATAAAATGCAATTTCATTCAAAATAGTTTACATTTTTGGGGTATAGTCCTTTGCATAAAGGTTTTAAATGCTTGGATGCCTCAACTAGCCGCATCTATATTTCCAGGGATGTAGTATTTGATGAAAATGTTTTTCCCTTCTCTCAACTACATCCCAATGATGGTGCACAACTTCGCTCAAAAATAAACCTTTTGCCAACCCATCTTCTTGATCCTAGGGGTGTTCAGTCTAATGATCTTGTGATTACTCATGACACAAAACATACTAATGATGTTGATACAGAACACACAAGCTCACAAGCTACATGTGATAATAGTTCTACATGTAATATCGGCAACACAGTCACCGTAGGTGCTAGCATTGACGAAGTCGACAATACTGGCAGTCCGGTCGACCAAGGTGGCAACGACGGAGATCCCGTGGATGATCTACTCCCTACAGTACCAGCACTACCATCGTTTTCCGAGGACAGCCAATCTAGTGCGTCGGTTGCATCCGCTATTGCTCCTGATGTTGATCTTGCGGGATCTTCTGTGGCAGGGGGAGAAAGGCAGCCATAGCCGTAGTGTCCAGTTACCCGGCTATAAAGAGGTATTAGAAAAGATAAAATTTATACCGATGGTACTATTAAGTATGGCTTTCTTGCTTCAACTGATGAAGCTAGATATTTAACTAAGGCTTTGCATGATAAAAATTGGAAAGATGCTATGGATGCCGAATACTTAGCTTTGATGAAAAATAAAACATGGTACTTAATTCCTCCCTAAGATGTACTTAGTTCCTCCCCAAGATGGTAGAAATGTTATAGATTGCAATGGGTTTATAAAATTAAGAGAAAACAAGATGGCAGTCTTGATACATACAAGGCTAGGCTTGTTTCAAAAAGTTTCAAACAAAGATATGGTATAGATTATAAAGATACATTTAGTCATGTTGTTAAATCAGCTACAATTAGAGTTGTGCTCTTTGTTGCTATATCTAGAGGTTGAACTTTACGCCAATTGGATGTACAAAATGTCTTTTTACATGGTTTATTAGAAGTATTATATATGCAACAGCCACCTGGCTTTGAAGATAGAGATCATCCAGATTATGTGTAAACTTGACAAAGCCTTGTATGGGCTGAAACAAGCTCCTAAGGCATGGTACTCTAGGCTAAATTAGAAGCTTTGTCAACTTGTTTTTAAAGGCTCAAGAGCAGACACTTCTCTATTCTTCTATAACAAAAATGGTGTGACCATATTTCTCCTTATTTATGTGGATGACATAATTGTTGTGAGCTCAGAACAGGAAGTAGTTCCAGCTCTATTAAAAGATCTACAAAAAGAGTTTGTACTCAAGGATTTAGGAGATCTACACTACTTCCTTAGAATTGAGGTAAATAAGACACCTAGTGGTATCATATTGACTCAAGGAAAATATGTTAATGATCTGTTAAGAAGAATTGGGATGACAGATTGTAAAGTAGCCAATACACCACTGTTTACAAGTGAAAAATTGACTATACATGAAGGAGATCCACTAGGGCCCAGTGATACATCAAACTACAGAAGTGTTGTTGGAGCTTTGTAATATCTTAACTTAACTAGACCTTACATAGCTTTTTTAGTGAACAAAGTTTGTCAGTTTCTACATGTGCCAATCACGTACATTGGGGAGCAGAGTGAAAAGAATACTTAGATACATTAAGCAATGCACTCGACTTGTACTTAAAATCAGCAAGTCGAAATCAATGCAAGTAAGTAGTTATTCAGACATTGACTGGGTAAGAAACATGGATGATAGGAGGTCTACAAGAGGGTTTGTAATATTTCTAGGAGATAACTTGGTATCTTGGATTGCTAGGAAACAAACCACAGTGTCAAGGTAAAGCACAAAATCATAGTACAAGGCATTAGCAAATACCACAGCCGAAATCATGTGGATACAAACACTATTGGTAGAACATCAAATTCTAAGTCCTCTTGCGGCAAAGTTATGGTGTGATAATCTTGGTGCTAAATATTTATCATCTAACCCTGTTTTTCATGCCAGGACAAAGCATATTGAAGTTGATTATCACTTTGTACGAGAAAGGGGTGCAACGAAAACTACTAGAAATTGATTTTGTTCCAGATCAAGTAGCCGATGGCTTCATCAAGACTCTACTTGTTCGACAACTAGAAAACTTCAAGTTCAACCTCAACTTGGGAAGTTGTGATTAAGGGAAGGTGTTTGAAAAGATAATCTCTTTATAATTATGTTATGTATCTAGAGGAATCTAGGTGATTAGGAATAATTAGCTATAATTGTATCTCCTCTTTTTTAGATCCTAATTACCTAGATTGCCATCTAGTTTGTTGTACATGCCATGGTTGCCGTCTATTGGCATCTATAGCAATGAACTCGCTGGCCAGATGAAGGTTACAGCTTCCAGCATCTCTGATTATCTTCTCAAGAATCAAAGGAAGCAGAAGGCAATGCATATATTGGAATTGGACTGGGAGTAGTTGGAGGAGCCAGCAAGCCAGCTAGCCAGCTAGTTTGCCTCGCTAGACTGTTTCTTGCCAATCCAAAATCAGTTGAAACGCTTTGCAAGTGTAGTGCCATTATGCTTTCCAGCATATTGTGTCTTGTTCTCTTTGGTATTTTTCTTCTAAAATGTGTTTTGTTAAAAATATAAGTATATATAGATTTAATTTATTTTATAAATAAATTATGAATTACATAAAACAATATCCTCTGATCTAAACATGTATACGATAGCAATCAACATGAATAGATCAAATACGGAAGGCATGATATACATATTGATAGTCCTGTTTTGAAGTATTAACAACAGCAGTAGCCGGTATCGTACGAATGACGCGCGTTATAAGACAATGATGATGACGCGCCATAACCGATCGAAGAGAAAAACAAGCCGTAGTAGATAACCAGCGAACAGTCACGCGGAGCGCTTCCCAAAAACCTTAGTCATCCTTTTCCGATGTAGTACTTCATGAAAACGAGATTCTATAGACCTGCTCTTCCGATCCACTGATGCACGCCGATGAGTGAGACAAAGTAGGTGACGTGCGACGATGCAACATAGAGGAGATGGTAAAAACCTATATTGTTTTTACCATTTTCTATATTTTTAGTTGAGGCGACGGTTTAGTACTTATAAAGATATCATGACGCATGTATGATCTCTATAGCACGTAACTGAACTGGATAGGTCATGCGTAATCTATATGGACTCAATGTCACTCCAACGTAAAAAATAAATCAACTATTGAATACAGCAAAACAAAAACTATAAAAGAAAATCATGTGTAAGCATGAATATTTAATTTTAATAGGACATTCACCATTCACGTGCATGTCACATACACGCGCTGTCTCGCTAGGTGAGACGATATGAGCGAACACACGTGTGTTCCTCTAGTTCTGACTCAAGTAACTAGAAGATTACCCATCTTATAAGAAGGTCTTGAGGTTACCCACCTTATAAGAATTTCTTTCTTCCTATAAAAGAAGGTGTACTAAAAGTTTTATAAACAGAAGGTAGTTCTTTTACATTTTTCTAAAAGTTATTTTAAATATGGGTTTCATTTATAATGCGGTTTTGTTTCTAGGAAACCGATCCGGAGCATTCCACTACAGTACTACACCATTGATGTTCTGCAAAAGCGTTTCGAGGCTTTGTTTGGAATGTAAGAACAGAATTGCTATGAAATTCTTGCATTTTAGATGGAACCTAGTGGTGGCTGGAGATTCTACCTCGATGCGAGCTCTCATCAGACACTTTTTTCAGAAAATTTTCATATTTCCACTTGCTATGTAAAATGAAGTTCATATTAGCGACGGAGCCAGCTCCTGGGCAGATCAGGTGGCCACCTGGGCTCTGCCACCATAGACCGCTCGTTAACGTCTTGTAAAAAAGTTATCGATCACCGGAAAACGCTATATGTCACGCCCGGTGAAAATACTAAGTCATTTCGGGCTCAATGGCGTCGCCAGCTCCATCACTATATATATATATATATATATATATGATTTTTCAGAATTTAAACACTTATTGCAGTGATACTCATTTTTCACCTTCCAATATTCAGTTCATCTCTCCCTTTTAGTTTGTCTACATGGTTGTTGTGAACTTTGATTTGTTACTCATACAATATCACACGATGATGCAAAGGTAGTTGGACATGGTCATTGGTCATGGAGAAGACAAGATACGTCAGGTAGAGGTCGGTGTATACATAGGTACAGGAAGCGACAATACTACAGAAAAGCAACAAATCTCACTTGTGACACATGCAGACATACGTAGGTGGTTAACAATAGCTGCGTACACGCATACGAATACCCCAAATAAAATACATTTTTTTTTTGCCGTGTAACTAACTCTCTGCTCGTTATCCAGCGCCCAAGCAAAGTAGAGTAGACGCGATCCGTCGCGTCGCCCTCGCCCTCGCCACGGCGACACGGATCTGTATATTATTTACGATAACCCCCTCGCCGCGGAGCCCGCTCTGGGCGCTCGCGCGCACGCACACGCAAGCGACGTCGTAGCGAGGCGAGAGACGCGCGCGGCGTGGAATGCCCGTGGCCGCCGTGTTGAGGAGAATGCTGGGACGCGTACTCGACGGATTCCGGGCGCTGCACCCGCGGCCGCGCCGGCGGCGGCACGGCGGCGGCGGGGGTGGTGGTACCGCGGCGGGGGGCAAGGCGAAGGTGACCGTGCGGCGGTTGGGGTCGAATGGGAGGAAAGATGTGGCGGCGGGAACGCGTAGGGATGGTGGAGATGGCGCGGCGGCTGGGGAGGCGGTGACCATTCGCGTGGCGACGTTCAACGCGGCCATGTTCTCCATGGCGCCGGCCGTGGCGGGCGCGGAGACGGCGCCGGCCGGAGGGGAGAGCGAGGCGGCGCGGCGGGGCACCCCGGCCGCCACCTTCGCCGGGCGGAGACCCAAGGGCATCCTGAAGGTTCAGGCAAGCATGGCGCGGTCGGTGAGCAAGGCGCGGGTGTCCATCAACCTCCAGGACAACGAGATCTCCCGGGAGAGGAGCAAGCTGGGGAGCACAGTGAGGAGCAGCACCAACACCACCACCAAGAAGTCGTCACCGGCGACGCAGCAGAACGGCTTTTCGGAAGGGCGCCGGCGGAGCGTGGAGGAGGTGCTGCGGGAGGTGGGCGCCGACATCATCGGTCTGCAGAACGTGCGCGCAGAGGAGGAGCGCGGGATGAGCCCGCTGTCGGAGCTCGCCGATGGGCTCGGCATGCGCTACGTCTTCGCCGAGAGCTGGGCGCCGGAGTACGGCAACGCCGTCCTCTCCCGCTGGCCCATCAAGCGCTGGAAGTCGCAGCGCGTCGCCGACCAGTCCGACTTCCGGTCAGTCTACTCCCTCCCCAGTCACCTCGCCGTAAATTCTTCACGTCAACGAAGAACACATTTCTTGCATGGATTCACTGTACAACAATTTCTTCACCAACCATACGTGAAAACGGTGTTCTCAATCAAAGTTCGAACTTTTTTCACACAAAATCCAGTACAATTCCTACCAACCGAGCACTCGATAAGTATCAAGAAAAGATTTTTATTGGATTATCTCATTTTTCTACACGACAATAGATAGTACTACTACTCCTAGTTGCACTAGCCAGTACTACTACTACTATTATGGGATTCAGAGCTGGCAGGCCACGCCAGCCATACCCTGAATCTGAATGTTCCACTTCCAATCCATCCTCTGCTATGCATGCATCTCACTCACTCTAACCCCGGAAATGGATTTTAATCGCCCAAGAAATATCCCCTTGCTTTTATATATCATTTAAAAAGCTACGAAATATTTTAAAAATTAATAAAATTAATTAATACGTGATATATCAACTATACAAAACATACAAGTTAATTTAACTTTTTAAAAGTTGTAAAAAATAAATTAAACTAGTATACGTATATTTGCAGTTATATTTATTTTTTTAACTTATAAAAGTTAAATTTAATTATGAAGTGATATATAACAAATTAATTTATATTATTAATTTTTTTAAAAAAATTATAGCTATTTAAATGATATAAAAAAAAGAGGGGATTAAAACACCTTCCCCTGTAACACCACGCTGTAACTCCAGCTACCACCCCTACTGTACAACCCTTTGTCCCATCGTGGATCGTGACATGTCACATGCGTACAGAGCTTACAAATATGTGCACCTGGGCCCACTTGGCAGTGACTCGGTCGGAACCGTCGGCCGGCCGGCCAGCCGTCGGCGCCGGGTGCCACCACACAACCACCACGGCTAGCTTCTTCTTCTTCTTCAGATTGATTGCTAGTAGCTGCTTGCTTGCTTCCGGCCAGATGCGGCAGCCAGCCATCATGCCCCGTTGTCTCGGGCTTCTCTCATGCGTCGCGGTCGCGTCCAATTATTGGGCCGTACCGTACGCAGTACGCACGCCTGCCGTTGGTTTTTGTCCGGCGCGGAGGAGGAAGCCGACGACGACGATCACGACGACGCAGGTGGTCGGTTCGGTGAGAGCGTCGCCGTCATCCAGCTTAGCTGAAGCTGACCTCCTTTACCACCTGCCAATGATCGAGTCGATTATATACAACTTTTTTAAGTCAAAAAAGGAAAAGTTTAGTCAAGGCCTCACTTCACTGGCTAGCTCCTGGTCTCCTGCTATACTACAAGAGATCAATTAATTAATTATAATCAATTAAAAGAGCAGATTACGATGACAGTAGCAGTTGGGATTAGGAGTGTTTTTTTTTTCTGTTACACATCCGACAAGCGGCAGCATGATTACGGGGTAAGTATGGCAGATGCATGCGATGCGAAGTTTAGGTTAGTTTAGCCACTATTACTCCTTTCAGTTAGAATAAGGATTAGGTGAGCTGCTCCTTGGCAGATCAAAACCCTGCCTGCATACAGCGCCCATAAAATCCAAAATCGAAATTATGAGCCCCAATTGTAGCTTAACTTGGCTGGTTTTCCTTGATTATTACGTACGAAAATGGTTACACATAGACGCGTTGGTGAAAAGGATGGCGTTCACATGTGAGTGGAGTACAAGGTTAGGTGTGCTTAATTACTAGTAGATGTAGATATCTAGATGCAGTTGAAGCGCAGGGGAAGTTGTGACATAAGGAATGATAGCACTATATAGGATTGAACTACAAGAAATAAGTCTATCAGAAATGTTAGAATTATCAAAGACTAATTTTTTAATAAAAAAATCCCTAAACTAGATAAAGTTACGATGTACTGCCGTATACCGCCAGTTTGATGACCTACTTATCGCTAGTTCGATCATTGTGTTGTCAATACTCTAACCGTCTTGATGCCGCTATTTTGTCCGCCACCTTGCTATCGATCTAAATACTCACGAATAAAAAATACAACTCGGTTTGAAAGTAAATTAATTTTATTGTATTGTGTCGACAAAATACATATAAAACACTCTTCTCTCTTAAAACTAAACCCTAATTTTTCTTACTTACAAAAATTATTTATCTAGATTTTCAATTCCTTATCTATTTATATATAAAATCTCATCTATCAACTAGGAGTAAAATCTTACTCCTATTTAAAACCAAACCCACCAACTAAGTATAAAACTCATATTCCTAATAGGATTTAACCTCTCATATTCGAAAACTTTTACAATTTTCTAATTTATTTTTTTCTTTCTTCTCGATCTCACTTTAAATTTATTCGTGATTTGTTCGATACTTGTACACAACTTATGAAGCTTGTTACAAAATTCTCCCACACGGTGAACATCTATCACATGTAACTTTATCACCTGTCATTTTTTACCTCAGCTTTCCCTGAGACTAGTCTTAATATCGTTATTGACCAATATTGATCTTAAGAATTTCGACTCTAATCTAATCTCATCATATGACATCTCAACCATACTTAGACATCCACTCCTTTATTAGTATAATTCCGGTCATTGTTATTGAGTAAAGTTAATCTCAAGTCATCTATATACAAATAGATAAAGTAACACATATATCGTAACCTAACTTATGTTAGTCGCACACACTCATATAACACCATGAATGTTTTTAAACTATTTTTTATTAATTAGATCATTTACAAAGATAATTATTCATTATAAAAATTAATTATGACATATAAATATTATATTTGCCTTAGATACATACTTGATGTAGAAACTGGATTAATTTTCATTATTAAAAAAGATAAGGGAGTATTATAATTATTGATAGATATCGTAATTCCTAACGCTGACACGCTGTGGTCAATGAAAGGTAAAGGACTGACATTATCTTGTGAGAAATCTGAAATCCGTGTGTGTCCTCCGAGCAGTCGCCATCGAGAAAGGGCAGTAGAAGTAGCAGCTAGGCAGGGCCTTTCTTGGCAAGACAATTAGCGGGGCAATGGCTTGACTGATCTGATAGATAGCAACATCTAACACGCAGCGGCGCCAGGAAAAGAAATTGCACGACAAGGACTGCTTCCGTGTGATAATTGGAGCAGAAGCCGATCGTCCTGTAGTGTAACTACTGAAGAAACTACAAAGAACAAGTCATAAGCTGCTAGCTATTTCAGAAAAGAAACAAAGACAATCTTGGAACCACCATGTTCTTCTCAGCTGCTTCCACCGGATTATTGTCGCGATTATTTGGTATACGCCTATTTTCTTAAAGAAAATTTTTCTTCTACTATATTGTTGTTTATTGTTTAGACCACTTAAGTTATTAAGTTTATTTTTAAAAATATTTCGAGGTTAGCAGAAGCTAGTATTAGAGTAGTAAATTGTGGAATTACCCGCCTTCTCATGGAAAAAAAATTTCGATTGTATTGTTGAAACAAGAAAAATCCATTTTTCCCATAATAATAATGTAGACAGAAACCAGAGAAGCATTTGAGAAACTTGCTCTGCAACACTCCATTTCGTTATCATACACAGCAAACTGTCACCTTTCAACGAGCTACGAGCCTATGAAACGGAAGCAAAACAACCATGAATCCATAACAGCAACATATATGATGGATATATATATCTGATTATGCCTCGTCATCTGAGCATAACTCCTCTTGTCGATCTTCCATGGTCCCTCCACGTGATTGTTGAGAAATAAAAAAAAATTGTTTGCAACTGATGATGCAGGAACGTGTTGAGGGCCACCATTGAGGTGCCGAGAGCAGGGGAGGTCAACTTCCACTGCACACATCTCGACCACCTTGATGAGAGCTGGAGGATGAAGCAGATGAACGCCATACTGCGCTCAAGCGACGGCCCTCACATCCTCGCCGGAGGCCTCAACGCGCTCGACGGCACCGATTACTCCGACGAGCGATGGGCCGACATCGTCAAGGTAGTAGAAGCCATCAGTGTTCAAGGCTTCAAGGCACAGCATTTCTGTCCCTGAAACCGAGACACAAGTTCTTAAGTAATTTGAGGCACTGTGCAAAATTCTGATGATTTTGTAGTACTATGAGGAGATTGGAAAGCCGACGCCGAAGGTGGAGGTGATGAAGTACCTGAAAGCGAATCAGTATGTTGATGCCAAACATTTTGCAGGAGAATGTGAGGCTGTGGTGGTTGTTGCTAAAGGTCAAGGTGAGGTGTCACATTTCTCGGCATGTTCAGATACCACATGGCAAAGAAAGTACTTTCATTTCGGTAACTCTGTTGTTTACTGAGCCTACTGCAGCTCTTCATTTTTAGAAGCTTTCGTCTCAAAATAATGATCTGCAATGCAATACCTTACCTTATGAAACACAAGAACATTATTAGTTCAGTTAATCCCACTTGCTGTTTAGTGTTTACTGAATATCTGAACTTTTTATGAACTTCAGATGTGCAAGGGACATGCAAGTATGGCACAAGGGTGGATTACATACTGGCCTCACCAAACTCTAACTACAAGTTTGTACCAGGATCTTACACGGTCATCTCCTCAAAAGGAACATCTGATCATCACGTTGTTAAAGTAGATGTAACAATACAAGACATAAAAGAAACTGACGAAGAAAGCGGCAATCAGAGACAGAGAGTAGTCAAGATAAACAAGAAGAGTTCAAAAAAGGGATTATGGGCAGTTAAATGAGTAAATGACATTCTGATTGAGTTATTTTCAGTTCTTTTTTATCTCTCTTTTTCTTCGTTTCTGGCAAAGGTCTTGTGAGCTGCTTTTAATTGTGTATACAGCTAGTAGTTGGAGTGAGATTGAAGAATGTGATGCATGACCAAGAAGTGGAAGCAATGTATTTTGGCCTGGCTTTCCCTTTTTGTGGTTACTGCTACTTAAGAGTGTCTTCTGTTGGAATATTCATCTTGTCCATGACAGAGTTTAACAGCAAATCTGATTGTCGTAAAAGAGAAGTGGAAGTGAGATGAAGTAGTAACTTATACTCAAACATTTAGTGTTAAACCCTGGAATTAGCATATCTCCTATTTGTGATGAGTGGCCGATGCTTTGGTGCTTAGCTGTATTGTTAAAGCTCTACATCTTCATGCTTTCCCCCATTTATAATATATTAAAAAATAGTTTGTTTTTACACATCTTCTGTATACAGCGAGCTCAACTGTTCCATTGCTAATTCAGATGTCTGAAGAGAAAAAGGAAGAACGGTAACCAGCAAGCCCAACTATTCCAGAGATATGCGACGGTGACAACCACTGGATATGCCAGCTGATGGATACATGATGTACCAAACAGAAGAATAACACACAGGCCTAGAATACATTTGTAGATATCCGAACCACCATGAAGCATCCAGTGGTTAGTCACGAACATGAATGCCAGGGCCTGTGGCCCTAGAATTCGAAGTATGCACATCAACTATATGCCATGCAGATGAGTTGATGCTGGCTCATTAGATGTAAACATTGGCCCCAGATATGGACATAGTTTCAACCAGTTCATACGAACTCTAGATAATTTCAACCAATGCATAGTTTAACACTGAAGAAAAACAGGCAGATACACGTACACATCCACAATAATATTTTGCTGGCTCATGTAACATGCATGGTATAGCACTGCATTTTGTTTCTACTTAAAAAGTTTTCACTAGTCCATCAAAATTCACCAGCTTCTGAGTGCATCAAATAAACATCCACATGAAGGTTTAAACAAATCAGGGGAGCTGCATTTCGTATGCAGAGATGAGCTCCATCAGTTTGCATTATTTCTGTGAAAGAAATCAGGAAACTAATGCAGGTGCAACATTGACGGTGTCCTAAGCCGAAGCTGCCAGTAGCTCCCTTTCGGCTCGCTCACGGATTCTCCTTTCCAGCTCTGGCCTGAAGTGCCTGATAAGTCCCTGCACAGGCCATGCAGCAGCATCCCCAAGGGCACATATAGTATGCCCTTCAATCTGCTTTGTGACCTCCTGAAGCATATCAATCTCCTCTAGCTTGGCATTACCTACCTTGAGCCTCTCCATGATCATCCACAGCCACCCTGTGCCCTCCCTGCAAGGCGTGCACTGCCCACAACTCTCATGCTTGTAGAAGTATGATAGCCTAGCTATTGCATCAACAACATCTGTGGACTTATCCATCACAATAACTGCAGCAGTACCCAATCCAGATTGCACAGCCTTGAGTGCATCATAGTCCATCAACACATCATCACATATACGCTTCGGTAACAAGGGAACAGATGAGCCACCAGGAATAACTGCAAGCAGGTTATCCCATCCTCCTCTCACACCTCCACAGTGCTTCTCAATCAATTCCTTTAGAGGGATGCTCATTTCCTCCTCAACAGTGCAAGGTTTGTTCACATGACCTGAGACACAGAAGAGTTTAGTTCCCGAGTTATTCTTGCGTCCAAAGCTTGCAAACCATTCTGGACCACGCCTAAGAATTGTTGGAGACACAGCCACAGTTTCAACATTTGTGACAGTTGTGGGGCAGCCATACAGCCCAGCATTGGCAGGGAAAGGTGGCTTCAGCCTTGGTTTACCTTGCTTGCCTTCAAGGCTCTCCAGTAGGGCAGTCTCTTCACCACAAATGTAGGCACCAGCACCAAAATGTATATGCACATCGAAATCATAACCAGATCCGCAAGCATTCTTACCAAGAAGGCCTGCTGCATATGCTTCCTCCCGAGCTTTCAAAAGGTTGAGACGCTCATTCACATATTCACCTCTAATGTAAATGTAAGCAGCTGATGCCCTCATCCCAACTCCAGCAATCAAGCAGCCTTCCAGAAGCTTGTGGGGGTCATGACGCATGATTTCTCTGTCTTTGCATGTTCCTGGCTCACTCTCATCAGCATTAACAACAAGATAAGAAGGGCGTCCGTCAGATACCTTGGGCATGAAGGACCATTTAAGCCCAGAAGGGAAACCTGCACCTCCACGCCCTCGAAGTCCCGATTTCTTCATTTCATTCACTATCCAGTCTGCCCCTTTAAGCACCAAATCCTTGGTTCTATGCCAGTCACCCCTCTTCATTGCACCTTTTAGGAAAGGGTCATGCAGGCCATAGAGGTTCGTAAAAATGCGGTCCTCATCTCTGAGGCCGCCAAAGTGAGTCTTTTCTAGAGGTGGAGGTGGTGGTGGAGGTTGTGGTGTGCTGGATGTACTAGCAGCCTGGGTGCTGAATGATTTGCCAGCAGGATAAAGGCCGGCACCTGTTAGAGAATGAGTAGGGTGTGCTCTCGATAGAGAATGGAGATACTCAAGAGGAGCCTGATAAGAAAAAAATAATAAAATGTACAATGTTATCATAGCTTGATCCATGAAATGTAATCTAGAAAAAAGGGCCCATAATTACTTTACTGCAATACTTGTCAAAAGCAAATGACTAGAGTAATCTACATAAGAAAGCTGATTTAACAATCTTAATGTTGAAAGAAACAAAATTAAGAAAATCATGAACATCAATAAGTGATCAGAAATACAGAATTCTTATGCTCTTGCCTTCAGTTTTCAACTAGTGAAGTGAACTAACATAGAGTAATCAGAACACGGTTGATAGGATATGTGGACAAGGATCTCTACTTTCAACTCAAACTTGCCACCGCAGGCAAATCAACAAATACAATGGGCAAAAAATTGCAGATTTAAAAGCCAAAATAAATACATCAAGCTCACAGATATTTGCCTCTAAATGAAACAGGAAGAATATAGAAGCCTAGCAGGTGTCTACAATGTTGGAGCACTACTTTAGAAATATGAGTAACAACAGAAAAGATCAAATGCTCAGTTGGCAGAAAGTTGGCGTTTTAGATTATCTTATTGCAGCATATCTGTCCAGATAAAGAGCAGCCTTCCGTATCTGCTATATGACTTCCCATTTGGAGTAGTGGTTTTATATGCAAAAAGTAAAAACTAAGCCTACTAAAGGCATAAAAGATATCACTTTCAGGTGAAGTATCATTTCTTGAGTTCTCAATTGAACCTAAAGGCTTAAGCCACGAAATACCAAGACCAAACAAATTTATATCCCTACATAACGTAACAAATTCATAAATACATCACATTTGTTTACTTGTTCAAAATAACAGAACCACAATACTGAATTCCGCTCAGGCCATCAGGGCAACACTAACATAGTAGAAAGAGTAAAGATTGTTTTGCATTTCAATCAAGCAAAGGAGTGTAGCTCTTGTTTTCATCAGCAATATTGAATACAAATAGGTAGCAATACTGCAAGTTCGCAACTGTATGGTCATTTTTCAGTTCACAAAACGGTATATCCGAGAAATTTACCACATGCACCAACTATCGACGACATAACAAGAAACTATATCCGCAACAAACTGAAACTGAAGCCTAAGCAACAAGTCGTAAACACTTAAACAGCGTGAAATTCCTATAAAGCTAATACGGGAGATAAAAAAATAGGGCATGGAGCCGCTCCTAATTGGCCATCTCCATTCCAAGCTCTACCTCGACCTCTTCTCCTTGTCCTCTCGACCTATCCTCTACTCCCGGAAGAGATTCATCGCCATGGACACCAACACACTGCGACTGCAACCCCTCCTCCAGTCTCCCACAGCTCAAACCCGCCCGCCACTCACTCCTCTCACAAACAAACAACAGTAGTAACACGGTCAGCCAGTCCAACACCCCCACGCCGGGTCTCTCGTCCCTCACGGTTGGGGACCTAGACGAGAGAGAGAGGAGACAGAGGATGAGCGAGTGGAATAGGACCTTGCGATCGGGGGAGATCTCGGCCGATCTGAGCAGCGCCCGCCGCAGCGCCATCTCCGCCTCCGCCTGCTTCTCCGGCGCTCTCGGATTGGGGAGATCGGGGGAGGGGATTTGTGTTGGTGGGGGAAGAGAGGAGGGGGGGGGGGGGGGGGGTGGAGAGACGGCTGGCTGCGTGGGTGAGCTCCGGGCCAAGAGGAGAAGCAGCGAGCGTGAGGCGGACACGCACACGCAGACGCGCGGCTCCTGGAGCGGCGAGCTATTGGGCCGGAACTCTTGCTTGGGCTAGATCTGTGCTGCCTCGTGTGTAGGGCCCATACATATTGGTTGGGCTGGAACGGTACTGTGGCCCATGTTATTTAAAGAAATGCTATATACGGTATTCCGTCACCCCCCACCCCCCGTTTGCACGGTATACAAGCTGTCCGCCTCCTTGATTCCTGTCCAACTCACTCACGCCCGTTGCCTGCCTCCAGAATCTAGTAGAAAGTATTTGGAAAACTTCAGCAATAGATTGTGATTGATTAAAAAGAAAATATAGTTATATAAATTATTATTTTTTAGAACACTAAACGGAATAGATACGAGCATGCAAGGCGTTGTATGCACGCATGCATGGTGAGAGTGTGCGGAGTGCGTACTGTGTGCATGGATGGTCAGGGGTGTGATGGCTCCATCCTCGACGTGACGATGACGAACCCATCAGAGAAGCTGGCACCGTCAAACTTATGCTGCGCAGATTCGAGTTCATCGGCTAGGCCAAGACAGCGATCAGGGCCACCTGCGCAAGCGATGTCTCCTAAACAGGCGGCACGTCTTCGTCGACCATAATGTCACCGTGCTCTTTAACACCACTGAGGTTAACGGATTAGCTCGATGGCTGCAACCTATAACTTGATTATTGACCTTACTGCCAAGAAATTCAGTGTCAACGACCTCGTTGTGTTCTTTGGCACACATTCCATTGGTCAGGCACACAACTTCTCCTTCTTTGACCACCTCAACTCGTTGGACTTCGATATCAACTTGATGTTGGTCGTAGTGTCCTTTTGAGTTTTTTTGGTATGGATTCACTGAATCAAATAGTCATGACAGTTCTCTGACGCCAAGTCGCCACCTCCCTTACCACAATAAGCACTAAAGTTGTCCAATAGGTGTCAACTGATATCAAGGTATAGTACCGACGAGTATCAATTGGTACTAATAGGTTTCGTCCTGATATCGACTAGTATCAGTTAATACCAATAAGTATCAAATTCAATACTCATTTAGTATCACTTAATATCTCATATTGATCACCTGACACCGACATGTATGAGAATATGATACCTACTCGGTATTATCCCATTTCAAAATAAGATATCGTATAATAGTAGCCCCTATTGATTAGGCCGAGATGCTACCGTGACTTACGTGATTCCCATATTTTTGGTTGCCTTGGTCGAGGAGCATGTTTCCACCAGGGTATGTAACGGTAATATCGTGATAACCTCACTAAATTTAAATAAATCAAAAAAAATAATAACAATTTTTAATAAAATTTATACGATTTGCCAGGGTTACTACAGGGGTGTGAAAAAACCCTATTGAGGAGCGCGTCATCTCCAACAACATCTACAGGTTATATCCATTTCCACGTGGCGGCGCACTAGGATCTGAGGTGGCAGCTTGTTCCACCGGTTTTGATCGTGCTTCCGATCTAATAGGCCGCAATAGCCATGGCATCATGAAGGAGCAAATTAATCTATCGGAGCTCCATGGCTATCGGCGAGGATGGAGCTCGTAGGTGGTGACATTGTCAACCAGACGGACGGAATTATAATTTTCAAAGAGTTTAAGAAAAGCATTTTTGCTAATATTTTTTTTAGACCTGTCAACAGGGGAGAGCACCTGTATATATTGATAACGGAAGAAAGGTAGAGTGTTTTTTAGACTACATTAGATTGAATAGAAGAAAGAGAATTGTTTTTTCACCTTGAGACTATATTTCTATCAGCTGGAGAGAGACGTTCTGCTCGTAGAGTCCGCTTCTTCCACGTACTTTCGCTGGATCCTGGTACAGAGGTCTGCCAAGTTTATCATCTATTTTCCCACAGATTCAACCATTGCAATGGTTTCCACGTCAATATAAATAAGTCATAAACTGCACAAGATCAAACTACGTATCAACGAATGCGAACAAAAGCATCAGACAGAACAGATAATGCACGCCTGCAAAAATAAAGCACAACCCATAAAAAGTAGATGGCATGGCATGCAAATCGAGTAATTAATCGAGCTCCCAAACCGCGCGCGCCTTGCCTCACTGCGACGCCAGCGAGGTGGTGGCGGGCTGCGCCGGCGGGTAGCCAATCCCGTGGCGCATGGACGGGAACACGACGAAGACGACGCTGGCGAGCGCACCGACGAAGATGGGCAGCGCCATGGACACCTTCCTCTGCTGGTCCTCTAGCGACGGGTAGAAGCACGACACCGTGTTGGCGTCGGCCGGCAGCGCCACCGCCGTGAACACCGTCACCGAGAAGAAGGCGTGCACGAATTCGCCGAACCGCAGCCTGTATATTGCACCACATATCTTTATCTAGGTTTTAATTTGTGCTAGAGTTTGTTTGGTTACAATTTAAGATTAAGAGTTATAATAGGTGGATAAAATTAGAGTCAAACGTTATCATAGTCTCTATTGTAACTCTCTCTAACAACTTACTATAGGTGAGAGGCGACTGATCGGTGGTATGCCAGTCAATGGTTGTGGCTACTTGATACGCTATAACTTTGTTAGATCAGAGAGGAATGACCATATGAGGATTAGACAACGAAAAACCTTAATAACAGATATCATGTTTTGGTATCACCATCAAGTTTGGATCTTTGTGCTTTTATGTTTGACTGATTTCGAAACCCTTTTTTTAACGAGTGGTATGAGAGCTCGACAATTAAATGAAATCTATAAATAGAAATATGATAGTGGTGTCCCACATCACGACTACTGCAAGGATGTCTAGGGAGGAACATAATGCAAGATGGAGCATGGCGACGATCAACGAATGGATTGATCGGTGGAATGGATCAATCAATGGAGTCGGACACTTTAGATGCAACGGTCTGAACTGTTGACATAATGTAATCAACAAAAAGACGACCATACATGGTGCTTGGGTTGATGGTGGCGGAAGCGATTTATGATCCAATCAGTGGTGTTGAACACTTCGAGTGGATGACTTGAACTTTTATATGAGCTACTTTCAACAGGGAGACAGTCAGGTATGACGCTCATAGTTGATTAAATCTAAAGACGATCGGCGTTCTTGGCTAGTGGAGTTGAACACTCTAGGCGGGGTGGTTTGGATCTTTTGGTGAGCTTCATTCGATAGGGAGACGGCTAGACGTGGTGCTTAGGTCGTTTGGCGGCTGTGAAGATGGCATGATGATTTGTTGTTTTCAGCTTGTGACTGATTGACGGGTGGTCAATTGAAAGTTATAGTGGGTGAATACTAGAGGCTATTTTGGATGGTGTTAATATCTTAGTGTTGCATGATGGGTGGCTACAATAGCGATGTACGAACTACAAATTGGTGTGTTGAGTATAGCACGATCAAACTAGCTATCTGAGTAGTCAGATTGTGGAACCTTGAATCAACCATATGGCTTTGCACTATTATAGGCACTAGTCAGATTGATGGCATTTGTTGTTGATGGATTGACTCAAGGTGTTGGTGGAAGTACGTGAAGCTTGGAGGTCATAGGCACGGCGGTGTGTGTGATTTCATGCTAAGGCCAAACCGATGATTGATACCAAAGCGGCACCAGCTATAGCTAGCTCAATAGGAGCTGTGATCATGCGAGTCTCAGTTCGTAGAGACTTGTGCCATAAGGGAGTTTTTGATAAAGAGGGCACTATATGAAATAGCACACATGAAGATAGATAAGATAAAAACTCTAAAGCAGACATGGTGGGAAAAAGTAGGATTCAATTCAGTAACGGTTCTAGGGTGGTTCAAGTGGTCCTTGGACCATCCTTAATTTTGGGCCAGAAGGACCTCTCTCTCAAATCTAAGCATAAATCTAGGCATGGCCTATTGAACTATTTATGTTGTATTTTTATAATTTTTGGTGGATTTATAATATTATAAGATATTATTGCTATATTTGTGTCATACTTTAATCAAATTTTACATATATATAGAGAGAGCTTACGTTGTTATATAATTTTGGAACATGGAGTAGGACCATTTGGCAAGAAAATTTTCTGTAGCCACAACTGATTTAGTTTGGACATGAATCGGACTCAATTTCCCAATAGAAGCAACAAAGAACTTCCATGGGATTGCAAACGCAATCGACCGAATCACTAGTAGCACAACAAAAGATTGGACAATATTTCTTGGCGGCGGTAATTTGTGGCAACGAGTTTCGAGTGGCTGCGCATGGCATCGATGCAGGTAGCATGCAAGCAGTGGCGGAACTCGACATGGACCATCTCTGGCAAGAGGAGGCGATGGCTTTGGCTGCTTTAGGTTGGAGGCAACAACAACTTTTATGGGGAGTAGTGGTGTTGACTTCTTCAAGGTAAGGCAGCGATGGAGCTCCAAGGCAAAGGTGGAGGCTCCCCTAGACGTTGGCTCCAGGATAGTAGGAGCTCACGGTGGTGACCAGTGCCCTCATTGGTGAAATCCCACAAGCAACAACGTCTAGGCGGCTCTTGTGCAAGGAAGCTAGGTAGAGGACAACGTCGGAAGAGGGTTGAGGTTGATGGTGCTAGTGTGTGACCGTAGCTTTGGTACTCGACAATCGATAGAGGGCTAGCTAATACAGGGACGAACGGTTGGTGGTGACGTCGATAGGCTATGGATTGGCGGCGGTCAGCAAGAGTAGAAGGAGCGACATGGGTTAGCGTTGTGATGTGGGCGAGTAATGAGAGAGGAAGGAGACCGATTCGATTTTTGTTGACTTTACCAGAAAGAGAGAAAAAAAAGTTTTCTTCTCTCTCGGTTAAAAAAAAAGTCAATGCATCAGGATGACCAACACACCTACATGAGCAGTACATGGGCTGAGATGGTTCGGTGGACAGAGGCTAATGTTGTTCAGCTGGAAAAGAAAAGGTTTTTTTTTCAGCCGATTGATGGGAGCATGTTACTGTTCACGATGGGTCGTGTGTACTGTTGACATGTTGCCTGCGCAGGTACAGTTTGAGTCGGAGTGGAGTTAGAACAGGGTATAAGTATATATGGTGCTGGTCAAGAGGACAGGAATATATGAAAACTGCGCCAATAAACAAGAAGCGTGAGTTCTATTGTGATAATTTTTCAAGCGATTCAAGTTAAATGTGAATTTTCTTAAAGTGTAATGGGCTCAGTTTGAGATGTGGAAAGCGTGAATGTTGAATTTATTAGTTTGATTTATAAAACACTCATAAAAAATGGTTCTCTTCATTAGTCTATGAGTTTGAATTTGTCTATTTGATGATGACATTGATTATCTGGTCATAGAGTTGATCAAATGAAATTTAACACGGAAGGCAGATATGAACATATTCTTTAGGATGTTAGGTATGTGACAGCTATGGAGAAATTCAATTTTACTTGACAAGACAACTGTGATAATAGGTAAGAAGGTGGTGCACTATTTATAGGTAAAGTCCAAAGAAATAAGTTACGGAGATAGCAGAGTTTGTTAATATCGGTGAGCTTGGTATAGGTTTATCGGGTGGCTTGGCATGAACGGCGAATGAGCCTTAAGTCCAGGTACATAGAGGTTCACACAATGAACAAATTCTAGTTGGCATTGTATATTCGTCAAGATAGAGTTTATGCGGAATATGTATACAAAGTTGATGTCGATTATAGTTTAGGACTTGAATTATAATATGTGTTAGAGTAGAGTTAGAGTCAAACTCTATTATAGACTCTCTCTACAGATCTATTATAACTGCATAACGACTTAGCATAGGCGAGTGACGACTAACCGACGTCATGGCTGTTGATGATCGACCAAGAGCAAAACTCTAATTCGACCGTACTTGCACCCAGACTGACTAACCTGATCCTCGGATTGACTGGTACTTCAAAAGCCTTTCTGTAAAGTCCCAGTCTGACCGGTTGACAAAGCAGCGCTCACAACATTTTCTGGAAGATCGCGGTCTAACTGGATCCAAGAGCCTGATCCAACCGGAGATACTTGCTAGTGGTCAAAAACCTTTCTAAAAGCTCGCGGTCTAACCGGCTCTAGGGCCGGTCCAACTGGCCAAACTTGCTAGAGCTCGAAGTCTCTCTGAAAACTCTCGGTCAAACCAGCCCCAATACCTGGTCCGATCGACTCTCACGAGAACACTTTTCTCAACTTAAAAGATTTGTACAATTTCTCTAATATGATATTTTGATCAACTTTTTGCAACTGTTTCCACCTTGTTTGATAGTACGGTAAAGCTAGAAAAATAAACTTAACATGATCATCCAACATCTCGATCGTATACAAGAATAATAAATATTTTCTTTGCTTTTCTAACTTCTTTCTTATCAATTTTAATCGATAGTTAAACTCTTTGGCTAATTCTTCGTGTATACCTAACTTAATCATAACACACTCAAATGCAATCATTAGTAGACAATTTGATTATCATTAATTTTTAAAAACAACAAAAAGTACCTACATAATTCAACCGCCAACCACACCGCCAGCGTCGCCAGACAAAGAAGGGAGAACACCATTTGGTTTTCTGGTCTCCCGACCTCCTCTCTACCACCTTGTCGCAAGAAATGGAGGCCGTCAACAATGGGGTCTAGCTCTTGCTCCCCCAGTGGCCGACCTCTTAGCGGGAGGCGAGGACGAACAGGAGGTGGTGATGGCAACCTCCAATTGTTGGGGCCTCTGCAGCCACCGTCCCTGCCAGCGCCTGCGGCTGCTCCTCATCTTGCCAGCTACTGCTGCTGCTCTGCGCTCAAGATGGAGGGTGTCGAATGAAACTCGACTAATAGTTGAGAATCTATAGTGGACTTTTTCCATCTTAACCTCGACACGTGGTTGCTACTACTGTTGAAGCGCATTTAGTGGAAGCAAACAATTTCGGCCCATTGCTTTAGAGCAAATTAGTCCAATCAAAGATACACCTGTAGCTGGGCTCACCAAAATCCGTAGCGTGGAGGTAACCGGGCCGCCGGAAACGGGCCTACTCCGGCCTCCATCCTCGCGGCGGATCCCGGCGAGTCTCCGCGGTTGACCCGCCCGGACCCAAACCGACCTGACCGAAACCGACCTGACCGAAACGCCCTCAAAGCGGACCCCAATAGCCTGCATCTCTCGCACCCCTTCTTCCCCGTCTCCCCCCTCCAAACACTCGTCTCGCTCGCGAGCGTGAGAGGGCGTCACAACCCAAACGCACGCGGCCGCGCGATTCGCCCTCGCCTCGCGCCGGAGGAACCAAGCGAGCGTCCCCTCCTCACTTCTTCGTCCACTTCGCGTGCTTACGGCGTGGGTCGTCGTGGTGGTCGTCGCCGCCGCGCGATCTCCAAAACCCTAAAGCTCTGGCGCGGTGGTAGGGCTTGGTCCGACCGGAGCCCGCCGGGGCCGCGTGGTGGGGTGGGGAGGCTCGTCGTCCGCCTGCCTGCCTGCCATGGCGCCCATCAACAGCTCCAACATGGAGCAGCACTCGCAGAAGCTCCTCGAGCCCGACCTCCGTACGGACCCCCCATTTGCCCTCTCCCCGTTGCATTTGTTTGTTTGGTTCGGCGGTCGAGTTTGTTGCACTGCCCTCGATTTTACTCGGGTTTTGGGTTGGATTAGAGAATTTCGCGTTTTTTCATGGTAGATTTTCCGAATTTGTTTTCGACATTGCAGACTAAGAGCGTTTCTGCCTTTCGCCTTCCTCACTCTCGCTCTCTAATCTAATTTTGCGTGAATTTTATACTAATTTCATGGTTAAGTCCTGCACAATTTGTGGATATCTCATTCCCACCGCTGATCTCATGCACACGAGTGTTTGATGCTATTTCGTTTTCACTATTTTATATGCTTATATCCTATTCGCATCCTTTTTTTTTGCTTCCAATTCCTCATTCAAGCGGTAGTTTTTCACCTTTCCATTCCTAATTTTTATTTTTATCCTTTCATTTTTTGAAATATAATTTTTTGACTCTTGTGAGAACAGGACTATTGCCTTCAACTTTACCTTAGAACACCATTTCGAGCTTTTGTTTTTCTGTTGAAAGGTTGGATTTTACCAGTCTATCTAACAACACCACCGCATGATTTTCCATCGGTTTCATTTTTGACGTCTTGCACTGATTATTTGCTCATACCCCCTATGAATTATGCATAGAGTTCACTGTCACAGTCTGTCTTGGATTAAACACATGGAATCACATACTATTTGTGCTGGAGTCTCATTTTGTTTATGACTCAATAATCCGGTCCTTTGCTCTATTACTCTGCAGCTGTGCAAGTCCGACTGCAGCTTGCCGTGGAAGTTCGGGACAGCCTGGAGATGACTCACACTCCAGACTATCTCAACTTCCTTCGATGCTACTTCAGAGCATTCTCGGCCATCCTCAGCAACTTCACCACACCGCAGTGCACTGATAATTTTGAGCACAAGCTGCGGAATGTCGTGATTGAGATCCTCAACCGGCTTCCCCACAGTGAGGTGCTCCGGCCCTTTGTGCAAGACCTGCTCAAGCTCTCTCTTCGTGTATTGACACAGGACAATGAGGACAATGCACTTCTTGCCATCAGGATTGTATTTGACCTCCTCCGTAACTTTCGCCCTACCGTTGAGGCAGAAGTGCAGCCATTCCTTGATTTTGTTGTTGCCATATACAGCAGCTTTACCAATACTGTCACCCATTTCTTCGATAACCCCAATGCCAGTGCCAATATCGCTGCTTCTGTGCCCAACCAGCATTTTGACCCCACTGCAGATGCCCCAGGCCCAGTGGCAGTGCCAGGAGGTGGACAACTCAACCCAAGCGCACGGTCATTCAAGATAGTCACAGAGAGCCCTCTCGTGGTGATGTTCTTATTCCAGCTTTATGCCAAGCTTGTGCAGACAAATATCCCAGTCTTGCTGCCACTCATGGTGTTTGCCATCTCTATCAAGGGGCCAGACAAGGTGCCACCACACCTTAAGACGCCCTTTGTTGAATTAAAGGGTGCACAAGTCAAGGTACTGCAGGTTCCAGCAAAATTTTGTTTCTTTGTTTGTGGATCTCATGATTGGTTGACCATTTGTGTTGCAGACTTTGTCGTTCCTGACATACCTGCTGAAGAGCAACACGGATCACATAAAGTCATATGAGGAAAGCATATGCAAGAGCATTGTGAACTTGCTTGTTACATGCCCCCCTGACTCTGTTTCCATAAGAAAGGCAAGTTATGATCTCAATCTTTCTCAAACTCTTTATGTTATGAGTTATGCGTTCTGTTGAAATGCATTTTTTTAAACTTTGTTTATGGAATTGCAGGAGCTGCTAGTTGGCTTGAAGCAAGTTCTCAACACTGAGTATAGGCGTGGTTTGTTTCCCTTGATTGACACACTTCTTGATGAAAGGTACAATTTTCATTTATATGATTACCCAGCTGTTTGTGTTTGATTCAAATGTTGCCTTACTGGGATCTGATGCATAGTTGTTTCGTATCACTAATATGTTGAATGCTTGCTGGCAAGTTCTTGTTCCATGTTCTGTAAATAAGGCTGCAACACGGTTTAGCATGTAGAGAGTGCAACACTGATGTCCGGACTCATTGGTATTCAATTTAAGTCACTTTGGGAAGTTAAATTGTTTTCAAAACAAAATGCATCACGAGCTCTTTGTTGCTGAGAGACAATGACAATCCAAAACAGTTGATTCCCACTTGGGATCAGAAAGAAATAAAGAAAAAAAGACCTTATCCTTAATTCAAGATTAAGCAATTATAGTTCTTGAAAATGCTATAAGTTGTAAATAGAGAGACTATAACGATTAATAAGGCACTGGCTGTTTATTGTGCTAGAAAGTAGTCAAGCAAAGAAAAGTGTATCTCAAGCTGCTCCTTTTCTTGTTTGCTTATGATAGTTGTGTACTTAAACCAGCTGGGTGTGTAGTATTGTCGTTCCTTTTTTCCCTGTAGACATGTTGAGAACATTCTCTTACTCTTTGTTCTTGGCCATCATTGACATTTTGCTTGTTTATCAGGGTTTTGATAGGTACAGGTCGAGTTTGCATCGAGACATTAAGACCTCTTGCTTATACCCTTCTTGCTGAGTTGGTGCATTATGTTCGTGGAGACCTTTCTCTTCCACAGGTTAATCTTGATTCCCGTAGAATTTCTTAGCACGTTTAATTTGTTAACAATATGTTTCTTTTTATATTTGCAATTTTTTTGTTAGTCTGGTGTTGCTATGTGAGAATGTTAGTACTTGGATTGTTGAAGTTCAGGAAGGGAATTTATTATCTATTCTTTTTCCACGGGGAACAGCCAAACACCACCTGTAATTCAATATGATCAAGGCATGGCTTAAACAATTAATTCATTAGTTTGGCTAGGTGTCACATCTCTATTTTGCTAATTCAGATGCAGATACCGTATTTTTTCTGGATTCAACATCCAGCAAGATTGTGAAAACTAAGCACTTCATTGGGGTAAAACTATTGCAGTGCAGACTCCACTCTTGGAGGTTGATCTTCTATGTCTAGATGTCATACTAAAGTAGTGACCTCATTTTTGTGCAGCTGTCAAGGATCATCTATTTGTTCTCTCGGAATATGCATGATTCTTCGCTAACCCTTGTTATTCATACAACATCGGTTCGTTTAGTGCTGAATCTGGTATGCTTAATTTTCTTTTTGTCTTTAGTAGCAATAATAGGATTCAAATTTTGTGTTCTGTTCTGTTTTTACTTTTACAATTCTGTTGTATGCACACAAAGAAATTCATACTTAATAATACTATTAACGGTGGGTTAATTTTTTTATTTTATACTAAACTGAACCACTAATCTCCTTGGTGAATTCTTTAGGTTGAGCCCATATATGAAAAAGGTATTGATCAGCAAAGCATGGATGAAGCACGAATTTTGTTGGTAAAAAGAACTGCTTGCCTGTTCTGATATGCTGGTTAGTTTTTTTTTAATATTATTATTGGTACTGATTGCCTTAAAAATGACCAGGGGCGCATACTGGATGCTTTTGTTGGGAAATTCAGGACATTGAAGCGCACAATTCCTCAGGTATATGGCATGTTTTTATGTTACTTGTGGTGTAGATATTGGGTAATGTAGGACCTTGTGCTCAGGTTACTGGCACACGTACACATGTGAGGACAGATGTATTGGGTACTGCTGTACTGCAAACTACATGATAGATATATGCAGCATAAGAAATAAAATAGAGACTGTTAGTCTATTCTATAATATGGTACTATTTCTAAGATAGTTGGACCTCTCTGCACAATCAACAATCTTTTAAAGCTCGCTACCGTGTCATTTTTTTCTGCTAAACTATGGTTGACTTCACTTTATATGTAACAAAAATGTAATGCCAGATTTGGATGATTTGTGCTTAACAATATGTGTGTCTAATGATCGACTTTAATTTTATAGTTCTAAATATTCTCTGGAGCTCCCAGTTAGTGTGTATTTTAGACCTTTTTTTTTCAACAGAAAGATCGATGTTATCGTCTTTTTGGTTTGCTGTACTCTGTGTTCAACTTACTCTCTCTTTCCCTAGTTGCTTGAAGAAGGTGAGGAAGGGAAGGAACACCAAAATTTGAGAATGAAGCTTGAAGTCCCATTACAGGTATATAGCTTTGTCTTATGTATACCATTCTTTGATTGAGACAACCAACATAAACAAAATTATGCTCTTTTTTGGAGGCAATACACAGATGCTTTGCATATATGTAATTGAGTTTACTTAATACAATGAGTTGTTTAGTTGAATTTCTCAAAACAAAATAATAGGGCATGTGTACCATTTGTTTGTGGATTCTCACTCAACACATTTAATGAGCAACTTTCTATGAGTAAGTGAATAACTTGATTTATGCTCAAGACTTTCATGGCAAATGCTGAGTATAAAAGATCTATGCCCCTGTCTGCGCTGCACAAAACCACAAATATGGGAATTGTTTCATCATATGCTGGTAGTTATGTTACTGTAGGCAATTTGTTAATAAAATACGTTAGGGGCTTAGTTGCATCGAACCTGTAAAATAAGATAGGGCCATGAAAAAAAATGAAGGACCTGTGGTGATATCGAAGACACGCTACTGTTTTTTTTTGTCCTGATAGACTATTTAACCTTTCCAACAATCTTTACAGACTGTGCTGAATTTGCAACCACCCTTGGAGTATACAAAGGAGATTAATGATTACAAAAGTCTGATAAGGACACTTGTAGTGGGTATGATTTATTTGTAATAAAGTAGTTACATATTCAAAGTTTTTAAGCATTTACAACTTTAGCGGTTAGACATCTTGATTATGCTTTCATGTTGAACACATGCCAGGAATGAAGACAATAATCTGGAGCATAACCCATGCTCATTGGCCACGCCCACAGGTATTATTGACATCCCAAGTTTGTGGGTACTATATTTTTTCTGCTTGTTATTATCCATGAACTCTTATGATCCAATCATGTATTCTGCAGCAACAAAATCAACAATCATCTAATTTATCAGTCCAGCCATTCAGGGGACTGCGGGAGGATGAGGTCCATCAAACCATCATCATGCACCTTTATACTTTTGGTTTAACTGAACTATTGCTAATAAAATTCTATGATATAATATAGGTGCGGAAGACCTCAGGTGCTCTAAAATCTGGGGTTCACTGTTTGGCTCTTTTTAAGGAAAGGGATGAGGAGAGAGACATTCTGCAATATTTTTCCCAAATGCTAGTTATAATGGAAGCTCGGGATATAATGGATATGTTTTCATTTTGCATGCCAGACCTCTTCGGTTGTATGATAACTAACAACCAGCTGTTACACATATTTTCCAGCCTTTTGCAAGCTCCCAAGGTTCTCCGGCCATTCACAGATGTGTTGATTAATTTCCTTGTTAGCTCAAAGCTTGAGACGCTGAAGCAGCCAGATTCACCTGCAGCAAAGCTTGTCTTGCAACTCTTTCGCTTTTTGTTTGCCTCTGCAGCAAAGGCCCCAGAAAGTTGTGAGCGCACTCTTCAGCCACATGTCCCAGTAATAATGGAAGTTTGCATGAAGAGTGCCACTGAAGTTGAGAAGCCTCTTGGTTACATGCACCTTCTCCATAGCATGTTCCGTGCACTGAACATTGCTAAATTTGATTCATTGATGCGTGATCTTATACCTTCTTTACAGCCTTGCCTCAATATGTTGCTCTCCATGCTTGATGGGCCGACTAATGAAGATATGCAAGACTTGATTTTGGAGCTGTGCTTGATATTACCTGCTCGTTTGAGTTCTTTGCTGCCTCACATTCCTCGTTTGATGAAGCCTCTTGTTCTTGCTCTGAAAGGGAGTGATGACCTTGTTAGCTTAGCTCTTCGTACACTAGAATTTTGGATTGATAGTCTCAACCCTGATTTTTTGGAACCTAGCATGGCCAGTTTAATGTCTGATGTCATTCTTGCTCTATGGTCTCACTTGAGGCCTCCTCCCTACACATGGGGTGCAAAGTCCTTGGAACTGTTAGGTAAGCTAGGGGGTCGAAATAGGCGATTTTTGAAGGAACCGCTCACACTTGAATGCAAGGAAAACCCAGAACATGGACTCCGTTTAGTTCTGACTTTTGAGCCTGCAACACCGTTTCTAGTTCCACTGGACAGATGCATACACTTTGCTGTCAGTGCAGTTATGCAAGGTAATAGTATGGAAGCTTTCTACAGGAAACAGGCTCTTCAGTTTATTCGAGTGTGCTTGGATTCTTTGTTAAATTTGCGGGAAAATGTACCTGGTGAGGGTGTGAGCCCTGGAGTTCTTGGGACACTACTAATATCTTCTTTGGATCCATCAAGGCGTCGCAATGATGCTTCGGATATGAAGGTTGGTTGGAATTGTTAATATTACTTGCTCTGCATTTTGCTCAGGCTGCTTAATCATTTTATGGCATTTGACATGATCGATCTTACGTTGTCCTGAAAGTTATTTCCTGTGACCAAAATTGCTAAACTTAATTTAGGTTCATATTGAATAGCATTCAATTGTGGTTATGGGTTTGTCCAGTAGCTCCCATACATCCTTACATCTTACCAAGATATTGCAGGACTTCAGAAATTAATTTATGATTCTACTAATTTAGTATGCCATGTTATAATGTCTCCTTTACTGTTGCAAAAGGACCTCTATATTTTTATTAAGTATGAATATCCTTCTGGTGGTTCATCAATCTATTGATGTCTGATTGCCAATGCAAAAAAGCGGTAAATTGGGTATTACCACAAATAGCAATGCTAAACTTCCAGACTATTAATCGATAAGATAAAGAGAAGTAGAGGAAGACCAAAACTAATATAGAGAGAGACAATAAGAAATAATTTTAAAAAGTGGGATATAGCTGAAAATTTATACTTGGAAAGCAGCTATTGACGTGTCTAAACCGTGATTTGGAGTTTCTTATTGGGTTTCAACTCTAGACTACTCTAACTTCTTTAGGACTGAAATGCTGCGTTGAGTTGAGTTGAGGATTGGTTGTATCCTCTCTAAAAACTGTAGGTTGCCTTTTTTGGAATATTTGCGTATAGCTGCATTTAGATGTTTTTTATTATTTATAACTTTTGTCTCTTACCTCCTTTTCGAATGGGCTCTTACCACTTAAAATTTGGATTTTATTCATATCAAAATGATTTTACATTGATTTTGGACTTGAGCAGAAATTCTTTCTGGCCTTTGTGTTGTATCTTTTGCCTAGGCTAACTTGAGTATGCTTTGTTGACTTTTCCCTTTATTTGCTACTTGGTCTGTAGGGAGATTTAGGTGTGAAGACAAAAACACAACTACTGGCAGAGAAATCTGTTTTCAAGGTTCTCCTTGTAGCTATCATTGCAGCTAATGCTGACACCAGCCTTCAAGACGAGAAGAATGACTTTGTTGTCGATTTATGTCGACATTTTGCTATGCTTTTCCATATCGATTCTTCATCGTCCAGTCAGTCTGGATATGCACATCCCATTGTTTTTTCCTTCCCATCTAGCATCACCATGGGATCTAGATCAAGGAACAGCACTTCATCTAATCTCCGTGAGTTGGATCCTTTAATATTTCTGGATTCATTGGTTGAAGTGCTCTCAAGTGAAAACCGTCAACATGCAAAAGCTGCTCTGTCTGCTTTAAATACTTTTGCTGAGACACTAATCTTTCTTGCACGCATGAAGCATACTGGTATGGTAAGGGGTGGTCCTAGTACCCCTATGTTAGTTTCTAGTCCATCCTTGAATCCAGTATATTCTCCTCCCCCAAGTGTGCGGGTTGCGGTATTTGAGGAATTATTGCCACGCTTATTGCATTGTTGTTATGGTAGCACATGGCAAGCTCAGATGGGTGGTGTAATGGGCCTTGGAGCACTGGTTGGTAAAGTATCTGTGGATATCCTATGCATTTTTCAGGTTAGAGTTGTACGTGGGCTTATACATGTTCTTAAGAGGCTCCCAATGCATGCAAACAAAGAGCAGGAGGAGACAAACCATGTCCTTACACAAGTTCTACGGGTAGTAAACAATGCAGATGAAGCAAACAGTGAACATCACAGACAAAGTTTTCAAGGAGTTGTTGAGTTTCTTGCAATGGAACTGTTTAACCCAAATACTTCAATTGTTGTGAGGAAGAATGTGCAGGCATGCTTATCACTGCTTGCTAGTAGAACTGGCAGCGAAGTCTCTGAATTGCTAGAGCCTCTGTATCTACCATTGCTCCAGCCTCTGATCTTACGATCTCTGCGTTCCAAGAACATTGAGCAGCAGGTACAATTATTTTTTATTAAACTTTTGAGGATTTCAATGTTTATGATATCAGTGATGGATCCTTTCTTGTTATCTCAGGTGGGTACTGTTACAGCGTTGAATTTCTGTCTAGCACTGAGACCACCTCTTCTGAAGTTGTCTGCTGAGCTTGTCAATTTTTTGCAAGAAGCACTGCAAATAGCTGAGGCTGATGAGACTGTTTGGGTCACAAAGATGATGAATGCAAAAATAATTATGACATGGAACAAATTAAGGACAGCATGCATTGAGCTACTCTGTACTGCAATGGCATGGGGAGATCTGAAAGCCCCAAATCACAGCGACTTGCGGGCAAAGATTATCTCAATGTTTTTCAAATCTCTGACATGCAGGACGACGGAGATTGTCAATGTTGCCAAGGAGGGACTTCGCCAGGTGGTATTTACCTGCAATTGCTTTCTTTTATTGACATGGAATTTCAGGGATGTTTATTTTCATCTTTTTCTAATTTATTTTGTTTTGCTTTTGGAATTCCAAATTCTGAATTGAGCTTGTAGCATCTGGCATGGCATGTTCTCACTGATATGATTGCATTTTATAGGTTGTTCAACAGCAAAGGATGCCAAAGGATCTTCTGCAAAGCAGCTTAAGGCCCATCTTAGTTAACTTAGCACATACAAGGAGTCTTACCTTGCCATTACTGCAAGGATTGGCTCGTCTACTTGAATTACTATCAAACTGGTTTAATGTCACTTTAGGTGCTAAGTTATTGGATCACTTGAAAAAGTGGCTGGAGCCAGAAAAGCTTGCCCAGAGTCAAAAATCATGGAAAGCTGGAGATGAGCCAAAAATAGCTGCAGGTTTGACATAGTTTTATTGCCTTTTCCTCTATTTAACTATTAATATTTTGCTTGAAGATACATCACACCATGTTTAGAAATCAGGTTTACATTTTTTTCATATAATATTACTAATTTGATACACAAGAGTTTTTTTTGGTGCAAATGTGCAACAAATGATATGCTTGTGCTCTTAAATTCTACCAATCTTATTGTAGAAATGCTTCACAGAAGATCCTAACATGCGTGTATGCATGCACATATCCATTTGCAGAAAGATCTAGGTGGATCTACCATCACCACTAACTTATATTTATGGACCAAGATAATACGAAATGGATCAAGTCTTGCCTTGTTTTTAAGTGGTTCAAAATGACCAATTCTTGTGTTGTTTACAGACATTTTTTAAATCTGTGGTTTTGTTGCCTGTGGTTGGAGTCAGGAGTTAATCTAAACTCATATCTAATTTTGTTTTTCTTTGTTTGGGCAGCTATGATTGAGCTTTTTCACCTTCTTCCCCCAGCTGCGAGCAAGTTCTTGCATGACCTTGTTACATTGGTAATTGATTTAGAGAGGGCACTTCCTGAAGATCAATTTTATAGTGAAATCAACAGTCCTTATCGTGCTTCACTTGCAAAATTTTTGAACCGCTATGCCATGGAGGCTGTAGACTATTTTCTTGCTCGATTAAGCCATCCAAAATATTTCAGAAGGTAGGCACTTTACCGAAACAAGTCTTACTTGTTTAGCTGTAACTTTGTGAAACTTTTGTGCAAGACTTAGAAAAGTTCTGCTAGACTCACATGCTGGTCGTTTACATTAGTATACTTCTCTTTTAGGATGTACTGGATCATTACTGCTATTCTGGTTATGTTTTTAACATATACCACATTGTTGTTCCTTGGGATTTATCAGACTAGCTATGGGCTGTACTCAGGTTCTGTATGTGCTTATGAGTCTGTTTGTCTAGAAACATTTGCATGGCTTTTGCATATGATAAAATTGATCATTTGGTTGCTGTTGTGCCCTTTTGTTTTCACTATTGTAGTAAGTGGCGCACTAACTTGCTCTTCTTGTTTTGTTAAGTTATACTTTAAATGAAAATGTGAACGCCCAGATTTACACATGTCCAGAGACTGATTATACTTCCTTTTTATAATTTCAGGTTCATGTACATAATCTGCTCTGATACTGGGGAGTTAAGGGACCAGCTTGCAAAATCGCCTCAAAAAATACTTGCTAGTGCCTTTTCACAGTTTTATTCACAAACTGAAGCTGCTGGTAATCAACTACCTTCCTTGGGATCTGTTAATCAACTATCTTCCTCAGTGAAGGATGATGGGGTTACTGGTGCCATGACTGAAGGTTTTACTGGCCAATCATCATCAAACATGGCTGCTGGTTCTGACAGTTACTTTAATGGACTAGAACTTATTTCAACCCTTGTAAAATTGATGCCTGAATGGCTCTGTAACAATCGGGTTGTCTTTGACACTTTGTTGCTTGCTTGGAAATCACCCTCAAGAATTGATCGCCTGCAAAATGAGCAGGAATTGAGTTTACCGCAGGTAGTCATTGGTGTTCCCCCATTCTTTTTCTCAGTATCCATTTTCTCTTTTGATGCCATTGTAAATTGCCTGTTTATTTGTGTTGTTGTATGGTCTCTGTTTGTTGCTGTTCTTCAATTGCTAATGACCTCTATCCAGGCATCAGATGATAGTTGTTTGAGCTAAATAGCTTTCTTGATTTACCTATTTCTGTTGCTACTCTGTTTATTGGCTAAATGTTTGATACTGTAGATTTTATCTATCTTTCTTCACTGTTTAATTGCCATGCTAAATTCATGGTATGATAATCAAAGTTGTTGGGCAAGTTGCATACTTGGTTGTTCTTTAAATAAAGACTTTTTGACGAATTATAATATGTAAATTTCAGCATCTTTGTTCACTACATATGCTACTATCTGATACATTTTTTACTGTTATCTTTGCCATGTTACTTCTTGTATTATCATTCTGGAATTTATGATGTTCTGTTCAATGGGCAAGCACTGTCCGGTAATGTGGGTGCTTATTTTCTCATGCACTTGATTCTCTGAATCGAAGTTCAATGGTTTAGGCTCTGCTGACATGATGCATACACGCTATTTGTGCTTGACATCTGAATAAATTGCTTCATTAAAGTTTCTGAGCATTGTTGTATTTTTTCCACACTGTAATAGTCAAGTGTCTGTATTTCTATATCTTTGGATCCTAACAATCTTACTTTCTGAACAGGTGATGGAAAGCAAGCGGCTCATAAAATGCTTCCTAAATTATCTAAGACATGATCGTACAGAAGTTGGTGCACTATTTGATATGCTATCGATATTCTTGTACCGCAGCCGCATTGATTATAGTTTTCTTAAGGAATTTTATGTTATAGAGGTTACACCATTTCTTGTTCTAATTTATGACAGTTATTTTTTGTGTAGTTCTCCAGTTCTTCCCGTTTCTTATCATTTTTACATTTTCCATATAGGTTGCTGAAGGGTATGCGCCAAATCTGAAGAAAATTATTCTTAATCACTTTCTGAACATATTCCAGTCAAAGCATTATGGGCAAGATCATTTAGTTGTTGCTATGCAGATACTTATCCTTCCAATGCTAGCCCACTCTTTCCAAAATTTACAAAGCTGGGAAGTTGTTGATCCATCTATAATTAAAACTATTGTTGACAAGCTTCTTGATCCTCCGGAAGAGGTGGGCTACAGTGAACCACTCTACCTTAACACCTGAATGCCTTTTCTTTGTTACTTCCCCATGAGAGCATTTTTTAAATATTTTTTCTAGGTCAGTGCTGAATATGATGAACCCTTGAGAATAGAACTCCTTCAGCTTGCTACGTTACTTCTGAAGTATCTACAGAGCGACCTTGTTCACCATAGAAAGGAACTCATAAAGTTCGGGTGGAACCATCTCAAACGTGAAGATAATTCCAGCAAGCAGTGGGCTTTTGTAAATGTGTGTCATTTCTTAGAGGCCTATCAAGCTCCTGAAAAGATTATTCTACAGGTAGTATAATATAAAATTCTTCCTATAGTAATTGTGCATTTTCACCAGGTTGTTACACCCAGCTAGCCAACATGCTGTATTATTTTGCGCAGGTTTTTATTGCTCTACTACGGACATGTCAACCAGAAAATAAGCTGCTGGTGAAGCAAGCTCTCGACATCCTCATGCCTGCTCTTCCTAGACGACTCCCTCCAGGGGATAGTCGTATGCCAATATGGATCAGATACACCAAGAAAATCCTTGTGGAGGAAGGCCATTCAATTCCCAACATGATTCACATATTCCAGCTTATTGTTCGTCATGCGGACCTCTTCTACAGCTGCAGAGCCCATTTTGTTCCCCAGATGGTCAACTCCCTTAGCCGCCTTGGACTACCATACAACACAACAGCAGAAAATAGACGACTTGCAATTGAACTTGCTGGACTGGTAGTGGCCTGGGAACGACAGAGACAAAGTGAGATGAAAGTTGTGCTGGAAAGCGAGAACCCGAATCAAATGGGTGATATGCTTAGTCCTGTTCTTGGTGGTGATCCAAAACGCTCATCGGATGCTCCGACATTTGGTGATGATTTGAGTAAGAGGGTGAAAGTTGAACCAGGGTTGCAACCCCTTTGTGTGCTGTCGCCTGGGGGGGCATCAGTACCTAATATTGAGACACCTGGATCTTCTGGGCAACCAGACGAGGAGTACAAACCTAATGCTGCAATGGAGGAGATGATCATTACTTTCCTTATAAGGGTGATTATCCTTTTTATGTTTACCTTTTCTGCTCTAAATTATACAAGTTGCATCAGTAGATTTCATGATTATGTTCTTTCTAAAATATCAATACTGGACATTCTGATGCTACATGCATTTGTTGTTGATGCCTCATGGTCTAATTCATTGTGATTGCTTTTGAGGCTTGTGGGATAATCTGCCTTTTCTCCTGAAAGAGACGCAGTGTAACATTTGATTGCATTAGTGGGCTGATAAGGCATTCCTATTCGTGGTTTCATCCTATCATATGAACCTTGCTGATATAATGACATTGTGCATCACTCTGTGCCACCTTACCAATTTCTTCAGCAGCTACACTTCTTTTTCGATCTGAGGTTCTGGATACTCATGTAGTTGGTTGATTTGGAGAACAGGTGTCACTGGTGATTGAACCTAAGGATAAGGAATCTAGTTCAATGTACAAGCAAGCTCTTGATCTACTGACTCGAGCTTTGGAGGTCTGGCCAAATGCCAACGTTAAATTTAATTATCTTGAGAAATTGCTTGGGAATTTGACCCCTTCTCAGTCCAAGGACCCTGCAACAGCGCTTGCTCAGGGCCTAGATGTTATGAACAAAGTCTTAGAAAAGCAACCCCGCCTCTTCATCCGGAATAACATCAACCATATTTCTCAAGTAAGTTACTTGAATTTACCTTGTTCTCTGTATTATTTTTGCTACATTTGTATTTTATCTAGGTCAACGCACATATTTCTTACATTTGGTATATTCTGGGATGCCTTTTCCTTAGATACTGGAACCTTGCTTCAATAACAAAATGCTGGATGCTGGCAAGTCTCTTTGTTCCTTGCTAAAGATGGTATTCAGTGCGTTTCCTCTTGAAGCAGCTACGACACCACAAGATATTAAGCTGCTGTACCAAAGAGTTCAAGATCTCATTCAAAAGCATCTTGCTGCCGTAACAACTCCACAGATATCACTTGAACCTAGCAATGCTAACTCTATCATAAGCTTTGCACTGTTTGTCCTCAATGCACTCGCAGAAGTACAGAAGAATTTTATTGATCCATTCATAGGTTTGCTTCTTCGAGTCCTGCAACGTCTTGCACGTGACATGGGATCTTCTGCTGGCAACCATGCCCGACAAGTATGTTGATTCCATATAATTGACTACTTTTCACTGTGCTGATCGGTATTAACCTGGTTTTCAGTCTTAGTTTCATATAGGTCATTTACGTTTCTTATGTGAAGTTATCCTTTTAAACTGTGTTTACTGTTTTTAAGATGAAAAATCCACAGATACATCTAGGATTTTTTTATTAGTGTTTAGCTATGTGATTTGATCATCAACACCATGAGTAAATGTTTTGGCAAGATTCCATGTGCCCCCATGGTCCATTACCTTGGCATTGACCTGGCATACTTTCAGGGACAGAGGCCTGAACTGGATTCATCAGTTAACTCACGCCCTACAGTAGACCCTACTGTCATATCTAACATGAAGACTGTCTTAAAACTCATAAGTGAGAGGGTGATGGCCTCTTCCGAGTTCAGGCGATCTATGGGCCAAATACTTCAAGCACTCCTGTCAGAAAAAGGCATGGATCCTAGCGTTCTTCTATGCTTACTAGACATGATAAAAGCTTGGATTGAGGATGACTACAGACTTGCTTCATCTACTGGCTCTGTTAGTTCACTTAATCCAAAGGAGATAATAGCTTATCTTCAGAAATTATCAGTAGTTGACAGAAAAAGCTTCTCCCCGTCTGTACAAGAAGAATGGGATGCAAAATATTTGCAACTTCTTTACTCTCTTTGTGGAGATACGACTAAGTAAGTACATATATACAGCAAGCTCTTATCAGTATCTTGTCGTGTTCCTGATGGTATTTTTATGCAGGTATCAATTGGCTTTGAGACAAGAGTATTTTCATAAGGTGGAAAGGCAATACATGCTTGGACTTAGAGCCAAAGATCCAGAAATGAGGAAGCAATTCTTCAAACTTTACCATGACTATGTTGGAAAAACATTATTTGCTAGACTGCAGTTTATAATACAGACCCAGGACTGGGAAGCAGTGAGTGATGTTTTCTGGTTGAAGCAAGGCCTGGACCTCATTTTGGCAATATTAGTTGAAAATGAGCTAATTACACTCGCTGCAAATTCAGCTCGAGTTCCTGCACTTCTGACAGCTGGGGCAGTTCCAGATCGCATGATTATGCCACAACAGACTCCTGATGCTCAGGAAAGCTTGGATGGTACATCTTTGTTGTTTGATTCTCTGACTACAAGACATGCTCAATTCTTAAATGAAGCAAGCAAGCTTGTGGTAAATACCTGTGCTCAAACTACTTTCATGCTTGTATTTTCTGTCTCATACCATGCATGTTTGTTACCTTTTCATTTTACTGTTGCATGTGGATAAGTTGTTAGTTCTGTTCATGAGAAAAGGAATAGCTTGGTTTCTTTTCACAAATCTCCTTGTATGAAATCTTTGACGTGATGACCCATATATACTCTTTGTTATGTAGGTGTCAGATGTCATGGCTCCATTGAGGGAACTTGCATTTGCTGATCCCAATGTTGCATACCATTTGTGGGTTCTTGTATTCCCAATTGTTTGGGTAACCTTACACAAAGAGGAGCAAGTTGCTCTAGCTAAACCAATAATTGCACTTCTGTCAAAAGATTATCATAAGAGGCAGCAAGGATGCAGACCTAATGTAGCCCAAGCACTCCTAGAAGGTCTTCACTTGAGCCATCCTCAACCACGCATGCCTAGTGAGCTTATCAAATATATTGGAAAAACATGCAATGCATGGCATACTTCGATTGTGTTACTTGAGAGCCATATGATGCTTATGAATGAGGCCAAATGTTCTGAGTCACTGGCTGAACTATACAGGCTTCTCAATGAGGATGACATGAGATATGGATTATGGAAGAGAAGATCAATCACTGCAGAAACTAGAGCTGGGCTATCACTTGTCCAACACGGTTACTGGCAGCAAGCACAAAATCTCTTTTACCAAGCAATGATAAAAGCAACTCAAGGCACATATAATAACACAGTCCCTAAGGCTGAAATGTGTCTCTGGGAAGAACAGTGGTTGTCTTGTGCCACTCAATTAGGTCAGTGGGAAGTATTGACTGATTTTGGAAAAGGTGTGGAGAATTACGAGATTCTCTTAGACTGTCTTTGGAAGGCGCCTGACTGGACATATATGAAGGAAAATGTTATTCCAAAAGCTCAAGTAGAAGAGACAACAAAGTTACGCCTTATTCAAGCATTTTTCACTCTTCATGACAAAGGTACTAATGGTGTTGGAGAGACAGAGAACCTTGTTGGCAAAGGTGTTGAACTTGCACTAGAACAATGGTGGCAGTTACCAGAAATGTCTGTGCAGTCCCGAATGCCTCTGCTGCAGCAGTTTCAGCAGTTGGTTGAAGTGAAAGAATCCTCTAAAATACTGCTTGACATTGCAAATGGGAACAAACCAGCTTCAGGAAATTCTGGTGCCAATTCCAATCACCACAATTCCTTTGCTGACCTCAAGGATATTCTTGAGACATGGAGACTTCGAACTCCTAATGAATGGGATAATATGACTGTTTGGTATGACCTGCTCCAGTGGAGGAATGAGATGTACAATTCAGTAATAGATGCATTCAAAGATTTTGGCCAAACAAATCCTCAACTTCATCATCTTGGTTACCGAGACAAAGCTTGGAATGTGAACAAGCTTGCTCACATAGCTCGCAAGCAAGGTCTTCCTGATGTTTGCGTAACTATACTTGATAAGATGTATGGCCATGCTACCATGGAAGTTCAGGTGACTGCCTCTATGATGACCAATTACCAAATTTTTAGTATTGCATAGTGTGGTTATCATCTTATTTTAATTGTTTGCATTCTGATCTGACTACAGGAGGCATTTGTGAAGATATGTGAACAAGCCAAGGCGTACTTAGAGATGAAGGGCGAACTAGTTAGTGGTCTTAACTTAATCAATAACACCAATTTGGAATTTTTCCCTGTGAAGAACAAAGCAGAAATATTTTGTCTGAGAGGTGATTTCCTGCTAAAAATGAATGACTGCGAGAATGCAAATGTTGCTTATTCAAATGCAATAACACTTTTTAAGCATTTGCCAAAAGCATGGATTAGCTGGGGAAATTACTGTGATATGGTATGCACTCGTCCTTTATGCTCTTAATAATACCCTTTCATTTTCCAGATCTGACACGTGTGTGTGTTGTCAGGTTTTCAAAGAGACAAAAGATGAAATTTGGCTTGAGTATGCCGTAAGTTGTTTTTTCCAAGGCATCAAATATGGAGTTTCAAACTCAAGGAGTCATCTTGCACGAATTCTCTACCTTCTGAGCTTCGATACGCAAAATGAACCTGCTGGAAGGGCTTTGGATAAATATCTTGAGCAATTGCCCCATTGGGTTTGGCTTTCGTGGATACCTCAGTTATTGCTATCATTACAGAGAAGTGAAGCCCAACACTGCAAATTAGTTTTGTTAAAAATAGCTCAAGTGTATCCACAGGTGATTATGATCATTTTGTCATATTGATTTCTTGAACTTGAAGATGCATATTATTGTCTCTAGATATGCATATCTGAGGTTTTCTTGCAGGCATTGTATTATTGGCTTCGAACATACTTGATGGAGCGTCGTGATGTTGCTACTAAAACTGAAATGGGAAGAAACATGTTAGCTCAGCAACGTATGCAGCAGGCTATGTTGGCAAACAATGCTGCCAATAACTTATCTGAAGGGAACGCAAGGACATCTAATCTTGGGGGTGGGAACTTGACTTCTGACAACCAGGTTCATCAAGCAACCCAGTCAGGTGGTGCCACAGTTTCTCATGATGGGGGCAATCTCCAAGGACAAGAGCCAGGATCTAATGTTGACGGTGGTACAAGCACTGGCCATGATCAAGGCCAACCGAGTTCAACGGGTGCAGATGGTTCACAAATGCCAGTAAGACGCAATAATGGACTTGGCTGGGTAACTTCTGCAGCAAGTGCATTTGATGCTGCAAAGGATATAATGGAAGCTCTTAGGAGCAAGCATACCAATCTAGCCAACGAACTTGAGGTAAGAAGTAACAAAATGGGTTATAACCTGTAGGATATTGGAGATGCCTATGGCCATTACTTTTTTATGAAATTAGAGTCTTACCATACATACAGGCCAAAGTGTATTACATTGGTGTAGAATAAGCCATTTCTTCTTGTTGTTTTTTCTTTCTTTGCCCCTTCCTTTTTTTTCAATAGAAATATTTTCATATTCCTTTTCAAAAATAAAAAATAAACATAGCATGTTTGCCAGGAATTTTTTTAGCAAAGCTGTCATTTAAGGGAGCAGAAACCAATGCATATTCACTTGTTCCGCTCCCTTAAGTCATTATAGTAAGTCATATTTTGGCCAGTGAGAAAAGGTGAAGTAGGAATCCATAAGAGAATTGACTTTATTGCCCTTGCATTAAGTGCTTTCAAAACGGTGGCATGTGTTGGTTGTCCAGCATAATGATTACAAGAGTCAAGAAGGGATGGAATAATGGATTGGGGGAAAGGCTTGCACTAAAATGTGTGCCTTATATTTTCACATAAGACAACAAAGCTAATATGGTTTGTAACGGGATTAGAGAGACTATTTGATTTGAACTGTTGTGATTACAGAAGCTTGAAGAAATCAACATGAAAAAACAACAATCCAGTGCTAAAACTTTTGCTGTTTATGTTTCTATATATGCTAATCTTTTTTGTTGCTGGTTTTAGGTTTTACTGTCTGAAATTGGATCAAGATTTGTTACTCTTCCTGAGGAAAGACTTCTTGCTGTGGTTAATGCACTGCTTCATCGCTGCTACAAGTATCCGACTGCAACTACAGGCGAGGTTCCACAATCTCTCAAGAAGGAACTTTCTGGTGTATGCCGAGCTTGCTTTTCACAAGATGCTGTTAACAAGCATGTTGATTTTGTCAAGGAGTACAAGCAAGATTTTGAACGTGATCTTGACCCAGAAAGTGCTACAACTTTTCCAGCAACACTTGCTGAACTCACTGAGAGGCTGAAGCACTGGAAGAATGTTCTTCAGAGTAATGTTGAGGATCGGTTCCCTGCAATTTTAAAGCTAGAGGAAGAAAGTAAAATTCTTAGGGACTTCCATGTTGTTGATATAGAACTTCCTGGGCAGTACTTTACAGATCAGGTTGGTCACAATGATAACTTTTTATCCTCAATGTTGAAGTTAATGTATCACACATTAGCGCACTACCATATGGATGGTTTGCCAGTCTTGTGAAAGTTTTATGCCGCTCACGTGGCTCTTGATTGCACCTCTTTATGTGCCAGTTCTCCTTTCTATTGTATAAGTTTTACTTGTCTTTTGCAGGAGGTTGCACCTGATCATACTGTCAAGTTGGACAGAGTTGGACCTGATATTCCAATTGTCCGGAGGCACGGTAGTAGCTTCCGACGCCTGACACTTATTGGTTCTGATGGTTCACAGCGCCATTTTATTGTTCAGACATCATTGACTCCGAATGCCCGCAGTGATGAGAGAATGCTGCAGCTATTCCGTGTACTAAACAAAATGTTTGACAAACACAAGGAGTCTAGGCGGCGCCATCTTGCTATTCATACCCCAATCATTATTCCTGTTTGGTCACAGGTGAAGTACCTTTTCCATTCTTCTTAATAATCTGTAAGCCTGTTTTATTTCAGCTTCCAAGGTAATATCCTGGTCTTATGTTCAATTTCTCTTAATCCAGGTTCGGATGGTGGAGGATGATTTGATGTACAGCACTTTCCTGGAGGTGTATGAAATTAACTGTGCCCGGCATAATAGAGAAGCTGATTCACCTATTACAATTTTCAAAGAACAACTAAATCAAGCCATATCAGGGCAGGTGTCCCCTGAAGCAGTGGTGGAATTACGCTTGCAAGCCTATAATGAAATTACTAAAAATATCGTTAATGATAATATCTTCTCTCAATACATGCATAAGATTCTACCAACTGGCAATCACCTCTGGACTTTCAAGAAACAGTTTGCAATCCAAGTGGCTCTGTCCTGTTTCATGTCATACATGTTGCAGATTGGTGGCAGGGCTCCTAACAAAATATTGTTTGCTAAAAATACTGGGAAGATCTTCCAGACTGACTTCCATCCAGGTACTCTTCTTGATTATTGCCACTAATTGTAAATAAGGCACTTGAATTATTACTCACATTTGCTTATCTGCAGCTTATGATCCAAATGGAATGATCGAGTTCAATGAGCTAGTTCCCTTTAGGTTGACACGCAACATGCAAGCTTTCTTCTCAAATTTTGGTGTTGAAGGTCTCATTGTGTCTGCCATGTGTTCTGCTGCCCAGTCTGTGGTTTCACCAAAAGTGAGTAATATACTATCATTTATGAAAGTGTGAATTCTAGTAGGATATGCTAATGATAGTACTCCCAATGTTGTTTATTATAGGGCTTATATTTTTTTGCATCTTGATTTATATAGGGTGCATACATGTACCGATGTATTATCTTACTCGTTTACCCCCATTCAAGCTTCTTGAATTCCCATAGCTGTGTGCCATTTCAATGTAAATGTGATTATGACTGCTTGCACGCAGAGAGAGGGCAAGCTTGAATGCATAGCGTTAAATGGCAGTGATGGCTAGATTAGTGGTGTTTGAGCATAAGATTAAATGGCAGCTTGCCCACACAGAGAGGTGTTTGAGAATAAGAGCGCATATATGAAGGGTAATTTAGTCAATTTCATCAGCTCCTTGTGTGTGTGGTGGGCAAATATGCCCTATATAAAACAAGGGGAGAATAAGATTTTCCTATTTTATTTTTGTTACTGCCTCAATTCTTTTTTGTTGGTTATTTTAGACTGTTAATTCTACAATACGAACTGTGCAGGCTTTCACCATCACGTTTCCAGTTGCATGTTAATTTAAAATTACTTTCGCATGGCAAATCCAAATACTTTGTGCATATTAGTGGTCAAAGATTTATAAGTTTGACTCCATACATTCTTAGTTGGGTATGGCAGTTTGTGGTCCATCTATCTAATTTTCTTATGTAATTGGATTGTCATTTGTGATTTTCAGCAAAGCCAGCATATATGGCATCATTTGGCTATGTTTTTCCGTGATGAACTGTTATCTTGGTCATGGAGAAGGCCACTTGGCATTCCTTCTGTCCCAGTTGCTGCTGGAATGGTTAACCCGTTGGATTTCCAGCAAAAGGTGATAAACAATGTGGAGCATGTCATTACCCGTATCAAATTAATATCGCCACATTATCTTGCTGATGAGGTATGCCCTTTCTTTTAACTTGATTTGTGTTTCTCTGGATATTTTTTGCGTTTTCTGTCTGCTTATTTCCCTAGCTGGTCATTAATTTTTAAAATGATGATGCCATCACTGTTAATCCTTTCTTTAGTGAGGGAGGAATTTTTTTGGCGAGAGGTGCGAGGATATCATTCATCTTATGCACAAAGTGGGAATTTTCAGCATGCCGATGTTTATTCCAAGCTAGACAGTTTCACATGATAGCAGTGCTCCAATATATGCCCTATTGAATTTCTTATTTCACTTTTGCGCGCCTAGTATCGGTCTTTAGAATTGCTATGTGCAATCAACAGGAAAACTACTTGGACAGTAATATTACCAAGTCAAAAAAATTCATTAACAAGTCATTCAGAATAAAGTTTTATTCATATCTCGGAACATTTTCTCTTGATATTTCAGGAGGAGAATTCAACCGAGCCGCCTCAGTCAGTCCAGAGAGGCGTCACTAATCTCGTGGAAGCCGCATTATCTTCTAGGAACCTATGCATGATGGATCCTACATGGCACCCGTGGTTCTGAAAACAACTCGCCTATAGTCGCCCGACCAAATATTTAAGATTGCCTTTTGTAGCCTGGCCGAGATCGCTCGTAGGTAATGTAAATATAACCTTATTTGGCAACAACCGTAAACTTGTCTCGTCATGTATATAAGAAATATCAGCTTTCAGCTTTAACCGTATTAGTATTTGATTACGTGCTTTGGTTTCAGAGCATGAATGCAGATGTTTAGCCGTGGAACGAATACTTATTTTTTTAGAGCGTACGCAAATACTAGTCTGAAAGGTGAAGTTGAGGAAGGAAAATCATGGCATGATGTGGGTCGTGGATCCGTGATCGATTGCGTATAATACGTTTCATTAGAAATGGCAGATATTGAATATATGACAGGTGCGGAAAGCTTAGTTCGTTGGATTTGTAAGCAAGCTGTACATCCTATTTACAATAAAAAAAATTAAACACGTATCTTCAGTGATTTAAAAATAAGTACCATAAAATAAACTACGAAGAAAGTCAAAAAAATCAATTTTAAAATTTAAAATTTAGTTTATAACTATAATCGGAAACTCAGTTACCAAGGTAATCAAGAGATAACCGCGCCCTTGCTGTACAATCCTTTTCTTTGGCAGCACGCGCTGGTCGAACGAATGCTGGCGGCAAGTGCGACCACCGGTCGTATTACACCAGCGCCAGGTAACTGTTAAACTTAGAAGTGTAACATATATCTGTATCTTCTGATTGTATGTTATCTTGTGGTTATGACTATATGACTATAGAAGTCATCTAACACTAATTATATTAACATTATCCACCGTCGCGTGTTGACAGCACTGTGTCGGTTCCAAAAATCGCCGTCGTCACACGGTGAGCTGTCTGTCCCGACGTTCGCTCGTTAGCTGCACCTATCATCTACACCAGCCCTTTTAACGTCGGCGCAGGACCAACCGGAGAAGCAGAGAAGAGCACACGGAAATTAATTGAAAACTAAACACCTTTCTTCTTTTATTTCCTTTTGTTTTCCATTAATCAACATTAGTACTGCACGTTGTCCATAGCTTAATTCAACTAATACTAGTGCTTTTTTTTTGCTGAAAATAATATATAAATTTGTGGCAGCATCTCACGCAGCAACCACTTGAGGAACACCGACAGTTTTGAGATCGTAGAGTATTTAGAGTTTGTTTTCTAATTAAGCATGGACTGCACATACATCACCACGGTGTACACGTGCGTGAGATTAAAACACTTCATGGGCCCGCACTCTTTTTTTACTATATTTGTATTATTTTTATATTAAGACCGTCCAGATTTAATTCTCTCGTATTTATGATTAATTATTTTTTAGTGATAAATAACATATCTATTGATAATAAAATATCAATAATAATTTTATCGATATACCAATTTATTTCTAAGATGCTCATAGGGTGAGGGTGAAGTGTGTGCGCGTATTCATTCGAATAAGTGTGTACTAGTGTATTTGAGTGCGTGTACTTTTACTATGTTTTGAAAAAAAATATTACCTTTAAAAAAGTTTACTTTTCTACACAAATATGGATAAATAGATTCTAAAAAAAGTAAATTCTTTATAAGATCGAGGTATTATTTATTTGGATAGGTAACCAAAATCATGAAAAAATTATGACCACTAAAGCATTTATATGCCACGTTGGGATATTTTCTTTGAAAGGGTAATTTTTTTTACATGGGGATAAAAATATTTTTAGACCTTGTTTAAGCACTTGTTTAGAAAATATACAGAATGCAAAGGAAAGTAACTTGGATATATATAAGATACGAAAAACTGTTATCAAGTTTTTAAGCAAATTGATTTCAACGGCTAAAGGCTTAGGCTTAACCAAAAAGTTGTCACTTGCCGGTGGAAAATAGTGAGAAAAAAATTGTTGCCAGTGTAAATATACAGAAAGGACCCTATTAAAATCATTTATGACCACTTTTTAGGACAGATAGGAAGGAAGAGCAAAGAGTAATCAAGAAAGAGAAAAGAAAAGAAGTGGTTGGTGACAGCAACTCGCCTCCTTCCTCCTGACTCCTCTACTACTTGTTGCCTGCCTCCCACCTCACTCTTCTTCCAGGGGGATTCCAGAATCGTGTCGGCAAGAATGGATTCCAGGATCTCCCTCCTCTTCTTCGTCGTCCTCGCTTCCTCCTTGCTGCATTGCGCCAGATCTGATGGTACAAGATCGCTTCTTGATTTGCCCTCCCTGCTCTTCCTGCAATCTGATTCGGGCTCGATAGTTACAATTGCTGTAGCTTGGTTTGATTCTTTGTTCTTGTAGTGTACCTGGATCTGATTGGCTGCAGTGTGTGTTCTTGGGTGTTGCAGTAGTGCAATGATTTAGCTGGCTTGTTTCTCAAATTTAATTGGTTTATGGCGATCTGGGATTCTGCAGAACATGCTCCTTGTTGCATTCCGTACAAATTAGTTCGTCATTACCTGTGAATTTGCTTAGATAAAGCTCAAGTGATTTCACTGAGCATTTGTGCTGGTCGGAGATCTGGTCACCGGTTTTCTCCATTTTGAAGTAACTAGTCACATGGTCGTGATTTGTGAGCCAGTTTCGAGGTTTTCTAGGTCCTTTCAGTTGATTTGAGATCTGTTCAATAAGCTGTTTCTGCACATTTCTAGCTTGTAGTATCGAAGATCTGATGTTTAGGTATCATTACATGAATAATTATAGTTTAGGGGCAGTACTCAGTGCTAGACTGCTAAGGAGAAAATTTTCAGTGAAGTTGATCACTGTTGCTATGCTTTGAGTTGATGTGTTTAGGTACATGGCACAATTTTGATGTATCTGGTTTTGAGCGCAAATTCTTTCAAGTGAAAGTTTTTGCTGACATATAGTATCATAGTTTATTGAGATGCATTTGTTCATTTGTTGACAGTACTTATCATGATTATCTTGTGCTGAAGATCGAACGATAGAATCCTACCTTTTGCTGGTCAAGATCTGACATGCATTCAAAATAGGAGTATTCCACTTTTAAATCAGGAAACCCGAATACAATCATGTACGTTTATATTGTTTGCTTGACAATCCTTTCCCTTTCTAGGAAGTGATTCACGGCTTCTCAAGGGCATCAACAGCTACAGAGCTTCTCTCAGAGTCCCTGCGCTATCCGAGAACAACAATGCTGCCTGCCTGGCTGAGCAGCTAGCAAAGCAATTCAAAGACCAACCTTGCACCAACACCACTGGAGCCAACACTGTCCCTGGCACCGAGCAGCAGTTCCCCGACTACCCAAAGTACCTTGACCTTTGTCATCTCAATGCATCGGTGACCAAAGATGGGCAGGTGATGCCGGCCTGCATTCCTGGTCTTGTACCTGATGTGGTTCTGACCAACTACACCAAGTCACAGTACAACCAGTATCTGAATGACACCAAATTCTCCGGTGTTGGGATCGCCAATGAGGGCGACTGGGTAGTCGTCGTCCTCAGCACAAGCACAGGTTCTGGTGATTACTCTCCTGCTCCCCCTGGCTCGAACCGGGCTCCTTCAGTTCATCCGTTCAACCAACTGATTCTTTTGTTGGTAGGCATTGTATGTTTGCTGATGATGTGAGATTGATCATACTGCAAAGAGTGTACTTTACTTTGATGCCATCCATTTTTGGATCATCTATATTTGAATTGAACTTTGTCTCATTGACAACATGCTAGTTTGTGCTATGAGGATTTGGATCGGAACAGTATTCTTTTGACTGTATTTTTAACCTTGACTACAAGTCTACAACATACAATGATCCTAATGCAATGTGTTCAAATGATGTGTATGCATTGGAAGTATTTCTTTGAATATTTAGGTTATCTGCTTGTGACCATTTGAGATTTGAGAACTAATGCAGCTGAACAATGGCTTGTATGTCGTGTAGATGTGTAGTAGAACTAAACCAACTATCACAGCATTCTACCGCTAGATCCTCATCTGACTCGTGCGAAAATGCAATACAGCCTAGGGTGAGTTTAAGAGGAAAGGAAAGAAGAAGAAATACGTAAAACGAGGTGAGCCATCAGTACATATTAGTTATTTTAAACTTGAAAAAATAAATTATATAATTTTTAAAATAATTTTTCTATAGAATTTTTTTTTAAATATGCAATGGTTAGTAGTTCGGAAAGCGTGATCATAGAAAACGACAAAGAGTTTTTCTCCTTTCTCCTCTTGCTGAACACACCCTTAGTTAACAGATTCATAGTAATCAAAAGCATGTTCACAATGTAACAGTTATACTGCTAGTAGTAGCAATTTATCAAAACTGTAGTCAACTACCTTTTCTCCTTGAAAATCTAACGACAGAATATGCAAGTCTTTAGTGCCTTGGAAAATTTCGCCTAACTTGAAGCCTTCTAAATCCAATTGGGCACCACATGCAAGATGGAATTCCTTAAGACTTGGGACGAAGCCAAATGACAAGGGAGCATAGGGACATAACCAAATCTCCCAATAGATGTACTCAAGTTTTGGGAGGCAGACTAACTCAAGTCTCCCCAAGGGGCACAACGCAAGCTCCAAATGTCAGTTTTGAGTCGGCGCATCTATCTTCCATAGAGCATGGTTCTGAGCATCACAATTTCTAAAACTTAAATAGTTCAGCTGAGTGCTGCAGTCAAACAGTACATGATGAATGTCTCCATCAAGGTACACACATTGTACAGAGAGAGCCTTGTGAGGCAACAAAGCACACGAGGAAAAGCACCAGCAAAGACTTTCAGAACTCTAGCCTGATGAAGCATATCTTCGTCATCGCAATCTTCAGGTTCCTTCTCGTTCAAAATAGCAAGGTCCAAATCGTTTACTATTCCACCGTCAATCACTTCACTTAATAGCAATCCTATATCGCTCAAGTAATTGCCCATCAAGTAGAGCTTAAGGCATAGGTTTCTGATGGGAGATTTCTCTCTGTGGTGCAGCTAGCAAACTCCTAGCTGATTTGGTGAGAGCTGACATAGCTTGCTTAATGCGCATGGTCGTTATGCTATTGGACGCTTGGGCATGAAGGAATTCTGCAACATCTAAATCCATCTTAGTTAACTGCCAAGGTGGGTGCCTTCACTTTGTTGACAAGACACTTGTCTTTGTAACCGTAATGATGTTGAGTTTTGCCAGGATATACAACAAAATATCATCAGGCAGCATGCTGAGTCTATCTTCATCCTCCGCTTGCTACAACAAGATAGATAGCTCATGTGACTTGACGAAATGAAGCATGTATCTTGAAAACACTCGCAAGGTAACAGACTAACAGTGATAGCACATAAAGTAGCACGTCTCTTTGATCAAATAGTGTATTTCCTCAAAATTCACTTTGTTTCAATTACAGCCTCATCCCCTTTTACTTGTCCTAAAATGTTTGCAATTGCTTGTCCTCCCAAAATAATGCTTGCAATAATGCAATCAAGCTATTCATGTGACCATATTTAAGATGTTTAGTACATCTACTAAATGTTAGCCTAAAAAATACATCGTATTTAACAGTTAAGTGTTATAAAAATACATATGTTACATTAAATTTATAGTCATATAAAAATGGATCGAGTCTAAAATTAAAAATACGTGATCAACTAGAGCTAATACCAATTAAAAAAAGTTTGTCCAATATCGATTGAACTAGTTTGGCTATGTCCAAAAGAGACAAGTGCTAGTATACTGTAAAATCCTAATTCAAAATAATAATACGAAGAGAATTAAAGAAAAATCATAATTAATATAAAGAGAGATAATAAAAAAAATTGAAATAATGAGATATAACTAAAAATAATAGAAATGCTTGAACCTAACTGATGTGCCTAATTGTGATTGGACGTTCTTATTAGATTTTAACTCTAATGTTTCAACGGGATTGAAAAGCTCGTTATAGTCAGTAAATCCACCTTTTTTTGCTAGCATACAATTAGGCAAAGCAATAGACAAAGTTGTGTACTGGAGATCATGCACGAAGTGTCAAAGAAAAGAGAATAAGGTAGAGTAATTCTCTAACATGGTTAAGTTTGTGTTCTTTGCACCCAAAAAAAAGCAACAGTAGAGGACACAAATAGTATTAACAAACAAAGATCAAGCAGGAAACAATTACAAAACACAATGGTCAATGGATAAGAGACTGAGAAGTGTGAAGAACTCACGCGGCTGTGTTTATTGTTCAACTCCATAAATGATGTAACGACTAACGGGCATGCTGGCTTCTGCACCTGCAAAGCGGAAAGCGAAGATGAGATCCTATCGAAAGCCAACGCTGGTGTTATCTCTTATATTTGCAGTAAAGCTATTTTCGGGTAGTTTGATCGGGGAACAAAATTGTAGAACCCGACGCGGATTCGAGATGGTTTCCGAACCCACATCCCCGCAATCCCTCAAGAGCAAAACAAATCCGTTTCTGTATTTTGGAACCGGGAGGAGGGGAGAATCCCCCCATACATACACATTCAAAAAAGGGCTAACTGGAAATTTAGGCAAAACCATCCATCAGAGAAAATGAAATCCACTTATATGCCTTAATCGAGCAAAAACTATGATCCGCACTGGCACGGTTACTCCACTCGTAGCATCACGTAAACAGGAGGAGGTGAGGTGAGTAGGTGACCCTGGCGAGGCGTCGGGCGTTGACCGGTGGTGGCAGGAGGAGCGCAGAGACGGACGGGGAGCGCCGCACCGGCCACTGGCCCTGCAACCGCCTGACGGCCGCAGCGCGAGGAGGGCGGCGGCGATCTCGGGCAGTGACGCGACGGGCTCGGCTTCCTCGCCTCAACCAGGGAAAGCGGCCCGGCGGCGATTGTTTTGGGCTCTAGTCCTTGCCCGTAATTAAAACTTCTCATCTCCTTTGTCTTTCAGCTTATAAGTTTTCGTTAAAATTTAAATTTAGAGCTTTTTTTATCGTAGATTATTTTTTATAATTATTTCTAAACCGCGGATGCCATAAATATAAAAATTTTACTTATAAATTATTATATGGTTGCTTCCGTACCGTTTTATGGCTTATATCGATCAACAGCTTCGTACTAGCAGCCCGTGCCGGTGCGGTTGCACCAAACATTTCTGACATCGAGGGAGGGGAGGCAGCTTTCGGCTTGGACGTATACACCGTCCATGCTTGGCTGCCTCTTTTTAAGATGCGGGCAATGCAACGCAACTCAGACGAAGCCAGAAACAGCGCCCATGCAAGCAGAGGCTCGTATATAAATAGTGTCCTATATTTTATGCAGGTGCTTTCGGCATTTACCGACTCTAGCGCTGAGACGATGATGATGATAAGATATCATAATTGGATAGTGTAGATTAGAAATACAGTAACATGTATGCTCAGTTCACCAGGTTTGTTGGTGTTTTGTCCGCAAGCAAGGCAATACAAATTTCTTTTTCTTTTTCTTTTTTTGAAACTTCACCAATTACGGTGGAGGAAACAATCAACAATAATACAATATGACCATAGGTATATGGTACAATAAACTCAGCAACAGATTCAACGCTTCCGCGCAAGATACAACATATCATACAGGGCATCAATACATTGGCCATTACTACATTTCCAACGGAAGGACAAAATACCAACTGGGAAAAAAAGGCTATTGGTTTATGCACATCGGTGGTACACACCACCTGTGATTTAACAACCCACAAGTGCCTCAAAACGCTATCTAGAAAAGCTCACTGGGGCTGTTAAAAATCTGGAGGGAAAACCCATCCACGTCACGGCTTCCGCGTGGTTGGACGACGGTAAGAAAGCTAACTTGGAGACCATATTGCTTCCTGAAAAATGAAAACTGAGACCATATCCTGGCGTGACACCAGTAAAAAATATATATTGTAATTAAGGGTAAATCCGTCAAGCTTCAATTTGTCAAAGTGCTGCTTTAGATGCTTATTTTCTTAAGGATGATCTTTGGGTTCGGAAGACGGTGAAGGCTGTTGCTGTCAACTAATGATTCCATTTCTTTGGATAAAGCTGGATGAGGTTGTACCTGCAGTATTGAATTCCAAGCGACATTCGAAGTTTAGAACACAGCCTTACACGAAGGGCCAAAATTTCATAACTCAAGGGCGTGTAACCACAATTTAGTCAGGAATGTTCTAACGAAACTCATTAAGCTCATAATGAACAGAAATAAATAACACAGTGGCAGTATGTCCTCACACGGGCATGCCAAGATACATACACAAAAATTATCAGAACTAACCTCGTAACTGCGAAGCAGAGAAGCAATCAACGTTGCGATCCCAAGAACGGCAAACTTCTGACCAACACATGCTCGACTCCCAGAGCCAAATGGAAGGAATGATTCAGTCTTATCACACTCATCAGTGAAGAGGTTGATCCCATTTGAACCTTTATGCGCTGTTGCTAATACTTCTGCAGTAAAAGAAGAAAGCATATTGAGGAAATGCACAGATGGACAAGCGGAAATGATAACGAGGGGAGCTGGTGGAGAGACCTTCAAGATTAATGTCCTTTTTGAGGAAACGATTAGGGTTGAATTGGCAAGCATCGTTTCCCCACGTAGAAGCATCCATTTGCACGAGATGCAAAGGAACAACCAATATTGCTCCAGCTGGTATAGTGATGCTGGAATTGAGATTAACATCTGCACTCAGAGAAATTATAAGGAGATCAATAATGTACAGGAAATGGTAATCCACAAGATCTAGGGCTCACACTATCACACATGCTAAAAATAAATGAAATAAAAATACACCTGATCTTTCCTAATACAGCTGGGTATATTGAGGAATCTCAGAATCAAAGCATAACTTCAATACATAAGGATGAAGAAAAGAGATACCCATTTAAAATCATATGGTATAGGTGACTTTCAGAATGCATAAGAAAATTCATATATTAATAAAAATGGCCCTATAATTCAAGAAAACAAGCTATGAAACTCAGTGGTGCTAAGTACTTATATGAATAATTTTTCATCTTCATTAATCAGCACTTTTTAAGTTTTTATTGAAAAGATATGTATACCTTGTTGCAAAGAACACCTCTGGAGAAGAGGTCCAGCAGGCGAAAGTCGAGCAGATTCACATACAGTGGCAAGTAGGAATTTCATCCGAAGCATATCATCTATCTTAAGCTCAGATGATTCACTGCAACCTGCAACTATCTCTGAATGCAGCTGTAGAAAACAGCACATGTAAGTCAGAGGAATAGCATAAATACAACACAACCGCCTGAAAGAAACAGTTTCCATGTCAATGAAGATCAATGGAGAAGAAGCAAACCCATCCATGTCAAATTAACAAGGGAGGAATGTTATGAATAGAACCGGAATAACTTGCGACTAATGATACTACTTGCAGGGCACAAATACATTGCATAAACAAAAAACGAGGAGCAATACTGGACAATATGCAACATAATAACATATGTAACTGGGAGAGATCTGTTTATGAAAAGAATAAGAAACTACTTATTTGAACAAGAAAACAGTAGCAAGCACCCATCATCAGATAAAGAGCAATCAGGATTGTTTGTAACACAGAAATAAAGCAAATAATGTGTACCTGGCACTGCAAGTTTGGGTACAAGGCAAGCCTTGTTAGGATGTTGCCAATTAGGTTAGCACACGTGGAAATTCCATGCAACATTAAACCCATGATGTTACCACATATTTCTTCTTCTGAACTGAGAGGCCCTTCAGCTGCCTCATTGAAACGACTTGAAATCATGCTGTCAAGCAGAGAAACACCCCTGCATGGATCTTTTATCACCCTTTCACTTCTCTGGCAGGAACTCAGATCGATAAGGCTAAGTTCACCATTTTGATCTCTTGATTTTGCAACAATACCTTGTGTTAGTATCTTCAGCTGAACACATAGGGTCTTGTATCTCCTATAATCAAGTTTCCAAAATGGGGGAACTGCATAAGAAGCCCAGAAACAAGCATCCCTTGCAACCGTCATCATTAGCTCCTCATAGGCAGAAGCATCAGACCAATCAAAGAAGGCATCGCCAAAAAGAGCCGAGCCAACAATGTTAAATGCCATGTGTTGGGAAAAAGATCTGCAGTCCAGAAAATCCCTGGCCATAATGGAATCAATTCTATCAAGGACAACTTGAATGATCTTGAAGGAACTTCCACTAGCACCAACGCTAAGTTTTTCATCCAACAATAATTTCAGTGATTCCCTCCTACTTTTGACCTGAAAATGCAGGAGAAAATCATTAAAAGAATAATGGATATGAAAACTCATCTGAATTATAACTAGCATAAAAAATATGAAAGGCAACTGAGACAAATTAATACTAGACTCCATATGGCTTTTTATCATGTGGAAACACAGACCTTCTCGAATGAGGAAATGAATAGGCCAAGTTTTCCACAAGCCAAATTATATGTCTTCCCAGTCAACGGTAACTTATCTTCAGCCTTTATTAGCAACTCTTTAATTACCCTAGAATCTTTAACTGAGACAAGCAGTTGAGAGGGTCCAAGCCACAGTCGAACAACTGGGCCATAACTGCCATGTAACTTTGATAGGTAGCCTGTAAAATAATGCAGTTGAAAGGAACACATGATCAGTGCAAAATAAAGCAGTTCAATGGAATATGATTAGAAATTAAAACCATCCACAGTTTTAGTGTTTTACTCAACAAATGGAAATTCACAATTATGAATCAGCACAAAATATGCACTAGATTTTTGTTTCTAGAATTTTATACAGAATATTTGAGCTTTAAATAATTTGGCCCTACAGGCTACAGAATTGAGCTGGGCAAGGCTATGCACATGCTTGTTGACTAACCAGGAAAAATGGAAGATACAATAAAATGCCACAAACACAGGGCAGCATTGTACCAAAAAGTTGTCCATGATAAAGCTAGTAAAAGATTCGCATGATACCTATCTATTCTTATGTTTTAGATGCAGAACACCTAATCTTATGCTTAGTAAATTCTGTTAAAGGCACCCATTTTCAGGAGATTAGAATATGCAATGTGAAGTCTATTTTTAACTTAAAAGGGGCATTTGCAAATTTGCCACTGGTATTTTCTATTTTGCAAGGATGCCATTCGAATGACGATTCTAGTGGTATTTTTGCAATTTTTAGTGGCATTTTTGCAATAACGATTCAAACCAGTGACAAATTTGCAATTATCCTTTAAAAAACTGATCATGTCAAAGAAGATCATTAATAGAAGACAGCTTGTAGCAAAGCAACTCAATCCTCCTCTGGCAAAATTTTGATGAACAGTTTTGTTTATACAAGGTTGATGCTTTTTCATCCAGACAGACTGGTTACTTCAGCAATATTTGTTCAATATTTTCCTAAACCATAGTTTGGTACACGTCAGGATTAGGACCAGTGAGTAAAAAGTTTCAGTGCATCCTACCTTAATGCACATTATCTTCAAAATATGGTGTACATGGTTTTTTTTTTAAAGACAACATTCACACACAATGGATCTACCAGATCACAAAAGTTTCAAATCTAAATTCGTTCTGCATAGTTTAATCTTTAAAATCAATATTCATCCTATGGAAGGGGAAATGAAGAATCATACTGAACGAGGAAAATTGAAAAAAAAAAGAGAGAAAGATACTAATACTATAATACTATTTACTAAGATGTTTTTTTCTCTTTTTATTCTGTGTTAAACTAATTTAGAAACTTCGCGGCAGCATAGATCCATGTGGTGCCATTTTTTCAAATTATTTCACGTTCTCTTTTATTACCATTTGCAGTTGTTTCTGAGAGGATGCATGATGCACCGGAAATGTTCTCTAGGGCCAATAGCCAAAAAGGTATTGAAGAGCAGAGAATTAGATCAAGACAATTGACATGAAGATTAGCGAATAGAACAGATTCGATTTGGATCTGATCGCCATGAGAAATGACCAAAGAGTATCGATTCTACTATATTCATATTTCATATAGATATTTCGAATATGAAAATAAATCAGACAAACCTAAAAGTAATACCTAGCAGATCTGTAAACTATCCAATCCTTTGGAAATATATACCGAAATGAGGTTAACTTGGTAATAAGTCAGTGCCCTTGCTGACTTGACAAAATATCAAAGTTGAGAAAAACAACCTTACCTCGAAAGTCAAAACTACTCTAAAAGCTAAAACACATTAAGCAATAATTGTGCAGGTCACGACTAGATACTGGAAAACAGATCTGCTAAAAACAGTTCATACTTTATACCTCAATCACTATCTTACAGGCCGTGTATCTACAATTTTTCCCCATACGAGGTATACCCCCAGGTTCCACTTTCTCAAAGAGAAACGAAACGTTACAGCCACTGGAACAGACCAAATAATTCAACACGATTCAAATCAGCGCCTAACTGAATCAAACTTCACCCAGATCAGCGCCTAACTGAATCAAACTTCACCCAGATCAGCGCCTGACTGAATCAAATCCCACATCAATTAATCAAAACATGACCAGATTCCCAAATCACCGTATTCAAGTAGCTTGTAACCGAATATTTCGCAGAGTTACTGAATCTCGAATCAAACCACAACAATCGATGTTTCTCTCAATCGAACAGTTCCTATGGAGACACCAACACATGAAAAAGGCCATATCGATAATTCAGTCTGTACAGGCGCCCAACTCGCGCCAAATCCGATTCCACACCCATCGGAACTACCACCAAACCAACCAACCAACCACTAGTACCATGAACAGGGAGGAGAAGGGATGAAGTCGACGACGGCCTACCGGTGATGTCACCTGCGACGCGGCAGACGGCGGCGAGGCCAGGGTCAGACAGGAAGGCGGGAGGGCCGGGCAGGCGGGAGCCGAGCGCCCAGAGGCGGAGCAGCGCGGCGAGGCGGAGGACCAGCAGCCACGTGACGGCGAGGAGCGCCACCCACAGCAGCGCGTTGGTGCCCCGCTGCGCGTAGTCGCGGAGGAAGGCCCGCGCCCCGCCCGCACCGCCGCTGAGGAGCGCGCCCAGGAGGGTGTACGGCACGTGGGTCTCGCTGGGGGTGGCCATGGCGAGGGAGGGAAGGGCGGCGCGGCGGTGGTCAAAGCTGGCTCCAGCTGGAGAGCTCTCCCTGTAATAAAGAGGAGAGGGGATGGAACATTCGCCTACGGCTCCCTGGAAAAAATATCTGCGCACCACAAAGCATGGGACTATTTCTTCCCTACTCCAAAAACTTCCTTAAAATTACAAATAAATTCCCGATAAAGTGTTAAGAACTAATCGAGTAATACTGGAACTTTCCAACACTGTTTTAGTTAGCACAAATGACCCGACTTTTAGGAAATTTACTCATCAATTCAGAAAAGCAACATAAGGGTAACTATCAAGTAGACACAAAATTAAAATTTTCACACATTTCTTCTCCCTCTTTTTTTTTGAGAGGTCTTCTCCCTCTTTTCAGATGCAGCTAATTGTACAAACTGAAGGCACCAAGTCAATGCCTCTGCGAATGTAAAAAAGGGGAGCAATTTCTTTCAAGAAATTGAAAGACAACTGATACGCATCACATCAATACAGATACACATATCATCAGATCATGTTCTCTTCCAGTTTTTTTTTAAAATATTATCAGATCAAGAAAAGCCATCAAATTGACACTGAAGATCATGCACCGGAAGCATTGCCTTTAGGGCAGCATCCAGTTGCTTCAAAGCAATCGCTCATGGATATCATGCGACTGCTGATCATCATCTGATCGACCCATCGATCCCTTCTTTCGCGCCGAATACTCAACGATTTTCCCACGCGATTATGTGTCCCTTGTGAACCTCGCCTGCCCATTACTTTTCGATTTTCGCTTTGACTTAGCTGCGGCCATGATCGATCCGTGCCACTAATCGGCAGCATTAAAATCGATTAATCTGACAACCACAAGTCAACTGGCATGAGCTTCAGCAATAATCTATCATAAATTAGCTTGACAGTAAATACAGCAAAGGCTCTCTTTCGGCGAACACTACGCAGGTTTTATAAGTGTTTGACTTCTGTAAGATTAAATAGACTGACAGCGACCTGAGGATGCAAACTGCACTGATATGCTCACTTATGATCTCTTCAGATATCTGATTAGTAATTCTTAATCGCATCCGACCTACTTAGTCCACTCAAATCTGAACGGTTATAGTTTATGTCAGCGCTTGTAGTGGAAGAACAGCAGAAAAACTAAGACTTTTACTGCTCAGATATCTCAACGAGAAATTGCCACACCAAAACTGATTTTTTTTTTCGATCGGATCATAGACAGATCGATGCATGATCGCTAGTGCTAGCCGTGTGACACAATGGATGCAGTTCAGGATCAGTAGAAATGTAGAATTTCATTCACAAAAACCGCTGCTTGCCTGGCCACTTGATGAAACAGCGGCTGGAACCAAAACTGCTGCGTCGTTTCAGGATAAGCTCTGCATCTTCAGTCAGTCAGACTCAGACAGCAATGCAGCAAACGACCCAGAAAGAGAAAAAAGAACGACTTTTGGGTGGTCAGAAATTCAGAAACCAAAGGCAGATGAATGCAACTGCCACTAGCATTTCCGACATGTAAATCGCCGGACACACAAATAATGCAGAGGCGAATATATGATACTGCTGAATCCGTCAGAAAGCTCAGCCTGATGCAACACTAGAAAAGCTGCTACTGTTTTTCGTCTGACAAAACTGTCCCAAGCATCTGTGCAAACTTGCAGTCCTCTCTTGCACGAGTTCTAATAGCGTCAATTATGAACAAAACAGCAGCTACCAAGATCAGCCCTTTTTTTGAGCAGTTTGGCCCAAGGTTTTGGCTACTGGCATGGCAGGTGCACTATTGGTGCGGTGGCTTTTCTTTGTGTTTTGTCTAGTCTGCGTGGGGCCCTGGCTTTAGAGGTGATGGGACGACTGACATGGGCCCACATATCCGCGACATGGAAACGAAGTGATGGCCCACGTGGAAACAGCTAAGCAACAGATCAGCGGGCGGGACACGTGTGGCGCGGAGGCGAGTGCCGTGAGCTGCACAGCGGCCTTGAGCCCACATCCCCATGTGCGTTTTGGCCCCCCCATGATTGGGCTGGGACCCCCTCTCTCCCTCTCTCATGAAATGTGATGTCCGCATCTTTAATTTATAATACCGAGCTTTTTTCCTTATTTTAGATGGAAATGTTTTTATTTTGTGTTTTTTTGAGAGAGATAATTGAATGGCCTATTTGGTTTGAGGTCAAAATTGATATTACCACAATTTAGCCTATTTTCCAAACATTTAGTTTGATGCCTTTGTCTAAAAGCTAAATAAGACTTTGGCTCATTTTGGCCTTACACTAAATATAACTTTAATAACAAATTTTAAGATAGACACATTCTATAAGACTAATTTTGGCCTTAAACCAAACCATCCCCAAGTTTGGAAATCTTGTGAGTGGTATTTCTCATGACAAAATAGTGGAGATTGTGAGAATTTGTATGACAGCATGATTACTATGTGATGCCGGTTATGGATGGGTAAATCAATTCTCACTGTATAACTTGCATCTTACATAATCGATCCCGTTTAACTGAGAAATTTTATGGTGGTCTTGGATAAGATGGAGTAAGATTTTTAGTAGAACTATATTTCATAGCTTCAAATTATATATAACATAAAACTGCCAACGACTAACTAATTTATACCATCTGGCCAATCCATCAGTAGTCAATATAATATGTTTAAATATTTGATATTACAACCATCTTAAAATTTAGGAATTTTTTATATATATTTACATAGCCAAAATCTATTGCTATATATTTGCATATCTAAAATTTTATGAAGATAGTAGACTTGAAGACTTGAAGACTCATTGATGAGTACGACACTGTCACTACCACTCACTCTCGGGAGATCAACCGCGATCAGATAGCACAACTCACGAAATAGAATTGAACTGAACATTGTTAGTTTAAAGCTCAAATCATCACAGCCTGCACATATCTGTCAATTGGACCGAATTTTTGCAATGCGCTGTACACAAGCAAATAGGAGTCTACGTGGAGATGCTGGACAGCAGCATCACCGTTATTCAGGTTCACCGGCGACGGCATCTCTCCGGCATGATCACGCTGTCCGACATCAATGACGATCTCGAGCAGCAGCTCAGAATTATCTGAGTAATTAAGTACTAGCCACTATTTGAGATGTGAATAGGTCTTCAGGATCAATTAATTTCTGAACCAATGCTTACAGTCAGCTTAGCTAAAATAATTGTTTTGCATTCTTGCAGCGTCTCGATCAGCATCATCAGGCCATCAGCTCCTGAAACAACAACAGCTGGACACGTGCCCTTGTAACCATTAATTTAGTTGTGGTCGAGAATAGATTGACGTCGATGAACTGAGAAATTAATCGCTGTTGTGCAATGAACATGAGCCCATCTCGGAAGACAAGAACAGCTTCTCGCGCCGCATGTTAATAATCATCAAGAAATTAATCTTCTTGAAGCATAAGTGCCTTTTGATTGTTGCGGCGAATGATAGCGATCTCTGTAAACCGTCCGATGGAACATGTACGGTTCGGATCGACGGTTACGGGAGCCTCATGAGAATTTTGTCGTAGGAGACCTCGGACTCTTCTGTGTTACCGTTTAAACCCTTCCAGAGTTGGGCCGGAACGGATGGGCCTGTGTAGTTGTTTCCATTTGGGCCCAACACGAGCCTCGAACGCTTCTCGCAGACTGCCGCGGCGGCGGCGCCGGCGCAGAAGGAGGCGACCGGCGGCGACGATGGGCAGCGAGAGCAAGTCGATGAAGCATTGATCCTTTCCATTTCTTGTGCTCAGAGCTATCTGCCCTCATTGTCTTGCTTATACTGCTTATATTGATTATAAGCAGTAACAGTCACATATAAAAAATAATTCGTGGGTGAAATTTGTATACACGTATTTTTAGTAATTTAAAAATAAATGTTAAAAAAATAATACATGATGAAAAAAACCAAAATTAATTTTAAAATTTAAATTTTGGCTTGTAAGCTAAAGATTAAACATGGAGCCACTCGATTCTTTAGCCGCTGGACGCATAGGTGTCTCTGTCTCTGCATTTGTTGACAAGCAAGCGCAAAGGCAGGGTTACTCTTTACATACCTTGAAGGACTTGGCAAGTTGGCAGCGGCATTTCTTGATTTCTTGTTCAAGAACATATTCTGTTATCCTTACCTGAAATCATTCCCAATTGGTTTGGTAATATGCAAATTATGCAGATGCACGTGCGCTGAAATGGAGGTTTGATGATCATACCTTCTGCCTGTATGTATTAGCTTCACAAGGAGAAGAGCAATGGAAAACTGAAAATAAAAGGATCATGTGAGTTCTCTGATCGAAACTTTCAATTTTACAGGTCATAATCAGTCAAATAATTTGCATATGATCGATTAAACTATCTGAACTTATGAGCTATTTAGGTATCTTTTTTTCATAGATAAACTGTTATGCAAGATTGGGCGTTAGCAGAAGTCTGGCAATGGAATGATGTTGGTTTTCTTTAGAAATATACCAAACTTATTAGAACATGTTCCTAGTTCAGGTTAATACTGGCAGCGTGAATCAAGGTCTCCTGTACAAGCTGGATACCAAGGCATACGAGACTGGGTGGCTAAATATTTGTTCTAAAAGCTATAATAAGTAGTTGGATTATCCATTATTTTAAAAAATATTTGTTCTCAAAACCTTACTTGATAGCCTTCACACGCAATTTTTCTGTCAGCTGATTATAGCTGTGTGTGTGATCTTTCATAAGCACTGTTGTTTTGCCTTTTGTGCAGTATACTGGGACCACTGTCAATTATCAGAAAACAAAAGGAGAGGGCTAGCATTTTCATTGTTGATGGTCATTATCCTGGGAGCACTGTCAAATATCATAAAAAAGAAGGCTAACATTTTTATTGTTGATTTTTTAGCGAATGATTAGTAACTGAGGCTATTTTAACTTCAATCCAAATACAGTCAAAATTTAACATTGGCAAAAGTTGATAAGGTCAATTTTAAACCGAATCAACCCTGAATTTTCCAGATTTGTGTTTTTCCTGTTTTCCATGATTTTTTTTTCTGAACTGCCGAAGAACTTGGTAAACTGGTTCTCTTTGTTCATAAATATATCCTAGCATCATTTTAGGCTGTGCATTTTCCACTACCCAGTCACTCGATGAGCATTTGATCAGTAATCCTTTTTTTCTGAGTAAAGGCCAGATTATTCTGACCAGCAAATGTGAGACATGACATGGATGCCTGAGCAAAAGAATTTGATAAAAGATGTAGGTTGCTTCCTTTCTTCCACCACAGATCATGTAGCAATGCTTGGAAGGAGGCAATACGTGACTAATGTCGGACATGTTCATTGCACAATACTTTATATATAGATGCTAAACAATGTTGGAAACGATCGGGAATCAATTTACCCAATTCATTTTGTTCTAAGGGTCAAACTTATGAAACAACATTTCATATCTTGTATTTTAAATGTATAGGTTGTAAAATCATGATGATGACTTAGATTATTTAATAAATAATTGGTATGATATATTTTTATTGAGATTAAAGTAAAAAGACTGGATTTAAATTAAATTTACAAAATCGATTAATGGTGTCGGTCAACTGTAAACAATGATTGTTATTGTTAGACCAGTAAACACTCTCGATCCGATTGGTGAATAGTTTTAATCCGACCATAGACATGAGAGTAATCAGACCAGGAAGCCCAACAATCCGATCGACTGAATCTTAAAAATAGTTGGTTTCGAGTTGATTTCATTTATAATGTTTACTTTATATTTATGATTTCTAGATAATTTTTATACGTAAGATATGTTATTATGTGCTAATATGAGTTAAGATAGATGATAATTTATACTAAAATATGATTTCTTTAGTTGTGAACGTGGAGGTAAAGTTTTTGTATGACATACAAGAGAGATTGGGCACGTATAAAAAACGAAGTCAAATTCGAAAGGGTCTAAATTTAAAAGATTGAAGTTCGTATTTAATATGGATGAGTTGGATACTTGTACATAAGAGTTTTCTATGTGATAAGAACTCTTTGTTTTAGTTTCTAGTTAGATTGTTGGCTATGGATAGTAACATCTAAGGGTATAAATAGAGAAGGATGCTAGACCCTAAGAGTTAGCCAAAAAAAACTAAAAAAAGCTATGATTAAGAGATTTGAGAGTTAATAACTCACTTATAAAGGGTGCTATGGCTACAACTCGTATGGATAATGCCAAACGCCAATATTTACAGGACTTGGGCGTGAGGATAGTCGGGCTACATAATTAGGTGCGTAGTTTCATATTTTCTTTTTATTGGGATAATTTCTTATTTATACTTGAAAAATTCACATGATCTCTTATTTTCCCATGTTATCCCATGTTATAGAGAACGAGGGACAATGAAGAGATCATGTCAACTTGTAAATCTAATAAGGATTTTTTTCTTCTTTGTCTAAAGAAGCTGTGGCACACCATACCTTAGCAAATTACTTCTTCCATTCCAAATTATAATTCATTTTGTCAAACTACTTCAAGTTTAATTAAATTTATATGCAAATATACCAACATCTATAACACCAAACAAGTTTCATTAAATTCACAATTTAATATATTTTTATAGTATATTCGTCTTGCGTAAAAAAATATTACGTTTTTTAAACTTAAAGTAGTTTAATTTTGACAAAAATCAAAACATCTTATAATCTAAAACGGTGATTATAAACAGAGGAAGTAGCATAGAAGTTTTACAAGTTTGGGCATTGCACCCAACAAACCTTTCTATGGAAGGAAAAAATATTGGAGGGAAAAAATGTGCCTGATGGACATGATGACATGAGTGATGCGTGTACTCTAGTGTAGACAAAAAAGCAGCTCAAAATCCTTGAAACCCAAGTCAGCCCAATTCCCTCGCACAAAAAGCAAAATCAGCCCAAAATCCCTCAAGGCCAACCAAAACAGAACTACCCGTCGGCTCTTCGGCCCAACAAAAACGGTGCCCCTGGGTTTTCGCCTCGAAGGAACACAACGGCAGTGTTGGTCGATACCGGATGGCAGTATGTCTACTTTTGAACTTCAAATCTATCAAAGAATTCATCCGCACAGCAACCATCGATCTCTTTAAGCCACGTGACTCAATGATGGCACCATTAACGAGCCAGTTTTCTTTACTCAAGCCACTGGTTAAACAGTCGAGCAGCAGGATGAAACTGTTTGGCACTTCTGATACGGGCCACTGGTTAAACAGTCGAGCAGCAGGATGAAACTGCTTGGCACTTCTGATACGGGAACCTCTACAGTTGCCTCATTTGCCTAGCGAAAACGTCATAAAGTTATGTCAACTACACCGTAATCGCCAGGGATGCGAATTGTGTATGGCTGTGTTGTAGTTCATCTTTTCCTTCTTGTTCGCCTGCCTTATCCTCATGTCATATTCGATTAGAGTATAGTCCATCACGTCCATCCCTCGGTTAGGGCCCACCATGTTGATGAGCGAACCCTAAAAAAACTATTATATTTACTTGCTCTTCAAAGTAAGAAATATCTAAACCTAGATGCTTCCCTTAGGTTGTTTCACTTGTAATGATATTTACTTAAAACGAATGTTTTACAACTCCCAAAATCTTTGTCATGTCGAGTAAAATGTTTACGGAATGCATAATGGTGATAGAGAGGGGAAACTGGACCCCGTTATTTATTTGATTTTGTTTCAAACCCAAATTAACAAAAGCATGTGTAAATGAAAAGACAAGACTTATGTAGCGATGGGATCAATTAATGCTATGCATTTTCATATGCCTATCAACAAAAGAAAATCAATTTGTGTAGTGTACTAAGCAGCAACCAAGTGCCCCAAACTCTTCAGCATGATTTTTTTTTGGAATACATGTTACTCCCTTAGTTTCATATAATTTAAATATGTTCTCATAGTAAATCATCATTTCATAATATAAGGTGAGTTTTAGAAGGAGAAAGTCTTCAAAAGTATATTTTGGCATTTGATATCTTATCAATATATTGCCAATTGCTATAAAATTAACATCTTAAAAGTAATTCGAGTATCAATAATTTGACTTTTTTTTGCCAAATCTCATGAAGTATGAATTTTCCTAATCAAAATACACCTCGAACGAAGGTAGTTTCGGACAGATTAATCACATGGCGCATTTTTTTTTGCAGTCAAGACAAAATATTACATGGGAGCTAAGAAACAATATATATATCTATGGAACAACAACAATAAACTAATCCTATTTCTAGTTATTAAGGAAATCAAGAGTGCAAACTTAATTTTATGTATACTAAATAATTCAGGAGCTACAGTTGATAAAACATTCACAACCTATCCTAACTTTATTGACGTAAAAGAGATTAGCAGTTGTAGTATGCCATCAAGAATACATAGTGATTCACTGATCCAATCTCATATGTTTTATGCATGTGAGAAGTTTAGCCTTATATTATGAAATGAATAATGTAATTCAGGAATAAATCTATTTAACACCATCAAGTATCAAGGTTTGTCTACTTAACCCTCATAGGTACAAATTTAGGTATTTGGACCCCCAAAAGTATTCCATACCATTTAGATCCACAACCTAAATGATTCTCTTGGGCAGTTTAGGTGGTGATCTTGCCTACATGGCAGCATCAACTTGCAAAACCACCACCAAAACTGCCCCAAGGTGGTTTCGTACTTAAGGGGGCTAAGCGACCAAACCTCAAAGTAAGAGGTGTTAGGAAAACTTATTCTTTAAAATAATTATAGATAAGTCTGGATGTGTACCTGCTCACAATGACGGGATCATCCTTGCTAAAATTGATGATATAATTAAGCAATGGATCCAGATCATCCCACACTGCTATGTATCCAAACAACTCTGCTAAGCCACCATCCTCTGGAAGTTTAGCCAACTCTAATGATGAAATTTGCAGCATGCTACCAAGTAAATGTTTCATGCAAGTTCCATCATGAATGATATAATTTGTGGGATTTGAAAACATTATTGCCTCCAACCGGGCTTCATAAAAAGCAAAGTAATAACGTAAGTTTGTAATTGGAAATTAATGTAGTGAACAAATACTTGCCATTTGAAAAGTACATGTGCTATTTGATGATTATATGGCCTTATTGGAAAATTTTCCTTTTCATCTACAAAGTAGAAACAACCTATTTTCTTTTTACTAGGAATTTGCTCCCCCACTAAAAAATTCTTCTTTGGAACAGCCAAAGAAATCATTGCCTCGAAATGCATGTTAGTTGCTTCCAAAGAAAGCAGCATGGGGCTAATGAGGTTTGAAGGAGATATCGACACAAATTGTATGACATCTTTTGTCCCAACTCCCAAAGCATACAATATGCAACACGTACTATCTATTTAGATGAGATCATTGTGCTAGGAGTTGGCTAGGATGATTTCTAGTCTATTGGTTCTACAACTCAATACCTCTAGTATCATTGCAAAAGAGTAAGGGAGGAGGTCAACCTCTATCCTTCTGATGGGATAAGACTCCTAGTATCAACTACAAGAATATGGTAATATAACTATTCCATGTAAGATATTCTAGACTTCCAGGGAACGTGATAAGACTAATGGGCCTCCTAGAAACCTGCCTTTATAAAAAAAGACAGGTAGACCAAGAAGGTCAACAAAAAGGAAACATCATGAGGTGCAGGGAAAAACATGTCCAAACATAGAGTTATAATACACCGCAGTTATTGTAACAAACTAAATCATAGCTACAAGGGATGTAAGTTCAGAAAAGTTGGTATTAAGCCTAAAAGCCAAGGAAGAGAGAAGCTACAATGCTTGAAGACCAACAGGGTGAGAAGGAACCAATAAAAAAACTCAGGACAGACTACCCCACAACAAACTAGATATACTCTTTCCCTTAGCAACTTTCTAGACTATAGAACTTCAATTCTAAATGTTTTTCCCCTTGTCACAGTTAAGGTTCCTACACGTCCATTCATCACACATGTTGGAGAAGTGGGATCACCTCATAGGTCTAGAGGTGTCTAGGTGGTGTCCATAAATCCCCTGGTGTCTTAGCCTTAGGATCCTCGGTACTGAGCCCTAGCCTCATGCTCATCTCGAGGTTCGAGCTGAATAGCTCAAGGTAAAGTGCCCGAGCTATCTATCCTAGGCTGGTTTATCTAGACATTCACTCCGAACTAGCCAGCCTGGGCTTCCTATCTTAGGCTGGTCTTCATAGAAGGACAACCCTGTATAAGCTAGTTGAACTTGTATACTCCTCTCATAGCCTTGGTAACAAGAGCTTGAGGGCTGAGCACATCAAACCATTCAAACTACACTATTCAATATGGTATGATTGCTTACCCCCACTAGCACGATGCATACCCTAACAGATGGCCAGGGCAGCAAGACGGATATATACCCTAACAGATGGGCAACGTGTGACAAGACGGATATTGCTCCCCATGCTCATTGTAGTAGGGGAGTCTTGTTGAACCACGTCATGTCCTTCGCCTTCCACATGTCCGACTGACTCACTGCACAGCAAATCCTGTTGGGCGAGTACGGTGTATGCCATCACACAGTGAAATGACAGGCGTGGAGCATGTTTCTGATAGAATTAGATCAATCATACTTAAACTCTATGTGTAAGATTTATATGTCCCGAGTCATAATTCTCTGTTTATTGTGGTACCCCAAGAATATATAAGGGAAGAATTGTGGATAGAGAGAGAGAGTCACTTTGAAACGTTTAGCCACTGCAATCCACATCTAAAATAGCAAGGAGTAGAGTGTTACGCCACCGAGCACTCTAAACATGTCTAAATGTATCCACGTTCATCTTTGTTACAACGATTAAATCTACATTAACTTTATAATCTACCCGCGTGATTAAAACCTGCCCCTAGTTTAAACTTAGAAGGGGCTACATAGATCTCTACTCCCAATGTATATCCATTGACAACACAAAACTACAACCAAACAATTACTTAGAGCAGTAGAAAAGCACCTCTTCTGCATTTCATTTCTATATCCAACATGAGGTTAGAAGCAGTTGATGCTCCACACACAACAACAAGCAGGTAGGTTAGTCAAGCATTGAAGAGGGTTAAGGTCGACAACAACTACCAAGACAAATTGATATCAATCACTGAGTCAATGTCTCATTTTGTGCAGGAAATTATGTACATCAGAAAAAAGCTGCTAGCTAAGGGTGCGTTTGTTCGGCACATATAGGTGCGTGGTTTTTCGTACTGCTAAATATTATGTTTTTATATTTTTAATTAAAATGTTGATTTAAAAAACATTAATCTATTTTTAAGTTTAAAATAATTAATACTTAATTAATTATGTACTTGCTCGTCTCATTTTATTTTCTTCTTCACTCAAACATATCCTAAGTGTTACATGTTTTAGGAAGTGGTATACATTTTGAAAACCGGCAACCAGTCCCCATGTTAAACAAGGGCATTGAAATGTTTGGTTGGCCCCTTTTAACACCTAAGTAGTTCTTCAGGTTACATATAGTATGTGAATTGCCTGAGGACTCTGTGTTATTGCTTTTCTGCTGCTGCAGGCTTGAAAAACTTTTGTGTTACTGGCAGTTTGTGGCTGCACATATGGAGATTTTAAAGCTAATGGTAACTACAGCAGTGTGGATGCCCACATTTAGAATGTTATTTGCACTTATAACTGTCATTTTCCTGTGTATTCTGCAGTTCAAATACAAGCTCAAAGGCTGTGTGATACTGTGACCGATCACTGTGTTGGTGAATGGTTTGATATGGAAGCAAACTCCTCGCGTAGGCAATGGTGACCACCACTAGTGAGACGCTGTAGATGCCATGGAAGAGAGGGGAGATCGCGGGTGAGAAGAGAGGCGGTGCATCATCGGGGCAGGAGAGGTGGCGGCGTTAGACGTAGAATGGGGGCGGAGGACGCCGGACGGGGCGACGACGGTGGGTAATGGACTGGTTGCGTCAGCCCGATTCCACCGAAAAAAAACAGCCCAAAATCTTTCCAAGGCCCACGAAAACCACTTGCCTACACGGATTCCAACTGGTCGGCCCAACAAAAACGACGCGGAGCTCTCGCGCCGGACTGGTCTAACCCAACCCAGCATCCGCCTCTCGACTCGGTCTCTCTCCCTCCTCTCCCGGCGAAATCCGCATCACCACCGCGGCGGAGTCCTAAACCCTGGCGAGTCGGAAGCCACACGATGCCGTCGGCGGCGGCGGCACCGGCGCTGGGGATCTCGCCGGAGATGTACCCTACGGAGGACGACCTGCCGTACGAGGAGGAGATCCTGCGGGAGCCGTTCAAGCTCAAGGGGTGGTGGCGCTACCTCGTCGCCCGCGCCGCCGCGCCGTTCGCCAAGCGCGCCGTCGTGTACGAGCGCGCGCTCAAGGCGCTCCCGGGGAGCTACAAGCTGTGGCACGCCTACCTCCGGGAGCGACTCGACCACGCCCGCCCGCACCCCATTTCCCACTCCGCCTACGCCTCGCTCAACAACACCTTCGAGCGCGCCCTCGCCACCATGCACAAGATGCCCCGCGTCTGGGTGCTCTACCTCACCTCGCTGCTCGACCAGCGCCTGCTCACACGGGCGCGCCGCGCCTTCGACCGCGCGCTGCGAGCGCTGCCGGTCACCCAGCACGACCGCATCTGGTCGCTCTACCTGCGCCTCGCCTCACTCCCGGCCTGCCCCGTCGAGACCTCGCTCCGCGTGTTCCGCCGCTACCTCCAGTACGACCCCTCCCACGCCGAGGACTTCATCGATTTCCTCATCTCCGCCAACCGCTGGCAGGAGGCCGCCGACCGCCTCGCGTCTGTGCTCAATGATGACGGCTTCCGCTCTGTCAAGGGAAAGACCAGGCACCAGCTTTGGCTTGAGCTCTGCGAAATCCTCACCAAGCATGCTGATGAGGTTGCTGGGCTCAAGGTGGACGCCATATTGCGTGGCGGCATACGCAAGTTCACTGACGAGGTTGGCAGGCTGTGGACCTCCTTGGCTGATTACTATGTCAGAAGAACACTTTATGAGAAGGCGCGAGATGTCTTCGAGGAGGGGGTTGCTTCGGTGATGACAGTGCAGGAGTTCAGTGTGGTGTTTGAGGCATATACACAATTTGAGCAGAGTATGCTAGCGGCAAAGCTGGAGGCAGCTGAGGAGGAGGGTGTGGGGAGTGAAGGGGAAGAGGAAGGGGGCTGGAAGAATGGGATGGACAAGCTATCGAAGAAATTCTTCACAGGTTGTTGGCTGAACGATGAGGATGATACTGATTTGAGGCTGGCAAGGTTCGAGCGGCTGTTGGATCGCCGGCCAGAGCTCCTCAGCAGTGTCCTGTTGCGACAGAATCCACATAATGTGGAGGAATGGCACAGGTTAGACTTGATTGATCACCGTGATTTATTCTTTTCATGTGTTTTGACTAAAGTAAACACTAATTTGCTCTTTAATTTACTTCATATACGTGATGTTTATTTTTGGCAGAACATCCTGATAGTACATCTTAACTTGGTAGCATCTCAATATTCCATAGTGCAGCCTAGTAGAATGTTAACAACTTTGATTTGGATAATTTATGTTAGACCAGCAAACCAAATGTACTGATATTGCAAAAAAGTTTGCTCTCTTCACATATTTAGATGATATATGAAATGATTATAATCCAAAATCCCACTGAGGTATTATATATGATTGTAAGTATAGGTCTATGTATTTTACTATTTTATCGTAGTTGCAATTTAGCTGTTTTTGTAGTACATATTTCTTTCCAGTGACAAGTTTTGGGCTCTTAAGTGTAGTAAGTTGCTATGGGCAAATTTTAATTCAAAACATATAATATTATGGAATTGAATATCTAGTGGTAGGTGTTTTCATTTCTCAGCCTTGCAATGTATGCTGTAGTTTCCTTTTGTGGTCTCTGCAACTTGATAGAATTGGCTGATGGTACGATTATGCTTGCAGGAGGGTGAAACTTTTTGAGAAGGATCCTGCAAGGCAAGTAGCCACATATGTTGAAGCCGTGAAAACCGTAGACCCAATGAAGGCAGCTGGAAAACCGCATACTCTATGGGTGGCATTTGCAAAGATGTATGAGAAACATAATCGCCTAGATAGTGCTGAAGAGATATTTAAAAAAGCAACACAAGTGAACTACAAGGCAGTTGACCACTTGGCCAGTATTTGGTGTGAGTGGGCAGAGATGGAGCTGAGGCACAATAATTTTGACAAGGCTATTGAGCTGATGAGGCAAGCTACCTCAGAACCCTCTGTTGAGGTTAAGAGGCGAGGTATTTATTTCTTTGCCATTTTAATTTCCTTGTGGATTTTACTGTTCATTTTTTCTAAGAGTAATGCAATATGTCCTGTGCAGCTGCTGCTGAGGGTGATGAACCCGTCCAAATGAAAGTACATAAATCTCTGAAACTGTGGAGCTTCTATGTGGACCTGGAGGAAAGCCTTGGAACCTTAGAATCAACTTGTGCAGTTTATGAGAGAATATTGGATTTACGAATCGCCACTCCGCAAATAATTCTCAATTATGCATATCTTCTTGAGGTAGGATTATTCTTTGCCTCAAGACCTTCAAAGTTTCAAGTTAAATTTATTGTTGTGCATCTGCTAATATCATAGTTATTTGCTATTTCCTCTTTCACAGGAAAACAAGTATTTCGAAGATGCATTTAAAGTGTATGAGCGTGGTGTGAAAATTTTTAAATACCCCCATGTTAAGGACATTTGGGTGACCTACCTCACCAAGTTTGTAAGGAGGTATCAGAGAAGCAAGTTAGAACGGGCAAGAGAACTGTTCGATGAAGCTGTCAAACAGGTAAATAGAATTTCACCCCCAAGGTCTCTTGCATACAGTTGTATGCATGCTTGCGTGGCCCTATATTTTTTTTATTTGTGGCATGCTGCTGTAGTTACAAAAGAGTAACAGTTTGGACAGGGACACAATACCATGAAAGTAGTTCTGTGACTAATCAATATATCTACAACTAAATTCGGAAATGCTGAATGCATGTCCCTAAGCGCTGTTCTTTTTCACTGGATAAATTGTGTAAAGTTGAATTTTGTTTAGTCTAGTTGGACTTGTTTTGATTAACCTGTTACCAAATGCCATTTAGGGTATAACCGGCAATCAGAAATTTTGTCCTTGCTTCATAAGAACAAGTTCAGGGAAATTCTTTGTTGCACCTGTTTTCTGCTTCCTTGAGGAACCTTTTACCACTGCTTGTTGATGTCATGTCATTTGATTTTTTTTTTCACATTTGCTATCTTTTTTTAGACTCCAAAACATTGGTTGATATATTTCCTATTTCTTTTCCTGCATTGTATGTTGTTTTGAACATGTTTTTCCTATCTTCAGTACTTACATTATGCTTTGTTTGATCAGGCTCCACCACAAGAAAAGAAGGCTTTATATTTGCAGTATGCTAAACTGGAGGAAGACTATGGCCTTGCAAAACGTGCAATGAATGTATACGATGAAGCTGTAAGGGCTGTTCCTAACAGTGAAAAGATGAGCATGTATGAAATATATATAGCACATGCTGCTGAGCTATTTGGTGTTCCAAGAACAAGGCAGATATACGAGGTATCATCTTGTTTCCTGCTTCTCCAAAGTTTTTTGTTTGATATATACTGGTTATACCATGTGCTTGTTTTGAGATCCAGTTTTATTATATTTCAGTGTTTTTAGTGAATTAAACAAAACTAATGCGATCCTGCTTGTTAGCCTTGCTTTTTTTGCTAACTCCTCACATGGATTAAAGAACTGCACTCGCTACCCCATAGCATCTACGAAGAATCCAGATGCTATTTTTATGTCTAGTATGTTCTTGATTTTAGTTGCACCTTCGATATGCACAACTGTATATGATTCTAACTTTATTCCTTTGTGCTCCAGCAAGCAATTGAATCTGGGCTCCCAGACAGAGATGTTATGACAATGTGCATGAAATTTGCGGAACTTGAAAGAAACCTTGGAGAAATTGATCGTGCCCGTGCCATTTATGTCCATGCCTCCAACTACGCCGATCCAAACTCACACCCTGAATTTTGGAAGAAATGGAATGAATTTGAGATTCAGCATGGTAACGAAGATACATTTAGGGAAATGCTCCGCATCAAGCGGACTGTGGCTGCTAGCCACAGTCAGGTATGTCACAAAGGCCAACCTTATAGGCAGTTTGATGTCATCAATGGTCACCTTGTGAGTTCGTAATTAATGTTGTAATTTGTGTCATGTGCAGACGCATTTCATACTCCCAGAGTACCTGATGCAGAGGGACCAGAGGCTAAACCTGGATGAAGCAGTTGACACTCTGAAACGAGCTGGCGTTCCCGAGGACGAGATGGCTGCCCTAGAAAGGCAACTAGCGCCTGGACCTTCCACAGCTCCACCCCCAGCTCCAAGCACTGCTACTGCTCCTGCTAACAGGATGATGAACTTTGTAAGTGCTGGAGTGCAGACGCAGGCTGAGAGCAGCAAGCAACCACAGGCTGCTGCTAACAACGAGGACATCGAGCTGCCCGATGAGAGCGATGAGGAAGATGATGTCCAAATTGCTGAGAAGAGCGTTCCTGCTGCGGTGTTTGGAGAGCTCGGCAAGAGAGCTGCAGAGAACAGGGAGGAGGAAAGCTCTGGTGCTCAAGAGAATGTGCAGCTGGGCGCCCTTGAGAGAATCAAGCGAAGGCGTCAATGATCTGCCACTGTCAAGATGAGAACCTAAGCACACACCATTAACTGGTGCCCTTAACGATGTTGTAGCTGTTACTTGTAAACGTGTATTTTTGAGTGGCGTTTTTGCTCTTGTGCTTTACGGGAGTAATTAATCCGTTGTTGATCTGCGACCATTTCTTCGTGTACTACTAACTCTTGGGCATATCCCGTTCTTTTTTATTCTCTTGTAGGCTAGAAGGCAATCAAACAGTTGAGATATTTAACCTTTCAGGATTTGTCATTACTGAAAGTACAAAATCCTCTTCACTCGGATTCACTAGATGAACCAAAATAATGCATTCCTTTGATCTCATATTTGTGATTTGTAGCTGTTAAATAAGCACGTGATACAATCAAAAGAACATGGCCTTTGGGTCACGAAATAACCATCACAAAACTATCAGCAATTTCGAGCGTATGTGCAATTTGAGCTCTGAAAATAATGAACAAAAATGACATAATTGTGGAAAGCCCGTACAGTTTGATCATAAATTTTCTCATACTCGTATTGATCTCTTTAGCCCCTTCCTTCACCAACTCATTTGTACAAAAGAATCAATCCTATGGCAACTAAAAACACCACACGAAAACTTCCTGTCGCTCACGTCAGTGTAGATCACCTGACATGATCTGCACCGTCAAGAAAATGAGCATACGGCGTCCCATTCAGTTTGTTGCTCACGTCATCCCAGTTCCTCATGTCATATTCGATTAGAGTATAGTCCATCACGTCCATCCCTCGGTTAGGGCCACCATGATGAGCGAACCCTAAAAAAAAACTATTATATTTACTTTCTCTTCATATAAAAGTAAGAAATATCTAAACCTAGATGCTTCCCTTACGTTGTTTTACTTGTAACGATATTTACTTGAAACGAATATTTTACAACTCCCAGAATCTTTGTCATGAATCGAGTAAAATGTTTACGGAATGCATAATGGTGATGGAGAGGGAAACTGGACCTCGTTATTTATTTGATTTTGTTTCAAACTCAAATTAACAAAAGCATGTGTAAATGAAAAGACAAGACTTATGAAGCGATGGGATCAATTAATGCTATGCATTTTCATATGCCTATCAACAAAAGAAAATCAATTTGTGTAGTGTACCAAGCAGCAACCAAGTGTCCAAAACTCTTCAGCATATTCCTGTCGCTCACGTCATCCCAGTTCCTGACAAGGTCTGGAAGAGGACTCGTGTGAATTTTCACCTGCCTGCTGACCAGCTTTCTCACTGGAACTCCGAGGAATTTTTGTACCTGGGACTATGCCTGCATTCACAGAGATGATATTTTAGCAAAATGAGGAATTTTTGTACCTGGGACAATGCCTGCATTCATAGAGATGATAGTTTAGCAAAATGAGGGTTACTGACGATCCTTCGTTCATTAAATATGTTAAGTACATTTCTGTTGCAAGCAATATCCTCATAGTAGAGAATCATGTGCCGAGTGGCGTTGAAGTGGTTTAAGCAATCTCTGATGTACTTCTCAGCATTTCTGATATTTGGAATCAGATTTGACACATCCAGCACTGGTTTGAATTTTGCTAGTATCTCAACCTGCCCAGAAGAAAACATAAACATTTCAATTTTTGACCATTGCCAATATTACTGGTAGTGATGTATCATTTTTCTTAGAATGGGAATATGCAAGAAGTTATCCATGTGTAGGATTAGGATGTCAACTCGAGAGAGGGTGAATAGGCGATATTAAAAATTCCTCTAAACTAAATTTCTATGACTTAGTGAAAGAGGATCTATCTAAGTATAAACATAGTGTGATAAAGACTCAAAAAGTCTCTATAAATATAAATTGCATAAAGATAAAAGTAATAAGTAAATAAGACAAAGAGAATGATTTTTTACCTGAGATTTAGAAACTTGCCGGTTTTCTACTCCCCGCTAAGGCAAGCCCCTAACTTTATTGCTCAAAACTCTAAGTCCCTTCGTCAAGTGATGAGCAAGATAAGAGCCTGCCTTAAAAAGATATATCCAAGCCTCAATCACTTGAAGAGATCTATCCAAGTCTCAATCACTTGAAAAGACCTATCTAAGCCTCAATTACTAGGATAGTTTTTTCTTCACTTCAAATGTGATAAGCTCTAAATCACTCACAAACACACCGGGTCTTCTCCACTACTTAGAGAAATCCTCAGGAATTATCTCCAAGTCGTCTAGGAGACGGCAACTTCTAATAATAACAAGTGACAACCAATGCTTGGAGAAGATCAAGTAATATACTAGCTCAACAATGATGCAATGCACTTGATTAAAACAATCCTCAACCACTCTTAAAATTAGAGAGTAAGCTCAAAAAATATAACAGAAAAGACAAGCGTTCATATAAAATGAATGTAAGGCCAAGAAGAAACCCTTACTGTTGGTGGGTGAGTATTTATACCCCCACCAATAAAAGCTAACCATTGGGAGCAAAATCCCCAACTCTGCGTATGGCCGGTCCGACCGCTATTGGGGAGCCGGTTCGACTGGACTTACTGTTGAGCCGTTGGTGCGCATTAAATGCACCTACCCCGGTCTGACCAAAAGCAAAACTCCGATCTGACCGTACCTACACCCGGACCGACTACCCTGATCCCTAAGCTGATCAACACTTCAAAAACCTTATTGTAAACTTTCGGTTCGACCGACATTTAGACTCGGTCCGATCGGCTAACAAAGCAGCACTCACAACCTTTTTTGAAAGATCGTAGTCTGACCGGATCCAATAGTCCGGTCCAACCAGAGAGACTTGCCAAAGCTCAAAAACCTTTCTGAAAGATCACGGTCTGACCGACTCTAGGGCTTAGTTCGATTGGCTCGACTTGCCAAAGCTCGAAGCCTCTCTAGAAACCAGAATACCTTTTCCAACTTAAAAGTTTTGTGCAATTTTTCTAATGTGACATTTTGATCAACTCTTTGCAACTGTTACCACCCCTCTTGATAGTATGGCAAAACTAGAAAAATAAACTTAACACAATTGTCCAACATCTCGATCGGTATAAAAAACAATAAATGTTTTCTTCGCTTTGCTATCTTCCTTCTTATCAGTTTTAATCGGTGGTCAAACTTCTTGGCTGATTCTTCGTGTGTACCTAACTTAATCATAATATTCAAATGCAATCAACACAACTTAGACTTGCCATTAATTTCCAAAAATAATAAAGGGGCCTAGATGCTTCACAATGTTACTTTTAGAATACAACCAATAATAGGCAATAATAGGCACTGAGGTAGTTAGTCTAAAACTTCAGGATACAGGTGAAAAAAGGAGGGTTCTTTTTATATGAAGAGAAAATGGCTCCTTCCAAATGCAAATGGTCATTCCTCCACTACTGATTCAATATTTCACACATGTATTCAAATATATTACAATTATATTTTACCAAATGTGCACCTAGTACAAAACCGTTTTCAATGTGAAAATATGAAGTGAAAATAGCAAGGGGAGAACATAACACAATTGTTGCATGGAAGATACCCTTTCTTTTGAGTGCACATGAGATTTATGGGCTCCATTCAACTGCTTTGCATCTCTGTCATAGTCATTGGCCAAAACAGAGATAAGCCTGCATAGTGTATTTCTCCTCAAGAGAAATATCATGGAAACACCCTTCTTGTTTAAATAACTAGCTATATCATCATGATCGTCCATAAACCCCTGGAAAACACAATGATGGCAGTCAGTGCCACGCATATCATTGTTAGCTGTAAGCATAATTTTACCCATGCTGTCATGCTTAATGAATGACCATCGAACAAATGAATGTCAACATCAATAATCATAGCTGACAAGTTTTTGTTGTACAAACACAAAGAGTTGAGCAATTAGCGAACATACCAGAACATAACATTGGGAATTGAAGGCATATTACTCTGTAGTTCTGTTAAAAATTCTAGCTATACCTCTAAACTTTTAGCAAGTGAAATAGACCATATGAACAGGATTGCCTGTTTTTTTTCATCTACAAGAAGCACCCTAGAACACAGTATCAGTAACTATGGACTATGGTAAGGTTCAGCATAAGGCGTGCAGTTTCTGAAACTGAAAGTATCAGAAAGCTAACCCTCTAATATTCACATGGACCAAGAAAAGTTGAAATATACCTGATTTATCATCCACTTTAATCCAAATGCAGCCGAGCACTCATTCTTTGCTGCACTGGTGAACCAATCCAAATTACACAGTTTGTCAAGTGTCTGTAAGATAGTTGAGATATTTTATCTTCTATCCCATGTATTAAATATTTCACCATTTGAGCTGATGTTAGGGTGGCTATTCAGCAAAGTCTCAAACCACCCACTTCCCGACCATTGCATTGATACAATCACAAAGAATTGAACCGGATTGCAGAAACCCTTCCCCTATGGAAGAAGCCAAATTTGAAGCAACATGAATCAGAAAACAAACATTCATAACAGGGGCCTACCAAGAGGGATACTTTCCAATCTAGAGGAAAATTACCTGCTATAACTCTCAGGTCTGGGAAAGTGCGCATAGCGCAGTTCATCATGCGGAAGATAAGGCTTTCTGCAAATAATTTCTGCTTTCACTATTACACTGTTCTCATCTGTATTCTCTAGTGTTATCTCGCTAAAAGAGATGTAGAATACATAGAATCCAAATATTGCAATGAGGAAGACAAGAATTGGTCGTGGTGGAAACGATGCTCCCTTAGGACTTTTATGTGAATATGGATGCTGTGAATACAAAAATTATGGTCAGATATTGTTGCTAGCAGATATGGGAGACAGACAGAAAACTAGAAGAACCAAGCTACAGTACAGTACCATTTTCTGCTTTCTATATTGTCCGGTTTCTGTTTCTCCCGCTTGTCCACAGCACAAAAGCATCACCATTTGTGGATGAGTGACACTGCATTCTGGGAAATTACAGATTCCTGCAGTTAGCAACAAATTGCAAAATGAAAAAAGGGCTGCTTGAGTGAGTGGTGTTCCTACTAATGTAGTTCCAATAACAACAATCTGCTTACAGAAACACTTCGAAAAGAGCAGCACACAGCAATTGAATGGAAATCAAGAAACCTAAACAGAGGGGAAATTAAACCCTCAAGCAGGATTGAGCACCAAAAATGGGGAGAATAGGAAGGCGCAGACGAGAAAACCGTGAAATGTTCAAACAAAGGCTCCCCAAAACTTGCGGCACCAAGAATCCCCAGAAGGGGAAATAAGGCCGACGGGGAAGAGATTCAACTTCAAAATGGCGACCAAAATAAGAAAAAAGATCCAGAGACAGCTACGGTTAGCTTGGGCCAAGAAAAACCAGGTGACATTCAGCTTCCAAAGCGGCCAAGATTTGGATTGCGTAGGAAAATCACGCCGAAGAGAGAGCAACTAGTTTAGGTTTCAAGACTTCGAAAATCCGCTGAGCCATCAAAAAAATGGGAGCAAAATAGCAGATTCAGCTCTAATTCTTTAGCAACAAACTAAACAATCACATAAACTAAAAAAATTAAAAGGCACCATCACCTGGTTCGTCAGCGAGAACCCACTGTGTTCTCTCTGAAATCTCTAATGGCGTTAATGCAGTAGGTTATAAGGAGTAGTTGAAATTAAAAATGGTTTGAAAGATGTGGGAGGATTAGTAGCTAGGCATGGGCTGCTTTGAACTCAACAACGAGCAGACGAAGTAAAAGAGCACGATATCAGGGCACCACAGTTTCGCTGCACTTGGTCTTTGTGGACCACGTAAACTTCAGGGACTCTGGACTTTGGAACTGGTCCTCGTGCTCCTTTGCAGAATTTTGTGCAGAGATTGCGATTCTGTTTAATTGAACTTCACCGAAAGATTTCATTCTTTACTTGGCCGCTCAATCTGTGAGTCTTGTGTTCTGAAAGCGCGACTTGTAAGCAAAAACTTTACAAGTGGATATGAGAGATATGTTTATCAGCCCTAGCTTAAAATTTAAATTTTAAAAGATATAGGGTTGATTTTAAGAATATTTTATTGTAGTCTAATCTTCATCATTGGTTTTTAAGTCGTCGATAATATAAATATAAAATTTTTGCTTTCTTTATTTCTTGTTTAGCTGGATGCTGATAAGCCATAGTTCAAACAATCCAAGCCTCGACTACTGCATGCTGTAGCTTTGCAAGTTGAGGCAGCAGTACAACAGCAGTCTCAACCTGGAGTGCTGTTATTATTTTTTTCCAATAATCTGACCGACAACAGAGTGTTGCATCTAGCAAAAAACATTGGCAAAAACAAGAAGATTTGCATGATGAGATTAAAGTGGTCTATGAATTAGGTGATGGAATTCCTATCAACAACGGATCACATCATCCATTCAATCGCCGGTACAAAAGACAAGTAGGTGTGCATCATCAGAACCAGGACAAGCAGGCTCCGGTAGTCCAGTAAACAGTAGGTAAGAGGCACCGATGCATCATCAGTTGTAAGGTCAAATCACTAATTAATGCCATCTGCAATGGTTGTTTAGGATCTTTAATAGCAGAGTCAATCGAGCAACACACTATACAGGGACCAACACTGCAGCACATATTAAGCAACATGATCCTCTTTGGAGGAGAAGCCACAGAAAATGCAGGTAACAAAGTCTGATGAAAGGAGCAGATGATACATACAAAGTCCACGATGAAGTATAAGGGCTACCTTTGCTTTATTCAGACTCAGGATTACAAAACTGCGAATGGTAAAATCCTTACGATGTGAACAAGCGAAAAAAATGACAAAAACAAACCAACAGAAGTTATTCTTGATGAGGACACTATCTATAAAAAACAAGTAGTTGGTCATGATAACAAACATCGTTGTAAAATGATATCCTTGTCGACTTGCTGAGGTAGCATGGCATCATAACGAAACATGGAGAAAATGCAACTTGTTTCAAGAAAAGATGAATAGAAGAAGAATGAAATTGCAAATCATTACCTGAAAGACATAACAAAAGGAAAGGGAGTAGACGAAAGCCCTGTTACTATAGTGAAAATAAACCCTTTTTTTTACTGCCAAGTGCCAATAATCTACAAGAATTGCAGAACCATGCAGTGATGCAACAACGAACTATAGCCTCCTTGGAACGCAGAAACCTCTGAAATTTCAAAATTCCAGCATTGCAAACAAGACCATGGATCACAGATACATGGAACCGACACGACACCCATTCATGTCAATAAATTGGCAATCCAGTAAACGCAGATCTATATGTCTCTATCAACATCGCACAGAAAAGTCAGCACATTTGGTGATATGTTCTGTTACAGGCTACGGTGTAAAACTTGCTTACAGGTGAGGGCTATGGCTTTTGAAAGGAAGGACGCAAGAGAATGTTACATACTTTACACTATCCATAAGAACGACAACAAAGATGCGGGACAGAGAATTTGAAGAGATCCTCCCCTCGCCATCCCTATCGCTGGCTTCCCTTGGGTCAGCCAGGACAGAGACTACCACAGATGAAACTGGCTTACGACCAGCATGGCTCTGACTCTGGTTCTTAGGGGGTGCTCTGAAGTGATCGGTGTCATTGGTTGTTGATCCTTGTAAAGGGATGGCTTCAGAGTATAAAATCCTTCTGTTCTTCACCTTCGGAACATGACCAGAAGGTAGATTTTCAGTAAAATTTTGTGATGAGTTAGTCATAGACCCAGAGTAGACAGGAACAATGCCATTTGCATGAGCTGATGTTGGAGATAAATCAAACTGGAATACTTCAGTGCACATCCCAGAGTTTAACATGGGACCTGGAAAAGAATCAATAGAAATGGGTTAACTTCAGTAAATGAAGGGCCAAGCCATTAAACTACTTCTAACAACTATCAATTACCACAACAACAAACATGATGAACAAAAAGGTTAGAGTTAAGCTATAGGGCAAGGCACAAATATTTCACTGTATTAATCCATCAGCCGATAAGAAAGTCAGTGTTTCACGTACGCACAAGTTTAAGTTATTCCTCACTCAACAATTTAGAAAAGTCACTATATTAGTCAATTGTGTCATATGTGCATAAATAGAACACATGTGTAATGATTATTTGCTAAATAATGGTAAATTGTGTAATGGAAGAACTTCAGCAAACAAAGGATTATACATGTCTTATTGAATTCAACTCTACATAGGCAGGTAAGGCAGCAAATAATCATTTAATTGAAACAGTGACTTTTTCCCAGAGAAAGGAAGTTCATGAGATAAAGCTAAATGTATATAGACAGTATGCAGAACTAGCAGTAATGCAGAACACATCCCAGTCAACACAATAGATGCATAAGCATGCTGGTAACAGGACTAATGCAAGATATATATATGCTGCACTGGCAACTTCTCCAATTGCATAATACTGCAACCAATATACTACAAACATTATAAAACTTTGACAATGGTAACTATTTATCAAGTGACCTACTGACTCAGATGTCTATGATCACCTCCTATGTTTGGTAGTTATCTAAACTCCCAATAAAATTTTACAAATTTACTATAAAAAACTGTGTAACGAATGCAAATACCTTCTGCTTCCAGCACTGAATGAGCTCTATATTCAACTATTCAGATCACTAGCCCTAGCAGATAGTAAGTGTTATATTAGCCTATATTAAACTATTCATCTCACTAAGTGCCACATTGGAATACAAAGCATCGGCATGGCAATATGGCATATACTAAGTATTTATTCATTGAAATTAAATGGACTGTGCGACATTATGTAGCATTCTTACCAGACATTGCTTCACTAAACCACTGTGGCAACATTCCATCATCCTCCCTGTATATGCTTCCATCTCCAGGAGCCAAAGCCATCATCAGTTCATTCCTCATTCCTTTAGCAGAATCCGTGACTTCTCCAGCTTCTAATGGAGCCACATACCCAGGGATTGCTAAGCTAGTCTCTTCCTTCCCTTGGTTTCCAGAACTCTTCCCACCATAGTTAGACAAACGGGAAGAAGCTTTCTCACTCGCAACAATGGACTTGATAACAAGATTTCCATTGATCTTGACATGCTTCCCATTCCTCGGCAAATATAACAAAGCTGGTAATGTTTCACTTCCATTCTGTGGTACCTTCGGATCAATACCATCTGAGACACTATTTTGTGGCCCTTCAACAGCTAGAATCCTCCCACGATGTGACGGACCAAACACAGCGCCTTCCCCAGCGTCAATTCCACCATACATCCGATTAATCGCAGGAATCAAACACACACCGACCATCATCAAGAACAGCAATCCAAGGAGGCTAACACCTGCAACCTTCTTGGTCTTCCGGGCCTTCTTGGCCGGTGGCTCCGGGGTGGACGCAGGCTGTTGGGTCTTTAGCCGGGGTATCGGCACAAGTGGCACCTGCGAACCACGCATTGCGTAGGCTGGGTGGATCCATGGCGGCGGCTGAGGATAAACTGCAGGGTACATCGGCAGTGGCGGTGGGGCGCCGACACCAGCAGCGCCACTCAATTGCTGCTTGAGGGCGGCGTTCTCGGCCGAGAAGCAGGAGATCCTGGCGGTCAGGTCGGCGATGGTGGCCTGCATCACCTTCACCTTCCCCTCCAGCTCCTCCACGTACTGCTTCTTCCTCTGCCGCGACAGGTGCGCGCTCTCCCGGTTGCGCACTAGCCGCGCGCGGCGCTTCGCCTCGTCCTCCTTCCCGCCCTTGGCGCCTCCGCCGTCGCTCCTACCAACCGCGCTCCTCGACGACGACTCCGCGGACTCCTCGTTCTTAGAACTAGAGGAGGTTCCCCCGTCCGGCGATCCGGCCGAGGAAGACGACGTCGCCAGCGGCGGGGGCGGCGGCGCATCCGTCGAGAAGAGATCAACATCAAAATCGAACTCTAGGCCTTCGAGATCGAAATCCTCGAAGGCGAAGGTGTCGCCGCCGCCGAGGGCCGGGAAGTCAGGGAAATCATCGCCGGGGCTGGCGGCCGGGAAGGGGAAGGGAAGGTCGCCGCCGAAGGCGGTGGGCGCGAGTATTTCCGGCTCCGCCATGGATCCGCTCACGGGCGGCGCATACGCGGCTGCGGTGGAGGAGTCAGTACGGGATCACGGACGCGTTTGCGGAAGCGTGCGGGCTCCGCAATTGAAGGTGCGTGATTTGGTCGTGGTCGTCGCGATTTTAGGTTGCCGTCGCGGAGACGAAGCTGCCCCACGCGTCTCGAACCCTCTCTGGGCCTCGTTGAGCCCGAAATATTGCACCGAATTTGATATTGGCCTAATTTGACGTTAGGCCGGGTCTGTTAATGGGCTGTGCTTCTGTAGGTGTAGGGGTATTCTACTTGGGAAATAGTCCATTGGATTCGTATCATCAATTATAAAATAAACTATTAATTATTAAAATCAAATTAATTTATTGTCCGAACAGTTTTGTTGGTGATTTTGACAACACGTGGCATTTTGACTTAGTTCTATGTGATGTGGTGGGTTGACTTAGATAACAACAAGCACATAAAATAAAATAAGATACAAAAGAGAGGAAGTGAAGGCGTGGATAAGTAGGTTCCTATAATTTTTTTTTTGAATGGCTAAGTCCTATATATTTTTTTATTTTTATTCTAAAGCTATATAAGGGATATGTTAACGTCTAGTGGGACACCATGAAACCACTTTTCCAATCATCTAGACGTCTATATAAGCGATATTTTTATTTTTTTATTTTGTTAACGTCTAGTGTAAAATTACTCTAACTCCGGATTGGTGTGTGTATATGGGAAGATAAATCAATTGATTCGAATGGAAATTGAGTAACTAGCGCTTAGTTTGATCTTGATCTCGTAGGTTTAGTTTATCCCAGAGTTGCAGCCAGTTTTGGAATGATTTTGTGCTTTTCCAGCGGCATCCAATGTTTAGCTCGTGCAATTTAGGCATGCCATTTCTTTCGTTCTCCCCGTGTTGTGGCTAGAGCTGATAGAATAACTAGAAAGATTGTTCAGCTTTAAAGAATAGTAAAGAAGATGATCAGGTCCTAATTAATTTGGAGACTGCTATTATAGAGACATAGAGTTATTTCCTCAGGATATGGAGAATACAACGTTTTTTAGTTGTTTTCTTGTCTGCTTTTCATCTTTACAGTAGTACTATGGCAATATAGACTGTATTCGAATATATCAGTTTGACTCCAGCAACTAAGTGAAAGCAAACTTCATAAGGCAATTGTGCCCTCGCATTTACATCACATAGAACCCATAAAATGTAAGCCTGTACTTATCTGTTATGATGGCTAAAACTTATGAAGCAACTGGTTCTATATGAATTAAAATAGAGTGTGCCATGTGATAATTGTTTGGTTTTGTTTGTTCTGTGTTAGTGTGATAGTTTTGCATCCATTAATATTGGTTTAAACCTGCAAGGCTGCAACTGTAACATATGTTCATGGCTGAATTTATGCATTCATACTTCTATTTTACAATTGGCCAGATATGTTACACCAAGTTTTGTTTACTTGATGTACTTCTCATCTAAGTTCAGAACTATATCTGAATTTAACTTTTGCAAGTCTCTTGTTCATGTATTTCATTTTATAGTTTCTTATGCAACAATTACTGATACCAAACTTTCTTATTATCATAGGAATCAGATGGAATCCGGGCATTTGCAATGCCTCTTATGAAGCTTGCTTGCACTGCACTTGAGCGAGTTCCATTGACGTGAAATTTTTTTTGATAATTTGATGAAGAAATTCCATCAAGATCTGGTATTTTGTCGTTTGACTGCAGATAATGAGCTGACTGTAGGAGTTCATAGTAAGTTATTTTCTCATCACTGTTTGAATGCATGAGGTCCATATAAAGTAATAGTGTTTTGACCATCTGAGCCCATCTATTTTGGTGAATGATGCCTGCGTTTCATTCCTCCAGCAATGCCTTATGCTTCTCCTTTTTTGCAGAAAGACAGAAGGAGAAAATTGACCCTATACTAGACTGGGTAAACACTGAATTTGGGTTCAAGCCTGTTGTATACACAAGTTTTTTTGGCGGAAAGCAAGATGAAGGGTTAGCTAATGCTGTCGCAACTGTTTTGAAGAATGCCACTGACTTTGAGTTGGCATCTATTGATGCTATGGCAGCAGCAGCCCATTCCCTGGTAATCCCTCTCGCAATATTCAGAAGGAGGCTGGGAATTGAGCAGGCAATTGAATTGATCAGGCTTGAAGAAGATCACCAGATTATTCTGCGGCCATTAATTTTCTTTATTCAGGATTTTGCTTTTCCTTTTGTCTTATGTTGTGTAATTCCCACAGGTTGATCGATGGGGCTTGGTTGAAGGAGGCCATGATGTTGATATTGCTGATCTTAAAGTGCAAATGTCCTCAGCTGCTGTGTTTCTTTTACTTTCATGGCAATTATAATTGCATTCTATAGTCAATTTACAAACAGGTTGGTTCTTCTTTGTTGTTCAATTTCGAGCTTGTATCAACTTCTATGAAGAGTTGTAGCATAAGTCTTCTCTGCGGATGGTTAATAGGGAAACAGAGCTCCAGCATTTAATCGGTGCTATTGTTGGCTTCTGGTATAAGTTGAGAATAGTATGTTGTTGAAACCCTAAGAATTTTTGTGGAACTATTTTTGCAGCCGACAGCAATTTTGGCAGTAGCATCTTTCTGCTCCTGCATTGTCTGGTACTCCGTAGACTGTAGCCCAAAATTTCAGCTCAGTTAAAAGATGCATGTGATGTGAGCTGTACGGTACTAAATTGAATCTAGAGCTAACTATTCAGACTTTTAAACCAGCTATGTAGGTTTTGGTTTGGATCGGTATTTCTCGAAAGGTGTTTTGGTTTGATCAGTAATCGATGATTTATTGGCAAAGGAACGGACCAATATGTCTCTCTCCCGAGGGCGAATCGCAAACAGCAGATCACCATGGCCCATCAGGCGTCCATCCCAACAGCCCATATAACAATCGGCCGCAGCAATTCAACAGCGGCCTGACAAAAAATGTGATATTTAGCTGATCGTTATTAATCCTGAGATATTAATCAATTAAACCCTCTTTAAAATTGTTATTAGTGTTAGAGATCTTAATATACTATAAAGCACAGATATTGTGTTAGTAGAGTCGTGGATGATGGGCGCACGATTCCACTATGAGAATTTAAATCTCGATACTTACAAATATTATATATACATAAGTATATTTTTTGTAAGATTTTTTTAGCAAGGTTACGATTTTGCCATTTGTCCTTTATCTCTCTCAACATGTGTTGAGAGGTGTATTTGTGGGTGTTTGTATGTGGTGTTGTGCGTAGTATTGTGTGCACATGTGCCTTTTCCATATAATCACAATAAAAAATGAATATCTAAGATGCATTGATGTTTTAAAGTTTGGCTTATAAAATAAGAGGTCGCAAATCCAACTGCATGAATTGAATGGAACAAAAGTGAGATAGTTTGATATACAAAAATATCAGGGGAAAAAAGCCTGGGTTTGGGATACATTTTGCACATTCTTCGGTGCATATATATAACTCATCACGCAAAATAAGTATTTATCGAGATGGAAATTCAGCATAATAAAAAAAAAGAGATGCACGATTTAGGACTCCACGGCCTTCAAAGTGAATGCAGACAGCTCTAATTAAGCAGTAAACGCATTCTTAAGTACGTGCAGATGTATTACCAAGCGTGCAAGGATCAGAAGTAGCATTCGTAGAGTTTGATGTCCATCACCAGCCGGCAGTATGCTAATGCCGCGTTCGCGAGGGAGGTTGGGAGCACGTAAAACAAGAAATCAGATTAGTATACAATTAATGTTAATTTAAAAAATAAATTAATATACTTTTTTTAAAAGTTTTTCTATAAAAAAACTTTTTTAAAAAAATGCACATTTAAGTTTGACCCAAGCTACCAAGATCCACCTTGACTTAGTCGGCCTCGCTCGCCATGAAGAAGTCGCTAGTGCCGCTGCCGACAAAGATGTCCCGCATCTTCTCAGGATGATGGCAGTGCCCACAAGGTTGAGTGTGCCGTGGTGCGCCACGAAGTTGAACACGATGGAGAAGGCAAACCACACGTTTGAGAAAATATAGTTGTAACTCTTTTGTGCAACCGTACGTATAATCTAACAAATTTTTAATTTCGATTTAATTGATCCGTAATAAAGATATTCACTCATTTTTAGTATCAGATTACTAATTTTTTATTTCGATTGTTGTTACCAATAGCGTTCTTTTTTTATACTGTTTTTTCTATTTATTTTGTTATAGTGCTGGTTTAATGTTTTTTTTACTGCTTTATATATTATATATATATGATTAACAACATTTTTTATAATAAATCCAATAAAATATTTTTAAATATCCTTTATATAATTTATTGGGAGAAATTGGCGACGACATAGCGTGGAGAACGGTGTCATAGGTGGGAAGGCGAGCGCGCAGAGTGGAGGGCGGCAGCGTAAAGGACGACGGCGTAAAGAGAGAAATAATATAATCTAAAGATTTAGATCGAAGAAGACGAAAAAATAATATATATATATATAATTCCATCTTTAATATCAGTTATAATAACCGATGCTCAAAAGTAAAGTAAATTTAGGGCCTACACACGCACCGCCATCTCCTCCAGCGATAGTGGTAGCGCCCTCTCCTCCATCATCCGATCGTTGAACACCAAGATCCTATCGAAGAAGGCGCCGTTCCTCCACATGGTCATGACCAGCGCCGTCGGCTTGGTGGCTGCCGCCGACGTGGAGTTGGAGGTGGCCACTTGCTATTCTATGTTAAAGCATTTTTTGAAGGGTCCTGTATAAAACCTTTCTTCTCGGCTGCCAAAAATTATTTTAATCTAAAAAATAGAAAAAATGAAAGAAGTGTTGAGAGGAGGTGAAGAAAGCGGTGAAAACTTTATGGCTCGTGAATTTATATGAAGTTAAAATATTTATACACTTTACAATAGTGATAAAATGGAGCAGTATATATATATAGTATTGCTATAGATTTATAAATAATTTTATTTCTAGATAGTTTCATTTTTAAATCTGTAAATTTTCATTTGTAGTGTTTGAAGACATATATGGAATGCATTGTGATAGATCTAATGATTAATTTTTTTATTTAGTTTAACTCTATTTTTTCGTGAATAGATACGTTAAATAAAGTGATATTTTGGTTATATCACGGTGGAATAAATGTTACGTATAATTCATATGATATAGGTCTCAGAGTTTGGCTCAACCCTTAAGGAATTGAAAGAATAACTGAGAGAAGTTTTTTAATAATGTATAACTGGTTAATGCAATTCTTCCGAGTCAGCCTCTAGGTCTACACAATAAATGTATATGTCGTAGTAAGCTAGGCAAAATATTTTTTTTTCTAAGAATTGATGCTGCTGTATTCTATTGCCACTTGGAGCTGGTACATGGAGAATAAATTATAATGAGGTTGGCCACATAACAAGAATTGAGAAAATAGCATTATTCCAACGTACAAGATAAAGATGGTCTAATTATAATAGGAGGTGATGCTAAAATAGTGGAAGAAAATGAGGGCGCATCGCGGCTGCTGATGGGGGTATATGTCGATGACCTCATCATCATCGGAAACGATGACGTCGAGATCACCAAGTTCAAGCATGAGATGTGTTCCAGGTTCAAGATGAGCGACCTCGGGCTTCTGTGCTTCTATTTGGGCATTGAGATACAGCAGGGGTACGGCAGCATCAAGCTCTCGCAGGCGGCGTATGCGCGCAAGATCCTGGAACGCGCGGGCATGGATGATTGCAACCCATGTCACACACCGATGGAGCCACACCTAAAGCTGTCAAAGGAGAGCACGGCGGCGCCAGTGGACGCCACTGAGTACCGGGGCATTGTCGGGTGACTATGATACCTGGTTCACACCAAGCCCGATATCACGTACACCGTCGGCTACATCAGTCGCTTCATAGAGCGCCCCACCACCGAACACCTCAACGCCGTCGAGCGGGTCCTCCGCTACATTGCTGGCACCATCGACTACGGCTGCCACTACAAGCGAGTAGGCAAGTTGAGGCTGTTGGGGTACAGCGACGCCGACATGGGAGACGACATTGATACAAGAAAGAGCACCATCGGAGTGCTATTCTTCCTCGGCTCCTGTCCCGTGTCCTGGCAGTCGCAGAAGCAGAAGGTCATTGCTCATGCGAAGCAGAGTATATTGCAGGTACGACGGTTGCGACCCAAGGCATCTGGCTGGCGTAGCTCTTGTCCGAGCTGACGAGCAAGCAACGCGACGCCTTTCTGCTGAAGATGGACAGCCAATCGGCAATCGTCCTCTGTAAGAATCCTGTTTTTTATGATCAAAGCAAGCACATAGATATTCGATTCCACTTCATTCGAGAGTGCATTTGTGATGGGAGGATGGACATTGAGCACATCCACATTGAGAAGCAACTGGCTGACATTCCGATGAAACCACTGGCATGAGACAGGTTATGTGAACTTCGTGTTTAGCTCGGCGTAGTTAAGATCAGCAAGGAACATCAGACTTAGGGGGTGAAATGTGATCGCTCGTTTTTTCTTTCAGCCCGGCTTGGATCGTCATCCTCCTAGGCGCGTCTTGTATCGCGGCCACGACGTATGTATCGCGTCGTGGCGCATTTTGTCGACCACGCCGCTGAACGTGCAGAGATGTCGCGGTATAGCGCATGCTATCAGCCACGCCGCGCCATAGCACTGAACGTGCATAGGAAGTGGCGGCGTGGCGCGTGCTGTTAGCCACGCTGTGCCACGCCCCTGAACGTGCGCGGGATGTCGCGACATGGCGCGTATGGCGGAGGGTCGAGATTAGCTCAGCCACCCCTATTTTTCGTTGAGTAGCTTTTTTTTTATTCTTTGTATATAAGAGGAGCACTAAATTACTGAAAACGTGAAGACAATTTGTGCTCAACAGTGTTCCACCTTATTTTTGAGTTCCACGTTGAGTTTAAGAGCTCGTCGGAGTAAGCTCCCGCCGTCGGAGAAGAAGCTCCGGCTGACAAAGACGCCAGGGAGAACGTCGAATAGGAGGCCGACAGCGTTGTCGGAGACATCGGACGAGTGGATGCCGCCGACGTTCGCAACCTGTACGCCGCGGCGCGAACACTCGAGGAGGTCGATGCGGTTCAGTGGTTGAGCCCCGCGCTGATGATGATGATGATGATGCAGCGGAGCGACGGGACGGCGTCCAGGAGCTCGGTGATGGAGCGGATAGGACCACCGCCGAAGACCAGCGTGACGCGAGGGGGTCACCGTCCGCGGCGACCGCGGCAATGAATGTGTCGACGGGGAGCACGAGCGTACAAGTCGATGAGGCGGAGGCTTGTTTTACTGTGTTGATGCTAGCTTTGCTGCAATCAACATGCAGTGCTCCAGATGCTCCCTCGCATGGCAGGAGGCAGCACCCTCGTCTTTACAGGCATCTTCCTTGCGCCTTTCTCCTCTGGCCGCACCGCCGCAGCAGTCATGGAGCATGCCCGCATGGCATTCTTTGCCTGCGAGCCGCTCGTTGCCGTCTCCGTGTGACGCGCACACATGCGCCAGGCCGACATGGCGCCAGCAGGTGGGCCCTTGGCCAAGTGAATGAACGTGCATTACCTTTAACTGCCAGAGCATGTGGGTTTTTGATACAAGAGCAGAGTGTATGGAGTATGTTAAAATCAGATGCTTGGGCATGGTTTTTTTCTGTTACATAAGTCGATATATGGGGGTCTTTGATTAGAACAAAACGAGATTAAAGGGGTCGGAGTTTTAATCTCCAACCCCCACTCTTATCACTGTCTCCATCTTCGTGTCCTCGCTTGCTCCGGTCGCTTCACCCGACGGCCGCCGCGCTCGGCCAAGCTCGCATTAGCGCCACCACCCCACGAATTCATGTAAGAAGGGAGAGAGCAGAGCAACGAGCTAGAGGACACCGGCAACGAGGAGAGGAAGGGGGAAAGCGTCACCTCGGTCGAGCTCGAAGAGGAAGAAGCCGCGACGCCGATCGGATACCGCGACGGATTCCCACTCTTCGGTCGCTGCCTACCGCCATCGCCGCGGTTGGGGGTCGGCGATCGTGCCAGGCCAGGCGCTCGATGATGCTGGATAGTTTTAGAACTACCTACTATATTTTGGACATGCTAATTCTCTACTGTTTCAGTAAAATATGCTATTACACACTGAACTTAGGGTCGGATTTATGTGAAGTGTGCTATTATACGCTGAGCTTATCTACAGTTTTTCAGTTGTACCCGAAGTTGCCCAAATGGAAGTGGTATATCTGAATGTGAATGTGGTTTTCATCTGATGGCTGTGAATGTGATTTTCTCGAATCAGGCAATTGCCTGATGAACTTGCATTGCGGGGCAGACACGCTTGAGTGCTTGAGCATCTGCTCCTATACTACAAGGATTCGTCAGTGGGCAAATCTCACGAGAATAATTTATACATGAAGGTTGTTCGCATGCCGCTTAAACTAATCAATGTTCAATTGTCCATTGCCGACAGCGCACAGTACTCCTCACCTACCGGACGTCGACAGCGCTCGCCAATTTTGGAAACAGCGGCGGCGGCGTCGTGCTGTTCAATCCTGCCACCGATGAGCCCGATTTGGAACAGCACTGCATCATCACAAATCGTCAAACCACACTGAGAAAGTGAGAGAACGAGATAGTCAGCTCCGGGAAATGGGAGGGAACATGGGAAAGGAAACGGCCGACGGCGGCGAGAGCCGGCGCCCGACGCCGCCGCCGCCGCTGCCGATGGGGGTAAGGCTCCAGCTCATCGGGCTCACGGCGGCCGTCGACGCGGTGGAGCGCCGCGACGGCACCGTCAACCGCAGCCTCTACTCGGCTCTCAATGCCCCGATGAGCGCGCGCGCCAACCTGGTAATCGACGCCGCCACCGGCGTCCTTTCCTTCGACTTCACCATCGACGCCACCCGCGGCGTCTGGGCGCGTGTCTTCTCCCTTGCCGCGGCGGCAGTGAGGTCGCCGCGCTCCCGGTGATGGTGTACTACCACGAAGGCGGCTTCGCGCTGTTCTCCCCGGCGGTGTGGGTCCTTCAACGGCGTGTGCCGCAGGTTCTGCAGCGGCGTCGGCGTCGTCGTCGTCGTCTCCGTCAACTACCGCCTCTCCCCCGAGCACCGCTACCCCGCCGCCTACGACGACGGCGTGGACGCCCTGCGCTTCCTCGACGCCAACGGCATCCCAGGCCTCGACGACGTTCCCATCGACCTCACCAGCTGCTTCCTCGCCGGGGAGAGCGCCGGCGGCAACGTCGTCCACCACGTGGCCAACAGTTGGTCGGCCACGTTGCAGCCCACGGCCAAGTCCGTCCGCCTCGCCGGGATACTCCCCGTGCAGCCATACTTCGGCGCCCACGAGATAACCCCGTCCGAGCGGGCACTGGGGGGCGTGGCGCCTGTGGTGAACCTCCGGCTATCGGACTTCTCGTGGAAGGCGTTCCTCCCGGTGGGCGCCGACCGTGACCACCCGGCGGCGCACGTGACCGACGAGAACGCCGAGCTGGCGGAGGCGTTCCCGCCGGCGATGGTGGTGATCGGAGGGTTCGACCCGCTGAAGGACTGGCAGTGGAGGTACGTCGACGTGCTGCGGCGGAAGGGGGAGGCGGTGCAGGTGGTGGAGTTCCCGGACGCCTTCCACGGGTTCTACGGCTTCCTGGAGCTCGCCGACGCCGGCAAGGTCATGCAGGACATGAGCGCGTTCGTCAAAGCAACGTGACCGTACTAGACATTCAGATGGGCTAAATGATTGCAGAAGGTTAGAAAAAATTAACGCTTTTCTATAACACCTAAAAAATTGCATTTTAGAATCAGATCAAATACTGTTTTACCTAAATTATAGTCTTAGATGCATTGATCGACCTAAAATTTTAACAGAATAAAGACCAAATTTACAAATAAACCTTATCACATCAATCAAACATCTTAATCTCCAGCTATTGACGAAATAAAAGGTTTACAAAAATTAATTAACTCTAATTAATTAATAATATGAGATTTAAAAATAATTAACCGATCATAACTTTTAAAACAATAAAAAACACTATGGTAGATTCTCGATTAAAGAAAAAAACAAATAAATCAATCTAAATCAATTGCTAGTTATGCAAAAAAAAATGAAAAGAGGAATTAATTACCATACTAATCTTTTATAAATTTTATTTTTTATTATTAAAATTATGCTTATAAAAATTTTAAGATATCCCTGAATATTTTATAGCCCAAATAATTAAAAAAATCTTTAAAAAAGACCTCTTGAAATTTCATAACCACTATTTATTCTATTTTTAACCATTGGATTTAAAATTAAGCTTCAGACTGCGCCATATCACCAAACATATGGAGGTTAGCAGAGTCTAATGCACTTCCGTAGACAATCTCACTCGTACTATTGTTCGTATCAATCACACCAATTGTGTGGCGACAACTATCCCAAGGTGGATTGTCTGAGCGTGCATACCCGCTCGTGCTAATCACCGTAGCGCCAACCTCGTCTGTTAGCCGCAACGTCTCCCGTGCTCGCACGCCACTGCCCCATAGCACCCGTGCGGACGCCTACTAGGTAGCTTTCGTGTTATTGACCCGTTATGCTGGCCTGTTGGCCACATCATCTTCAGCCCACGCTGATGGCTTGCTCCCCAATTTAACAATAATCAAGTCTCATATCAATAATGATATATAATAATAATAAATATATTTTTAAAGTACAGATTCTAGGAAGTGCATATGTTAGTAGATACACACTAGTCATATTTTATCATAAATAATTTTAATATAACTTATGTAATACTAATTTTAATATAAAATAATTTTACTAATATTAATATAGACCAATTTTACTAATTTTAATATAAACTAAATTTTTATCACTTTTAATTTTATAATCTCATCAATTTTAGTTATTTTTGATTTTATAATGGTTCTCACCGGCTGACTGAGATTCGAGCGTTTGCTCTGCTTCGTGCCGAAAAAAAAATGTTTTTTTGGATGAGACTTCTGTGTTTTTTCTGGTGATCTCCATGTCATCTTCTATGCAATGCGATGAATTACTACTCTGTTGTGATTTGTGGATGTTGTTTTCAGGCCTAGGACTTCCACATATCTGAATTTTGTGCCTACCTGAACAATGAAAGACACACCTGTGCTCGCTGTTTTTTTTTTTTTGGAACCAGGAATTAAAAAGAGAGAGAGATGTGCTCACTTCTCAGTGCCTCAGTCTTGTAAACCTACATTTTCCTGAAAAAAAACCCTGCATTTTTACCGGTCTCCAGAACGAAACGGAAGCAATCGGAGCAGAACGGTGCGAGCAGCCAACAAATGGCGGGCGCTCACGGCCGTTGCCACCGGGTGGCCCTGCCGTGGCCGGTGCGGCTCCGTCTCTGCGCTCTCGAGGCCGTCATCGGCGTGACGCAGCGCCGAGACGGCAGCGTCAACCGTTTTCTCTTCTCCCTGTTCGACCGGCGGACGCTCGCCGACCCCCGGCCGGACGCCGGCGGCGTCAGCTCGACGGACATCACCGTCGACGCGTCCCGCGACCTCTGGGCGCGCGTTTTCACCCCTTCCGTGGCGGAGCGCTCGCCGTCGCCGTCGCCGCGCCCCGTCATCGTCTATTTCCACGGCGGCGGCTTCACGCTGTTCTCCGCGGCCTCCCGCACTTATGACGCCCTCTGCCGCACCCTCTGCGGCGTGGTCGGCGCTGTCGTCGTGTCCGTCAACTACCGTCTCGCCCCCGAGCACCGGTGCCCCGCCGCGTACGACGATGGGGAAGCCGTCCTCCGTTACCTCGGCACCACTGGCCTCCCCGACGACCACGTCGGCCCAGTCGACATCTCCAGCTGCTTCCTCGCCGGAGACAGCGCCGGCGGCAACATCGCCCACCACGTGGCCAAACGCTGGACAGCCACGACGGCGTCGACTACGCCGCCTAACCCGGTCCACCTAGCTGGCGTAATACTCGTGCAGCCGTGCTTCAGCGGCGAGGAGCGGACGAAAGCAGAGCGCGCGCTGGACGGCGTGGCGCCGGTGCTGAACATGCGGCGATCGGACCTCTCGTGGAAGGCTTTCTTGCCGGAGGGGACTGATCGGAACCACCCGGCCGCGCACGTCACCGGCAACGACGCTGGCGCAGAACCCGAGCTGCCGGAGGCGTTCCCCCCAGCGATGGTGGTCGTCGGGGGGCTCGACCCGCTGCAAGACTGGGACCGGCGGTACGCGGCCATGCTGCGGCGAGAGGGGAGGCCGGCGCGGGTGGTGGAATTCCCGGACGCCATACACGCCTTCTACTTCTTCCCGGAGCTCGCCGACTACTCCCGGAAGCTCGTCGATGAAATATGGGCCTTCGTGGAAGAAAGCATCACGTCCAAGCAGCCCACTGGTTAGCGATGATTACTCCAACTCGTCGGGAATAATCGGAGTAATTAGTACTACATGCTTACTCTATTTTTATATTACAAGATATTATTAACCAAGTGTATAGAAAACAGTAACATATATTTAGTTTTATTAAATAGAAAATTAAATATATTTTAATAATATATTTATTTTACGTTAAAAATATCGTTATATTTTTTTATAAATTTAATTTTAAAAAGAATTAAAACATCTCATGTTATAAAACGGAGGAATTACATGTGGAGTACTTAATAATACTTTGTATTTTTTTCTCATTATTAACGTGTCCATGTGTCGCATTAGAATGAATTATACGAGATTATAGTAAAAACAAGATTTTTATAAGTATACTTAGACATGAGTGTATGAGGCCATAGGAATAATAAGAGCAGCTTTTTTTTCAAGTTTTATTGGAAAACGATGGTTGGGCTTCATGGAACCTGACAAACTCCGTTTTTAATCCGTAGGATTTAGGTAATAGGAGGTGAAGTAAAAAACCGATATTTTGTGTGTGATGTGATGTTTAGCTGATTAGCTCTTTTAAGTGATGCTACTGCGATAATTCGGCCATAAATATCTGCAAAACATCCACAAAATCGTAGCTCGGCAGCAGCCAGCCATCCACATCAACGTAAGCATATGCATGGTTGAGACGTCAAACCACAAACGTATCAGCCATTTCATTGCAAATGATCCTTAATTAGTTGTACTCTTGAAAGAAAATAACAATTAATCCTAGCCACAAACGTGTATCCGATATGCCGATCAGTTGAGCATTAGCAAGGTGGGAGATTGGAATCAAAATCACATCGCCTTCAAGCGACCGTGCTACGGTTGGTACTTGATAGGAATGGCATTGAAAAACCTGCACGTGGGGTGGGAGATGAACTCTGATGATCTGATCTAGCCGGATTATCAATGTCAATCCCAATTTGACAATTTGAACGAAGCAAGAGCTCAGTGGTTGATCGACGATATATGGTCATGAATGCCAATTTGTGTTCAATCCGGGCATGGATGACTTTAATTCTAGGTACTAGTAGAACACATAGCTGATCAATCAAAACCAACATTTAAATTTTAAAACATAACTTTAGATTTAATTTTATAATTTTTTATCATAGTTTATTTTTAGTATTGTTTTTTTAAATCAGTATGAACACAGATAAAAAGGTTTTACCCGTAAAATATTTTTTTATTGATTTGTTTATTCTTTTTATGGCTTTTCTGCTGAGCAAATGATGATGGGGTATAATAATCTTATCGAATTGGAGTATTCACATAAAAATAAGGGAGTAAAAATTGAAAAAAAATGTTTCCCTATATATATAGTTTCTTTATACACTCGCGTAAGTCTCACAGAAACCGAAGAAATGGAGAACAAGACCAAGAAACAGCCGGCGCTGCCCCGCGCCGCCGGCGTTGCCGTGGACGGTGCGGCTCCAGCACTTCGGTCTCGTCGCCGCCATCGACCTAGTGCAGCGCGGCGATGGCACCGTCAACCGCTTCCTCTTCTCCATCGCGGACCGCCAGACCGCCGCCAGGGCGAGCCCGGACGCCCACGGCGTCCGCTCCGCCGACGTCACCGTCGACGCCTCCCGCGGGCTCTGGGCGCGCGTGTTCTCCCCGGTGAGCGCCGAGCACCCGCTCCCCGTCATCGTCTACGTCCACGGCGGCGGCTTCGCGCTGCTCACCGCCGCCTCCAGCCTGATGGACGCCATGTGCCGCCGGTTCTGCCGCGAGCTGGGCGCCGTCGTCTTCTCCGTCAACTACCGCCTCGCCCCCGAGCATCGCTGCCCCGCCGCCTACGACGACGGCGTGGACGTGCTCCGCCACCTCAGCACGAGCGGCCTCCCACCGAACGTCGCCGTCCCCGTCGACCTCTCCCGCTGCTTCCTCGTCGGTGACAGCGCCGGCGGCAACATCTCCCACCACGTGGCACAGCGATATACATCTGCCTCCCCGCCTCCCTCCAACCCCATCAGCCTCACCGGCGTCATCCTGCTGCAACCTTTCTTCGGCGGCGAGGAGCGGACGGAGGCGGAGCAGAGGCTGGAGGGCGTGGGGGCGGTGGTGAACATGAGGCGAGCGGACTGGTGTTGGAGGACGTTCTTGCCGGAGGGAGCCGACCGGAACCACACGGCGGCGCATGTGGCCGGCGATGCCGGCCCGGAGCCCGACCTCACGGAGGAGTTCCCGCCGGCGATGGTGGTGGTAGGTGGGTACGACACGCTGCAGGACTGGCAGCGGCGGTACGCCGGGATGCTGCGGCGGAAGGGGAAGGCGGTGCAGGTGGTGGAGTTCCCGGAGGCGATCCACTTGTTCTACGCCTTCCCGGAGCTCGCCGACTCCGGCAGGCTCGTGACGGAAATGAAGGCGTTCATGGAGAGCAACGCGCCCAATTCGAAAGGTTAGAGCTCGTTTTTCGTCAAGGATGATTTGAACCTTTGCGGTTGAAAATTTTAACATGTACTGCTACTTCATATGTTTGGCTGAAATTTGATCAATTGTTGTGATGATTTACTGTGCGAATAACAGATGAGCTCTTTGTTGCCGTTCATTAGCAGCAGATTTTATTCTGATTTCATCACGTGGATTCCATGCTGCAGTCTGCAGACCGAGAGAACAACCTGCTCCATAATTCTGTTCACGCGGAGCACAGCTGCACAATTCTCCGCCGCCGATCCACAGCTTGTTGCCTCGGGCCGCCTTCGTGTTAAATAGTGACGGAAACAGCCCCACAGCGTAGCATTTACAGGGATTGGTTACAACAAATCATATCTCCATCTATCTAAACAGAAGATAGGACTAGATAAGAACAAGTTACATACGATGACAGCTATCTCATCTAGAACATATCTGAACTATGATCCTCACGTTTGCACATATCAACGTGAGATATACATATCAGAAGATAATATATTTTCCAACACTCCCCTCCATCATAACTTATCCAGGCTTGTAAACCCATTTGCTACAAAACAAAATTTACCTCCATCAATTATTGTTCTCGAACAAAAAGATAATGTGTTTAGTTCGTGTAGGAAAAAATGGATTGGCCCAAAGATAGGTTACTCTTAAGTTATCACACCATAATTATGATACCCCAGACCGTTGTAAACCCAGTTCATTAAGCAAGGATCTTACCAACATAATTTCTGCTATAGCATTTGCAAACACCTTATACTTATACTTAGCTTATGTACTTGATCTTGACGCTATTGACTGCTTCTTTGCGCACCACAAAATTAAGTTAGGCGTTAGAAACACAGCAAAACCACATGTGGATCTTCTATCATTCTGATATCCTATCCAATCAACATTTGAAAAGATACTAACTGTCATAGACATTGACTGTACAAATTTTATTCCTGATGATATTGTACCTCTAATTTACCTGAGAATTCTTTTAACTGCAGCCTAAGTATACAGAGGTAGGATTATGCAAATACTCATAAACTTTGTTAACAGGAAAAGAGATGTCAGGATGTGTCCATATCTAAGTACCGTAAAGCTCCTAGTCCTATATTGTGTGGAATCATTATGATCTAGAGCATTGCCTTCGGTTGCAAACAATTTTTCTGTGACAGCCATAGGAGTGTTAACTGACTTACAGGCAGCCATACCTACCCTTTTTAGTAAGTCATTTGCATATCTTTCTTGGTTTAGAAGTAGCTGCCCTATCTTCCTTTTAACCTCTATTCCCAAGAAATAATGTAACTCACCTACATCCTTCACGGTGAAGTCTTTCTCCAAATTCTTCAACAGTGCCGCCACTACCTCTTTAGAAACTACAAGAGATAGCACTAATCTAATAGTAGTGGTCTTAATAACAGGATTAAAGATGATCTTATAGTCAATTTCATACATTTGCTTAAAGCCCTAAGCTACCAAATAAGCTTTGTAACAATTAATTGTATTATGGCTTTATATTTATCCTTGCCTGCGTAGAACTAAGTGCCAGGTCTTGTCTGTAGAATGTGTATAGTGAATAAGACCCCAAAGCATATAAAGGGGGGTCGGGTCTATATATATACAACCCAGGCCAGTGGTCTGTCTAACACCCCCGCAGTCGCAGCGGGAGGGAAACGGACGCAGAGACTGGACCAAAAACTGGTGAATAAAGGTGTAGGCAGGCTTTTGGTCATTATATCGGCAAACTGATGTGCCAATGGTACATGGAGCACCCGAATCTGTCCTAATACGACCTTGTCACGGACAAAATAGATATCGATCTCGATATGCTTGGTGCGTCGGTGATGGACCGGGTTAGCGGTCATGTAGACGGCACTGACATTGTCGCAGTAGATAACGGTCACAGTGGAGAGGGGTGCACGGAGCTCCTGGAGAAGCTGGTGAAGCCAGCAGCACTCGGCAACGGCGTGGGCAACGGCGCGATACTCGGCTTCGACGCTGGACCGGAACACTGTAGTCTGGCGTTTTGAGGACCAGGATACGAGAGTGTCACGAGCCCGGGCGAACGATGGAAGAGGTGTGGCGTTGGCGATGTCATCGGCGGTGTTGGAGAAGCGGGGATTGAGGCCTCGCAGAAGGACGAGGACGAGTTGAGAATCGGCCACAGGGTGATCGATGTCCCGGAGAGTAGCAGACTTGACTTTGAGGCGCTGACAGTACGAGGAGACAGAGGAGTCGTCTTATACCATGGAGTGGAACTCGTTGAGGAGGAAGATGGCGTGGGGCTGCTTGTTGGCTAGGAAGATCCGCTCGATGGCTACCTAGAGATTCCGAGCGGTGAGATCGGTATCGTCCATGGCGAGGTTAAGAACAGAGTCATCGACCAATCCAAGTAGCCAGCTGCACACGCAGCACTCGGCGATGTCCCACTGAGGATCATCGGGACGAGGTGGAGCGGAGCCATCAATATGGGACCGAAGGCCGAATTTTCCACAGAGAGATTTGAAGAAGAAAACCCACTTAGAATAATTGGCGTTGAGGTCAAGGGAGATAGGAACGTGAGATTTCACGTTCACAGCAGCGTAAGGAGGGGAGAAGATCGGCGAGGTGGTGCCCGAGGTGTGGTCTGAGGCACTGAGGGCTGGAGCAGACTCGGTGACTGGGAGAGTGCCAGAGCTAAGAGCGGACTCGATGGCCATGACGGGAGAACGGGAGCAAAGAGCCGATGGAAGAAAGAAACCGATGGGAGGGAGAAGCCGATGAGAGGACGGATCGACCGATTAAAGATGTGAGAAGCCGATAGGAAGTGGGCCGGCCAGCCGATGAGGAGTGGTTGGCCGATGGGGAGTAGGCAGCGGAGTAGGTGAGAAAAAAGGTGGTGACAGAGTGGGTGGGTCAGAGAATAGTTGGGTCACGGACGTGCGAAGATTCACGTCCGTGAAGAGAAGATTCACATCCGTGGACTCGTGGAGGCCAAGGAGTGGGGCGAACGCGAAAAAGGCGGGGAGTGGCCGGACACGAAGAGAATATGTTCGCGTCCGGGAGGCAGGGATTCGTGTCCGTGGACACGTGGACACGTTGGACTGGCTCGGACGTGAGGGGAGAAGGTTCGCGTCCGAGAGCCGTTGAGCCTGTCGGAAAAGGCGAGAACTGACGGAGGGTTCCAGCCGATGGAGGGCTGGACAGGTCCAGCCAATGGGAGGGCGGACGAGTCAGTCGATGAAGACGACGAGCGTGGAGGTACGCCGGCGTCAGAGAAGGAGAGATGCACGAAGCAAGAAGAAGAGCGGAGACGGGTGCGAGGCGAGGCGAAGAGGCGGATCGAGACTGTCGTCTGGTCGCACGGAGGTGGAACGGAGAAGAGAAGGTGACTGAGGAAGAGACGAGAAGAAGAGGAAAACGGGGGCGAGAGAGCAAGAAGAGTAACAGAAAGAGGGTCAACGACGGAAAGAAGACGTCGACGAGGAGGAGGAAAGAGTCGGCTCGCCGGAGGGAGAAGCTAACGTGCCGAGGATGTCTAGACTCGCTCTAATACCATGTAAAATGTGTACAGTGACTAAGACCCCAAAACATATACAAAGATAATCGGATATATATATATATAATACAGGCTAATGCTCTGTCTAACATTATTAGCTAACAAAGCAGACATTTGCTACCTTCCAGTCTTGATTACTAAAAGCTTCATACAGGTTAGATGAATCGGTAAAGAAATTGTACCTGACCGTCCCAACCGTCCCAACTGTATACTGCTTGGGTCTATCTTTGTGACCTTGTCACTGGCCTCACCGGCTCTGCTGGCTGATCTTTTGTGATTGAAACAGAATTGTGACTTTCTCCGTCGGACGATATGCCGCCGCTGTCTGCTCCTCCTTTCTCCGCAGGGAGAATGGATCACCGATATGCCCGTCGCGTGTACCTGCACTTGATTTTGTCTCGTGTCCAGGCTCCACCAAGACCCTCGCGTGGCTCCGTCGGTGATCATTCTCGCTGCGCCACGTACCGCCGCCTGCATCTCCTGTCTGCTCGCCTACGGAATCAGCAGCAGCATCTCCGGGATGGCCACCACCAGCTGCGCCAGCAGCAGGAAGAACCTCTTCGGGATTTGGAGCTGAGTGGACCGCATGAAGTACCGACAGGTTTGCCCTAATTCTCCATTATTTTGCGCCGAGTTTTCTCCAGCACGTCTTTCATCTGGTACTGCATCCACCGCACAGCTATGATCCGTAGCGACAGGAAAATTAATCCGTTGGTTAGTTTGTTCGCCTCCATGATCAAAGATGGTGCTAGTGGAGGAAATTAGATGTGGAGGTACAAGGAGAGTTTCATGACGTAGCCTGCCCCAGCAATTGGATGAAGATTAGCAAAGGGACAAATAGATTAGGCTGGTGGAAGGTTCCAGACATTTAAATCCTCGTGCATGTTACTATATCCAAGAAACAGCAAAACTCTAAATTTGTATTAGCCCTAAACATCACTAAGTTTTAAAACCGTTTTTCTTTTTATGTGAATTGTGAAAATTTGCATTAAGTTTTTCGTTTCGTTCTATTTTAAATCGTTCATGGTTTGACCATCCTTCTTTTTCTCTTTCTTTTTTCCTCGAAAAGTGTAGAACCTCCATCTTAAAATCGTTGTGGACGAGTTTGTTCCACCGTCAGGCCTTCCGCCCATCTCTTTTTCTGTCACCGACCTATTTTTCTTGACTCGGCTAACTCCCTTCTTTCTAGCCCATTTTTCTCTCTCTTTCTTACTTCCTTCTCCTCGCCTAGGCTGGCCCAAAGCCGCTCGGCCCAAGCCAGCCACCCCATTGTCTCTGCCTTTCCCTCATGAAACAAAGCGCTCTCGCACACGCACTCATCGCTTTGGCTGAATGCCTATGCCACATAGCAGCTTGTGCCACCTCACCACCCACGCGTCGCTCGCTTATGTGCCAACCACGCGAGCTCATCTCTTCCCCAAAGTATGAGCGAGAATGAGCTAATCCATTTAAGCTTGCCCGTTGAAGCTCATCGCCACCGCCACCTCAATCTCTCTCTCTCCGTTGCCTCGTCAATATAAAAGTCAATGATATCAAACATTAAAAACTAGAGAGAGTATTTGTTTGTAATTTTGTTAAAGAGTGCATGCATTCATCTGCTAGTGTCAACTTTGGTAGGTGATTTAACGTTCTAATCTTGTTAAGAGATTGAGAAATACACAACGACATCGAAGATGGATAAACAAAGGCATGATCATTTGGTATTGGAGTTTGGCCTGAATATCTCCTATCGCAATCACAACAGTTGCTCACTTTCTTGGCTCCTCACAGTCACAGCTGGCACATGTTATGCTACCTTTTGTTATTTTGCCACCTATTAGCATGTTAGGGTTACTTGCTGCTTCTAATGCCATATGATTACAATCCATCCATGATGTCTCTACTCATAACCTATATCCTAACACCTCAGAGTATATAAATTTGTCTCAACTCACAACCTACACTGCACAGAAAAATGGTATGTGATTCAATGGTCCAAAATATAAATATATCGACGGCTAGAATAACCGATATTAAAGATGGTCTTTATTACTAGTACTAATATTTTATCAGTTGTAACAGTCAGACGTTCTTGATAGTCATACACGATCTTTAGTATCGGTTAATGACACCAGCCGATACTAAAGATCCATACATTAGTAACAACTGGTGCCAATATTACCGAATATATTAGCACCGGTTGAAAACATTAACTGATACTATTGTGTAGTTATTAGTACTAGTTGATGTTATTAATTAGCACTAAAGATACTTGGGAGGAGGAAGTATAAGTGAAGTGCTTCTAAAATTTATTGTGAAAGTTTTATTTGGTGATTTCACTTAAGGTTAGCTATATATGTAAACCTTATCCTCTTAAAAATATATAAAAATATATGTGAAAGGATAATTTTTTTGAGAAAATAGGAGTATGTCTTAATTGTAAATATAGAGGTAATCTAGAAATAATAAGAATATTTCATAATAGGAAAAATACAAGAAACATAGGACAAACCGTTAAAAAAGAGGAAGAAAAATAGAGAAAAAATAATAGAAAATTAGAACAAAAGTTTTTTACCCTCAAAGTTTTAAAATTAATTATGCTAGTTTTTTTTCTTAATTTTATTTATCCTGTAATTTTTCTAGCTTTTTAAATTATTTTTTACACTTTTTTTGTTTTCTAAATTTTGGTCAAGCAATACCGGTTGTTTTCTAAATAATATATATTTAGTTGCAATTGTTAATACTAATTGGGACTAAAAATATTTTAGCCGAGCAAAAAAAACTATTTAGTATCTATTAAAAACAACCGATACAAAACCGATTGTTAAAATAAACTGAAAATAAAAATATATTCTAGTTTCGCTTGTTATATACAACCGATACTAAAGAGGGGATGGTATATATATAACATTCCCTCTTCTTCTCCGATTTAAGTCCTCATACTACGTTCTTATTGTCTCTTCACATCGTCGTCCTCCACATTGACACCATCTGCACCAACAATATTGCACGCCCGCTTTCGCACTGACGACACTACACTCCACGTCGCCGCCATTTCTAAAAGAAGAACTCCTCTCAACGGATTATATAAGGGCTATTTAAGAATATATCATTGGATTTATTATATATGAACAATATCGTTAATCATATATGTATATATATATGTGTGTATATATATACATGTATGTATATATAAAGCATTATAGCAATAAAGAAAATAGCAAACAAGCACTATAGTAAAATAAACAGTAAAAAAAGTACAGTAAAAAATACTTTAGTACCGGTTGGTTAAACTAAATGGTACTAAAGATGGATTTTTTACTTTCGGTCAATTGAACCGAGAAAAAAAATATACATGTTTAGTTTTGGATTACTCATACTGGTTGCACAACCATGACTAAAAATATGCGAACTGGTATTAAATACCATTTCTATAGTAGTACTATATCCTAACATCTGTTATTACTTATTAGTACACCTATATTATAGGTGAAATTGACACCTACCAGAATAGAAAGCACCTGTTATAACATACAAGTTGACACTACCAGAATAAAAAAACACATGTTATAACCTATAGGTACACCTCTAAGTTCCTATACTATAGATGAAATTGACAAGTATAAGAATAGAAAGACACTTGTGGATGAGCCGATCAGTAGTTCAATCCACTTGGTGGAGCGCCGTCCACCACCCCCATTCGAGCGCATAGGGAATTTCTTCCTAGTTTCTTTTGTTGTAGCCTCACATGTGGATGTGTTGCAATGGTTAGGGTAATATGCCAATTATGTGCGAAGCATATTAATAACTTTGGGTATCTTTTAGCCACGCACATCCTATGGGCATATAAATCTATATTACACGTAGGGGTGTGTGTGGGTGTGTGAGTTTGTGCGTGATTCAGATAGTACAGTAGTTAAAAGGTCGAGGCATAAAAAAAATTGGAAGACACTCTCTAGGCCACTAAGCATGTGCCACGTGGTAGATAGTTCCTGTTTGCTCTATCAGGTGGACATTTCGTGCCTGGTAGATAGTCGCTGGTTAGGACCGGCCAGAAACACGATTATGGAGGAGTTAGAGAAATTCATTATCTGTACAAAGGACAGAATAATAACCAAAGAACGAACATGATCAGCTCAAAGTAACTTTCCATTCAATTCACACTATCTCAAAACAGTAGGTCGAGCTTTGCCGGCGTGGTTCTGGCAGTGTGAGGCGGAGAAATGCCTGCGAGAGTTTCCGCCGCACGAGCCACCATTGCATGGCTCCTGGAAGCAGCGTTGCTAGGCAGGCGGAGGCTTCCCTCTTCGTTGTCTCCATTGGCGGCAGATCGGCGGGGATGTCAGCGGGGATGAGGAGGATGGAGGCACCAGCTGTGGCATGTGTGTGGAGGGGCTGGATTAGAAGGCACGAAGCTTCGTCGTTATCAGCTTTGGTAGGCGGATGCGACGATGAGGTGGTGAGCAGAGGCAGAGCTTTTGCCGGATTCGTGGAGGCAGCGATGGAGGCGGCGGAGGTGCACTCGACGGAGGCGGAGTCAGCGGCATGACGAGGAAGATCAAGCCGCCTCCGCGGCACTTCACCGGCCCATCGCCGGCCTCTTGTTGGAGAGTCACGCCCGGGGAGGCCATGTGGAGCCTTTTCTTCTTCTTCCACTTCTTTTTTCTGTTTGTGACCACGAGCCTGGAAGCCTCGTGAAGAAATGTGCCTTTCTGAGGACCTCTTTCGTTCGACAGCGCTGATCTTTTCTCTCTATTTTGTCGTTTTGTTAATCGGACAGCTGCACTTGCGTTGCTTCGGTGGCTCAATCATGTTGCGTATTGGGATTCGCTTTTCACCTAGAGAGAGATTAGTTGTCACGTCTAAAAATTCACATGGAAGTTTTGAATAAATTTATGTATTTCTCGTGATACACAAACCGACAATTTAAATATATTAATAACAAAACTAAAATAATAAATACTCATAAAAGAAATATTTAATCATCACCATGAAAAAAACTATAGGGAAAAGGAAAACTAGCGAGACTTCTGCCTCGTACTCACAAGCAGCTCAATTGAGATATAAGCCAAAGACATTTTCATTGAAAATTAAGATTAATGATTATTAAAGATAAGTATATGAAATACTCAGTAAACCACATAGCAAATATGCAGCCACATAAGATTGAATAATAGAGTTCATTTGTAAAAACGACATTAGTAAATAGTAGAGTAATTAATTAATATTAAATCAATATCGAGCAGAGAGGCCTAACCCAACTCTAAACAACCACTCCAGTAGCACAGATCTAATATCTCCATACAAGAGATAACTAATCATCATCAATTACTAAATTATTATTATTATTTAGTAGTATGGGAGTAATCACGAAAATATTATTAGGTTCGTCCATAACCACAAGAACAGCTATTCGAACGTTTTTAGTTTAACCAGAGGTATACAGATTTATTCATAAGACACGGTTCCATACATGTTACCATGTCATAAAATACCATCATGATACTGCAAAGGGAAAAATCTTGACAGGACCCTTCGGATAACATGCCCAACCGAATAGTCACTGGCCAAGTCCTCATTAGAGATGGCCCAATATTTAGAATAGAGAAACTCTTAACTTTCAAATGAACTTAATATCGTTATGTAAAATTTATACATACCATTGTAGATTTATTAACATTACCACCAACAAAATACACCATGGTACTTTCTACTCAGACATGCTATACTACAAGTCTAGCCGTTGCCTATACTAGTTTATGGTTAGTATGATAAATACTTCGTATTTAATGAATTGGTTCTCAATGATGGTTATAAGTACGACCATTACAACCATGTATTTACAACCCTCTATTAGTCAAATTTTAATTGATAAATTATTAATTAACCAAACACGACCAACCGTTGTAATCTATCATTAATTAATTATAATTATGTATAGGTAAGATATTAGTTATCCTATAAGTGAATCTAGAGTTTCCAAGTATGGTTAACCAACTAAATAAACATTTAGCTAAATCATTGTATAAAGTCTAAGCTAGTCAAATTATATCCTAAAATAGATATAAGTTAATCAATACAAATTGACCATATCAAGTGATATAGGTTCACACCATCTAATGATATTCGAAAATATATGCATATTTAAATAAAAACCATAGTTTAAAGCGCTAGATCAACATACTCAAAGGTTCTTAAATCTATGTGACTTGGCTTGCAATAAAATATCTTTAATTAGTCTTCTATAACTTTTTCGACGAACTTACTATCCTCCAAAACAACGGAAACTACACACTAACACATAAAATAAGAAAAAAAGACTAATAAAAACTAGTACAAATAAAGTTTATAAATAGATACATCTCAAATATATTCGATGAATTATAACACTTGAATTAATGAAGTTTTAATTCAATTAAACCTTATTAAAAAACTAAACGATTTATTACATCATTTTTAATTATTTTATAACTGAAAAAGGAGATTAATGACGTCATCTGGCGTTGACACGGCAATGACGTGGACTGACACGTCGGCACGCCGGCCGGCGGTTCAGGAAACGACGCTCGCCGACGAACGGAGACGAGGCAGGGAAAACGGAGGGCACCAGAGAGTAGAGGGCGATGAGGCGATTCTTTCCGATACTCACGCGGTAGCAAATGACGACGAGAGGAAAGTCGGCAACGAGCTCAAGCAGCGGAGGGTTCGGAGTCCACGTCGGCAATGACTTTTAGTGACGTCCAGGCGAAGAGGAGGTGCGGCCGGGCTTCTCCTGCTCCTTGCGATGCCAAGGGAGGAGATGGCGCAACTCGGCGGCGGTATAAATGGCGGTGCGGATCGGCTAGAGCAGCGACCGACGGCGGAGAGAGAGGGAGCGCGTGGGGAGGCGGCTAGGGCACAGGAAAGCTCCGGATTTTGGGTAAGTCCGAGAGAGGGGAGGGTATCCGCACTTATAAATGGGGGGAGGGCTTGAATCCAACTCAAGCATGTCTAGAACAACTATGGAAACTCGATTTTCGTCGGGAAGGGTAAGCTTCAAATCTGAGCTTGATACAAAAGGAAACCCAAAATTGGGAGAGGGGAAATAGATAGGAGATCAAGGGATAAAATCCCCTCAACTATTTGGTGGAGATCGTCAACAGAACGGCCGAATCGAACATGGTAGGCGGCGGCGTGCGAGCTCAGGAGTCCGGGCGGAGGTAGGAGATGAAGCTGACATGTAGGCCCGACATGTCGGCGGGAGGAGACGGCGGGCTGCGTGCTAGGATGCACCAGAAGATGGGCTAGCTTCGACTAATTGGGCCGGCCGGAAGAGGAGGGAGAGGGAGGAATGGGCCGGATTTGGCCCGAAGGTTTTAAAGGGATTTTAGTATGATTTTTAATTTAAATAATTACTAAAATGTTGTTTTATTTATTAAAAATACTTATCATGCTCAAATAATTTCATAAAAAAAATCAAGAAGATTTAAAATGTTCATAGGTTTTTATTCAATCACTTCCTTTAATTAATAAATAATTTCTTAAAATTATTTTTTCACAACAATTTATAATTAAACGATTTTTAGTTTGCGACAATACTCCTGGCTTTTCGCTCATGGCACATTAATGTTGATGACGTGCATATATTTGTTTGGTCGTTTTGTATTCTTGGGATGATGACTCTTGTATTTAAGATACTTTGATAGTGCAAGCGAGCGATTTTAGCAAGAGATGCTAAAGGTAAAATAATAATCATAAATGTGGCGGTTGAACTTGGACACCAGACAGCAAGACTGTCAAAGAGGACCAGGTGTTGCTTGACATGTACATGATTCGAGGGAGTGGTTTGAGCGAGAGGAGCATGAATGGAAAAAAAAAAGTTTTCTTGCATGCTAGATTCAGTTATTACACAGTTATACCAAAGTTGGGTCCGGTGTCTATATATATTTGTCATGCCGCGTGATGATTGCGGTATTATGGATTCGGTCAGTATGGAGTCAGTGTAAACCGTTGTAATAAATATCATATGGTTGTAGTCCAGTTTCATTCATGTAAAATTTGTATATGGAAAGGATTATTCCCCGATTGTTTATAAACAACTGCAGCGAGACCCTATTGATTATATCCAGCTCTCTGAAAATTGTTGGCTATGCTTTGCTTGGTTAATATTGTGTCCTGGTTGTTTTGTGGTATACTTTCGCATCAAATTGTACTTTTTATTTTGGAAATGTATATTTATTTCTTTAAAAAAATATTAGAGCAAATAACCCTTCATATTATCATTGAGGTTGTCCACCTGCACTGATATTTGCCGTAATAGGAAAGTGCAGTCGCCTACTTCTCCTTTCTGGCTTTTTGTTCTTTCCATTTCCACTCCGTGCCAGCAGCCTGCCATACACCCCTGTTCTCCCCGATGTCAGTGTTACGTTTACACAGTTTTACACTATGTTTTTTTTAAAAAAAAAAAGCCAAGCAATACGATTTGCCATTGCTGCCATCTGATGCATCGGCTTTGACAAAAAAAATCCCAAGATCAAATCAGATCTGCCAAGAAACCCAGGTTTTCCTATCAAATTATAACCATGTTCTAGGCATTTTTCAACAAAAATTTTCTTCCCTATGCTACTGCTGTTTGTTGCAGCAGATTTTCAGCATGACCACGCGTGAAAACAAGCACAAACAAATCAGGCATACGAACACCAAAAAGTCTAATAAATCCTTGCGTGTTCATTCTGCTAACACATCATCATGGGATGGGATTGATTTATGAATTAAAATTCTGAGCTTCATTTTGCATGGACCATTCACTGCGTTATGCTCCTAACTAAAAAATCAATCTGAAAGAAGATGAGTGATGGGTGAGTAGTAATAGTACTCCTAACAATTTGGGTAACAGTTGATGAACAAATTAAGACACGAAGTTACATACACACACACTGGACAGTGGACACAACAGCTACAATATGCATGCATTCATGCTGCGTCAGTGTCTCAGAGATGAGAAATAAATATACCAACCCAACAAGGAACTGCTAGCTAGCTTAGACTGACCAGCAACGCAAGGCAGTAAAAACGATGCCTCGGTGAACTTCTACTACTACCACTAGAAACACGCTAAAACAGATCACAGATCAGATAGTGGAGTATCTAACAACTACACGTACGTACGTGGACACAAAATGTACAATGATTCCAGACAGGGTCTGAGCTCGTATCGTACAAGAGGTAGGTTAGTACCGTCCGTCTTCATCAATCACCAGTGAGCCTGATCCCCAGGACCAGCAAGTATGATCTGCATTCAGACAACCGAAGTTACTACGTGACCATTGCTCATAGCACAGTCCTAAAAAATCGTTGGAAAAAAAAGAGAACAAAATACGTCGAGCTGGAGCAACAAAGTGTGGCAGCTTATTTGAGACAAGTGGCTTACATTGCAATCAATAGCAAATCTTCGAGCGAGCATGATTGCAGAGTTGCGTTCTCTGGCCGTTTCGAAGCCCAGCACCAGGCTCAGGTCTCTCCTCGGTTGCCAATACATTGCTTGAGGAGCGGCATCTCCACCGCCTCTCATACCACATAGCTGAAATGAACAGCAATGAACACAAATTAGACTATATCATAGTCAAATGATATGGAATACCAGCTATCATCAGTGAGATGGAAGCAAATTTCAACCCCAATTATCATCTTGTGATACTAAAAGTGTTGTGTAGAATACCTGCATCGATGAGGCGTAGAATTCTTTTGCAATTACTGTCTTTCCTTTAGCGAGTCTCATCCGCAGTTTCCCAATGCAGAGGACATGAATGGAATCAGTAGGCTGTTTGATTCCATTCACTTGAAGAAGGACGACCTGACATGAGGGGCAAAAATAGATGTCCTCAAAGAAAGACTAGTAACAGTGGATGAACCTGCCTTAATGAGCAGTGTGTTGCAAGCACAAGGAAATTACCAAAGGGCATTATTAAGATAGAATAAATGCATACTACCTATATTTTATATTATAAGATCTTTTGACTTTTTTCTAAGCAAAACTTTTTTAAGTTTGACCAAGCATATAGAAAAGTGTAGCAATATTTTCAACACAATACAAGTATGCTATCAAAATATATTCAATATTGGATTTAATGCAAATGTTGTAGATATTGCTATATTTTTCTTATAAATTTGGTCAAAATTAAATAATGATTTAAAAAAAGTCAAGAAGGCTTACAATATGAAACAAAGGGAGTAGTTCTTTTTTAGTGACACTGAATATTTGATATAGGCAATCCAAATAAACTGATTTCTTGACATAACAGCAGCAGGTGGCATGCCAACAGGGAAATTTTGATGAAATTGGCAGGATACGAAAACCAAAATACTTGGCCTAACACAAGACTGAATAAACAGCCAGATCTATAACAAATTATGTGGGTACAGTGCATAAACAAAAATGGATAAGGAAGGAAAACCATACATTATAGTCAGCTTCAGGATTCCTTAGAAGAGTCTCTACATAGTCAACCAATCCTGCAGCTGCTCGACAAAATAACATTAGCCATGTCATAATCATAAAAGCACCTTAATTTTTTCAGCCAGGAAAACTAACCAGGATCTAGAGGTCCAGCTGTCTTTACGACAGAAGTTTCACCGCAATGGTTGATCTCTGCTTGCAAATACCGCCCAACATCATGTGGCTCTGGAGCATATGCTTGCTTTATGGCACCTATAAAAAGATTAGTAGCAGCAACTGTTAAAATTACGTCATATGTAGAAACAAGATCGTTTTGCTTGAGGAAAATAGTTTCACCTGAAATGATTTCTTTCTTGTTTCCTTCAGGCAGCACACGAAACCACTGGATTGTACTTTTTGACAAATCAACAAATCCAACACTCCGGGCAATTATGCGCAACATTGAACCTAAGCTTTCAAGGCCCTCCAGCTCATATGAGGACACATCATTTTCGTCGTATCTTTGATGCAGCTGTAACTGATAAAAAGGACAGCCAATCATGGCTGGATATTAATACCAGATCTTGATCTCTACATACTGGAATTGTTCCACTTATTTAAAATAGAAGACAAGAAGGGATGTTAGAAACTTTATCAGTAGGCAAGCCTCTCAGCAATAACAAACCACTACAAACAGTTCAAAAAGAAAATACATAGCAAGCTATAGAATTGATATATGATATCATCTTCACAACTTTGGCATAGAATTGGTGAGCTCTTGCAGTCTTTTGTTTTCAACATGCTCCACAACGCATGGCTTAATTCACCGAAAAATCATATTTCAATAGCTAGTTTCATTCCAGCCCAATGCAGAATGACAACTGAAATTGCCCAGCATGTGTTAACCTTAGTACCATACCTCTTTCAAAATATGAACACAATCTGAGGACTTCTCAGCTAAATGTTCACGTAGAACTTTGATCTCATTTTCAATGTCCATTGCCTAAAAGGTAATAAAAAAAACTTGAATTATTTGTGTTATACAGAAACCATAGTACCATACAACCCGGTATGCAACATAGGCTTGCAATTCCACGTGTAGAGTGACATAATAAATGCATTCTACCTTGCTTGGACAATGCAGCATTTTCACTCTTCGTGCTTCTTGAGCCTTTTCCTTAAGTTCATCCTCATCCTTACAAGGTTTCAAACATAAAGGGTAAACATATGTGCACAATTGAGCTTGAAATTAGAGACACTCTAAATATGGAATCAATCTCTTAGCATAGATGAATCACAATAAGGCACAGATAGCTGAAAATTGGGAGTTTATGGTGGAAAGTGCTAAAGGTATGTAGAAAATAACAACAAATGTGACAAGAAGAAATGTAGCAAGAAAAATGATTTATTATGACTTCATACAACTGAACTCAATGTTTAATTTTGCATGTACATTCCGAATTATAATTAGATATCACTTACCTGTTTGCCATTAATTTGCAGATCACTTTCTTGCTCTTTAACTAACTGTTGAACTTTTTTTACAGCAGCTCTAGCATTATCTATCTCTATGCGAGCATTAGATCTTTCTTGTTCAACAATTCTCCTGGCATCTTCAGAAGCCTATACGAAAATATGGAAAAACAAGCAATGACTAAAAAGGGATGAACACATGGAAGTATACAAATGGGCAGATCTATCCAAGATGATATTAAGCAGCCAGATCATGATTAATTATTGCTAGCATGCTTATATCTGAACCATATTGAGGAAATCAGATGGAAGTCCTAAAATGTTTCAATAAGCTGTGATTACAAGTGACTGAAATTTCACTGTGTATTTTAGAAGAGAAACCACTAGTACTTCAATAGTTCAATTCCATAGTATATACAGTCTCAACAGAAGAACTCCATTGCTTATGACTGCTTATTGTTCAGAGGAAGAACTCAGCTTTCCTCAAAGACAGTAGCAAATTAGCAAAATTGGGGAAACTTAAACAACGGAACCTGACAATTTGCTATAATTACAGACAATCAACAGTGTCACATGACGCTAAAAGTATGTTGAGTTGTTGACTGATGTTCATAGCATGCAGACACTACAGAACTACAAGGAATTTTGGACGCACCAGTTTCAATGAGGTTGCAATTTTGGCGACCTCTGCCTTTTGCTGCAGCAACTCATCTTCTCTTTTGGACAGCTGAACTGCTAAAACATCCACCTATAAAAAGTACCAAACTATTAAAGGGCCCTCAGCAAAGGCACCATTCATGCATATGGTTACATATTTCTTCGAAGAAAAGAAAGGACAGAATAGGCGGTTTCTTTTGAAACACATGCAACACAATTAAAGATAAATAGCAACACCATTAGAAAAAGTACATGTTGAGTAGCAATATTCCTTGGTGAAAAATCTAAATATGTTTCACAAGAAACGAACCATAGAAAGGGACTCCTCAATTTCATCCTTGTGTTTCCCTGCAACTTGATTTCTGAGTGATTCCAATACATTCTTTAGATTTTTCAGAAGGATGTCCCGCTCCAACAAAGCTGTTTGTCTCCATTTAACCTGAAAGTTCAAGATTTCAAGGCAAGGCTAGATAAACAACTTGATATATATAGCTCCATTAATTGAAGTGCTGAACCAATCATCAAAAGAGCATTCAGGAGGACAGGATCTAAAAAAGGTATAGTTCCATACCTCGTTAGACAACAATGTGGCAGTGTTAAGACCCTTCTCAAATTTCATCGCAAGCTCGCGGACTGAAAGGCGCCGACGTTGATCAAGTAGGTCTGCTGTCTCCTTGGCAACAATCTCTTTAAGTGATGGCATTTCTGGATCATCTGCCAATTTGATAACTATCCCATTCAAACTCTTCTTGTATGTAGGGAATTTGTTTCTGATGAAGTTTGCAGGACGCAATGGCCCTGACCAGAGGACATCATTCTGGGTCTTCTGTCCAAAATCAATTGTGGACGCCCGAGTCATCTATGCCCTGATTCAAAAGCGTGTTTAGTCCTCAAAAGTTTACTACTTGCCTGCACTAAATTTTCATTACTTGAAATGTTCGACAATTAAATGTGTGTCTAAAATTATAAACAGATGCCAACCACATCAAAATAAAAGAAGGAAAGAGTAAAACCAAGATTAGAAAACTGTATAGTACCCACAGCTAAGAAAAATATAGGCCAGAAGCAAGTGCTTATCGGTTTCTGTTAGACAGACCATTGGCCTGGGTTGTATATATATAGATCCGACCGTCCTTGTATACACTCGTGGTCTTAGTTACTGTACACATTTTTACATGGTATCAGAGCGAGTCTAGACATTTCCGGCGTACTAACTTCTCCCTCTAGCGAGCCGACCCTTTCCTCCTCCTCGTCGACGTCTTCTTCCCATCGTCGACCCTCTTCCCGGTACTCTCCTCCCGGCATTCTCCTCGCTCTCTCGCCTCCGTTTCTTCTTCTCCCCGTCTCTCCCGCAATCACCTTCTTTTCTCCGTTCCACCTCCGCGCGACCAGGCGACGGTCTTGATCCACCTCCTCGTCTCGCCTCACACCCACGTTCTTCCTCTTGCTTCATGCATCTCTCCTTCTCTAACGCCGGCGTACCTCTGTGCTCGTCGTCTCCATCGGCTGAACTCGTCTGCCCTCCCATCGGCTGGAACCCTCCCTCGGTTCTCGCCCTTTCTGACACGCTCAACGGCTCTCGGATGCGAACTTTCTTCCCTCACATCCGAGCCAGTCAAATGTGTCCACGTGTCCACGAACACGAATCCCTGCCTCCCGGACACGAACATACTCTCTTCGCGTCCGTCCACTCCCCGCCTTTTTCGTGTCCGCCCCACTCCTTGGCCTCCATGAGTCCACGGACGTGAATCTTCTCTTCACGAACGTGAATTTTCGCACGTCCGTGACCCAACTACTCTCTGACCCACCCACTCTGCCACCATCATTTTCCTCACCTACTCCGCTGCCTACTCCCCATCGGCCAACCACTCCTCATCGGCTGGCCGGCCCACTCCCCATCGGCTTCTCACATCCTTGATCGACCGATCCGTCCTCTCATCGGCTTCTTTCTCCCATCGGCTATTTGCTCCCGTTCTCCCGTCATGGCCACCGAGTCCGTCCTCAGCTCCGGCACTCTCCCAGTCGCTGAGTCTGCTCCGGCCCTCGGTGCCTCAGATCACACCTCGACCACCTCAACGAGTTCCATTCCATGGTACAAGGAGACTCCTCTGTCTCCTTGTATTGTCAGTGCCTCAAGGTCAAGGTTGCTGCTCTCCGGGACGTCGGCCACCCTGTGGTCGACTCTCAACTCGTCCTCGCCCTTCTACGAGGTCTCAACCCCCGCTTCTCAAACACTTTCGATGACATCGCCAACGCCACACCTCTTCCATTGTTCGTCCGGGCTCATGACATGTTAGTTCTTAAAAAACTCCGTCTGACCAACGATGAGAAGACAATGGCCCACACCGCTCTCCTTGCCGCAGCCGATAATGGCTGCCGAACATCCTGCGCTGCCCCTTCCTCCCGCGGCTCTGGTGGCCATGGCTCCAGCCATGGCAACCAGCCCGCACCGGGAAGGGCAAGGGCAAAGGCAAAGGCAGGAACTGGCAGGATCCGATGCAATCACGACCTGTCTCGGTCCCTGCCCAACCTGCCGGTCCCACGGGTCCGTGGCTCTGCTACAACCCCTGAGCACCCCAGCCCCAGCCACACAGCCCCATCGGCTGGCAACTCGGGGTTCTCGGCACCCATCCCCAGGCTCACCTGGCATCGGCTCCCGTTCTGCCGCCTTAGCCGATGCTACCGACCCCACCCACCCAATTGGTTCCCTCCTAGAACTAGGTTGGCCTCGTCGCTGCCCTTAACCAGACGACGCTCCAACCACAGCACCCTTGGGTGCTGGACTCTGGAGCGTCTTCACACATAGCGTCATCGGCCGGTATACTTCGCTCCTGTCACCTCTCTTCCTCCCCCTTTGTCACCATCGGCAATGGTCACTCTCTTCCTGTCCAATACCGAGGTGACTCCTCTCTGTCTACATCCACACTAACCTCCCCCTACGTAATGTTCTTATCAGACCTTCTCTTATTCACAATCTTATATATGTTCGCTAATTCACAAGAGACAGCAACTGCTCCATCGAATTTGACACGTCTGGTTTCTCTATGAAGGATATCCCAACCTGGCGACAGATCCTTCGCTGCAATAGTGGCGGAGACCTCTACACCATTCCCGCTGCGCCATCCACTCTACACGCCAGCGTCGCCCTCTCCACCAACCTTTAGCATCTTCGCCTCGGCCACCTCGGCCCCAACGCTGTCGCCACCCTCCGTCACAGCGCCTCCATCCGATGTACCCACAGCAGCTCCACAGTTTGCCACTCGTGTCAACTTGGCAAACATGCACGTCTGCATTTTCCTAGTTCTCTCTCTTGTACCTCGCGTCCATTTGAACTTATACATTGTGATGTATGGACGTCTCCAGTTAAAAGTGTCTCCGGTAATCAGTATTATCTCGCTATACTTGACGATTACACACACTATTGCTGGGCATTTCCGCTCATCAACAAATCCAAGGTCGCCTCTCACCTCACTCACTTCGTCACATACGTGTCCACTCAGTTCAACCTCCCCATCAAGGCTCTACAAGCCGATAACGGTACGGAATTCGTTAACCGTATCGTTACAACCATCCTCACCTCGTAGAGCATCCATCTCTGGCTCTCCTGCCCCTATACCTCTCCTCAGAACGGCAAAGCCGAGCGCCTCCTTCGCACCCTCAACAACATCAGTCGCACCATGCTACTTCACGCCCACTTACCTGCCACTTATTGGACAGAAGCTCTGGCTACTGCGACGTATATTCTTAATCAGCGCCCATGCTCCTCCGTTCAAAACAACGTTCCTTATTCCCTTCTCTACCGCACGGCGCCCGACTACTCCCACCTTCGCGTTTTCGGGTGCCTCTGCTATCCAAACCTCACCGCCACAGCTTTCCATAAACTCGCTCCTCACTCCACCGCCTATATTCTCCTTGGCTATCCCTCCTCTCATAAAGGATACCAATGTCTCGACCTTTCCACCCGACGAGTCATCGTCTCACGTCACGTCATTTTTGACGAGACATGTTTTCCCTTCAGTCTACTTCATCCGAGATCCTCTTCTAGTGATCTCGACTTCCTCCTTACCAACACCGTGCCGACCAGGTCTCCTCCCAGTCCCCTCCATCGGCCCCCTCATCGGCCGCTGCTGAGGACTTACCCTTTACATATCCCACCACTATTCGGTCCGATGTCCCAACCATTGGACCCCCATCGGCCCCACCTCCATCGGTCGATACCGATACCGTTTATCCTTCAACCGATAACGTCCCCTTTCCATCGGACACCCCACTTCCATCGGCTCCTCAGCTTCTATCGGCTCCCCCCACCCCATCGGCTGATACATCTCTATCGGACCGATCGGACCACTCATTCCACCTGACTCCATCGGCTCAGGCCAATCTAGTTCCCTCTTTTCCTCTCATCTACAGTCGCCGACCCAAAGCCGATGGCGCCCTCACCCAACCAGTTCTTCCCATTACTCCCACACCCCCATCGGCTCTAGTTCTCTCTACCTCTCATATGGTCACCCGCTCCCAGACCGGGTCTCTCCGCCCCACTAAACGCTATGGGTTCTCTGCCGTCCACAACTCTATCTCGCCCATCCCGGCGACATCTCGCTCCGCCTTGGCCAACCCTCAATGGCGCGCGGCCATGGCCGACGAGTACAAGGCCCTAATGGATAACGAGACCTGGTGCCTCGTCCCCCGTCCTCCCGACGCCAACATTGTGACCGGCAAGTGGATTTTCAAACACAAATTCCACGCCGATGGCTCCCTTGCCCGTCACAAGGCTCGCTGGGTAGTCCGGGGTTTCTCCCAATGACCCGGTGTCAATTACAACGAGACCTTCCGTCCCGTCGTCAAACCCGTCACCATCCGGATCGTCCTCACTTTGGCTGCCTCGCGTTTCTGGCCGATCCATCAGCTAGACGTGAAGAACGCTTTTCTTCACGGCCATCTGACGGAAACGGTCTACTGCCAGCAGCCCCCAGGCTTCGTCGACCCTTCTCATCCCAACGACGTCTGTCTTCTTCAACGTTCTCTCTACGACCTCAAACAAGCCCCTCGTGCCTGCTACCAGCGCTTTGCTAGCTATCTTCGGCACATCGGCTTCATGGCCTCTGCGTCCGATAGTTCCCTGTTTACTTTTCATATTGGCTCCGCTACTGCCTATCTACTTTTATATGTCGACGACATTGTCTTTACAGCGTCTTCGATATCTCTCCTCGACCAAATCATGGCCCGACTCCACTCTGAGTTCGCCATGTCCGATCTTGATCCTCTCCACCATTTTATTGGCTTCTCCATCATACGTTCCTCTCACGGGCTCTTTCTTTCCCAACGCCAGTACGCCATCGACCTCCTCCAGCGTGCGGGCATGGCCGATTGTCACCCCACGGCCACCCCGGTCGACACTCGAGCCAAACTCTCTGCTACCGATGGCGCACTCGTTGCTGATCCCTCTTACTATTGGAGTCTTGCCGAGGCTCTCCAATATCTCACCCTCACCCGACCCGACCTCACGTACGCTGTCCAGCAAGTGTGCCTCTTCATGCACGTTCCGCGCGAACCTCACTTTGCGCTGCTCAACCGAATCCTACGCTACGTGAAGGGCATCCTCTCTAGCGGGCTGCATCTCAACTCCAGCCCCATCAACTCCCTCACCGTGTACTCCGACGCAGACTGGGTAGGCCGCCCAGAGTCTCAACGTTCTACGTCCGGCTACTGCGTTTACCTCGGTGACACTCGTATTCTGGTCCTCAAAACGCCAGACTACAATGTCCCGGTCTAGCGCCGAAGCCGAGTGTCACGCCGTCGCCCACGCCGTCGCCGAGTGCTGCTAGCTTCGTCAGCTTCTCCAGGAGCTCCGGGCACCCCTCTCCACCGCGACCATCGTCTACTGTAACAATATCAGTGCCGTCTACATGATCGCCAACCCGGTCCATCATCGACGCACCAAGCACATCGAGATCGATATCCATTTTGTCCGTAAAAAGATCGCATTAGGACAGGTTCAGGTGCTCCATGTACCATCGGCACATCAGTTTACCGATATAATGACCAAAGGCCTGCCCACGCCTTTGTTCACCAGTTTTCAGTCCAGTCTCTGCGTCCGTTCCCCTCCCGCTACGACTGCGGGGGGTGTTAGACAGACCGCTGGCCTGAGTTGTATATATATATAGATCTGATCCTCTTTTATATATTCGGGGTATTAGTCACTGTACACATTTCTACAGTTTCAACCAAAAATGTACTGGAAGTGATAGTATCATCTAGCTGCACGCAAGTGCTAATACCAAACCTCATGCGATGCAAGTATAAACATCAATGATTTTGCAATACAGCTCACTGAACTCAAAGCTATAAATCGAGGCAACAGACCGACTAATTATGACATCAGTGTCTCGAATTCCGCTAAGGACAGTTAGATGGTAGAGACTGGTGCAAATATGTGAGTGGAATAGGGAAAAGGACTCCCCGGTACCATTAAAGTGATCACTGGGAAACATAAGGTTAATCAATCACCCGGTAGCATCAAGTACAGTGGAAATTTTGAAAAATTCTATCTGGCATCCGCCAAAAAATCTGTTTTTTTTATTGCAAACAAGAAGAATGATTCGTAGCCGAAAACCTCCACATTTTTATTACAAATAAAACCACACAATGCAATTTAAAATTCATGGCTAAACTTAGATATGCCGGCTATTCAATTCATGAACAGCTCTGGCTGCACGACAGTCGTACGAAAATTAAAATTGAAGTAACGGCGTATCAATTCACTAATCGGACACCTTTTTCTATGTTCGTTGGCAAATCGTTGCAAGTGTGCTCTAACCACCTCGCCACTCCAAGCAAATGCGAGTGCAATTCCGTACTTAGGCTGTAAACCATCCCCAACACCAAGTCTCACGTTATTTGCTTAAAATTTCACCAATTGCAGCACAAGCAGCAGTAAGAACAGAATCATACTAATAAAATACGAGGAAAAATACTACAACTTTCTGCCTCCCGAGCGTCCAGCCATCCAATGGCAACAGAAAAATGAACAAACAAAACACACGAAAAGAAGGAAAAAAACCCAGAGAGAGAGAGGTCTTGCCAAGGAGCTAAACCTAGTCGAACGCAGCTTCCAGAATGTAACCCGCCGGCTCCAATGGCGGTCGTCCGGAGACCGGCAGTGCGCCTGCGCCACCCACGGCCGGCGAGGAGAGTTCCCGAGGAAAATGTGGAGCAAATCTGGGGGAGATTTTGGAGGGGGTTTGGGAGTAAAGGCGATGACGCCTTTGTCTCTCTCCTCTCCTCCTCGTCTTCTCTCGGCGGGTGCGAGCGCAACATTTAACTCATCGCCATTCTTACGGTCCGGATAATTCGATATAGATTTGTCTCTTCTCTTATCAGAGTGTTGTAAGAGGAATTAAAGAATCACAAAAAAAAAAGGTTAAATGCCCCGGTGAGAGCTTTGAATGGCAGTGAGGGAGCATGTCAGGTGCGAGTGCGATCCGGACCGGACCGAACACGACATGACGGCAGGTGGCTCCGCTCCCCCGAGATTCCCTCCGGGAGGCGCTTACGACCGTCGGATCTCGATCGGACGGCGGACGTTTGGCGCGGGGAGCGTCCTGCGGGGGAATTTCGCGACCGTTCCGTTGATGGCGGGTCGTTGTTGGTTGGGGTCATCTTGTCTGGTTCTGTCTGCATTTCGAATTTTTCAGTTTGGTTTCAGGGTTTCTGAACTTTATCTGCACTTGTGATTTTTAGTCTGAATTCAGGGCGTCCGAAAGTTTTTTTTTTAACATAGTATAAACACAGACATTCATAGCATACATACACTACGTCTGAAATATATCTGCGCATTCTAATTTTTCATGATGTTTAGGGCGCAACGCATGATTTTTCATAATTCAGTCTTCACAAGCCACATGTGTTCACTGAAAAAAAAAAGGATTTGCATCTGCATCGTCAAGTGAAGTATTGATAAGAGCATCACCAATCACATGGTTTTAAATTCCCATGTGTTTCCAATCGCTAGATGTGTGGTAGCGACTAGAGACTGCATCTCATGATTCTCGATCATCTCGTTGCTGCTGCGCATGTGCTCGGCTTTGACTTTGCACGCGGTGGACTCACAGGATTGAATTGAATCGATCCCTGAAACAGCGGGCCATGTATCCGCTGCAAATTCGCTGAGATAACGAGAAATGTCGTGCTCGAACGAACATGGATGGCTAGTTGCCTTGCCTACCAACGAACTGCTAATCTTTTCAGAAATTAAACATGTTAGCTCGAGATGTCCCTGCTGATAAGTCCAAACGTTAGGGTTACTGTACAGTGACTATGAATCCTCCGAGCGGTATACAAGGGGGTCGGGTCTATATATATATATAAAGCCCAGGCCAGTGTTCTGTCTAACACCTCCGCAGTTGTAACGGAAGGAGAACGGACGCAGAGACTGAACCGAAAACTGATGAACAAAGACTTGGGCAGGCCTTTGGTCATTATATCGGCAAACTGATGTGCCGATGGTATATTGAGCACCCGAACCTGTCCTCATACAACCTTGTCACGGACAAAATGAATATCGATCTCGATGTGTTTGGTGCGTCAGTGATGGACCGGGTTGGCGGTCATGCAGACGGCACTGACATTATCGTAGTAGACGACGGTCGCGGTGGAGAGGGGTGCACGGAACTCTTGGAGAAGCTGGCAAAGCCAGCAGCACTCAGCGACAGCGTGGGCGACGGCGCGGTACTCGGCTTCAGCGTTGAAGCAGGACACTGTAGTCTGGCGTTTTGAGGACCAGAATACGAGAGTGTCACCGAGGTAAACGCAGTAGCCGGACGTAGAGCGTCGAGAGTCGGAGCCGCCTGCCCAGTCCGCGTCGGAGTACGCGGTGAGGGAGTCGATGGGGCTGGAGCTGAGATGCAGCCCGCTGGAGAAGGTGCCCTTCACGTAGCGTAGGATGCGCTTGAGCAGCGCGAGGTGAGGTTCGCGCGGAGCGTGCATGAAAAGGCACACTTGCTGGACAGCGTACGTGAGGTCGGGTCGGATGAGTGTGAGGTATTGGAGAGCCCCGGCAAGACTCCGATAGTGAGAGGGATCGGCAACCAGGGCACCATCGGCGGCAGAGAGTTTGGCTCGAGTATCGACTGGGGTGGCCGTGGGGTGACAGTCGGCCATGCCCGCACGCTGGAGGAGGTCGATGGCGTACTGGCATTGGGAAAGGAAGAGCCCGTGAGAGAAACGTGTGATGGAGATTCCAATAAAATGGTGGAGAGATGTCGAAGATGCTGTGAGGACAATGTCATCGACATAGAGAAGTAAATAGGCAGTGGCGAAGCCGATATGGAAAGTGAACAGGGAACTATCGGACGCAGAGGCCACAAAGCTGATGTGCCGAAGATAGGCAGCAAAGCGCTGGTACCAGGCACGAGGGGCTTATTTGAGACCGTAGAGAGAGCGTTGAAAGAGACAGACGTCGTCGGGCCGAGAAGGGTCGACGAAGCCTAGGAGCTGCTGGCAGTAGACTATTTCCGTCAGGTGGCCGTGAAGAAAGGCGTTCTTCACGTCTAGTTGATGGATCGGCCAGGAGCGAGAGGCAGCCAAGGTAAGGACGACTCGGATGGTGGCGGGTTTGATAACGGGACTGAAGGTCTCGTCATAGTCGACACCGGGTCGTTGGGAGAAACCCCGGACTACCCAGCGAGCCTTGTGACGGGCAAGGGAGCCATCGGCGTGGATTTTATGTTTGAAAATCCACTTACCGGTCACAATGTTGGCGCTGGGAGGTCGGGGAACGAGGCGTCAGGTCTCGTTGTCCATTAGGGCCTTGTACTCGTCGGCCATGGCCGCGCGCCACTAAGGGTCGGCCAGGGCTGAGCGAGAAGTCGCCGGGATGGGCGAGATAGAGCTGTGGATGGCGGAGAGACCATAGCGCGG